>JBBPCY010000109.1:5693772-5719072 GCA_037974405.1 Brachyalestes nurse
TCCTGTTCTCACAACAGCCCCCAAAAGTTTTACAGCTCGGGTGTTCTCAGGTGCCAATACAAGTGAAAAGACGTACGTTTTTTGTTCATGTGTATTCACAATATAGAACATTTAAACGATTCAAATGATTACATTTTTCAGAGGCAGAGACTGCATTGTGTGTACAAGCGCGCACAGAGAGAGGAAAAAACTCTCTATCAGGCAGAGTCGACTAGTGCCTCTGAAGTCGACGAGTCACATACATATATATATGTATAGAGAAAAGACAACTATCACTCATAAAGAGTTGCAGGACAACCTGAAAGCAGCAAAAGCAATAAAAAGTACAATAATCAAATATCATTAATATCAAAATACAATCATAATAATAAACTCATCTGATAAAAAAGAAGCACAGCGATGCAAGTCTACAATTTGAACCCATGCGTTAAGAAAAAACTGTTTTGGGATAATGTACTCTGGTCACATGAAGCAAAAATAGAATTTGTGCAATAATTAAGCTCATCCTGTGTGGAGAAAGAAGGCTTGTGTGCATGATTCAAAGAACACCATAATTACAGTGAGAGGAAGCAAGAGCATTATTAAATGGGTTCGTTTCTCTGCATGCAATACTGAAGCATTACACATCATAGAGGGAAATCTGAATCGGACGATGTACCAACAGAAAATCACACACAGCCAGCGTAACTCAAGACTGTTTTCTAAAACAGTGAAAGTGCCTCTCAATCTGTATTCATTAAAAAAAATACTTCACAACAAAGTAATGTTATTAATGTATGATGTCTGAATATTTTTCTTATCAGTTTCATTATTTCAAAAGTGGGCACATGAATTGGAAGTACATTAAATAACAGTGTCTGAAGACTTATTTACCCTAACTGTGTAGTTAATTAAAATAGGGCACACTATCTGACTGCACTGTGAAAAGAGGGATTGGCAAACCAAAAAGAAACAGGTAAGAGGTAATGTGGCCTGAAAGGTAATGTGACCTGAAAAAAGAAGCTGTTTTTGAGGTGGACGACAGGTGCTGTGATGCTTCAGCAGCATTTATAAGAGGGGAGAAGGGTGAATTGTGTTAGCTGGGTGAGAGACATCTGTGATGGACTGGTCCCTTGCCCAGCATCAGGATGCACAGATGTCCTGCAGTTGAGGGAGGTTAGTGCTGATGATTTTTGAAGCCGTTCTAACAGTTCTTTGTAGGAGTCTGAGATCCTTGTTGCCAAACCAGGCTGTGATGCAGCCATTCACAATGCCCTCTATTGTGCAGTGGTGAAAGTTGACCACAGCAGATGTGTTCATCCCAGTGCTCTTTAGTATTCTCGAAAAGGACACATGCTATTGTGCTTTTTGAAGATGCTGCTATTGTTCAGAGACCGAGAGTGGAAGAACTGACCCAGGAATCTTACACTGCGTTTTTACATGTGAGCCACTGATACTGAAGGGTATAAGATGGTTTATCTAAAACAAGTTCCTTGTCCTTGGTGACATTCAGGGCAAGATTGTTGAACTAGCACAGTTAACAGATCACATCCTGTAGGCGGAAAAATCTCTAGTAGTCAGCGTATAGTTATACACCCCTGTTTGTTTTTTGTCCAAAGGTTAAATCCTGTTAAAAGATCTGTGGATGAGCAGTCTACAGTGTCAAAGCAGCCACCTAAAGAAGTCACCAATGGGTGAGTCTTCCTGAGATAACCAGTCCAGTCTATAGAATTCTTATTTATGTTCTGCAGGAGACATGAACAATGGATTTGTTTTCATAGGAAGAGAACTGTCTTTTGTACTTGGTTCCATACAGTGATGTTCAGCTTCACCCTTAGAGTTGTCTAGACAGTCTGTATAAAAAGTGCATACTCTCACAGTACACACCTTGATTGTCCAGCTGTAAATGTAAAATTTGTAATGGAAAATTGACTTACAAACAACTTTGCCAGTGCCTAAATAGCTAACAAATTTGTCAGTTACTCAGCTAGCCTTAACTGATTACATTTCCAAGATAAGGTCAAAGATTACATTATTATGTAAGCTCTTTCTCTTTTTGCAGATCCTGTATCTATTTCTTCCTTTTCAGAAAGACAAAGACATGATTTTCCCCTTCTATGCAAGTGTTCTCTTATGGCAGAACAAATCATTATGTGGTTGTCATTTGTGAATCAGTGAAACAGTGTGTCTCTCTTGTTTTTTTTTTTGCCAGCATTAAGAGTGAAAGCAAACCCATTATGCCTCCATCACCTACAGTTACCTCAGTCAGGTAACAAACATCACCTGATTCTGTTCACAACAGAGCCTGATTTAAGTGTGGACTGATACGTTCTCACAAACACTCTCTTAAACAGCCAAACCACCAACCTCTCAAGCCCAGAAAAGATTCAATCTTCCACTGCCATTAAAACAGAAACCTCCTCAAAGAACTACGAGCAAAGGTAAACAGCGTTCTCAAGTATTCCACAAATTCATTATCTAGAGAGAAGAATAAATTCATTTGTGAGATCTTGATTGATTTTATACCCACAGCAATGGCACCACTGCTCCAAAAAGCACTGCGACTATTACAACGACAACAACAACCTTCAACCAGGCTACGAATAATGTTAAAGCACCCAGGTACAAAAGCTTCAGAATTATTCATTTGCTACAGTCAATTACAGCAGTGCAGGTACAGACTTTATCCCATCTATATCCCATTTTGTCATTTGCTCTTTACTCATTCATCATCAATCAAAAACTGCCAGATTTAACTAATCTAATCATCAGGTTTAGTAGGGGATTACGCAACTGGGAGTACATTTGTCTGGGGAATGACTAACGAAAGGGTACATGACATTAAATGATTTACAGTCTCTAACTGAATATAATCAAAATATACCAACAAGGTATTTACGTTTGCCATTTAATCCAGAATAGCTTACAACGAACCATGCTGCAACAGTTGCTGGGAGCAGGATTAGGAGTCTTGCCGAAGGACTCTTATTAGTGTATTATGGTGTGTGGTGGTGATCAAACCACAGGCTGCCATGTGGAGGACAGTGGTGTTACCAGCTATGCTACACTAACTGCCTCGCAACAGAGCCTCATTTAAGTGTGTGCTGATATGTTCTCACAAACATTCTCTTAAACAGCCAAACCACCAACTTCTCAAGTCCAGAAAAAGCTCAGTCATCCACTGCCATCAAAACAGAAACCTCCTCAAAGAACTATGAGCAAAGGTACAACGGCATGCAATTGCTTCCTTATCTAGGAAGAACAATTAATTAATTTGAGAATTCATGAGTAACTTTTTTTTCTCACAGCAATGGTACCACTGCTCCAAAAAGCACTACAACTATTACAACGACAACAACAACCTTCAACCAGGCTACAAGCAATGTTAAATCACCCAGGTACCAAAGCTTCATAATTATTCATATTCTATTGTCAATCTTTCCAATAATAGCAAAACCCAGTATCGCTAAAAACCTATGTATGTTTTTCAAGTAAAACACTGGACACTCCTGCTGATATACTGATTCCCTCGCTGTCTCCCACTGTGCACACAAACCCTGTGAGGTAAGACTTATTTGGAGACATATTAACACTGAATTGTCATTCCTTTTAGCTCATAAAAGCAGAAGAGGAAACATTACACCAGGTCTTGCATCACTGCACTAGTTGTCTGTCAGCAGAACTGATTTTCAATATTCAACTTATTCTTAAGTCATAGGAGTGAGGAACAGAATCCTGGATCTACTGGCAGATCCTGGGTATTTCAAAGGTTAAAAATTAAAACCTGTTTGTCTATTCTGCACTATGCATAGACGTTTGCTCTTGGTCAGTCTAGAGCATTAGAAGTTATGATTATTAATACTTATTTACTAGATAACTATGTGTTATTAGATAACTAGTGGCAAATTGGAAGCTGCCAAGTTGTTACACTGGTGTTCCGGGTGGTTCCTAGGATGTTTGCAGGTGATTGTATTTGTAAAAAAACATTTGGGCCTGTAGTCTACAACGGCTGCGGTGGAATAAGAGGTCTGCCTTACAAAATATCCAGCCAAAAGTGACTCTATGGTCAGAAACAGCATGAAAGGCTACAGCATATAATTTGATAGTAACTCATGTTTTTGAGGGCTGGTATCCTCCTCATACATTCATGGTTCAACACATCCTTTAATTCCCAGGTTTTGTTGATGTGTTTGAGTAGGTAATTACTAAACTGTGAATTTAGCTTGTCTAGGAAATGGGTAACAAAAACTGTGCATGACATGATATGGGTTATAGTCTCTAACTGTACAATATCAAAATATACCAACAAGATAGTTATATTTGGCAATAACTCCTATCCAGAATAGCTTACAACTGAGTTATGCTACAACAGTTTCTGAGTGTAGAGTCAGGGGTCTTGCCCAAGGGTGTGTGGTGTGTGTACAGTGAATCAAACCACAGGTTGCTGCGTGGAGAACAGTGGTGTTACCCACTACACTACACTAACTGCCCCACAAGGTAGCTGTAATAAAAATACTATTAAGGGGTATAATCATAATAATAATAATATATTTTATTTATATTTACTTTACATTTTTACAAAAAATCTCAAAGTGCATACAGACAGTGAACAGCAAGCAATCATTAAAAACATTGGCTAAAAAGAAACGTTTTCAGACTTTTCTTAAAACATGTCACAGTCTGTGGAGCCCTCAGATGTGAAGGTAGGGCATTCCTCAGTCATGGGGCAGCGCAGGAGAAGGCCCTATCTCCAGTTGTGCGGGGGCGAGTCCTGGGAGGGAGAAGAAGGTGTTTGTTGGTGGAGCAGAGAATGCGTGAGTAACAGTGGGGGGTGAGAAGTATGGTGGCACGTTACCATGCCGATACTGGAAGGTGAGCAGGGAGATTTTGTAGGTGATCCGGGCAGAAACAGGAAGCCAGTGAAGTGAACGGAGCATGGGGGTGATGTGCTTGTGTTTCCTCACTCTCATCAGGACCCTGGCAGCGCTGTTCTTGTATGTTCTTGTAGTTTTTCTATGTTCTTGTCAGGAATCCCGATAAGTAGCATGTTATAGTAGTCCAGTCTTGATGAGACAAAGGCATGCACTAGTTTTTTTGCATTAGAGAGGGAGAGTGTGGGCCGCAATATTTCTGAGGTGGAAAAAGGAGGTTTTGCAAATGTGCACCAAAACTGGTGACTGTTTTAGAAAGGGAAATGTTCTGACCATATATTGTTTATTGTATCATTAAACAATGTGAATACATTGTTTGTATTCTTGTCCTTTACAGTAAGACACAAAGTTACAAAGAGAATCTGAACATATCCCAAACTCTGCACTCACTTCCTGTGAATTCGCCACCAGTCACACAATTGTCGACCAGGTCAGTAACATACGTTCACTGAGGAACAGTGTAAAGAGAAGGTTATTTAAAGTGCTCATATGATAGAAAGCAACATTTTCCTCTATTTTTAGAAATAAAATAGTTGGATATAACACGTAAACATTGTTAAAGATTCAAAATGTACCACTAATTCCACAGGATGTAGAAATTGTCTGGAAAAAAACAGCTTGTTTTGAGTTCAGTGTTTTACTCATGTCACATGAACCAATTCATTTTCATATGTCCACCTACTTGGCCTGCACCAGTTTAGTTTTGTCTATTCATAGGGAAATAATAAGGACTATATTGGTCCAGACAAGGTAGCCAATCAGAACTGAGGACATTTGTATGTGTTGATGTGTATGTATTGTATGTCTTAACATAGTAAAAAGCTATAATAGATTGAATCATGCTAAAATTATTTGCTACTCAAATCCAAACAAACATTATAGGGGGATCTCAGGGACAACAAATAAAATGGAAGAAAGATAAGAATATAGGACCCTTTAACAAACTGTCTACCAGTCTGACCTTATGGCTGTGTTCATCCAACAGGATCGTGGGTAAACGGGATCTTTGCTCATTCTGTGGTAAAAACATTGTCGGAGGAGAGAGGATGATTTTGGATGACCTTCAGATCTTCAGTCACACATCCTGCTTCAAGGTAAAATAGTCTGTATGCTATTTAAGATGATAATCACTTCATGCTTTATGGTGAACGATTAAGAGTCGAGTTTAAACTGGTCCTTGAAGGGTCATACTGCTCACTTCAGACCCATTGAGGTGTGGACTCCATGAGACCTCTGAAGGTGTGCTGGGGTATTTGCACCAAGTCCTGTCAGAGCTGATTTTGAGGCCTGAGGGGGACCTACTCAATATTAGGCAGTTGGTTTTAATTTGATAGTTTCTAACTCTAAATAAGCACAAACCCTCTACAGAGAATTTACTTTTGCACCTTTTAATGCACAATCACTGTTGATTTGCTGCATGTATTATATTAGAGAAAAAGAATGTGCAAAAGTGATGCTGCATTTGAATGTTATGGTTTATTTTTCCCCGGCATGTTAAACTAAGCAAACTAAATAGAAAATATGCAAAAAAAAATTGCAGAAAATGTAATATTAAAGTTTGATCCCTGTGTTATTTTTCATTAAAATTAGACATATCATTCATTTAATTTTATGTATGATAGCTATGAAATCTATTTGAAACCTGTTTAACATCAGAATCATGTTATCCATTCATACAAAATTAATTGGTTCCAAATGACGATTCCAGACTTTTGAACTGGAGTGAACACAGTGTGTATCTGAGGAAGAGATGATAATAATGGGTTACATTACTAATCTCCACCCACCTGACTTATTACAGCCCTCTTGGAACCCTACTTTTCTCCTAGATTCCTTTATTATTTCCTCTTTGTACCCACTGTCCTCCTCCACCTCTCTGTTCTACCCATCTGTTCACTCCTCTCTCTGATATTTGTGTGAAACGCGGCCTCGTCCGGGTCTTGTATGTTATTCTGTTTCTGTCTTCATCTAAAAATATTTGATAATACTTTTGGGAATAGAAAAACAATTTAAAGGAACATTAAAAGATGATAAAAGATGATAAAAGCATCACATCTGTCTCTGTCTCCCTCTGTTTCACAGTGTGAGCTGTGCTACCGCTCTCTGGGGAGTCTGGAGGCAGGTGAAACTCTGTGGGTGCACAGAGGAAAGGTGAACTGCGAACCCTGCTACAAGAGGACTAAAGGTAACACCTCAGTCACTCTCGAACAGTCACATCTTTTATAAAGTCAGCATACATACAGATAATAGGCAGACCTTTCAGTCTTATCATCTCATTATCCTTGTCTCCTTTTCAGATCAATGGTTTCACTGAAGATATGAAGACAGTTTTGGAACCTTTAAAAAAGCATATACAACAAACCTCTGTATTAAGACTTTTATTGTACTTGCAATATCTTTGGCAACATGCACATGGTGTTCTTTTCTTTGACATGGGAAAAATGACATGATTTATTCTGGAAAAATGTAATTATGAGGAATGAGATTATTTCATATGATGTAAGCAGAATATATATGGCAGATGCTCAACTGTGGTGTAATAAAGGACTCATTTTTCAGTGTGAAAAACGTTTATTTGAGTTCCATGATTAATTAATGTGCCGTCCTGGATCTGCCTTTTACAGCAGTTGCAGCATCAAACAAGCAGAGCCACAGCGCAAACATCGCTAAAGCCTCTCAAACAGCCAGAATACTCTTAAATAAGCGGTAAACATGCAAAAATAGCATGTTTAAATAAAATGTATGTATGAGCATAATCTGTCCCTTGGGAAATTATATAGTAAAAATATATAATAAATTATAAAGTGCAAAAATATAGTATGTACATGATAACACTCTTATCATGTTTAACATTAATATGTAGCAAATAGAGTAAGAAGGGGCAGCTAGTGGCTTGGAGGTTGGGAGTCTGTCCCTGCTCTTAGAAAAAGTTGTGGGTTCAAATCCCAGGACTACCAGTGGCACCACTGAGGTACCCCTGAGCAAAGAACCCCCACACACTGCTCTCCAGGCGCCCCCGTCGATGTCTGCTTCACTTGGTGAATGGATTAAATGCAGTGACAGAACTTCGTACTGCATTCTGTGCTGTGTTCATGTATGAACACAGCACAAGTACCTGACAGTGCATTTACACTGTAAATGCACTGTCAGGTACTTGTTTTAATCATTTGTTTCAAGGAAGCAAATGTTCCACCACTGCAGTAATCTTATAATAATATTCCATTACATCATAAATATGTCCTATGTTGTTTGCATTAAGGATGTTTGTCCTTGCTGAGGATTTCAGCAATGATTACTGGGATGCAGGAGGTCAGCAGTTCTTCACCATAACTCCAGATGTCGCCCTGCTAGGTGGGCGTGGCCGTGGCGGCTCAGTGACGCTGATTGGTCGAAGCGCGTCCGGCGCTGTAGACGGGGCCACGACAGGAGACACACGCGCCGCCTGAAATCAGGGCGAGGGCGGCGGGTGCGTGCTCAGGAGCTGTGTTGGGGATTGCTATTGTTATTTTATACCTCTATCATCATTATTATTATTATTATTGCTGTTTCTCTCGGCCATGGAGGCGGCGGTGTTGAAGCGTTTGGCGGCGGAGGGCTCGTGCGGGCCCGTGAGCGCGGAGCTGGAAGTGAAGAAGCTGCAAGAGCTCGTTCGGAAGCTCGAGCGGCAGAACGAACAGCTGAGGTCGCGCGCGCACGCCGCGAGCCCCCGCGCCCTGCCGCCCCTCTCCCTCCTCTCCTCCAACGGTCCCGGGGGCTTCTGCTCCGGCCCGGGCCTCTCCGGCTCCCCCGCCCTGCCCCAGGAGCCGCCCCCTCCACTCCTCCAGCCGCAGCGCGAGACCGCTCTGCCCCCCGAACCCACCGTGCTGGACCAGGTGGAGCTGCTGGACCTGGATTCCATTCTCCAGTGCAGCCAGCATTCAGACGAGACCTGGTAGGCATCTTATTAAATCATGTCCCAGCTTTTGTCCTCCCGTGTCACCCCAAACTAGCATTAGTATTCCACAGGCGCAGCGAAGACCTGCAACTGTTGCTGTTAACATGAGCTTCACTGCATTCCCTTCACTCTCACACCAACCAGCTAACAATGCTGCCCAGCTCAAAACTGAGTAAAGACAGAAGCAGAGGCTGTGGAAGTTAAACAGGGCCCGGCTGGAGCTGTATGGTGTACGTTCTGTGGCTGCTACCATTTTACAGATTGGAACCTTGCTTGTTTTATTCCTGAAGGGTCATTTAAAAATATTCTGGTGGCCCATGTATATTCCGTTTACTTCTCAAATGTTGTCAGTGGGCATTCTTCAGTAAACGCACAAATCCAACATGTCTGTGTACTGTTTGGCTTGATCTAGCCTAATTAAAGCTGTAAGATCCTTATGTGACTTATCCTTACAGGGTATTTTGGACTATTGTATCAGCCCTTTGTGCTGATTGAATGAGTACATCTTTGTTTTATTTCTAATTAGTCATGCAGAATTATTCCAGAGGACCGTATACTGGTCGATTTAAGAATACTCTTTGCCCTACTTTCCAGATGAATGTGAATGAACAGTGAAGATCATAACTGAACCAGTTTTCAAACTGTAACCACTCGTGCAGAAAATCTGACGGGCATCCGCACCCGGACAGCCCCTATCTGCCCTCCGGCCACTCTCGGTTTTCGCTTCTGGTAATAGAATGTGTTTTTTCAGAGCTGTGGTGTTGCCAGTTTTGTGAGACAGAGCAGCTATTAACAATAAGGGAACTCATTTTTGTAAAATACAAGGTAACACTTGGTTTCAAAACACGTTTGCTCACGCGTCCATAAAACTCCTTATCTGGATACTAAGCTGCAGAAATAGCTTGATTATAATTTTGATGTCACAGAAACCAACTTTACGCTTATTCACCTGTTTTGCAGAAAGCCCATAAACAATTAAACTATAGGAGTTGTTTTAGTCCGGGCTATTTTTTGAAAGATGCACAGTAAAGCATCTCAATAAAGTAAACACAAAATGAACAAAAACAGCTTGAGACAAACAGATGGTTATGCAAAATTTAGTTGTCAATTTATGGTACATAAAACCACGCAAATTATACTTAAGTATGTGAAAATCATATAAGAATAATGCAGGATATGGGCTCTAAGCATTACTTCAAGGATAAGTTTGAGTAGCTTGTGGCCCATTCTATACGTTTATAGCTATGATGAAGAAGTGGGTTTTTTTTTTGCTTTAGACCTCCAGCTGCATAATATTAGAAGATAATTTTACACTCTGATACTGATGCTTTAGTACTGCCAGTGTGAACTTCCACAGTCCTTGCTGAGTTCTAGACTGCAAATCTCATCTGTTTGATGTCTCCTGAATGCTGTATATGCGAAATGTTACTCTTATCAAGAAGGTGTAGGTCACGGCACAGGTCTGTTTATAACAGGGCCAGCGTTTTATTCAGCGACACATCATAGGTTAGCGTGTCATGAAAGGACAGGCTCAGAGCCAGAGATTAGCGAACGTCTAAAACTGTCTTGGATTTCGGGGGCGACTGAAGATCTGGCACACTAATAATGGAGCATTCTCTGAGCTGAGTCTGTGTTCTGCCTTGCCTTCACTTTGAAATGTGCTGGTTCTTCTTTTAGTCTGCCTTTGTTTTCCTCTGCTCTGGAGCCACTAACGAATGTTGCGTAAACTCACTCCAAACTGAATGTTGATGTATTTGATGTAGATTTGCATATTTTCTCTTGTTCTCTCCTCAGGCTGTATGCATCCTCTAAGTCATGTTTGTGGTCTGGTGGACGTATTTCCCCTCTGCAGTGGTGCAGGCAAGTGCTTGACCATCCTCAGCATGAGGCAGAGGCAACCAGGCGGTCACTATGTCAGAGACTTGAGTCAGGTAGGCTGTCTATGAAAGAACATACACTGGTTAGTTTACCAACCTAACAAAAACTGACTTATGGTCAACTGGAATGTATTTTTTGCATAATGTTTCTGGAGCAAGGTGCCCCAGCGAGGGGGAAATCAACTTGTTACTGGTATGAAGACAGCAGTTCCACACGTTTTTGTTTGCATGATATAGTGATGATGCCATTTGCTTAAAATTTGCTGCACTTAGCTCATTTCCTTTTTGTCTTGCAAAACATTTTTTTCACACAGCGTTTGTATTTTTGCACATACAAAGGTTTTATGTGAATTTAAGCAACTGATATACTATCCTGTCTGTGGCCTGCCAGTCCACTAGTCACGAGCAAAGCTCACAGCTTGAGGTGCCGGCCACATTTCATAGGATTACTGGAAGAAGTCTGCCAGCTCTATTCTTAAACTAAAACTGGACGCTTCGCCTATAAAAGATTATAGTTTAGTAGTTTCAGACTGAAAAGTTGGGTTAAACCAATTTAACCCTCAGGTCAAGTAATTCAAGTCAAGTATGTTTTTTGTTATTTCAAGCATACACACACAGAACTAAGTTAAATGAAATACTGTTCCTCCAGGAGCAACACAAGAACACAAACACCACAAGACAACACAAGTGCATACAGTATAAAAGAAAGTAGATGAAAAACACAGGAGCAACAAAGTAACCAGACAAGACAACATTTAGAGCAGCCCTGTTTAGTCCTATAAAATGTTTCGAAACCCAAAGGCTCAAACGTGCATGTCAACAAGCACAGTATAGTCCAAGTACAGTATAATGACAAAGCCCAAATGTTACTTGTGCTCAGTGCTGAGCCCTATATACACATGTTCATATATTACATGGTATAACATCCTCTTAAAAGCATGTAAACTTCTTAAAACTTCTTAAGAAGGGTTTTCTATTGGCTTTTGTCAGCACACATGTCCAGCTTGAGTCCAGGTGGGCCACAGTGCTGCTGAGTTCAGCATGCTGCCTCATTAAATACATCTGTTTCAGCCCATCAGCTAATTAGCTAGTGAGCTAAAGGAGAGCATTAGAAGAGCGGAAAATATGAATCTCTTGAGAGCCGATGTCTTGAGGGAACCCAGTTTTGCACCTCTTGTCTCAGGGCAGTTAAGTTTTTCCATGGTCTTTGCGTTATCCTCTCCACAGGCTACACAATATTTCATATAACCATACAGATTATTGTCTGTGGTTAATTTGGTTAATTCAAAGTCATGACACGTGGCTGAGACCTGAAACCAAAGACCAGTGGAAAGGTGACGCCATATAAAAACAATTTATAAATAATAAACTCGGCTACTAAAATGAATAGAGTGAACAATTTTGGGAAAATATCTCATTGTGTTTTTTCTGCTTAATGACCATAAGCACCTGATGCCTTGCAAAAACATCAAATTTTGGGTTTCAAGTAAAAAGTTGAAATGTGTAAAATCAATCCAGAGAAATGTTTATGTGGAAAATAAATATGAAATAAAATAAAAAAAACCCCCACCAAGTTCCTCGAGGAATTTCAGCCCGTATGTTTCAGCAAAGAATTTACATTTACAGCATTGAATTTAATTTCTAAAAAGTTTTATGCAAATGCTGTTAGGAGTTTTTATCCCCCAAGAAGACCAGCATGTGCATGTTTTTCCCTGTTTTTCAGTCTTGATGCTTGATTCTGAATGAGGAATACCAGAACTGCCATTTATGAGCTTTGCCTTATTTGGTTAAATTTCCTAATTTAATACTTAAGGCATTGTTAATGTATGATAAAATGTGATTTAAAAATTGTGCTCTTTTAAATTGTGATTTCAGTTTAAGAACGGTTATTCTAATCCAGCTTTAATATAAACATAGTTATACACAGTCTATATTCGGTAGTCCTATCATATACTTGTAGTTTACTTGAAGTCTGGGACTGGCCCATAAACTGGGACAAAGTGATTATGGGTATGACAAGGTCTAGCGACGAGTCTAGAGAAGTTTGTAGTGCGTTAAGGTGGACTAAGACGTTAAGCTGGTAAAGGGAGGCTGACTCTCTCAGCCGGGGCGACTGTGCATCCTGTTCAGAGATAAATATTTTTAATAGTAGGGTTTTTGATGGCTGTGACACTTTTCTTATTTACATGAATCTGGTTACCGGAGAACTTGCTTGTGTGCTCGTTTGCTTTTGTTACCATAGAGAGGACACCCCATGTTGTTGGACCCACTCTTCGCTTGTTGCTATATTCAGGAACGAGAGGCCGGTAACCATGGAAACTGTTTACATGAAAGGAACCGGCTCTTGACGCCAAGTGGCTTGTACAGTACACACTGATAGGTTCTATAACCTACTTATGTTCTGACAGGTCAACAGAGATACAGACACGGCTCTCTTTAATGCAAGACTAGGATATTCAAGTATATTGGGACATATATTGGGGCAGCTGGTGTCCTGGTGGTTAGGGAGTTGATCCTGCGATCACAAGGCTGTGGGGGGTCGAATCTCCGGACTGCTAGTGGCACCACTGAGGTAATCTTGAGCAAGGTACCGTCCCCACACACTGCTCCCTGGGTGCCCCCTTTGGTCGCCGCTCACTGCTTCACTTGGTGAATGGGGCCACTTTAGTTTACATCATGTCTGTTGTTGAAGTCACTTGATTTAATTCCAGTGACATAATGGGGTTGTGGTTAGCATTAGGACGTTAACCCCAAAAAGGCTATAGAAATAATTGTAGTTCAAATAACCTGACAAAAGAGGGACCTCACATCTTTGTCAGCATAGAACCACAGATATGTAGCCCACATACTGAATTTTAAGCAGATAGAGTAAGACTTGTGATGATTTATGAATGAACTTCACAGTGATGCTCATCCCCCATACTGTAGGCCTTATCGTATAAAAACTGAGCCAAACCTAATCATTTTCTCTGGTGATTGTGAACAATAAAGCTTCATGTTTATGTTGTTTAGTATGTCTAGAAGCGAGTTCAGTTCAAACGTCTTGCTGCCTGCTGATACAGGTGTAGCATACAGAACCGTTGATGGCTCATTTAATGTGCTGATGACTGGAAATGAACATATCTAAATATTTTGATGAATCAATGGCCAAACTGATGGATAGGCTAGATGAATGCACCATTTCAGAAAATCAGTGACTGGCTATTGTTGTTGATGAACTTATGTACTGTTGGTTGATAAACTGATGAGTTAAAAGGTGCTTTAATCCTACAAAATATTGTAATTGGACTGTGTCCCAAATTACCAAACGTGACTGACATGAAGAAGTCAAAAGTCAAGTTTTTAGACATAAGATACTGCTTTCCTTCCCACATTTCAAGTTATACTGATGGATCAAAAGTGGACAATTGTGTAAAATTGTGCTGCAATTGTAATGGGACAGGACCAATGTGGACTTCATATCCCAGGACTGTTTACGGCTGAGGCCTTTGTTGGTCTTAGCACTTGAATATATAGAAAATACAAATGGCAGAACTCTTTAATTTTTAAATTAATAAGTGGTGAACTGAATGGATGAATGTATTGATTAAAAAATGGCATGAATTTAACCCTGCTTTTAATAAGAGAATGATTTTCTTAGTGATAATTTGATCTAGACATGATCAAATAGACTATACAAGATGCCGTACTGGTCATTCTAGGCTTACACATTAAAAGGTGGAGAACGTCCGTCATGTCAGTTTAGTAGTATGGTCAGTGAATCATATTTTACTCAGCTGTTTTAACACAAGGCAACAATTTAACTGCCAAAGTAGTCTGGAAGATATTTTTAATAAGGTACCACCACATACATTTGGACTTTTAATCAAATATTGATTTATTTGAGTATTGAATCTTATTTGAGTAATTTTTGTTTGTTTGTTTATTTAAGTCTCTGTTTTTGATAGTTTCTGTTGTTTGTTTTACCTTTCTGCCATGACCTAGCCATTGTTGCTGATATGGTATTAAACTTAAATCTACTACTACTACTACCAAGTGTAACTGGAAAGTTATGTCAGCCAACAAAATCATGAGCCTAATTTCCCCTTGAGGACTTCAGAGATGTATCATATATTGGGTTTTTTTTTTTTAAATGGTAACAAGAATGTGAAGAAGAACAGCAAGAAGAGCACTCCCAGTACATCTGAATTCACCCCATGAATGTAATTTAAGAGCAAATGTGCATTTTAACTCTTAAGTTGCCAGTTGGCGTTTTTGTGTGTGTTTGCTAAGCTGTTACGTTATAAGTCCTGGTCAGTGGCCCTGCAAAAATGGTTTGCATTGAGATTCACATGCTTCCTCCTCTCACGGCCTGAATGCTGCTTTGTTTTCAGTGCCTGAGGGAACAGATGTGTCCTCTGGCTCTTCGTCAAGGCCTGTTCTGAGGCCTTCTGCTAGCACTACATAGGATGTTGTGAGGTGGCTCTTCACAAAGATTGCCTTTTCCCTGCTCTTACATAACCTACAAAATGCTCTTGTAATTGTTTCAGATGTCCCCTTGAGACAAAAACCCTTTCAGATCCACAAAGGAAGTACAGTGATGCTAGTTTGGAAAATGTAAATTTAGTTAAAAAAAGTACAGAGATTTTAGCTACTAGTTGATATTTAAGGTCCACATTGGGGCAAATTCTTATTTTGGCTAATCAGGCTCTTAACTGCTGACTAAATCTTTGTTTCTTGACTCATATTAAATAATGTGATGTAGTTGTTTGCTCATTTGAATGTGTGTTACCAATTAAGATTCAGATTCAGTTTGTATCAATAAAGCTCCGATTTGACTTGTCTAAATTAAATAACAGTCCTGAAACAGTTTTGCAACAGAATGTGTTTTGCATTGATTTAGGCTTCAATTACTATCAAAATTACTTTACTGTAAAAAAAAAAGGATGCTTTTACAAAAACCTAAACAAACGTATTAATGTGCTGTGTGAAAAAAAATGATTGTCATTGAGTGAGCATTAAGATGTAAGTGGGAACAGTAGAAGTTAAGATATACATTGTCTTTGGGGGTGTATGTATTCATTACGTTTAGGATTAAATTCATTTTACTGGCCTTCCTTTTGATATTCTGAACAAAATTTGAAAGAAGAATCCACCAATGAACTTCAGCTAGAACTATGTACAGTGTTCCCCGGTGAAGTCTCGGTTCAGAGTTTGTGGCCTCAGTCATTTACAGATTTTTTTTCTTAGAACCTAACTAATTGTTTGCGGAAACCTCTGCAAATTCGTGGAAACCACAAATATCCTCCACATTTTTTTTTTTTGCTTTTTTCATGCCAATATATAATTTTTCATGCATTTTAGTGCCAAATTATTTCTTTCTATTTCTTTTCCTTTGGGAAAAATGTTTCATATTCACACTATAAAACATGTCTGTGTGGCAAAATCGATTCAAAAAAATTGTGATACGTTTCTTTTATCCATATTGCACAGCCCTGCTGTATACATGTTTTAGTACTGTCGAGAGAACACAAAGCAACTGTATATTGGCTGCTGCCCTGGACGCATCTCTGGCAGATGCAATCCAGCATTCCCGCATCACAACAGTTTCTCGTGTGAAGCATCTCGAGTGATTCGCTGAGTGTTCTCGTGTTTTTTGTTTTGTTCTTCTTAAAGCCCTGTATTTTTATAAATGTATTTACCTGCTTATACCAAAGAAAACGACAGTGCATACCAAAGAAAACGCACTTGCATTAATTACAGTGCAGCCTATACAGGGGTAACATCGATATTTTATGTTCTAGCACAGCGTGAGATAGCAGTTCAGTGTAAACTGTACAGTACGGATACGGGTTTACCATTACATCTATTAAGCTGAGTGTAGTGTAATAAGCTGAGTTTAAAATGAAATTAAAGTGTTTTGGGAACATATTTGGGGGCATATTTAGGTTTTAGTTTGTTTTTTTTTTGTTTTTTTTACCACATCACAAATTTGCGTTTTTTTCACAATTTGCGGGGGTTTACTGTAATATAATATTGCAGTTAAGTGATTGAGACCTCTTTTTGGAATCTGTTGCCTAAAATGCTGAAAGGGATGTGTATTAATAAATTGAGTTAATGTAATTTATATTTTAAAAAAGGGAATTTAAGAATAACTTCTGATTTGGGTTTGTATATCTGCTATATCTGAATATTACTGGAGGAGCCTGTTAGTTGTCTGTCAAGGTGGTTAGCTTTAAATTAACATTAGTTCTACACAAAAACAACTAGCCATCCATGGCTTTTTTCCCCCTGAGGTGATCTCTATATGTAATGTCAGAATTCGTATATGTAATGTTAGTACTTGAAGAACACTGGTGAAACGATGAGGCCTGTTTACTGTAGTATGCGTGAAAGGCTACGATAATATTGAATTGTTGTGTACTGTAAACATAAACTTAGTGTTGCTGTATCTTTTGCTATATCCTTAGTCCTACATAGTTTAAACATTTTCTTCACATATAGTGTCCGTGAAGACTGACGCCTAACTTTCTCTCTGCCTGTATCTATCTGCTCTTCTTTAGTGAATAGATGGAGGGGTGTATTCTCTTCCTCATCTCCGTCCTCTCCTGCTTTCCCTCACAACTGTGTAGTTGGAGTCTCCCCTCTTTGCACATCCTCTTCCACCTCCAAGTCCTGCTCCACTCCAGCACCTTGCACTTCCTCCTGTGAGAGACCAGGTAATACATAATGTACAAGACTAACCTTTTTTCATTCAGATTCTCTATCTTTTGCAATTACTGTTATGGTAATGGGCGATAATATCATGAATACTGAGAAGAAAAATGCTGACTGAATTCAATATTTTTTTTTCTTCACTGTAAACCCTTCTTGTTTGCATCTCTCTCTCCTACTCTTGTCTAGCTTCATCTATTCCCTCATCCTTCCATCCCTTTCTCCTTTCGACCCTGACCCCAATTGGAAAGGACCGCTCTCCTCTAGCTGAGAGAACTCCCACTTTCCTCTATCACCCAGCCAGTCGCAGTAAGCAGTGCTGCCATCCCATAATCCATCACCACCATGCCATGGTGACCCTCTCCATAGTGACGCTCATTATAGCGACACCCATGCCGGTCATTTGCCATGTGTCACAGCAAGTAAGGCAGTCTGATGTTAGCTTTTGCTGTAATCACAAGTTAAATGTTTTCTGTTATTTGGAAAAAAGGAAGTGCGCTTCGAAGGCTGTTTAATCTTCTGCATTGGCAACGGCTTTTCTCTCACCTAATCGCTGTGCTCTGAGCTGCTCTGTTTTGTCCCATGGAAAATGTAGCTTTTAGAATAATCTGCTAATAAACATTCAATCAGTGTTCATGTGAGTGTCTGGCCCTGTGCAGGTCGGAATCTGCAGCGCGCTCCGTTCAGCTCTCAGACGTCTCTGGACAGTGATCTCAGCGCCTCAGACCTGGAGGACGACTCCATCACTCTGGGATACAAGCTGCAGGACCTCACTGATGTGCAGGTTATGGCTCGTCTCCAGGAGGAGAGTAAGTAGAGTGCAGGGCACAGAAGGGAGTCAGAAGGCTATTTGACACCACATCTAGGTGCTCGATGGTCACGTTGTGGATCACCTTGAAAAAATGAAAGCGGAAACTTCTTCCCACATGTCTTAGCAAACCTGAAAATTTAGAGAGTAGACTAGTTGCCCAGTTATATCAAAATTTCTAAAAATGTGTAAAAACAATATGAAGCCTGACTTTGTGCTATATTTGTGTAGTGCAGTTTATTTGTCCTCATGCTGTGTATGTCATTGATTGAGAGCTAATAAGTTTTGATAGCTATGCAGTAAGAGTGTCAGTCAGTCAATTTGCTCACTTTATTCTTGTACTTTAATAGGAACCAAGATTGAACAAAAAAGACATTGTTATTTAAATGACTTGAATCGGAATTGACCATCACCTCAATTTTCAAGATTGTGCCAGGCCTAGAACACAACTGGACACACTTTAAACATTCACTGAAAGCTAAAACAATGTAGAACACAGCTTTGCGTTTTTCTTATATTGATTACAGGTTTTGGTTTCATTTTTATAATACTAAATATGACCTGTCGGGTGAGTTGTCATGGAATAGCCCGACAGAGAGCCTAGAACTCTCAAAGGAAAATAAAATTAGTAAAAAACTAGAACAGGAACAGAACAGGCCAAATGCTACAGGTTAAATCTAAACCACCTTGTACTGTGAATATTATGTCCCTTAGTGTTTTATAAAACACTAAATGTTAATAAAGCCATGTAAGATATACTCTGTGTAATGTTTAAATGCGTTTAAAAACAAATGTTTATTTTAATCTACAGCTTAAAAATGTTAACCTAGAGCAAAACAGTCTACTAACCACATACAAGGTCTTTAGTTTTTTGAAGAAAACAAAAAAAAAGTGTTTGATACTAGCGTTGTTCTATTTCAGTTTCACATCACAATTTTAGCAGAAATCTATCTTTAAATGTCGATTAGTCTAACAGCTGCTGATATAAACCAGAAAAAGTGTCAGTGCACACTCGCCACTGGCCTGAAACTGCAATTGTGAAACTCCTGGGGTACGTCCCAGTCATGCCCTGTGAACTAATACCATGTGCGTATACAATAGTGTGCATGTACACCATACTCAAAAATGTACTGGTTTTAAGCATGGATTGTGAATATACTCAACTTTGACACTTATTGTAAAAAGTACTATGTACTCAAACACTAGTGAGTATTAAGTCCACTATTGGGACACACTTCTGGTGTGAAACTGCTGCTCTGTAGGTCAATTTTATTTGGTATGAAATCTATTATCCTGTTGCTAGCTGCTAAATTGTTTGTATTTGTGTTCAGATGTAGACTGGTTAACAATAGTTATTGTAAAATGTGCACATATTCTCACCCACTAACTGTGCCTGTGCTTTCATAAGGTCTCCGCCAGGACTTTGCCACAAACTCAACTTCCTCTTCTACGAACAGCAGACGCAGCGCCAGCTTTTCTTTTCAGTTTGGACAACGGGGCGAGTCCCATTTAGAGGAAGAGGATGATGATGATGAAGATTATGGCCAGCTACCTCCACCGCAACCTCGTCTTACCCGGGCTGGACCCTTACAACGTGGGCTGCCTCACTCACACACGTTCACCAGCATCAGGGACTGGCGACGGAGTGCCCCCTCCACTGCAACCACGCCCTCCACACCCTCCACCCTCCCCTACCAAGCCCCAGCCAGTCTGAGCACACCTGCTTCCACACCTGAGCAGCCCGGCCTCAGAGCTAGCTCAGGTGAGACCGCATTCACAGTGGAATAACCAAGTGATGTGAAAGAAACAAATAGTTGTTACTAGATGTGATACAAAAACACTAGGGCTGTCAAAGTTAACGCAGTGGTAACGTGTGAATGATCAATTATGGCACTCTCAATACATTTGAGCAGAATAATATAGAGTGCATCAAATCTAAGCAAATAACCAAAATGATTCATTAAGGTTCATGACAAAAATAACGCAGTTATTAAAATATGCATAATCAGGATAACTATAATTTGTTTCACAGCCCTAAAAATGTTTTGCTTGTAGAGGAAAAGCCTTGTGGGGGAAACCTTCTTCCTATATTAAAATAAATAAGATCATGTATGTTACTAACTTTTAAATAGATAAAGGCCTAGTTACCAAATAAAACCCCTAATAAAATAATTGCGTTAATTTTTGGTAGTAACTAGAAGGAAACAAAATCATTCCGATGTTCTCGTTGCTGTATGAAATTTGATGTGTTATTGCATTTCCATTTAAGATTAATTTACTGGGCTCTTTGTGGTCTTGTTAAACAAGACTTTTCCCAGACTCTACAGCCCCCCTCCTTTATCTCATTTGCTAATTTATTAGATGCTAGAGAAATGGCATGTAAGTAAATGTCAGGCTTAAAAGCTTAAGATCTTTTGGAGAGGTCGTACGAAATATGTGGCCTGATTGGAGACGAGCTGAATGGTACTGCTCAACATTTCTCCTGTGTTTGTCATTTTTTTTAATTGAGATCTTTTTTTTTTCTATTTGTGTATTGTGTGTATTTCCCTTCTCTGTATGTATTATGTATTTGGTATGTAATCTTACGCAATCTCTGGGGAACCTGTTTGGATTCCAGTCGAGTATGAGAGTAAGTGGTCGAACTTTTTAGTGATTTATTTTATGGAATAATTGCTGTTACTAAGTAAAACCCCTCTTGAAATTACTCATACCCAGCTGAGCTAACATAATCTGTTCATGAGTTTGTCAGCAAAAGGTCTGGGTTTTTTTTTTTTAAAAGAAAATTACGTTGCAAACCTTTGCCTCATTTAAGTGTAAAGAATTACTTCGTATGGAGAGTAACATACACTTGTGCTCTAAGGCTGCCCCTGTGCTTGCCAGACATTCGTTGCTTACAAGCCCCTAAGCCTCTTGCAGTGCTCTAAGCTTTTATTGGCTTGTCCCTCTCCTTTTGGAGTGTGTAGGCCGATGATGAGTGAATCATGGTACAAGGACTTAAGCTGCAGGGACCTTGTGTTTTTGGAAGGGTGCTATGTACCCATGTTTCCACTGTAGGAAAAAAAACCCTAGTCTGTTGAATACTTTAAAGAGAGATATACTACATTATTCATGTTAGATATTTGTCTGATAAATATGATGATACATTTATTTAAAGTTGTGATTTGATGTAATTTTGATATGGATGTTTAAATGCTGATTCTGTCTGGACTAACTCTGTTTATGCATGCCTGTGCGAATGTGCCTTTGTGGACGCTGTGAGTTTCCATCTGGTCATTCACTCTGTACATAATCCCTGAGTGTTAAGCTAACAGACTGTGATGTCGTGCTCTAGATAAACTGCGGAGGAGCATGCCCAACCTAGTCAGAGCTCCCAGCATGCCAAGTGTGCCAAGTCCAGCCAATCACGCCAGTTCTCCTACGTCCATCCGGAACAGTCAAAGCTTCGACTCCTCCAGTGGGCTTGCAAGACTACAGTCCTCCAGTAAAGCTCATTTTCTCAGTTCTCTTTCATGGATATTGACTAAATGCTACAAGGGTGTCAGCTAGCTTTTTCATTGTACAATTCAAAAGTCATTGTGTAACTGTATCTTTATTCTCTAGGGGTGTAACAATTTCCATAATTCAATACGATATAGACAGGTTTTTCTGGAGCAGCAAAATTAAGGAGTGTCTGACAATCTGCTTTGTTAATATATTAATCTTTATAATTACTAATTGATCATTTTTATTAGAACATTATATAGTCAGTGTACAATGCACTAGCCACAAGCTAATGTTAGTTCTGGGCTAAGTACACATCTTCTGCAAAGAACATACTTCTGCACATCATGGATTGCTGAATGTAACATTGCAAAAAAAAACAAACACAACATGAGGCCTGTGCATTTTTTAATATATATTTTATGTTAAGCTCTGCAAATAGATAGTGGTTTATAACAATGAGCTGTAAAATGTAATAGTTAAGTTTCTCCTCATCTTTCTATGTGGTACTGAAAAGAAATCATTTATAAAAATGTTTATTAAAAAAATGTTTTTGTTCTTGTTGGTAATCACTGCAACTTCGTAGAGCTGACTCTCGTCCTCTGTTCAGTTCCTTCTCCAGGGCAGCTCCAAAATCGGGTCCAGAGTGTTGGAAATTTCCCATTATCTTCACGACAGCCACTCAAAGCCACTGCCTATGTCAGCCCCACCATTAAAGGACCCTCCACCATGACTACGTCAGCCAGTTTACAGTCACTGCCCATCAGTGGGATTCCGCTGCCCAGCAAAGGAGGTGGCACTCAGACACCCAACCGCAGTGGCCTCCCGCGTCCTGCATCATTTATAGGGACCAGCTCCACTCCTCGTAGCAAGCTCGCTCAACCTGTGCGAAGGTACAGATGAGTTCAAAGGAAAGAGAGGAGAAGAGTACAATATCCCTTATCTGGTCCATATTCCATTGGGTTGTTCATCTGTCCATATCTCATCTTTGTAAAATGGACCAAATACAGGAGGAGTGAAAAAATGCGAATGGACTTTCACTGTTTGAATATATTCTGCCAAAAACTGGTCTGTTGTCTACCTAGATGACCGATCACTCACTGAACCAGTATCGATTTTTTTCATGAGTACGTGTGATCAGAGCGAGTGCAGCACTCATCTAACTAGAAACCTTGTTGGGAGAGTATCCGCTGACCAGTTTTGGCACTACATAATCCACTGTGAAAATGTATTTTTAAAAACAAAGAGATGTCAATAGTCAGTTCACTCAATAATTCTGTTGATGTTGTTTACAATGAATAGCAGTAATTGTTGCTGACAATGTATAGACCCCAATTAGCAGTATTCAAATAGATATATTATTTTGTGCTAACTTTTGACTACCTGCTTCCATTCATTATTCGACATAATCAAGTATTAAAATAAGCCATTAAAACTATTGCTGTAACTGATTTAGCTTGGGTTTACTAATTGCAACCTTAATACTGTATTGATTTTCTTTCTGTCTCCTCTCTCTCTAACAGTTTACTGACACCACCAAAGAGCCTGGCAACCCTCAGTGCCCTGCGGGACGCAAACTGGCGAGATGGCTGTTACTAAGGGGTCGAGGTTCTTGTGCAAGCCAATGAACAAGGGAAACAAGGCAGCGCCCTGCTGGCTAGGGCTGCTCACTGCATCACTAAGTGTTCTTGGGATAGAAATGACAGTTTTTGTAACTGTGAATTGGTAACAGGTTTAATCCTGGCACTCTCCTCCTGTTCTGCTTACTTTACAAGCTCTGTATGCAAAAAAGACATTTTTAAATACATGTTTGACCTGCTAATCTTTAAGCTGCCTAAGACTTGTAAGATGACAGAAGACAGAGCTAACCCACTGATTTATTTTGGGAAGAAAAAATACAGAGGTAGCACACTGCCGATAGAAACATGAGTTCATTCCGTCGCGTTTTAGAATAACCTATTTTTTATGTGTTTTCCCTAGAAGAGAAACAGCAAGCATGCTGCTAAACAAATCGGGCAAAAAAAACCAACTGATAATTACTTGATATAGAGTGCATTAACATTATAGTTGCAATATAACATTTTTGTAATTCAAATGATTTTAACCAATGATTTCACTATTTGCAAGAACATAAAACAATAGTTTCACAATTAATTTAACTTATTTTTTAACTTATCACAACTTATTTAAGAACAGCTAAACGGCAAATATTCAATCTGATGTGAAACAAATTATCTGTATTTGTTGCTGAAAATACTGTATTAGTGTTTTAACTAAAGTTTTGTTACAAGTATAATTGTTTTCATTGTTTGGTACTGCACTGTTAATGTGGTGTTTTTTTTTTTTGTTAAGCACTGAATAAGAATCACCTGGATTAAGGGTTAACTTGGGGCAGCCACAGATGTAGCACTGTACAAAACTTTCAATTTGGGTTCTTTATGTATAAAAATTTTAAGGTATTCACGTTTGCACTGGTCAATGTAACTTTTTCACTTAAAATGCTTTTAATGAATGTCTGAGTATGTGTGTAAGACAAAATAAAAGGTGTGTGTATGTGTGTATATTTGATGTTCCTCAAAGCCGTTTTTGCTGTGTGCCAGGGTGAATTTGTTTAGAGGCCTCTGCCTTTAGGGAATACTGCTGCCATGAAGAAGTTTACTTGGGTAGGTGGTACATTTACATTAATGTGAAACGCAGCTATATGATGGTTTTCCGACAGAACATTGCCCATGGTGCTTTGCTGACTTGCTTTCTTCCCATATTGCTTTCTGGTGCCGTCTCTTCTTCAGGTATGTGATGCAAATGCACCGGACTGTCCATATGATATAAGATAAAATGTGTTCTGTCAGATCATCCCACCTTTCATTGCACCAGTGTCTAGTTCTGATACTCACAAGTCCACTGTAAGGTGCTTTTGGCAGTGGACTGGTCAGCATGGGTACTCCTGATTTGCATTTATCTGGTGTTCTACACGGCAAAGGACGATGAACTGTGTTTTTGACACCACCTCATCATTCACTTCCCATGTGCATCAGTGAGCATGGGGCACCCATGTCACTGGTTCACTGGGTGTCCTTCCTTGGGCCACTTTTGGAACACTGCTTGCTCAGAGCACCCCACAAGACCTGCCATTTTAAAGATGTTCTGAACCAGTCATCTGGCTATTACAATGTGACCCTTGTCCATCTGCTGCATAATACATCCTATGCCTTGACAAGTGCCAGTGTATCCAGATAATCAGTTATTCACCCCACTGGTCAGCAGTTGTATTGTTGTATACACTGATCAACCACAGGATTACAAACACCTGCCTAATATTTTGTAGGTCCTCTTTGTGCCACCAAAACAGCGGCACAACTCTATAAGCCCTCTGAAGGTGTGCTGTGGGAATCTCGATTACAATTGGCTGTTGCCCTCACCAAAATGGAGGATTTGCCTTAAATGCTCTAAAATCCAAAAATTAGATATGAAAAATATATCTCGCACTCTAAATGTGAAACTTCACAGTTAGCTAGGGCTCTGTGACACCTTTCCAACGACCCCTCGAAAACCGTTATTAGCTGAAAACCGTTCACCTCGGACAAAAGTAATGGGACAC
>JBBPCY010000109.1:5719807-5732468 GCA_037974405.1 Brachyalestes nurse
TCAGGACAACTCTGTGAATGTCCTTGAGTGGCCCAGCCAGAGCCCAGACTTGAATCCAATTGAACATCTCTGGAGAGGTCTTAAAATGGCTGTGCACCGACGCTTCCCATCCAACCTGATGGAGCTTGAGAAGTACTGCAAAGAGGAATGGACAAAATTGGCCAAGGATAGATGTACCAAGCTTATGGCATCATATTCAAAAAGACTTGTGGCTGTAATTGCTGCCAAAGGAGCATCGACAAAGTCTTGAGCAAAGGCTGTGATTTCATGTACATGTGATTTCTCAGTTTTGTTTTTTTTTAAAACATTTGCAAAAACCTCAAATAAGCTTTTTTCACATTGTCATTATGGGGTGTTGTGTGTAGAATTCTGAGGAAAAAAATGAATTTAACCTATTTTGGAATAAGGCTGTAACATGACAAAATGTGGGAAAAGTAATGCGCTGTGAATACTTTCTGGATGCACTGTATGGGAGGGGGGCTTCTTTCAGAAATTGAAAACTTTATTGATCCCAGAGTAAACTGGTTATGTTATACAGAACAGTAGAAAATATAAAGTCAAAAATAAGTCAAATAAAAGTTCTCCTAAAATACTTTGTGTGAAACACCCTAAGCCATATAAACAGTATAAATGTTATAGATAAATAATTTTCTGCTAAGTAATTTGCTAGTAACACAAATAGAGGGAGGAGTTATAAAGTCTGATGGGTGTGTGTCAGGGGAGGAGCTATATACATACATACATACATACATACATATATAACATACATCTTATTTGTTTTAATGTGAGAAACAGGAGGACATTTCCCTAGGTATCAGACAGTCTGAAGTGGAAAGAAAAGGTGAGCAGTTGTTCCCATACCGGGAGTCGAACCCGGGCCGCCTGGGTGAAAACCAGGAATCCTAACCGCTAGACCATATGGGAGGCCCGAAACGGAACCCTGACAACACGTTAGTTAAACTGCTCACTGTAGAGTAGTGTTGATCCGTTACTTCGTTTTTCGGACTGGAGTCCTGGAGTCATTTTTAATACTCGGCTGGATGCGACATAACGGTCTCGCTCTTCTTTTCTGTCTTTAATCCTCAGTTTCTGTCAAATATCAGCCCGGATCACATGTGACTTAACAGTGACGTCACACACATGCGCCAAATATGTGTGTTTTCAGTAATGCAACAGAAAGCTGAGTTGAAGTGCCTAATTTATTTACTCCCTGTGTAATCTGAAGGAATTCTCAATGTAAGTACTCGACACCTGCACGAAGCAGTAGCTGTTTTTCTCGGACTCGTTAAGAACGGCACGTTTGATCGGTCCAGAGAACTTCTCTGTAGGTTTTGCAGATACTGAAAGTGAACTGTAACGTTACACTTGAATCGTGTGAACGTTTTGTCACTTATTTGTGCTACAAATCCAACTCGGTGTTGAGGTGTGGCAGGATAACAATTGGGGTCCTGAAGCTTTACTTTTGTTTCATTGAAACAACCTCGTTTTCGTGATTTAATTATATTAATCCACTCTATGTAAGATCAGGAGACCAGTCTGATTGCCCTCGCTTCGTTTTTCTTTATTTGTGCTGAAGGGCTGACTACTGGAAATCCCAACCGAGGAAATTCTGCCAGTACTGCAAGTGCTGGATCGCAGACAACAAGCCTGTGAGTAAACAGGACTCTGTCCTAAAGCTTAAACAAGTGCTAGCCCTTCTCTTTTTAATTTAATCTATTCAAATACATTATATGGGGAATTAGTTAAATGCAGAGGAAGAATTTCGTGCTGTTCACACTGTGTGCTGTGGTGTGTTCATGTATGACAGAGTGGTCACTTCACTTCATATGGACAAAAGTATTGCGACAATTTCACCGCCCAGGGACTTTAATGATATTGCATTAAAATTGAGTTGGTCCCCCCTTTGCAGCTATAACAGCTTCCAGATTTTGGAGGGTTTCTGTGGGAATTTGTGCCCATTCAGTCCTTAGAGCATTTATGAAGTCAGGCACTGGTGTTGGACGAGAAGGCCTGGCTCAGAATCTCCCTTTCAGTTCATCCCAAAGGTGTTGGATGGGGTTGAGGTCAGGGCTCTGTGTGAGCCAGTCAAATTCTTTCACACGAAACTTATCCAACCATGTCTTTAGGGACCTTGTTTGTGCACTGGGGCACAGTCATGCTGAAATAAAAAAGGGCCTTCCCCAAACTGTGTCCACAAAGTTAAAACATGGTGTTGTCCAAAATGTCTTGGAATGCTGAAGCATTAAGATTGCCATTCACTGGAAGTAAAGGGCCTAGCCCAAATTCTGAAAAAACATGTATGGCCCAATACTTTTGTCCATATACTGCATATGTCTAACTGCTGTCTCTTCTAAACAGAGCATTGAATTTCATGAGAGGGGCAAAAACCACAAACAAAATGTCACTGCCAAAATCGAAGAGGTACGGATTTTCTCTTTTTTTCCATATACGGACACTGCCACTGCCACATACACTGCAGGGGTAGTTGTCACTGGCAGTATGAAGGAGGTTTTGCTAGAGCCAATACAAAAACGCAAACCTTATGAAACCAGCTTTGATGAACTCAACAATACACTTTATGACCAGCAGGGGGTGCAGAGGAAAACTGCAAGTTTCCAAAAGAAATACACGGAGTTCTGCTGTAGATGTTGTCACCCCCCTGGTCAAATGGGATGTTTTGTTGACTTTCTGAATGAAAAGTAGTTAATACAGCTTTCGCATGTAACAACTTAAACATGACAAATTTCTACTACATTTAATGGGTGATTGCTATTATTTGTTGATTTTATGAATATATTAAAACTAGAATACTGTATATTAGTACTCTAATAATTTATTGTAAGATCTAAAAGCTTATTGGACACTTTTAGGGCTTAGTCAAAGAGTCTGATCTTTAAAATTCTCAGTGTGTTGTGATGATAACATCTATGGACTCATGTAAGAAGCAACTGAAAATCTAAAACTAAAAATAACTGACCGTTAAAACACAAGATATGTCAGATATGTCATTTTTTATTGGTGTTAGCTTCTTTTCACTAAGAAAATCAACAAACTGTGTCATTTGACAGGGGTGTCCAAATGTTCACGTACAAGTGTAATTTGGCATAGGGCCTGTGCTGCATTTACGTAGAGATAAGAGGGTAGTTGTGTGATGAGCCCTCTGCAA
Source organism: Brachyalestes nurse (assembly GCA_037974405.1). NCBI lineage: Eukaryota > Metazoa > Chordata > Actinopteri > Characiformes > Alestidae > Brachyalestes > Brachyalestes nurse. The sequence goes on from JBBPCY010000109.1 coordinate 5,722,974, forward strand.
TTGGATGATGGTGCCTTCATTTCTTACACCCCTCCCTAACATGTTTCATCACAGATTAAAAAGAAGAGCATTGACAAGGCCAAGAAGGAAGAAAAAATGTCCAAAGAGTTTGCAGCAATGGAAGAGGCAGCCCTGAAAGCATACCAAGAAGATATCAAAAGACTACAAGGAGAATCAGGTAACTTTTACAGTTTACAGTTTCCGTGTACAGTTTTAGCTTTGGAATTTATTTTCTACAGATTTGAATTTCGTGACTGCTCTGGATGTTCTTTCCTATGCAATTATGATCCATTTCAGTTGTTGCAACACAAACATTGGCATTAAAAGTATAAGAGATGGCTCCAGAGTGGTGCAACTGTCTGAGGGTTGGCTGTATAATTTGGAGACTGCAAGTTTGATCCCTGTTGATGGTGTCATCGGTGGACGGGAGTCCTAGAAAGCGCAGTAACCTTTGCTTTGTCTGTATAGGATGGACCTGCCTCTCTCCCATGACTCAAGTGTCTGCTAGCTGACTTCGAGGCATGTTCTGATGCCCGATGACACTGTGTTAGCGGCAGTTCTAAAACAAAACATCCAGGGTCGGTTTCACATACAGGGATTAAGCCAAGTCTTGGACTACCCTTACTCCAGGACTAGGCTTTAGCCCTGTCTGAGAAACCAAACCTCTGTGACTGGTTTCACATGCCTCAGAGGAAGCCAGTGGTAATGGTATTGTGTGATGGGGGAGTCTAAGTCATTACTATGACTAAAGCATGAAGTGTAGGATGCATTTTTAATGTATCTAATTTGAAGTCTTTAACTGGTTAACGCATCCATAACGGTTAATAATAACGGATGCTTCACATGAGTAACTATCAGATCAGACTCATCCATACATTGTAAAGAGCTGATGATGTTTATCTTCACATATTTGTAGGGCTTGGTGAAACACTTGGTCATTTTTCTGCAGCATTATTGTAAGATAGTAGCAGTTGTAAAAGCGTGATTACAAAATGATTACAAAAAAGGTTTTGCCCAGTTAACAGAGTGTACTGACTGGTCTCATGTAGGTGCCTCAAAAGCTCCTGTTCAGACTAAAAAAAAAGCTGAGAGGACTAAAGTAGAAGTCACGACAGAAACCAGCAGCAGCAGTGAATCGGATGCCTGGGTAGAAGGGACAACTGATGATGGACTGACGTACTATTACAATACACAGACAGGAGGTCAGTTTCTCTTTTACATAAAGCAACCAGTGCAAACCAATAACTGCTGAGGAGCTCATTAACTTTGTGTGTCAATCAAAAGTGACTTACTCCACAACAGCCGCTGTCTGTTCTGGTCTTGGTGAGTCAGAATCCAGCACAGTTTGGTAACTTCCTTTGAACACTTGCTCTAACTCATCTCTTAATTACCAGATTTAGGTGATGTGTTTGAGAGGAGGAAATCACCAAATGGTGCTGAACTCTAGCCTTTTAACGCCAGAATCAATTAACTCATTTCTTCAGTTCAACAATAATATAAGCCTGTTTTGAGAATATTTCATTTAATGAGGTGTCATTGATTTTAGAGTCTCAATGGGTGAAGCCAGAAGGGTTTCGAGGTGAAAGTGTGTCAGCAGACCAAACTGAGGTATGTAGTTATTTATTTATTTTTTAGAGTTTACTTGTTGGATTGTATGTAAAGATTCATATTAAACACAACTAAATTAAGACATGTATTGTATTGAGAAAACATATTTTCAGCAGCCATCCTCGGGTAGTGCATGGATGGAAGCTGTGAGCCCGGATGGATATATGTACTATTACAACACAGAGACTGGAGGTGAATCAGTTTACATCATATGAAGACATCTCATATATAACAGTCCATGTCCAGAATGCTTTTCACAATTAGTGAGACTCCTGTAGTGGGAGTTTGTATCTTCAAACACATCTAAAGCCCCCTGTATTAACTGAACTACACATCCTGACTTTGAACACACTAGTTTCTTATACACTTCAAGGTGTCAAAAATTGCATTTTCTTGGAATGTAAAAGATGTAACATCCATTTTATTTCTTCAGAATCCAGCTGGGAAAAGCCAGCTGACTACTCTCCACAGGAGGGAAGTACTTCTGAAGAGAACCCAGAACAAGAGGTCATATCTACTCCTCAGCCAGAACCTCTCTCTTCAGAGGACAGTTCCGAGCCTCTTAAAGAAACTCCAGAGTCTGCGGAGGCCAAGCAGCCCAGAGTTCCTAAAATCAGCTTCAGGGTGAGAAACAATAATCAGCTACATTTTAAAAAGCATCTCTCTGATTGTGCCTCGAATGGATTCTTTTTTTTGTACAGAAAAAGGGGAGGTCAGTATGGTATAATTTACGATAAACTGAATGAACCTTTTCTATTTTTGAAAAGAAAGTGTATGATGCGGTATGTAAACACTGTTTCAGGAAAAAAAACATTCTCTCCCCAGTCTGTACACTTCATATATGGAAACAGCCCCTTTATTATATTTTTTCATGATATCATGAGACAATGTATTTACATATAGCACCCCTTGAATTCACACATAAGATGCAAGTAACAATGAATTATACATATTTCTGATACACACATAAATCCCACATAAATATTCATACGTGGACCTCAGATAAAAGAATATGTGTAGAAGTATAAAAACATGTAGCATATGGGCCCTTTGAGTATTGGCATTACCCACAATGTATTACATACTTTACATTACATTCATTTGGCACATGCTTTTATCCAAACCAGCTTGCAATTTGAGGAAATACTGATGTTTCAGCACAGTGTGAAAACCAGATGAGAGTTCTAGGTGCTAAAATCAATATGCTCATAAGAACTTATTGTGATAAACTAATATCACCTACCCTTACTGATCATTATTGCTTGTATATATAGCTTGAAAACATTTGAAGCACTCATGTTATTGCATTACGGTTTCATTTAAATAAATGACAAATGAACTCCATTCAGAACTTCTGATGAAAATCTGCACATTTTAATAACTGCCCAAAGACAGATCAAGGTGATTTTGTTTTTTGTCTTAAGCCCCAAACCAGTCCAAAGTCAGGGAAGGGAAGTAAGTAACATTTTGGTATGATGAGGTTGGTATAATACTAAAAGTGATCTTGTTCGAAGCTAAATACTGATGGACTTTAAAATGAAACAAATGTGTTTTCTTCAGAAAAAGAAAGAAGAGACAGCACCACCAGAAGAGAGTATAGAAAAGGAGACGAAAGCAGATGAAAAAGCGGATGAGGAAGAAAGCGCCGTTGCAGAACCAGCTGAACCTGCAAAAGAGGAAGAACCTCCTGCCAAAAAACCTAGAAAGACAAACCCATACGGAGAGTGGGAACAGATCCAGGAGGAGGAGGACCCCTAGTGAGTGTATTGCTGTCTTGTAAAGCATCTTATGGTATCAAAAATATAGTTTTTCTAGAAGTAGCATACTTGTCCCGAACTCATTAAAGAAATAGTAACTGGAAAATACTGAAATGGCGGTCTCTCATTTCTGTTGCCTCTGTTTGCAGTGAGAATGTGGATTTGCAGCTGCCTCAGACAGAAGGTGGAGGTGAGACGGACACCCCCATTGATCTGCCCGCGGAACCCAAACCCAGATTTAAGGAACGAACCATCACCTCTTTGGGTGAGGAGAGCAGTACAGGAGCCACGTTCAAGAAGAGGAAGACGGAGAATGGAAAATCCAGGAGCCTTCGACAAAGAGGGAAGGACGACTGAGAGCTGCCACAGAGCTGGTTTTGGATAAACATTATTGATTCCAATTGATATGTTTGTCAACAGATGATGGTAACATCCAGGCAAGAATTGGCTCAAGTATCAGAAGCCTTCAATTGCTCTCTCTCCACACTTAAAAAAAAATGTTTGTTTCATACATCTTGAGTCTCTTGTTTTTATAGCCTTATGGATTTCATCATCTTTTAGATTTTGTACATTTTGCCAGTTTGTGATGTGTATGAGAATATTTTTCTAAAACTCCTAAGAGGTATTAAAAACCTTGTCATGTCATTAAACATTCCTCTGTGATTTTATGCAGTTATTTGTGTGGGCTTGAGTAATTCTATGCAGTTTCCCCTAATATCTCATGAGTAAATTATGGAGATCTTTCACAGTTTTCTAGTCCACCTGCATCAGTTCTAAATAAATGGCTTAATGCATTTATATTCATTTGCATATTTGCCATAGTGCTGCTCTATAAACACAGGCTTGCAATGGCAAGCCAGGAGACATGGTGTTTGGGTCAGATAGGCTGGACGCCGGTGTGTGTGTGTGTGTGCGCGCGTGTGCGAGTGAGTGAGTGTGCAGAGCTGATAGCGTTTCCACACCCTTGAGAAGTAGTTGTCATATGCCAATGTAATAAAATTAACTATGATGATACTGAAAAACACAATGCAAAAACATTGCTTTCAAGCAATACGCCTGGATCTTTAGGCTTCAAGTAAACAAGACAGTTGCAAGTAAGTATTATGGCATCCCGAAGCACATTTCACAAAGCAGGACTGTTCTGTTTAGCTAAATAAACCCTCAATGCCAGTTTTTCCCTTTGCAGAGTGGCTATTTTGACTCAAATCAAATAAACATAAATTGACTGATTAGACACATCCTGCATATGTATGTATGCATCAGTCCTTCTGTAGTCTCAGCAATATGCATTTACTGCTAATATGTTGCTAATCAGCTGACAATGAATTATCCATGATTGTTATCTGTTTTAAAGATGTTTTATTTGCTATAATCTTTCCTTAAAATTGACATTTAAAATGAGGAATGATACATGAATCACAAAAAGCTTCCCAGAGCAAATTTGTGATCACCTTTTGCCAGTGAAGCAACAGAACATTTTACAACCTGTGTCAGCATCTCCAGGCATGAAAATAAACCACCAGCTGAAGCTTCAGCATAATAATTCCTGATTATGTACCTTAGACAATAAAGATGATCAAAAACAATATTTTCATTGAGTGAGAAGCTGTTTTATTCATGTTTTCAGTTGTTCTTGTTTACAAATAAATAAAGACATTTGGACAAAACTGCGTTGGGCATGACTGATGCAAAACAGTCACAAGTATGGACGAGATCCAATACTGAGTATCGGTAGTAGCAGAAAATGCTGGGTCATATACTGAAGAGGACAACAAAGCTGATCCAGTCCTGTCATAAGTGTAGTCGTGTTGTGTGATACCACGTTTTTGGCTTTGTACTTCTTTCTGTGGGGTAGAAAGGTATTTGAGTAATACAAACATGATGGCCTTCATTGGAGTTTTTATGTAAAATACTTCATATCTATTCTCTGTTTTATTTTCTTAGTAGTGAAGAGGAAAAAGATCAGTATTGAGCAAGAAAATGGGGTATCGTGCTATCTATACTACTCATGATTTATTATTAGACTCCTGTCTCATGCAGTACAGAGGGAAAAAAAACTTACACTTACAAAAAAAGAGCAGTGTCTAGCTGTGCTGGACTATCTGTCAGTACGACCCGTTTTTCACCAGCTCTAGAAGAGCCTCTGTCTCTGCGTGCTCCTGCAGCTCTGCTATCAGCTCCTCCAGCAGCTCTCCACCACTCATGAACTCCTGTCAGAGACACAAAGACAACTGTATAAAAAGGTGCCACACAGAGTCCTTTGAGTGCAAATGAGTGCTCACATCACCATGAACCAAAAATATAACAAATATTCACAAGTACTGCCAACCTTAAAAATGCCTATTTTTATAGAGTAAATTCTAAATATGTCCCCAAATATGCTCCCAAAAAAAAATTTAATTTTAAGCTCATTACCCTTAAAGAAAATGTAAAGGTAAACCCGTATTTGTACTGTACAGTTTACACTGAAGTCCCACAGTGCTAGAATGTAAAATATCGATGTTACCTCTGTACAGACTGTTCTGTAATTCTTGCACGTTGCCGTTTTTTTGCGCGGTCGTTTTCTTTGGTATAAGCAGGTAAATACAGTAATAAATTAATTTAAAGTAATAAAAATACAGGGCTTTATGAAGAACAACTCAAAAAACGCGAGAACACTCGAGATGCTCCACGAGGGAAATTCTGGACTGCGTCTGCCAGAGATGCGTCACAGGGCAGCAGCCAATCAGAACAAAGGAGAAATAAATAACGTTCTCGGATTGGCTACTTTCAAACCTGCCGCCTCTGAGTACAGGTGACTGTGACGTCCGGGCCTCGTGCTGCAGGTTTATGTTCGGGCGCGGCGCTGAGCAGCAGAGGCTCAGTCTGTTCAGGTGTCTGACTGCCTTGGTAACCGCCGCGCCCGAACATAAACAGCCAGCACGAGGCCGAGGGGGCGTGGCCCACGAGGCCGGACGTCACGAAAGCAAAAATAAACGTGGAGGATACCTGCAGTTTTCATGCAGGTGGTTTCACCAAACAATTATTAGTTTGGTTCTCAGAAAAAATCTGCGAGAGACTGAAATCATGACTGCTGAACTGCGTAGAAGCGGGGATTTACTGTACTGTTAAAAAGTTTAAAACCATCCAAAAAAAAAAGAAATGAAAAGCATTCTAAAAAGCGAAGTGTTCCCAAACGTTTGATGGGCAATATAAGTTTGATCTGAGTGACATCTTCACCTTTATATCACGAGTCACATATCCAGTGCGGTGGTCCGTCACCCTGTCCTGACTGAAGTTATAAGTCCGTATTCTCTCCGATTGGGATCGGGTCCCCACCTTAGAAGAGAGAGGACACAGCAAAGGGAATAAAAAAAATGCATGCACAATAGAAGTGTAGTTACACCTTATGGAAATTTGGTGAATGAATCACAGACTTTACCTCATTAAACATAATCATTATCACTTCCAACAAACCTGCTGTTTACGTGCTGTGTGTCTTTCTTCCACCTGCCGGCCCAGGGTGCTTTGGTATAGCCGAGCTTTGAGCATACGCATAGCTGTGTCACGGTTCTTTAACTGCGAGCGTGACTGCTGGCATTCTGCTACAGTGCCTGCACCAGATCAAGAACAAATAACTGCCATGTATTACAGCCATGCAGAGATAATGACTAAATGATTACTGCTATAGTAAAAATGTATTACTGCTATAATAAAATAAAGCTTTAAACCTGTGGGGAGATGAACTATTCTGACAGCACTGTCTGTAGTGTTGACACTTTGACCACCTGCTCCTCTCGATCTAAAAGTGTCTATTCGCAGGTCTTTAGGGTCTATGGCTATGTCCACCTAAGAGGGATCACCAAAACACAGAAAAAACATTAGAAATAGTTTTTAATAATTTGCACTTACAATGTAAATTTTCCAAATTAAGGGATCACTGGGCTAGCTGGCTAACAATTTAGATAAATGACTACAAATAAAAGTGCTTAATTACTCTGAGCCCCAACTGCTTTGTTTGTAAAGCAAATGTCATTTGAGAAGTTTTTCAACTCCTACTTGAGTAATTTCATGTTAATAAATATTTACTTGAAAGTGAATAATTACTATATCAGCAGTACACTTACATACATTTTCATCCATTTCCTAGAACTGTTTTGCCATCTATGACCAAATATCAAACTCACATCATTAGGCTGAGGCAGAACTATAACCGTCATGGTTCCAGTGTGGATACGCTGCATGCGAGAGGACAGTCCCACCTCAGGGATCCTTTGGACCCTGTGAGTTCCCCCCTCAAACTTCAACCAGCGATACACACACTCTCCTGAAATTCTCACTGCTGCATGGTGAAGACCGCCTAAGATAAATTAAAGTACAACTGCAGTACAGTTATTTTATACTTCTAAGATCTTATTAAGTGTAACAATCAATTGAGAATGTAAGGACATGTGGTAGAAAGCACTAAGGATATTTAAGTCTAGGTGTTGGTGGACTGAGCAAAGAGAAGGGAGACCAGGAGGCATGTAGTGTACCAAAATCAGATGGAGTGTAATTGAACAATTCAAAGTCCCAGTCTTTATAACAGGCAAAGCCCTGGTACATATCAAACATCTCCCGTGTGAACTGCTGGCATATGTCCCCTGAGGCAAATCAGAGAAGATAAATAACATGTAATTGAGCATTATTTTATCCTTTTTTAACCAACAAAACAACTACTGAACAGGTGCAAAAAGAGAAGATGAGTTGGATACTGACCTCCGGTAGTTCTACCTGCTGCAACCTCTAAAATTACATTACTGTCATCATGTGCATCATGGGGGACCAGCGTCTGTATCATCTGAGAAATCACACAGGTTATGGCATGGTTTTATGTTTACAACAACTGCTATATTAATTACTACAGTAATTACCATGCTGAAAACTCACTTTTCTATTTAACTTCTTTATTCTTCTCTGAATTTCATGTCGTTCTTCTCTTAGGAGCTCCACTAACTGTTTGTCTTCAGTATCTTCATCTGTAGGACCATTTATAGGTGACATGATATTAGTTTTTGTTAGTAATGAACACGTTAATTTCGTGACTTTAACCCGGTCCGGTGTTGTTGAAACATGCTACCCATCCAGATGTGCTACCGCGCCCTTCTGCGCATGTGCAGTTCCACAGTCTTCGGATTCGGTGCTACCTAGTGTTAGGGAAGCTGGTTTATCTGTGCCATCTTGCGCTGGACACTGATTTGTCTGTGCTATCTTGCATTAGACTTTGGTTTATCCGCGCTACCTAGCATTAGGGAAGCTGGTTTGTCTGTGCTATCTTGCGTTTAACACTGATTTATCTGTACTGTCTTGCGTTTGATACTGATTTATTTGTGTTATCTTGCGTTGGACACTTGTTTATCTGTGTCATCTTGCGTTGGACACTGGTTTACCTGTACTACCTAGCGTTAGGGAAGCTGGTTTATCCATGCTATCTTGCGGTGAGGTCACTGGTTTACGGTGATTAATACATTAAGCTCTTTTAATTGTTACTTTCGATTTGCACATGTACTTGTCGTTCCTACACGCTGTCTTCAGTGCACAGTTCAAGGGCATGAGTGTATGTCACTACTCTGAGGATATGTGTTATTGCGGTCATTACATAAGCAATTTCCTCTAGGATCAACAAAGATTTCTGATTCTAAAATGCCTTTTCTGCAGTTTGCAGAATACTATCTGAAGCTATGAAGCACTGTCCAGACATCACTAACTGGAAGCATGGCACGATCTGAACTAGCCTGTGCCCTGCTTCATGGTAGCATTTCTCAGTGTTAGAGCCTGACTGTATAAACTGGCTCTATGCACCTCTAAAGATCTATCTATCTAGGCTCTTTTCATTTAAATAAGAAATATTTTTCTCTGATTGTGCATATTATTAGACTATTTTTCATCATGACCAGTGCAGCTGGATGGGCTAGTATTTAGGGCGTACACCCTGCAATCAGAGGATTGGGGTTCAAATTAGGGCTGCGCGATATGGACATAAGAACCCTATCACAATTTTTTTGAACAAAATTGCGATTTCGCCACACACAGACGTTTTATAGTGTGAATATGAAACATTTTTCCCAAAGGAAAACAAATAGATCTTTATCAGTGACCTGTAACATGTCTC
>JBBPCY010000109.1:5732568-5745693 GCA_037974405.1 Brachyalestes nurse
GGGTTAAATGCAGAGAAATCATTTCACTGTGTGTTGTACTTGTATGACTATGCATGTGATAAATAAAGAATCTTAATATGAACTGTATACACTTAAAGGGAGCGATTTTCGATAGGGTAGCATGAATCGATATACTGCTGTCGATTTGCGCTACAGTAGCATTTTTCGACAAGGCAGCATAATTCATCGGGGGTGACGTACGAGTGAAACACGAGAGACACAGTGCACCCCCACATGAAAATACTTCTGACACCCGTGCGTGTATGTACATTGTCTTAAACTGCACCCTATAGATGGACTTGGTTCTATCATTGTTCTTGATTAAGCATTTTTTTCCCTCAGTATATTAGGTCACATTTTTGATTGCTATGACCGTACTTACAGCAAGAATGTGTGTGATTGATCTAGATGAATTAATAACAGTTTGTAATTAATTCGATATTTTTTTAATTACGTAACACCCCTAGGTTTTGTTAATGATGAACACTAAATAAGCAGGTCGAACACATGGGACACTGTTCCATTATTAAACATGTGACTGGCGCCCTCTACAGGCCGCGAAAGGAAGACCATGACTGTTAACTGGGGGACACTCACTCTGCAGGAGGGTTTCCACCTCTCCTAGCTCCTTTAGTGCCGCCTCACAGTTCTGAAACGTGTTGGCCACAGAGGACAGCTCGACCAATCTTCGGTTTAAGTTCTTTCTGTCGGAGTCTCCCACAGCCTCGGTTTGTAAGCTCCTGGAGATGGAGCTGTGTTCATCCAGGAGCCGTTCCAGGTACTTCTGGACGGTTTGGTGTTTAAGCACGTTGTCTCCTCTGTAGCAGTACATCCGTGCAGACTCCATCGTGCGCCAGGGAAACCGTCTCATTTGTATTACAGTTTTTTGAGCAAATGATGAAAACGTGGCCGCGGCACTGTTTGAGAGAAACCTCAGCTCACAAAACCGTATCCATCTGTGTGCACTCATGAGATCTCCTCCGAGTGTCACACCTCCAGTCAACAAACTGCACCAGATGGTTCACACACGTATCTAAAGATAAAGTATAAACACACGGAGACACAAAGCGGTTAGAAACTCCCGTAGCAAAAAGTTATCAGTCAAGAAATAGATTTGAAATACATTTGTTAGTTCACTTTAGTACGAAACCAGCACACGCAGAGGACATCAGGAAGTACTTAACCCCACTGATTTCTGGGATATGTAGTTTCATTTACGTTTGCACACGTAGAACGTGCGTCATTTTGTTCGTTCTACAAAAACACTAAACCTTTTTTGAAGAATGTGATGACTGATGTGATTAGTAAGAGCGTATTAGAAATGCTATGCACAAGGTTACACTCTCTACAGCACGACTCTATATTTGATCATAAAATGAAAAAAAGCATGGACTTTTCACAGTAGATGATACATAAATTATAAGGTCAAAGAAGTGTCTTACAAATTGTTATATAGGATTTACCTAGTGAAACAAGTATTAAGATTTACATTGGACGTTGATTTTCGTAGGCTTGAAGAGGAAAATGATGTGCATCTACTTTGCCACTGTGTACATACAAGATTATAACAGTTTATTAAACAGTGATGTAATGATCAGCTTGTTTGATATAAATATATTTTAATTTAAAGACAGTAATTTGAGGTCAAACAACGTGTATATTATTAATGTACTTTTGTTATCAGGTCAGTTTCATATACAAAAGAGGAAACCAAAAAAACCAAACCAACCTTCTCATATTTTTGGTGGAATTATTAAAATATTATTCAAAAGTGAATATATAAAAAACCACAAAAACCATATAAACTTAAAAAAGGTCATTCCAGTGTATGTAATATAGTAATACTTGCACTTTGTCTGCTTTTTCTTTTTTATGTACTCTGGCAACGTTAATAATAATAATAATAATAATAATAATTATTATTATTATTATCATCATTATTGTTGTTATTATTATTATTATTATTATTTGTATTATTATTTAAATGAAACAGCAGCAAAAAAACAAAAATAAAAAAACAAAACAAAAACCAAATCAAAACCAACAAAAAACAACTAACCAAACAAAAAGAAATGATGTAAATAAACAAATTGTCTAAAGTCTAACCACTACACATGTTGAAGAAAAGATTATATATTTTCATTTAATAATCAAATTCTTTAAGTTTATACATAAAATAGATGAATTAATAAATCTATGCTCATTGTGAATATAAGACTACTGAATAGTTCGGTGTATTAAGTTTAGCTGGTGGCCTAATGGTCACCCTGCGCTCAGAAAGTCGTAGGTTCAAATCCCAAGACTGCTAATGGGACCTCTGAGGAACCTCGAGCAACGTACCGTCCCCACACACTGTTCCCCAGGCACTATGCTCCTGGCTGCCCGCTGCTCACACTGTGTGCTGTGGTGTGTTCACATATGACAGAATGGTCACTTTACTCTTTATTTTACACGTTTTAAAGCTGAATACAACATAGCTGAGTTATACTTTCTAATTTGCTTAAATGTAAATGCTATCATGAGGTGGTTTACACTTTTGCATGGTGTTTTAGTGTGTTTTAATTTATGACATCTGTGATGAACTGGTAGCTTAACTGAAGTTAACTGCCGTCCCATCGCACTCACAGTCATCACAAAGTGCTTCAAGGGTCTCGTCATGAAGCACATAAAATCCTAGCTGCCTCAGTACTTATATTTAATCTGTTGGAAGCAGAAACAATGGCTAAGGATCAGAGCAAAGTTGGCAAAAGTCAAAATGTCATGGCCAGATGACTTGCCTTGTGGGGTGTTCCCAGAATGCGGTGGTTATTACCTACCAAAAGTGGTAGGTAATAACCAAAAACTGGTGAACTAGCAGTGAAGTAATGGGTGTCCGAGGCTCTGTGATGTATATGGGTAGTGAAGGCTAGCCTCTCTGGTCCAGTTTCACAGAAGAGCTACTGTAGCACAACTTGCTGAAAAAGCTACTGCTGGCTATGATAGAAAGGTGTTAGAACACATAGAGCATCACAGTTTGCTGCGTACGGAGCTGCATAGCTGCAGACTGGTAAGAGTACCCATTACTACGCATTACTGGTCCACTATTGAAACCCCCTACTGTGAGTACACGAGCATCAGAACTGGACTTTTGAAAAATGAAAGATGCTGACTTGGTTTGATCTTTTGCATCATGTAGACAGCTGGGTGACAGCATGTGTAATTTACCTCCGGAAGAGATGTGACCAGGATAGATGGTGTGTTGCTCTGGACAATGTTCTACTGGGAAACCTTGGGTTCTGGCATTCATGTGGATGTTACCTTGACACATACCACCTACCTTAACGTTTTTTGTAAACAAGTAGCCTACACTCCTATAAAGGGACAGTAGTCCCTAATGACAGTGGGTTATTTTAGTGGGTTCATGTGTCCCACAACACAGCAATTTTTTAGCGATGGTTTGAGAACATAAGTAAGAGTTCCCTAGAACTCAGTCCGGTCTAGCGTCTGTGAGATGTGCTGGACAAACTAGTTCCATTCATGGAGGCCCCACCCTGCCACATACAGAGCTTAAAAGATCTGTGGCTAAAAGATGAAGTCCATGAACACTGAACAGTAAAGGATGTGGCAGGACCATGCGGCTAGGGGTAGTCCCAGATACACAGCCCAGAATTTATAACAAGATAAGGATTATCTTAAGTATCAAATGTTCTTTCATATATCTTTCCAATAACTAAGCACACAGCTTCTAATACATGGTTAATTAATTGGTGTCACATGCCAGTGATGCCAGTTTATTCAACCAACCATTTCCTGCAACTTGTTATGAGGATCAATGGCAAATATAGTACTACTTGCACTGTATAATGTCATATTGTATATTATTTTGCAGTATCATGGAAGTGTCATTTAAACAGCAAGCGAAAGAATCTCATTAGCCTAAATAATTAGCCTAACTTGAAGGGTTCTTTTTAGGAGAAAGTGCACAGACACATTTTAAATTTTAACCCAGAGTCTGCTTAGCTTTCTCCAGTGCATTTAGGCAATATATAAGCTTAGTACAAATGATACTGGTGCTGGACAAGAAGGGAAGGAGGTTTCATTTACAAGTCAGACAAAAGTCACCCAATGCAAGTTCATGGTACTATAAATATGGCTGTTGTAACGGACAACTAACTAAAAGTATAGACAGACTGTTGTCCAAATCTGAACATGGTTCGTGACGATGTGTCATTGATTTTTAATGAAGGAGAAATTATTCTGAAGAGATTCTCCTAAATACACAGATACTGTAAGTGCTGTCCACGCTTCCTCCTTGGCCAGTTGGTGAAGGCAGGAAATGGCATGGTCCGTGTCCCGCCCCTCTCTCAGTTTTCCGTGGAGCCGGGGGAGGTGGTGTGGAGGTTCTGGTAAGTTTGTGAGCAGTCCGTCCAGACCTGAGTGCTGAGGATGCCGATCCCGGAGAGTCCTGAGCTGGAGCCGCGGCGGGGGGCGCGGTGTGGGGGGAACGCGGCCGTGTTCATCACTCTCAGTGTCTTCGGACTCGTCCAGATCGTCTCCAGCGTAGCCGTGCTCTTACACTTGACCGGGCTCATACCACAGGTACCATAAAGCTCACAGAGCTCCACAAAACCTCATTTGACACCAGGTTTCTGAATGAATGCAAACAAGAAGGGATGTCATAAACAGACAGCAACAAATCTGTTTTGTTTTTAGAAAACTGATTTGCATGTGACTAACACCTATTGTGAGTGTGCTGTACAGTAGATTTGTGCTATTGCATAATGACTTATTCTTGCAGACATAATGTTGTTTACTTGGCTCCTTTTGAAACCCGAGCTGTGATGCTTTGCATGAAAAGGATGACTTGCATAGTAGTAGCCTACTTTACATCAGATAATTCTGGAGGTTAACTCAGGATCCCAGAGTTAAAACAAGAGTTGCACCTCAAAACTCTACATTAGCGTTGTGTATCTGTGTGTGTGTGTGTGTCTGTGTGTGTGTGCGACAAACATCTGTAACTAACTAGGATCCTGATTACATTAAAACACAGCAGGAGAGAGAGACTATTCAGCAGAATGCCAGGAGGTAGTGCTCAGAGAATCCAATTTTGTGTGCACATTTTCCATTAATCATCTTCCTGGCAGTGGATCTGCTTGTTTCACATGCACTTGTTTTTTTCCAGGCAGACTCATCCACATTGCGTCAGAGACCCACAGAGGTAAAAGGTTATGTAAATGTTTCAGTCAATTGATTGATTGGTGATATAAACAGAGACTTGCCCAGAAATCACTTCTACATAATTCAGGTTGTTCTCACTGATCCTGTCCCAACGGATGCCTTCGGATACACAGAGGCTAGAACAGCACCTAAATCTCAGAGGAAACACAGGAACATCACTCCAGCAGTGCATCTGCCAATTAAACCAGCCGGCATACACACACAGAGTGAGTGGACAGCAGTAAAAACTGCAGCATCTGAGTATTGGAGTAGTGGTCCATGTTCATTAGAGAAAAAATAATTTTCCATTATTGAACAGCTGAGATAATCTAAATCATTTAGAATATCTTTTTGAGTGGCTTATTGTAGCTACCAGACATCCAAAGAACCTACACAAGACAAGTGTAGGTTCATTGGTGATTTCTAGTCATTTAAAAGCCCTGGATTTGTTTACACATAACATCCCCTGGTTCCTTCTTTGTATAAAGTAAGTAAAGTGGTTATTTTACCATTTACATTTTACCACTCTTGTAACAAAAAAGCTGGTAAGTTCCTCACAATAGAGCATTTTATAACTTGTAGGATGATGCAGGAATTTTGAAAAATAAAGAGCCCTAAATACACATGTATACAATCCAACACAGTCATCCAATGAACAAGTCGGTCACTAGTCATTGGATGCAACTTAAATGCAAATAATTCTGTGGAGAATAAATTCTATTTACACAGCTTCCCACCATCCCTAGATGTAGTCTATCAGCCATGACAAGTTTGGAGTTTTAGTTCAAATCTGAAACTGTGAGGCTAATGATGCTAACAAATAATAGAAGTCAATGCTAACCCAAATCTTTTCTGTAAATGCATCCCAAAAACTTCCAAACTGCTTTCAGATCTTCAGTAAGGTGGGACAGACTTGCCAATACGTTTTAGGACACAAAACACAGAGAAGGAGTGCTGATCTTGGGTCATTTTTTTGTGGTAATAACCATCATAAATGCATAGGATTCATGTCCAAGATGATCCTTTCCTACCCTGGTGTTGAAAATGTAATTTTTTTAGCGGTACGTCATACTGTTCCCTGAACTGATAAGTCTGTTGGCCTTAATGAGGGAATGGTTGTGGTTTAAGCGAGTGGAGAGAAGTTTTGGGGATGCATTTATGGAAATGATTTGGGTGTCTGTTGACTTCCAGTGTTTGTTGGCAACTTCAGCTTAGCAGCCACAGCTCTATATAGCCAAATGTGGACACGTCACACATCTTGGCTGATTGACAATCTGTGGTAAGCAGAAAATGTTATAAACTTGACTTTTTGCTGAGCCAGGCTGTACAATACCAAATATCTGTATGATAAAATTTTAATGTAGTTTGTACATATGTACAACTACATCATACATATGTACAACTGGGCAAAAAAGTTATCAGGTGCTCAAAGCATAAAGAAGAAAAAAAGGCACAAAAAAAAGAAAAAAGGCAAGGATTTAAAAGGCGTTTGTCAAATTGAATGCAATGTTGTGCGTGCATCGTGAATGAAAACTTTGAAATATGTTTAAATAAACTTCAGTAAGTGAACCTTTTTTGGGGGGTGGGGGGTTGCCAAAATTTGGGGGCGCCAAAATTGTTGTTGTATACCCCACAAAAAGTGAGCAGTTGCACCCCTGTATGTATCCTTACTACATTTTGGATGAATTCGCTAATAAAACCTTTATTTAAAAATTACAAAGAAATTTTTCTAGCAGCGGCCCTGGAAAATGCTTATGTTAGCTACAGCACCAGAACATTTCTCTGTAAAGCAAATACATGCAGGACTAAAAAACTACAGTTTGTAGTTTGAAATCAGTATTTCAGTGTTACCCATCATTGTGTACAGAGCATAGTGTATTTCATGTTCTGCAGTTTTTATTGGATTTATTTAGACTTTATATTGTTCTTGTCTCTGTGTCTCTACATGTCTGTGCTGTCGTAACATAAACAATTTCCTCCGGGATCAGTAAAGTTTTCTGATTCTGATTCTAGTTGGGATGCTGTTTAAAATGTACATAAAACAGAATGCAATGATTTGAAAATCATGTAAATCCTTTGTTTAGGACAATATAACATGTAAAACGGCGGAGTTTCAGGAAATAATAGATTCTTTTAGAATTTGATGCCAGCAACATGTTTCAAAAACCATTGGGAAAGGATCATGCATCTCTTCTTTTAACAACACTCAGTAAACATTATGTATTTAGCTGCTTAACCGTTTGGGGTCTTCTTTGATGTTTTCTTTGAGTGTCAGGTCTGGACTGCAAGCAGGGCAGCTTAGCAACCAGACTCTTCTACTATGGAGCCATGCTGTTGTAATACATCCAGAACGCCGTATCATATATAAAACCAATATTGGTACAGAGATTTCTCCAGATTCCCTGAATCTTTCAATGATATCATACACTATGTGTATGAATGTAGATGAAAAAATGTGCAATTTCCTCTTTCTTTGGAACATTATTCTTAAATTGTGTCGCTATTTGCCTGCTTTGCCTGGTTCACCAGAGTGGTGAACCTCATCTTTACTTATGAGAGACTCTGCCTCTCTGGAATGCTCTTTTTATACCCAGTTGTGTTAGTGAGCTGTTTCCGATGAACCTAGTTACATTACATTGATGTTCCACAAGGTGATTTTTGTAGTTTTATGCAATCTTTCCAGACTTCTGTTTCCACTGTCCCAACCTTTTGAAACCTGTGGCTGGCATCACATTTAAAGTGAACTGGAAATGGTGATACTGGGCATCAGATCAATGCCACCACAAACTTACATGCAAACATGTATTCTGTGGATACATTTTTACAACAGGGAACTTTTTAACACAGGGGTAATTGATAATGAATCATAAATTCAATTTTGTGTGGAACACACAATTCTGTCAAAAAAGGTATAAATGAAGAAGAATTTTAGATTAAAATGTTACTACACATGACAAGCGATGTGTCGATAAAGGATCAGAGGGAACTGGAAGCATTAGTGAAATGTTCTACACTTTAAATATTGACAAAATGTTTTAATCATTAGATCTTGTCTTCTTTTATCATTAGGGAAAATCCACGCCACAATCATCCACTGGAACCCTGAGCATGGCAACCTTCAGCATTTTGGATATCAAAATGGACGGATCCTTGTTCAGAAGTCTGGCCTCTACTATATCTACGCCAAAACGTGTTTTCGTTACTATGATGTTCTGGATGCAGGTTCTGAGTCAGCACAAGGCAGTCCGTTGAAAAGATCACCAACCATTTCACCAGCTGAAGAAGGAGTGCAGCTAATACAGTATGTGTTCCTCGAGCGTTTGCCGTACAGCTCCCCCTCAAGGCTGGCACTGCTAATGAAAAGTGGGAACACATGGCGTTGGAAGCGAGGGACCTATCATATGTGCTGTCAGCAACAAAGTGGAGTGTTTTCATTACGGACAGGAGAAGGTTTATATGTGAGTGTCTCAAACTCTTGGATGCTTGACCCAGAGGCTGAAGGCAGCTACTTTGGGGCTTTTAGGATAAGCAGTGAAATGTAGCTTTAAAGATTGTGTGTCTCCGCCAAACCTGTTTACACGATTCTCCACTTACTCTTTTTATACTTGATGTTCTGTGATGGCACAGACAAATATATATCCAGTTAAATCGAATGAAGCAAAATTCACACACTGTGCACCGTCTGTCCATCATTCGCTTTCACAGTTCCAGTATTTAGGCTGGAAAAAAATACACCATTATTAAAAAAAGAACCCATATTCATTTCTTGTTGCTGTGTAACATTCTATGCTTACAACTGTTTGGTCATTTTAGCTGTCTTAATATTTAAGTTATACAATATTTTTTACTTTAGGAGAGTGCGCTCAGATGCAGGGGTGGAAAATACTTGAGTAGTTCTACTTTGGTACTATATGTCACATTAGCAAATATTATTATGGAAGATTTGTACTTTAGCATTAATGGAAATTTTATACTTGGGTGTTCAATTACTTTTTAAACTTACACTTAAGTATGTTGTAGCTCAGATGTATATCTCATTGCATATTGTGTGATTTGTGTACTGTGGTGCTGCTGAGCCAAACTGGGCTTTTTGCAGGGAAAAAAAAGCCTACCTGAACTGACAGCCTAACTGTAGCTGTATTGCCATATTAATATTTTATACATTGCGATTCATTTTCTTCTTCACTGAAATGAATAAAGATTGGAATTGATATTCACTTTGCTGACACATGACCTTTGAAAACAGAACTAATGATTGTGCAATGCTTATTGTTCTACAGTAGGGGATTCATTCATATCATTGTTGGCAAGAGATAAAGGGTCTATATCATTAAAGAAAAACAAACATAGCTCAACTCTTTTAGCCTGACGATCTGATGCTTATAAATGGTTTAGTGCAGTGCTGGTGTGACGCTTATACTGAATGGGCTTACGGATTAGGCTTGTCTTTACTGTAAAGCAACTTCACTGGCCTTGTCTCCAACATGTCATATTGTCTATTAGCTCTGTAGTTACAGCTAAAATGATCCATCTCTTCAACATACAGCAGCCACAGAAAGCAGCCCAGTTTCATATTTTGACTGTACAGGGGTCCATGAGTTATGAGGGTCTCGACATACGACATTTCGAGGTTTACAACTCTCACGTGGGCAAACTAGTTCAGTGGCGCGTGGTGGAAGAATATGCAGAATGTGTTGAATACACAGTAACGCGCTATTATGAGTTCGGCTTGTGTTGCGCTTATAGATTTTACAACCGTGTTAGGATAGGTTAATAACTTAGGCTAGGGAGTTTCAACCAAAATTCGGGTTACATCATTGTCGTAGGAACGGATCTCCGTCGTAACTTGATGACCCCCTGTATTCTAAATCCAAATGAACTAAGATGAAATGCAAAAATCATCAACTTTTGTTCTTCACTGTGTCAAATGAAATATATTAGTGGTTCTCAGATCTAGTTCTGGAGAACACCTGCCATTCCAACTGTTCCCTTCCCAGCACATCTGAGCCAAATCATATATACATATCACACTGAGCAACACAATGGGCCCCACAAGAACTCCATGGCAACTGCACAGAATGACCGCTTTGGATTTAATTTCTGTCAATTTCTGTCTCTGTATTTTGCTGGGAAAAACCCCAGTGCTAGGTTATGCTAGTTTTCTGCTATTTATTTAAAAACAAGCAAGCAGGAGACGCCCAAAATATGCCCACTAGCACAAATTAAGACCACTGACGTGCTAAGAAGGAAAAACGTGATTAGGAGGGACAAATAACAAGCAGAGGTTGTTGTGGTTGGTTTGATTCATGAGGGGAATACCCGGCTGACTCACACAGACCTTCTATCCTGTTTTGACTACACTGGCTAAAGACCCTTTATGCTGAGCTCAGGAAGACAGTGCCCCAATACGGCTCTATGTTTCCAGCACAGAATAACAAGCAACAGGAGAATTAAGCTTATCTAACACTGTTCACACAAGAGTAATGGTTAGCTATATTTCAAATACAGACTTGCAGAATATATTGTTCATAATATATTCTTGAAAGCTCTTTAAATGAGAGATTCCTTTTTATTTGATTCTTCTGTTTTGTATGTGGATGAATATAAGAGTTTAGTCTACCAACAATTTCAGATTGTTTTTTTTTGGGGTCAGACTGTTGGTTTGGACCTTTACCCTAATGGGAAACAAAATGTCTCCTGGACTGCACTGGTCTGCAGATTTATGTCTTTATACAATGCATAAGGTAACATTTTTGCACTCAATTTAGTTTAATTTTATTAATGTTGGGTTTCTTATTTCAGCCATTGTTCAGACCCCTAATGATCAACTTTCCTAATGAGAAAGAAATCTTAAGGGAAAACAAACACTCCTATGGTCGGCATTGGATAGTAGAATTACAGGGCAGAAAACAAAAGAGCTACTCTGATCCAACAGAGGACTGGTCAGTGAAATAAGCAGATGTCTATCAGCTTATCTTTATTCTGTAAGAATAAAGATTTAACAGACAATCACTTGTGTTAGACACATGGAGCATGTAGATATGAGGACATGTAATGGAATATAAGCGTAACTCTGGCATGACCAAAACCACAAAGAAACAAAATGAAAGCTCACCCTGGGCGGGGTACCAACCCACTGCAGGGCACACACTCACCATTCGCTCCCACACACACACACGCCTACGGTCAATTTAGAATCCCCAGTTCACCTGGCGCGCATGTCTTTGGACTGTGGGAGAAACCGGAGACCCCAGAGGAAACCCACGCCACCACGAGGAGAACATGCAAACTCCACACCTGGATTCAAACCTCAACCTTGGAGGTGTGAGGCAATAGTGTTACCCACTGTGCCACTGAGGCAAAAATATTATACTTGGTATCGCTAAAGCAGAGTTTACAGTTTATTAAAGATCACATTACTTGCTAGGCCTAAACTCCAGCGGGAGAGTTGTACTTGGTACGTTTCATATTGAGAAACAATCAATGATCAGTGCCTTGCTTGTTAGTGCCATCATCCTCTTAACTCGGGTCTCTTACATGGTCTTTATGTGCCAAAGAAATGTAATAATTAAGAGTTCCAAGCATATTACTGGTCAAATAAAGTCATAATACTTATGGATGTTACTATAATAGAAGTTTTTTGGTTGAAATAAAAAGCAGTATGGAGGTTGGAGAAAGGAAAACACTGCATTCCAGCATAGGAATATCTGTGTTATATCTGTGACATAATATATCTGTGGCTTTGCTACATCTGGGGCAGTTCAGCTTGCTGTCATTGACGGAACAATAAATTCATAATTATTCCAGTAAATTCTAAATGAAGATGAAATGAATCTCTACAGAAAGTGATGTCATGTGGAAAGACAGCAACTCTAAGCACATGCATATTTCTACCAAAGAATGGTTAATGAATAATAAAGCTAATGTTTTTGAATGGCCAAGTCAAAGTCCTGGCCTTAACCCAACAGAAATGTTGTGATAGGAACTGAAGCAAGAGGCTCATGTGAGGAATCCTACGAACATCCCAAAGATAAAGCTATTCTATACGGAGGAATGGGCTAAAATTCCTCAAAGTCAATGTGCAATACTGATTAAAAGTTACAGGAGACATTTAGCTGCAGTTTTTGCTGCATAAGGTGTACATACTTGATACTAGGTACACATACTTTTCCCCCTCACAAATCTATCACAATGGATAATTTTCCTCAATAAATAAATGGTTATCTACATGATTTTTCTTTTTTTTTTTAATTATTTATTTTATCTACTTTTAGGATTTTACGTCATATTTATGTAGAAATATATGAAAAATTCTGAAGAGTTCAACAGTTTTTAAGGTAAAACTGTGAGCATAGCTGTCAACTTTAGCAAAAAAAATTAAGCCACTGATTATTACAGGACTGAGGTGGCAACACCATTTTGACAAAATCTTTTTATAAAACATTGTATGGACTCTAACAAATGCCTCAGTCATCAGTAACAACCCAAGAATACTTCCAATTTAAAGTTCAAATCTGACCAAGATTATATCTGACAGATTATATACTGAGAGCATGGTTCGAATTACAGGGGGAACTACCCCCCCCCATACAACACCTTTTCTTAAGGTTCTATTCGACTTTCGTGTACTCCTTCTTGAGCTGCTTTCATCATGAATCCAAACTCCCACAATTCCGCTATTTGCAAAGTTATGAATATTTTAATTAATATATTTCATCACAGAATAGATGCCCCAAAATGTAGTTTGTAACGTATTCCGTTAAGTTCCTCAATGTGAGTAACATATTCTGAATACTTGGATTACTTAAAATATTGTCAAGCTTTTTACAAAAAAAACATGAATGTAGCAATTACATCCTGCAAATTCTTGTTTGTTTTTCTCTACCAATTGGTTGTTAAGCCCAAATCTCCCTGAACAGACAATATATT
>JBBPCY010000109.1:5745793-5765502 GCA_037974405.1 Brachyalestes nurse
AATCTGATTACTTTTATAGGGAGTAATCAGTAATCAGTAGTTTAATTACTTTTTTAAAGTAACTTGCCCAACACTGCCCACAAGCACAAAAAGCACAAACTTTTAAAATAAAAGGATTTTTTAAAACCTACGTTAACGCGCGATAAAACAATTATGGGCGTTAAGTAAATAATGCATTGGGGTCCCTGAAGAATGTTGCTTAATTGTTTAGCATATGGAGCAATGGTATGTCTTACTAGTGTGTGTATATGTGCGTGTATGTGTTTAAGATTGGGTGTTTACTATTCAATATATTAGAGAAGAATATACCAGTAATATATTGTCAGGGTTGGAACAAACCTTGTCATGGTGGAAAAAAATTTCAGATGAAGGGAAAACAATTTTAGAGTGAGTGTCAAAAAATTGGTCCAGTTTTAGTGGTTCATTTGTTATTAAATCTTTACACAATGTAAAGATTGGATAAAAAAACCAACAAAAATAAAAAGCAATAAAAAATGCCAGTTACAATGCATGCTACAAGCTAAAGGTAGCTTTAGATCCATATGCATGTCATTGGAAGTGCCATAAATCATACATCCCCAACCCCCAACTACTGTAAAATTTCAAACACATTGTATGACACAAAATACTACTTTATGTGATTTTGTACACATTTTTTTCCCCCCACATAATGATTTTATATATATTTTAATTAAGATTTTTTTAAAGCTTCTTTGGGAGTGTTTTATAATCTTTGTCTGTACACAGTTTGTTGTTGTTCACTTAAGTTAATTTTTCTTGTTTGGTCTATTGTGAACCCAGTATACTATTACTATTAATATACTATTAATATAACTGATGGTGTCAGCCTTAATTTAGACAACCTTGATGTATGTTAGTAATATGCTGATTTTAATTAAATTCAGCAGTTTCTTTCTACAGTCAAGTCTTTTTGGCTGTGACACTCCGGGCTGGAGATGCATGTTAAAAAATGGGCCACTTGTATAAAAGACAAAGGCAGTGACGAAGGCTGTGTCGTTAGTGTGCTTGTGAGACTGGTCAGTATAGCTTTGTTGTCCATCTGCTGTGCAGGGTGAATCTGAAACAAAGTCTCCAGTGTCCAGTAGGCTGAATGGGAATCCGTCCCCTGCTTTGATATGCACCATGTTTTTGTTGAGGTTTGCCTGAGGTCAAGCCGCCATGTGTGTGTTGTGATAGAATGAATACATTTACTAAATTACAAATCAAATTTATTTTTGATTTGTTTAGAACCGGTCATTCTAGAAATTGCAGTAAAAGGTCCAGGAGAAATACACAACTACACTTTGGATGCCAGTGCTCAATCTGAGGGTAGCATGTCACTCTCACTCTATGTAACCTGTAGTAGAGAAGTCAAATGAGCTGCACTTATGTAACGTGTAAACAGTTTGGTAAGTGTTCAATAGTTATGTAATAAACTGACCTACATGCGTATTATGGCCTGGAGTTATGCTACCGAAACATGGCGCGTGTTTTCTAAGGGGATGTGACCATTGCGCAGAATATAATCACTGCAAAGGTACTGTGCATGCTCTGACTAATAATGTGGCATTAGCAGCCCAACAGAGAATTAATAACAAAAAACTGGTGTTGGACTGTTGAGTACCTTAAATTGAAATAAGCCATTGGTCCAGTTGACTAATCAATGCTTCTCAAATGTATTGTTGTAGATATTTTGTACAATATATAGGATATAATCCAATTCACAACATTGACTTTCCAGTTTAAAATGCTACACCATTGAATATGTAATTGATAATAGATTGGTGGGAAATCACACATGGTTGATTATACTAATAATACAATGCAAATGTCTGCCTAAGGAGTGTCTGTGTTATATTTGCATAATTTTACAGTTTGCAGTTTGATGTGACCTTTCCATTTCTGCGCATTTTTTAAGTTGAACTAGCGGTGGCGTTAACAGACATAAAAAATTAGTATTATTTGAAGTGAATCACTTTCAAGTTAAATGTCAGGTTTTGCCAGTGTTTTGTAAAGCAAAATAATGCATAGATAGGCACATAGATAGATCAGTCAAACTGGCAAAAGGTAGCCAAGTAACAACAAATCCAACACACTGCAAGATTTGAGACACAAAACATTAGTTTATGGTTGTGTCAGGATATGCAGCTACAAGGGTACGATGTTCACAATGTATTTAATATACAGCTTTGAAGCTAAAGCCAGATTACTATGAAGAATGAAGTGTGTTTAAAGTGTGTAAATGTTTGTATCTAATGATTGTATGCATATATGTACAGAGTGGATATATAAATAAGTTTAAGGACGCTGTGGATACACACACACACACACACACACACACACACACACACACACACGTACACAATGGAGTGACAGGCATTGAAAAAAACAGTAGTAATTCACCTGAAGAATTGCACATTTAAACTGCACATTCTGCCCAGTAGTAATAGTTCCACCCCAAAAAATTGCACATGTTGCATCAGAAAAATTGCACCCAAGTAAAAGTAAAAAAATTGCACATAGGAGAAACTGTCATAGGAGAAACTGTCACTGCACTGCGTAAAAGATGGCTGATGCCACTACAGAGTCTTCAAGAGTGGGGTCTTCACTCCCAAAGACCTGAGCCTCCGCAGCAGGTACAGCCTGCTCTGCCCTTTTTTGTAGAATGCATTTGTGTTATGAATCCAGTCCAGTTTATTGTTCAGATCAACACCAAGGTACCTGTAGCTCTCCACAGATGTTTGTGTCTGCGGAAGTCTACCACCAGCTCCTTGGTTTTTCCAGTGTTGAATGCAGCAAAAATAAAGATAAAGTAAAAATGTATCTATTATTAAACATATTCAAGTATACTAAAGTTAAAACATAATATTAAAAAAAAACATCTTTGTTTGGTGGTGTGTGACGCTTTTTTGTGTGGCTTACCAATTTTCCAAATTATTGTATCCCAGGGGGAAGTGGATTTCAGAAGTGTACTAAAGGTGCACATCATAGCACTATGTACATTTGTATATCTTTGTGTGTATATCCTATGCCGTAGTCCTGTATTAGATCTCTATCTGTGTTCTGTTACAGAGGTAGTACACAATTTTCTTGTCAAAAGCTTGAACCGCCGCCTCTAAATCATGTCACAGAGAGAGAGAGAGAGAAAGAGAAAGAGAGCGGGAACCGCCCCTTTTTCTGTGACCTACATCTTGTCACCAGAGCATCCCTACTGAGCATAAGGAAATTTTGACAATATGTGCTGCCTGATCTGTCTTTCAGCACTCACACAGACACACACACACACACACACACTACTTATTCCTCTAGTGCAGGGGTCGGCAACCTTTAACACTCAAAGAGCTATTTGGACCTGGTTTCCACAAAAGAGAAAACACCGGGAGCCGCAAATCTTTTTTGACATCTAAAATGAAGATAACACTGCATATATATAATGTTTTTTTTTACTTTTATTGCTATGTATAAATCTAGGCTGTTGTGTTGCTTGTGAAATTTTATTTATTCAAAGAAAACATTTAGAACATTTAGAACTGTAAAAAAAAAACCAAAAATTAAAAAACTAAACACCCGAACAAACTGCAGCAGTGTCGTATCAGGAAGCGTCTTGTGCGAAACTGGGCACTGTGTCAATTGACGCACGCAGCCATTATAGGTATAGCCAGTGTTCAGGTATAGCCAGTGTTCAGCAGTGTACCTATTTTTTTTTCCAAAGCCACAGGGAGCCACAACATAAGGATGAAAGAGCCACGGGTTGCCGACCCCTGCTCTAGTGGATCTAAAGGAATCATAACTAGACTCTGTAATCTCTATAGTCAATGAAGTATCTTCATGTGCTAGGGAACAAAAAATAAATTTTAAATGTATGGTTTAAAAAGTGTGTCGCCCATAGCAGCTGGGACAGGCTCCAGCAATCTCCCCAAACCCCCCCCAACCCAACCCCAAGTGCGGGACAAGGGCGTAGATGATGGATGGGTTTAAAAAGTGAGTAAAATTATTACTTCTAATTACTTCTACAACTACTGCTAGTTATTGTTATCATTAACAGTAATAGTGGTAGTAGAATAAATAGTTCGGTTGGTGAAGTCAGAGATATGTAAAAAAAAAAAAAAAGGAGCCCTGTTTCTGAAACACTGGGATACATTAGGCTACAAAGAGAGGCAGCCTGAACATATAAGAATATAGAAGAGAGACTGGGCTACAGTGGTGCTGTTTAGTTCCTGTCTGGGAACAGAAACAGGAAGCGCTCAAGAGGGCCGCTATAAAACTGTCCTTGTATGTTTGGTTGAATAGAACCATCTGACCCCTTTGGCACCACACATACACAAACTCACACATAAACTCTATCTCTGTCTCTCACTCTGCCATCTTTGACTGTGTGCATCATGGTGAAGCAAGACTGTACATGCACAGAGCTGCTGCTGTGTCATTCTCACACTGAATACACATGCAGAACTCTTAAGGACCCTTAATGGACAGGGTCAGGGAGCCGGGGGGAGCGGGTTTTGGGGGTGTGGTTGTACTGTATCAAGCTGAGCTTTTGTTCCAATTCAATAGAGGACAGGGCAGCTCTCCTGGCAGGAGTCCTAGATGGGGCTTAGAATTACAGAACATAAACACACACAAGACAATGACCCATATGATTCCGCGCCACAAATTGCCATGCACCAGCCAGTATAAACAAAAATGTGTGTGTGTGTGTGTTTGTCTATGTGTACAGACAACAGAAAGGCAGAATGGAGAAACTATAGAAACATGCGCTTTATGTTGCGGACACAGTTTAAATAGTTAAATATACAGTGATTCAGACTTTCTCTGTGATATGAAATTGGCTAATTGTATAATCATTTGTTGAAGTATAGTGGAATTGGAAATCCTGTCTGTGTGAAGTCTATGTGAGCATGTGTGTAATGTGTGTAAATGTACAGGACGTGCCCACAGCTGCCTAAAAGTGATGTGATGTTTGTTTTTTTTATGTACCAAAAACAGTTGTATTTCATGTACAAGTGGTAATTTTACAATGTCTCTTTATTCTTTGGAGTTAAACAGGCCGGCTCTGTTACTCTGTCTTAAACATTGCTATATGCAAATGACCTCTCCTGTGATTGGCTGTCCTGTATTGTGCCTCCTGTAAAAAGCAACACTCCGAAACACCCGTCATAACTGAAACATTAACAGTGTTTATATACTGCATTAAACTTTTACCATGCTTACCATGATAAGAAGCCTTTAATTACCTGTGAAGTGAAGCAGTCAACACTCTCTAAAATCAAACTGTTCATATAGAAAGAACATTGTGAGCTTCCTTTATACGATAACATTGTTTTTCCACACCCCATTTTGGAAGCACTTGACACACATGTGAGTGTACTGCATGCACAATGGTCTTGTTCAGCACTACATCTATGTTGCCTGAAAAAAAACATCACAACATCAAGCATGCCCAAAAAACAAAGCTCTACATTTACCTTTCATCATTACCTTTCAGCAGAAATGACCCTCATACCCACTTCATGTCCACTACGATTACAGACTGTAGCCAGATCAGTCTGGGTGGTGTGGTGGTGCGTGAAGTGCTGACGTGTTTTTAGACGCAGCAGTGTTGCATGTTTTTTATTTACACACATCACTGTCACTATTTTTTACACACATTACTGTCAACTATTCAAAACTACCCAGCCAAGAGCAGTTTTGTGGTCTGAAAGCTAATTCAAACTTTGCCTCCACAGGTGGGCTGCGCTCTTTAACAGTACCCCAGCAAGGTTGAGTTATAAAGCAGGTACTTCTAATTATGTGACTGGTGAATGTGGAGTGCTCCTTCTGACAACTAGAAAAATATGTAGGAACCTGCCTGGGCAGCCAACAGAAGAATTTAAGTCAGTTGCTTGTCTGTCTCCTTTTTTATGACTGTGTAAAAGTCATGTCCCACCTGCACATTTTAAAGCTAAAAGAAAAGCTCTCCTTTAGAGAGAAGTCCTCTTCATATTGTACTGTGTACTAATACACAGGAGTGTGTTGGAGCTCCACTTTTGCATTTTTGCCACAACACTAAACGCAAATGCTCCAGATTATCTAACGGTCCTGGTTCAGTTTTACACCAGACCATCCCTGCTGTAGCAATACAAATTTCCCACTCGTGGGTCTAATAAAGGTTTTTTCTTATCTTATCTTTTGCACTTTGTGTTAGAGCCCCTTAGATGGTAAAAATTCTTTTAGTTATTTTATTTATGTATTTATTTTTAATTTCACTCATTATTATTTATTTTTATTACCTTCGTTTTTAGTCTTATGACAATATTCTTATTTGTTTTTATTAGCTTTATTGTTTTATGTTCTTAGTTACTTTTACTTTGTTTTGATGATGACTGGTGAGCTAAATTAAGTATGTGGCATCTTATTTTTATCCTTTTGTGCAGCACTTTGGAAACTGTTTTAGTTGTTAAAATGTGCTATATAAATAAAATTGGATTGGATTGGATTGGATTGGAACTGTATGAATTTGATTGTTTATCAGGGTTTTAATTTTATTATGTTTTAGTTAGTTGCTCTTATCTCATGCACAGACAGAACTTACCTATCAAATGGATTTGAGGCTTTGAGCTTCCAAGGGTGAGTATCACTGTACTTCTTTGCTCAAAATGATATGTGCTTCATAACAAACCTCTTATCATCATTTCTGCACTGAGCACTTTTCTTGCCTCATAATTTCAAGTGCTCCCGTGTGATATATATATCTCAGCTTTTTGAGGTGTGTTTTTAAGCTTTTTTAAGAGTGTTTTTGAGAACAAGATTTCCAGCCCTCATTTGGAAATACCAACAACTGTAAACACCAACAACTATTCGAACCCTGCAAAATGCTATTGGGCCTGTCCAGTAGCTGCATAAAAAGCAGTGTCATTTTTTTGCTCTCTCTGCGATGTGGTTGCCTTCTTTATCTTTAACATTTTAGAATCACCATCCTTTTTAAAGGCATATGCAGATGTGTTGTAGTTTAGGCTGCTGGTAATGCCATGTTTTAAATGGAATATTACTACATGTGTTTACGCTGGCCTCATTGTATTGGCATATAGGAATCAATCAGTATCAGTTTTGTAAAGCTGACACTATGAGATCTCGCTCTGGCAATTCCGCAAGCATCTTGTTTTATGACACTTTGGCTTTCTGCGACCTTCACACGGCTTTCACTGCGTTCATTCAGCCACAGATGATTGACCAAGCTGAGAACTCTTCATCAACCCTTCCTCCGCTATATAAAGGACGCTTCATTTCCCCATGAACTAAATGCAATCTGCTCTAAAAAAGGGATGACACTGTACTTTCTGTGAGGGGGCAAACACAGTGCTGGGATAATCCTGATTTACTCGAGCCTTTCTTGGACTTCCCGGGCCTGTTTCCGCTGGGGGGAAAAGACAGGCCGGGTGGGGGAGAGGCTTTGAGACCAGTTTAATCTTTGTTTGGGAGCTGAAGGGACAGGATCGGGTCACTGCTATGTTTGTGTGTAATCTGAAACAAAATGCAGGGAAAGTGGAGTGCACTGACGAAAGTTTTTTTGATTCATTTGTGTACACACGATTTTAACCATTTACAAATTCTTTGATTCATGTGTGTACACATGATTTTGAGTGAATAAAATACACATTTTTTTCTTGTTATATTTTAAAAATGAAGAATATTTTTGTTTGAAAATACCAGCTGCCATTTACATCGTGTGAACATTTCATGACGAATGTACCAGTCTGAAAGGTTTTTTCCTTTCCTATATGGACAAAAGATCGTAGACACCTGCGCATTCCAACATTTATTATGAAATCAAGGGGATTTTGCGGCAGTAACAACCTTGGCTTTGACCATAATGTTAACACTAAATGTTGGTTTTAAGGATTTGATTGCATTAAAACACAGGAGCATTAGTAAAGTCAGATACTGATGCTGGGCGATTCATTCTGGATCACAAACGTCACTCCACCTCATGATCTCTACTGTAGATGGAGCTCCGTCACTCTAGGGGACACAGTTCCACTGCTCCACATTCCCAAAGCCCAAAGCTTAGCTGTCAGTGGGCATGGCGACCTTAGATATACGTCTTCTCTGGAGCATCCCATTTTATTGGTGGTGCTTTCTGCAGAGATAATGCAAGCTGTGTGTACAATTTTATGCCTACATTAGCAATGGCTACATCTTAAAGAAATGTATTTTATATAATGATTTTTTTTTTTCAGGTTACTTATGAAAACACAAGTATATTGACGACATTATTTTTAGTCCGGGTGTATGTGTGGTATGCTGATGCAGAGATGTTTTCCTTTAATCAGATTTAATCCTAATTTCTCTGGGATCACTGCAGACTGTCAGCTTTGTGCTGTTCCAGTTGCAAGGACCCACGTGACACAGCGTTCTGTGTGGGTGGTATATATTTCATCTGCATCCGTTTTGTAAATGTCTCTGCTGTGGCTCATTGCCAGCAACTGTTGAGGAGAATATCAGGACAGAAGCTTTTCCAGCAGTCTGTCACTGGCAGCGTGGACGAGAGTGACACGTGACCGCCTGCTCGGCTGGCTGTCGCAGTGCAGGCCCAGCACAGGGACATCCAGGGGGAAAAAATCTAGAGAAAGAGATAAAGGGTTCCATCTGGATTTATGGTGTCATACATTAGGACAGACCTGTTTTATTTCATACAAAATCAGTTATAAAGAGAAACATAAAAAAAGATGTCCTAATTTACTTTTCCATTTCTTTAATGCATTTTAAAGTAATGTAATCAATTTGTTTCAGGGATTGTTTAGACAATAAGTCTGATTCTTTTAACTAAAGAAGGTGGAACAAAAACATGATTGAAAATGGACAAATGTGTCTGCAAAGATGCCCCAAATGACACAAATTAAGGGACAGTAGAAGCCATAATGTAAGATACAGGCAAAAAAAACCAGTCTGTCAGTAAGGTTAATTTTATTTTAAGCAAGATTAGGTCTAGATCGTACATATCAACTTCTGCCTTCAGACGCAGCAATGCTGCTGGAATTTTAAACAACTCTGTGTCAATGCTGGGCTGAGAATAGGCCACAATCCAAAAATATCCAGACAACAGTGTCCTCTGACCATCGCTAGAGGATAACTAACCCAAAGAGATGATGACTAATCATAAATGAGCTTTGGTAACTTCACATCAGCAAAGTGTTTGAGGGCTCCAGCAGCACTGCTGTGTCTGATTCTTCAGTATCAGTGTAACACACTAACCTGCCACTTCCATTTCACTGTGCTACCAAAAATGCTAACAAACTATGGAGAGAAACAGATGCCAACCTGTTAACTACAAAATGCACCTATATGGTAAGTGGAACTGATAAAACAGTGAGTGCAGAAACAAGTAGCAAATAAAGTGGCCAGTGAGTGTGTGGCTGAACAGAATAATTTTAACTCAATCTTATTAAGTCATTTACTTGACCAATTCATATTTTACGGTTTTTGCATGGAGGCGGAGTGTTTAATGCTTATATAACCTATAGAATATTGGTGAAACATGAAGAACTGGAGACTCATGCTGTTAGTGCATGAGGTGTGTTCATATGGTGCTGAAGTCATTTGACATGTAATGAACCTCACTGCAGGTCAGGACATGTTAACTGAAGTCTGCTATTGCAGACGTGAACGGTGCCTTTAGTTCTTAACTGACTGAACGTACTCGAATTATGCAACTTTAAAGATTAAACCTAAAAACATGGCCTGCTTCTTTGGAAAGCTGTTTATGATCAAGATTAAGATTCTTTGTCACATACAACACCAAGTTGTGAAATGAGCCCCTGAAATGTCTGAGAAAATTCAAGACTAGAACTAATAAAATACGTAGAAAAATATATATTCCAATAAACATTACAAGTGTAAGCAAGTAGAAACATTTACAGGTGTAAATATGTACACTTACAGTTTGAATAATACTTTCTACAGATTTTATTACTTACCTAGCCTTTTATTTTGTCTTTATTGTTATTATATTGCACAGGTGTAAAAGTTCTGAAGTGGAATTCAAAAAGTGCATCTTCTAAAAGGCGGATGGGGAAACAAGAGCCTTGCCATTTGTACAGTTTCGCTGCTTTTCTGCAGACAGTAACTACTTCGCAGTCGTGCCTTTTCTTAGTTGCCAGGCAACAGCTACCCAGCAGCTGTACCTCCCACCTTTTTAGGGACATGAAAGCAGCTATTCTTCCACAACAGTGAGCTTTGTGCTGTTCATATTCATAACAAAAGGTCATCACGCCTAATATCCAGTTAAATCAACTTCATGAGCCTGCATTCTGTTCCCGCTCTGTATTCAGACTGAACCCTTTAGAAGTACCTGTATCCCTCTCCTTATGAAATGACATACACAGTGAATTCCATGCCAGTAATTAAGGAAAAAAAATACTTATGGGTGAGGTGAATGTTCTGAGATTCATATGGACTAATCTGAACATGAAGCATGAATTGAAGTGACCATTCTGTCATACAGGAACACACCACAGCACACAGTGTGAACAGCACCAAATTCTTCCTCTGCATTAAACCCATTCACAGAGTGAAGCAGCGGGCAGCCAGGAACACAGCGTCCAGGGAGCAGAGTGTGGGGACGGAGTTGCCACTAGCAGTCTTGGAATTCGAACCCATGACTTTCTGATCACAGGGCGAACTCCATAACCACTGGGCCAACAGCTTTGTTTCCAAAGTAAATGTTACTAAATGAACTTAGAATATTCAACACCGGTCGCCCTAAAATAATTAATATCAGCACGAAACTGTCTAATGCGCTTTACCCAGTCATCCACAAGTTACTTTGCATGCAGTGTGTTGTTGTGATTAAAGAGAAGAGAATTGAGTCACGCATTACAAACAGCTTTCAGTAAACCAAACCCTCAGGCAGAACAGAAAGTAGAGATGCACCGATCATGCGTTTGATTCCACTTTCTTTACTAGATTTGGCTAATGGCAAATGTTTGGGATCGCTGATCATCGTTTTTCTTCCCCGCAAACTCACACTGTGAAGGTGAAATAAACACACATTCTATATTTCCTCTTAGCTTGCAACAGGAAAACACCATTTGCTGTTTTAAGATTGTAAAATCAGTTGCCTTACGAATCAGATAAAGTGCTACATCAAATGTTAAAAGTGACTGGCTATATTTAGAACAGTGAGTCCTGTATACAGCCTTGGAAACAAATAAGAGACCACTTCCCCCTTTTTTCTGTTCACTGTTTGTACAATTTGCAGCAGTGTGTGTGTGTGTAAAATGTACAGGTTGCTATTCTTTTATGAACTATTGCAGTGTGAGCTGTGTAAAAAAATACGAAATGCCTCCATATATGTTGTAAGAGCAGTAGTGTTTGTAGAGCAGCTTCACTCCTGATTCAGTTTCTGATGGGATGAAACAGAGTCACACATGCACACACTATGCACTTAATATTACTATTTTAATTGTTGGAATTGTAAAATAATGTGTGTTCTATACTTTAACATTTCAAGGTACAATAAATCATTAATATGTATTATTTTTTATTTTTCTCCAAACATCATTTTGAATCAAGTGTGGTCAATAGTGCACAAAACAATAGTGACATGCACATTCTACACAGACACACACTCACAAATAGCAAAAGCAATAACCATGGCTGTTTTTTTACCATGGCTGTATGTGCTACAACATTTTGGTACAGTGGAATTTAAATACGGCATGAATGCTCTTAAATTCAAAATATTAAAAACTATTTAAAATAATTAATGGACTCTGTTGATTGTGCAAAGATCTACTAATTCCAAATGCTTTTGGGATTCTTGCGATCCCCAAAAAGGTGTAGAACAACCTCGAATATTCAGCTAATGTGGACTAAAATTTGATATTTCAGAGGTGAAGAAATATCGGAAGACATGAGGCAATATTAGATTCTTGGGCTGTTAGATTTATATGAAGTTCTGATGCGGAGTGTTTTTGTTCTTAATACAGTTAGCCATACCATGCAGAGTGCAGGGATCTAAAACACCGTTCCCCGATCACTCACAGTCCCACAAAGTGATATGATACACACGCACAGACCGTGATGTACAAAAACAAACACTAGAGACGAGCTTTTGGAAAGTTAGGACCAGCTGGATCAGATTAGCCCTGCTGTGCAGTCTCTCTTCCAGAGGCTCAGATGGATCAGGTGCAAAGGGAGAGGAGTGTGGAATGAAAGAGAGCAAACGATGGCTGAAGAGAAACACTGACTACATACTGGTTTATGTTTATCTACCTGTACAAAATTGTCATTTTGAGCTCCATCATATGACTCAGACTTGATCACTGCTGAATGAAAGACAGAATCATGCATCTGTTAACAGTATGCAAACCATTACTACACTTTTTTTTATAAGTATATTAGCTGTAATGTCGGTCTTGTAAGAGACAAAGTTCAAATATAGATCATTGTAAATAACCCATGTGACTTACTATCTAGTCCAGGGGTCACCAACATGGTGCCCCCAGGGCCACAAGAGTAGCCCTCGGACCTGTTAAAAAAAAATTCAACTCTCCAGTGAGCAGCATCAATTTGATCCTGTTTCTATTCTTCTTTAATTACATTTATATAGATTTTTTTAAATGACACTATCTACAGAAAAGCATTTAAAACATGTTTATTATACATGAAGTTTAGATAAGTTTAGGTAAACTCTGTTCTAGTGTATTAAACTGGTAGCCCTTCATATGACTTGTGAAGTAGCTCTCCGTTTCAAAAAGGTTGGTGACCCCTGATCTAGTCGATGTGAATAAAAAAAAACCTGAATGTTTTAGGAAGCAAATACTGTAGAAATAGAAAAAAGTATTACAAAGAGTAGAACCTTTAAAGGTCTAAGTTCTTCACACGTCTGCTATTTACACATTATGGTTCTATAAAAACCACCTACTGAAGATCCTTTAAGGAGCCTAAAGTGATTATTCTGTAGTGTGAACAGAACACAAGCGGTTCAGCACAAAGATCTTCGTTTCCCTGCACTCTTCATTTTCTACTTTCTACTGTGTGCTGCTCTAATCAAACATGCTAGTATGTGAACACCGGATGAGCATTGAAAGCACGAATCCTAACCAAAGCATTACCAAACAGTGTTTGGTGTAGATTTGCATTAACAATACACACAAGCCAGTCAATAGTATATGAGACAAAGATAACAGCTTCAAAAGGCTAAAAAATACAACATGAAACCAGTACTTTTCCCCATTTTATTGAAGTTGAGGTGCAACTGTTTAGTGCAATTGTATTACATCACATTTTTTTCATCTTTTTTAAGAGGGAACATGCATGAGATTCAAGGAAAGTTTGACACGTATGGGTCATTACCTCTAAGATTTGTGTTGGCCTGCTTATGGTACATCCAGAGTGCATGACTGTAAGGCAAAAGAAGTTTTCCAATGATACGGATTCCCCACTGAAATAACTTAAGACAACTGTCATCAGGAAAAAGAATATAATGTCAGTGTGCGCTGCTCCGGATTCATGATGACGGAGGCAAATCTGATGTGCTCAGTCCAAACTGCAATAGATTCAGCTTGTACTCGATCTGTACAGTTAGCAGAGTTCTCAACTCATTCCGCTCTTCCCTGCTACGTGTATTACAGTCCACTTACATTTAGTTTACACACAAAAATAAACCATAGAATTTTCGCTACCCATTAGTGGACCACCCCGGACTTTCTGGTCTCCAGAACACAGGCACTAATGTCACACTATTCAAATCACTTTGTATCCCTGTATAAGGAAAGATAAAGTCACAAGTTTAAAAGGGCAGGAATGACTAGATCCAAGCCTGAACATTGAAGCGTAGCTAATCTGTTCAAATCCCCGAAAACGTCTTCGAAAGGAAAAGAAATTTAATGTCAAAAAGGTGAGATTCATCTAAGACTCCCGAAGCTCCCGTTACACCTCCATTCCGGATGAAGGTCTGGGACAAGATGGTCCGCTTTTCTTTTCTGTTCTTTTCTTTTCTTCATTTCAGTCACCTACAAAGTGCTTGTTGTTGTTTTTTTTTAACACTAGGGAGAAAATTAAACAAGAATAGCGAAAAAAGACAAAAATGAAAAACGTACATCACAAAATAGGGGTAATGTGGCAACAACAGCGTGTTTCCCAGTCACTGCTGATATTAACAATACTTCTTGAAGAACAACAACAAAAAAAAAAAGCCCCTTGAGCATGCGGGGAGTGATTCATGAGGCCCAGACTCCGCTGGAGATGTCACTTATCCTCTCCTCTCCATGATCCGTGGATTTCTGTACAGTCCACTTGCAGTCATTTCTTGTCAGTTTTGATTGTCTGAGGCATGTAAAGCTCTTGAGAGTTGGCTCTCAGCAAGCAGCACGCAGATGTCATATGTGACAGTTTGAAATGTGCAAAAACAAAACAAAATAACCCCCCAAACTAATCGGCGTCCATGTTTTGTTGGATATCCTCCTTGATATCCTTCTGTGATTGTGGCGTATTTACCATTCTTGCTGCTTGCGTGCGTTCACAGTATTGTTTCAGGCTCTGTCGTTTTCTGCTCAAGGTTTAGCCCAGCAGCCCTCCTTTGCTTCACTAGGAGGTAGTTAGACAGGGGGGCCCACGCCCTGACTGGGGGGCAGGTTCTGTGGAGGGCCAGCCGCGGCTGCCAGCGTTGCTGGCTGGGTACCGGAAGTGGGGGAACTCGTTTGCACCTGCGCCTGAAACTGAGCGAGCTGCTCAGGACTGGCCAGGTTTTTAAGCAGGTTGTTCTCCTGCTCCAGCTGTGAGTTCCGCTCGATCAGCTCCTTTATCTGCTCCTTCAGCACCTCCACTTCCTCACGCACTGCATACATGAGGTGGCTCTTTACTAGGTCCTGTAAAAGAGCCAAAAAAACTGTGGTTGTAATGCAGAGAATAAGGTCATTAAGAGCATTTTTCAGAACATAAAATCAGATCACACCCTCACCTAAATGCATTATAACTAAAACCCAGTTTCGCAATGTTTTCCAAACGAATCCAAACGAACAGTGCAATATTGGCAGGGCATGTATGTCTGCATTAATAAAATTGACAAAACCATGCTTCCTAAGTATCTGGTACTCTGCTAAAACAATGTCTTATAAATCAGAATAAATCAGATTTTTTTATTAGACTGCTCTATTCTGCTCCTTTCAAAAATCACTTAAAAGGGAATCGTACAAAGAACACTATTAGTAAAAAGACATTGTTTGGGTAAATTTCAGTCCCCAAAGAGCAAACAAAAGTATACATAAATGTACCTCCAAGAACTTACTGCCTAACTTGTGTATATAATTTTTTTACAGTATACTACATTGATCTTTCCAGGAGAAATATATACTTTTTACTGTTAATCTATTTTAAACAAAAAAATGAACTTGAAGTCAGGGTGAATCAATGCAACATAACTGCAAGGAAATATGGTACAATTAAGTCCCTAAAAAAAGTAAGAGTCCCAATTGAGGGTTCCAATCCAGTGACAGCAGCCTTTTTTTACCTTTAAGATACTCTTGACCATATATTGAAGGGCTAAATACTAGTACAGTGGTTATACCTCTATGTACTGCAACTGCATTGATCAAAATCATCTTAAAATCAGCATCACATATTTATTACATATTTATTTCTTTATTTTTGATGAATTACCAAAATAACCCATTTTATCACTCACTGGGACTGACCGATAGCCATGGAGGCAACAGTGTGGGGGCCAACAACCCGCACTCCATGCTAGTTTTTCACTTTTTAATACATACATATAATTAGAGAGACAGTAAAGTACTTCATACTGATAGTACCTACCCACAGCTAAACATTTATTTCTGCGGGTTTACAGCAACGCCATTTGACAAACCCCACACTGTTTTCAGCTACACCACGATACTCGAACTGGCAGTAATAAGAGTGTTTTGTTTAGATTCTGATTACAATTACGGTTACATTACTGTTTTGGACAGCGGTGAGAGGCTGCCTGTTGTAACAGCAAATATGTATTTTATTTATATATATTGTAAATCTTGTTAGATATTGGAGGGGCAATGTGAGCACATCTGAACGTTGGGGAGGACTTGCCTCCCGCAATACATAATACCAGCCTCTGTAACGGTGGGGTTTCATTACTCAGATACAGCGCAGAGAGGAGAGAGGGAGGAGAGTGGGCACAGTGGGGGGAATTCTGGACCGGACCTTACAGCAGATGCTGTGAATCTTACTGGTCACAGGTAGGTCACATCCCCTAACCCTATGAATGGAGTCTCCAGTGGAACCGGGAGCTTTAGTGGTGTGTAATCTGGCTGTCATTCTGCTGTGTGATCTAGTTCGGCTTAGGAGCCCGAGAAAGAACAAAATGTCCTGCTTCAGCGGGTGGAGCCAATCTGCCGACGAGCTATTTATAACGGCCCGGCCGAGGAGCTCCCTCTGCCCAGCAACAACAGGAGAGCCCGACTGCCGAACCTGAGCACACAACACAACCGAACCTGAACACACAACGCACCGCATCTCTCCGAGAACCGACAGCAGGGACATACATGGATCAAAAATATTAGACAAATGGCCATCCGCCCACACTGACGAGCACAACAGACCAAACACACAGGGCTCCGCGCCGAGACAGCAACATTATTGTTTTACATTTAACAGATATAGCGCACAGGAAGACCCATTTGAAAATCCTGCGAGTTAATAAACTCAGTCCTTTTCGAAG
The DNA here is from genome assembly GCA_037974405.1 of Brachyalestes nurse. Taxonomy (NCBI): domain Eukaryota; kingdom Metazoa; phylum Chordata; class Actinopteri; order Characiformes; family Alestidae; genus Brachyalestes; species Brachyalestes nurse. Next base: position 5,762,490 of record JBBPCY010000109.1, read on the forward strand.
ATACGGGTTAAATGATGTGCAGGCCGGGACGCGCTACAGCCGCGCTTGGGGTGGGGGTGGGTTTGTGGGGGTGGGGGAACGTGACAGCAACCAAATAAATAAATAAAACAAGATAACTCACCATGGCTTGCTCAATTTTGTTGTCTATGGCCACCACACTGGCACCCGAGGAGCTGCGGAGAGAAAGAGGCACTCCGTTAACATTTGCAAAGGCAACGGACCATGAAATTCTCAACACAGCAGCCGCAGAAGAAAAAATCACTCTGGACAAACAGCGTTTACACACAAAACCGGGAGCAGCAGCACTTAGCAAAGAAATCGAAAATGAAAGATAGACATCGCGTGAGAGCCGCTCTTTGGGGGATTTTCCAAACCGGTCTGCCGGTTTGAGTGCACCACCAAGGACATTCAACCACAGAACCCGGGTTTCTCCAGTCCACACCACTGGGCCCAAACAGAAGTCGGCTGTGTTTTACCGACAGATGAAACTAGAGCAGCTCACGGTAACAACAGTCCTTCTCATCCATCCCTTCATCCCTCCTCCAATCATCCATCCATCCATCCATCCTCTCATCCATCCCTCTACCACAGTGTTCCTGCCGCTCTGCAAGCCTCCAGACTGTGTGAGAAGGTCTGTGGTCCTACCTGCTGTCGAGTCTGACGGGTGAGGTGCTCTCCGCGCCCAGGACAGAGGACAAAAACGAAATAGAGAAATTCCTCAGCTGGCAAACACCAAGGTCCATCGCCACGGAGTAACATGGAGAATTCATTCTAATCCGTCCATATTACAACAGTCTGGACAAAAGGGAAACCGCTGTAAAAAATTGAATCCGTAGATATATCATTCTCAAAAAGGGAAATGGGTCACTCGTGTTGTTTGGATCCCTTGTGCAGGCTGTTCGGACCGCATCAAAGCAGAGAAACGAACCAAGAGCAGAGAACCGGACCAGAGCCTGGCTGAGCTTCACTCACTACTGCAGTCAGACTCATTATACTATACAGTCCACTTACTGCCCCCTTTGCACGCTATTGGCTGAGAGAAGGACTATTTGACTAATTTATGCAGCCCCGCCCCCGAAGCTGAGGGTTCAGTAACCTGAGAAAACAGCTCCAAGTAAACACAGGTCTCCCTGTTAACACATTTCTGGTTTCTGGACTTCAGAATCAAGCCGTTTCAGAGACACAATACACAGAACAAAGCATATAAATCGTGTTAACAACATAAAAAATCCAGTATACACACCCAAAACACAAGCCCCATGCTTTAATAAAATCACTAAAAATCTGTAGGATGAACGCTTCCGATCCTGTATTTGTTCTGATTCACTAAAAATGGTGAGACACACCGAGCTGCAGGTGCAGAGAGGCGCAGGCAGGCAGGGGTGCAGGCTGCCACCTCTCGACCAACAGACTGAAATACAGACCCAGCAAGCAGACACAAAGACATCAACAGCAGTGAGGAGGATTTTTTTCTGGCTGGAAAATGTAAACAAAAAAAATCCACAAGTACAATAATAAGAATCACAATTTAAAAAATCTATTGTTTTCGCGTATAAGAAGAGATTCAATTCCTTTTCTAAATATTTTGCCTGTTTTTTTTCTATTTGTGGATTATGCAAATATGATCTTTTGGTTCTGATATCTCTCCTTTGTTTATGTAGCCTTTTGCTTCTAAGTGACATTTTTATGGGTGGCTGGGTCTTAGGAGAGGCACTGACAGGGTCTATTGGTCCACTATTCTGGACTAAGAGGTCTGCTGTCCATTAGCCATCCCCTCTGTATGTGGGAACTCACCCATCAGGGTGGAAGACACACCAGGGAACTGGTGTAGTGAGGAGAATTGCCACTCATGTCTGAAGGGGTTCATCACACGTGGGTCTTTTGTGCAAAACTGTAAACTAATGTTTTTGTATAGACAAATGTGTTCATTCACCCGACACGGAGTGATTTAACCTGCAGTCATTTTAAACACTGATAACTTCCAGGACTTTCTTTTAGCAACCTTTGTACGTTAATTTCATTATTGAGCACAACCATCTAATGAGTTGCTCACCTACCAATCAGTGCTCCTACCAATCAGTGCTCAATAGACATAATGCTAGCATCCTCCAGCAGAAAGCCTGTTAAGCTTCCTTAATAAATTAAATAAATAAACAAATAAACAAATAAATAAAAATATCTCCTGGCTCCTTATAAACTGGCTCTTGTGTGGAGTGTTGTTGCCCAATCGGTGTTTAGCCCATTCAACAAGGACTGGCCCTCTGCATTTTTTGACAGAGGGAAGAACAAAAAGTGGACCGGCTTCTCACAAGTTGACTATAGTCATATAAAGTATTTTAGGCAATGTTTATAGCATAGCATTCAATTTATTAAGATATGTCTGAGTCTTACGTAGCACAACACAAACTGAAAGTGTATGAGGTCAATTTAGTTGTTTAGGCGGCATTTTGCTGCTGTACCTTGCCTCAATTAGACTAACAGTGACCGTTAAAGGGCCAACTAAGTTATTGAATGGCTGAAAAGCAAGATAACTATTTGATTTGGAGCAGCTGTGCTCTATAAACAGGCACAAAGCTATAAAGACTTTTGATTTTGCAGTTGACCGCATTAATGTGAAGTGTCTTCAAGCTGCAGCATTCTGCCATGTTTGAATCCAGTCACTGCCAAGTTTCAGTGACTAACATGGAAGAAAATTCTATGGCCCTGTGGTAGAAAAGGTGGATGGCTTTCAGAACTTTGTCTGAATAACCATTACAAACATACATCATTCCCTTTTGTGGCAAGCAAACACAGCTAAAGCTGTATTTAAAATAACCGCGTATTACACAAACAGTGCACCATGTTTAGTGCTCTCGGAATTCTCAAAAAAGTATCTCTAAGGTGTTTCATCATCAGTCAGTTCAATATAGTGAATAGTGAATGTATTAGCTAACAAGTTAAAGGGGACATATTATGCAAAACTCACTTTTTGCATCCTTTTGTATTTCCATTTGGGTCTCTACTGCTCCTATAA
>JBBPCY010000109.1:5765602-5797754 GCA_037974405.1 Brachyalestes nurse
CAAAACTCACTTTTTGCATCCTTTTGTATTTCCATTTGGGTCTCTACTGCTCCTATAAACACTCCAAGCGTGAAAAAAACATCTATCTGTTTTCTGTGAGTCAATTGAAAAGTGACAGAGCCCTTAGACGGCTCATTTTGAAAGGGACTGAAACTGTCAAGAATAGAGCTGGTGAGATCTCTTTGAGAGAGTGATTTTATGCAAAGAACTTCATGAACGTGTTTTGTATAGCCCATAGACCTATTATAATATGTCACCGTAACTATTCAGAAAGCAGCATGTCAACAAATGGACACTCATCATAGTTCACAAAGATTCATTAATACATGACTTCAAAGAGTGACTGGAGAAAAGTAAGTTATTTACAAGCAGAAAAGAGACATGAAAAAAAAAATATTAGCTCTTCAGAGAAAATTGCTAAACATGCTTTCTCCCTGAAACCTTCCTCTTAATGAAAGTGACTATTCTGTCATATGTGAACACACCACAGCCAGTATTGTGCCAGTTCACACTGAAAAAGAACGAGTTCAAAATACAGTTCATTCAAACAAAAATGAACTTGTTCGCGTTCATAGTTCATTTTTAAAACTTTGAACGAAGTTCACAGCTCAAAAATGAACTAGTTCACGTTTGATTTTTTTTTTTTTTTTTTTTACAATTTTCAATACAACGTCCTTCTATCTGAACCTCCTTCAATCTGTCATACGACTGAACAATCACAGATATCAGTTACATTGAAAACCAATTTTGAGGTTGAGGATAGATCTTACTACTTAAGCAACACATGTTATGGTTTAAGTGGAAAAATGAAGTGCAGGTATACTGTATATGGAATTTTTAATCAGAAACATTAACACAAAGACATATCTTTTAAAGTGCTCAGAAAAGAACATAACTAAAAATAAACTAACAGTCGTCTTTTTAAACCTTATCAAACTAGTGAAAACGTACAGCTCTAAAACTCAAACTGACTCGTATTTTGGAGTAGCCTATGGGCTAAGTAGGCCTAGTCTTCTCCTGAATTAATGCATTACATGAAATATTGGTTAGGAAACGCCTTCTGTTCCGTTTTTTTCGCAGCCCTTAAGTGAGATATGGCTAAAACGGTATTCGAAATAATTCGATATTCGAACGTAAATCGAATATTCGACTGTTCGAAAATCATGCCTCATCCCTAGTGTGAACAGCACGAAATTCTTCCTCTGTATTTAACCCATTCAACCCATTCACCAAGTGAAGCAGCGGGCAGCCAGGAACACAGCGGTGTGTGGGGGCGGTGCCTTGCACAAGGGAACCTCAGAGGTGCTTTGCAGTCTTGGGAATCGAACCCATGACTTCCTGATCGCAGGGTGAATCCACTAGGCTACCAGCTGCCCCACCCCGGCAGCAGAATACCAATATCATGTTAGCCAAAAAACATTTAATCCAACAAAATGACACCTTTTTAACTCTAACGAGAAATACAATGAAATTAAGCCTCCAAGGAACCTAAAATAATAAAGACTAGTACATGCATTCCACATCTAGTGTGTTTCCCCTTATACAAATCACTCAGCAGCAAATCGCTCAACAGGCAAAAGAGCATCTGCACCGGACTGAACAATAAGCAATGGAGGCGGTCTGGTCTGATCAATCATATTTTCTTTTACATCATGTGGATGACACTACACACTAAAATAACTATGCAAGGAAAGAAATGAGTAATATAGAGTAAATTTTTTTTTTAAAAAGTTAAGATTCCTCCGAATTTAAGATGGTCTTTCTATCAGCACTCCTACTTCTGAAATAGCTTGTGAAAAGTCCTTTTCTTGTCAGTGACGGAAAACATTACCTGTATCAGTACAGAAATAAAGAAAACAGCACATATTAATCAAACTATTTATGCATATTTGTAAAGTGCTCAATTTGCCACTGTCAACTGGAGAGATGGGCCAGGAGACAGGATTTTGTGGCTAGCTTGTAAACTGCCAAAACAAAAAAAAAAAAGAAAAAAAGGAGTGCACATTTCTTACAGCCCATTGATGTTGCTTAACTAATGTGCATTGCAGAAAACAAGTGGGCTGTTTTAATGACAAAGCAAATTGTGGGCTTCACTCGATAACCATTTGGTCAATATTTAGATTACTTTCTTTGGAGTCGCTGAGTAAAACTCTCATCTTTCCCAAAGGCTCCTGACACGCTGGACATGGTCCAAAGTAGTTATATTGTTTAAAGTCATTTGGTTTTCCTCAAGTACTGCTATGTAATACAAAGGTGTTACAACTACAGCCTTAAGCTTAGCTCTTTGCCTTAAAAAGAAGGATCCAAGTTGGTTCACCTTGAGGGGCATCAAGTATTAATTTTGTTAAAACCTTTTAGGATTTTTATTTAAATGATCTGATGTCACTGAATAAGACTCATAGATCAAAGATTTTTTTTTCCCATTTGAAGAATTATTAAATTTGGTGAAAAATTAGAGTTTAAAACTTTAACTGCGATCAAAGTCAATAAGTAATCATCAAATTATCATGATCTCAATATTGAAATAATTGTGTTTATTTTCTGTTACACCGTAAGCTCTAACTTGTGGCATAATCTGCAAACAACAACATCAACAAAACATCAACATGTTGGAGTGAGTTATTGAACTTGTGTTCAAACTATACAACTGAATTAGATTAGAAAATATTTTTCTGTTCTGACTTCTTTTTGTGCACTTTAATTTAAAAACTAGCATATATGTTTTCACATGTTGTATAGCATATATTAAACATATTAGCTGTGTTAGTGTCAATTTGAAGTAACATGCTTTTATATGATGGAAAAATGTTTTTAACTGATTCATTTAAGAAATAACAAAGTTTACATAATTCTGCAATTGCTGATGTCTGAAAATGCAGTAACATATCACAAGGTGCACCATAAATCTATTCTTGCACACTGTAAGCATATTGAAGGGGTTGAATGAATAAGACTGCATGTGAAGGAACAGCCCTTGGGACATAAATATGATGAATAAATACAACACATGCAGGAAAAGAGGCAATAGAAAATGGTTAAATAAAAAACAAAAACAAAAACACCCAACCACCCCCAATAAATATATCAAGAAAGTACACAGTGTCCTTATCTAGGTGATCAACAAGAATTGCAAAAATGATTTTGGATTAAAATACAGGTTTTCATTGGCAGATCCATGATCATCATCAAGCAGCAGTTCAAGGTGAATGACCCAATTTTAACACATCGCCACGCTGGGATGAACAAACACTGCTCAGTTGTATTTAAAGCTTAAAGGTTGGTTTTACCTAAGGTGCTGCTCCAGTTCCCAGAAGAGGAGCTTCAGTGCCATCCTATCCTGGTCGTTTGGCTCCACAAGGCCCTTTTCTCTCATTGAGACCAAAGTCATCCACACGCCAAACAAAAAACAAGACAACCAGCCCTTAGCTTCCTGCAACACACCCCTCCACTGTCTCCTTGGAACCCAAAGGACCCTCAATACCCTTTAATATGGCACTCTTCTCAAAAATAACATGATACACCAATGTGCATGGGATTGTCTCTCTACTAGATATTCATTATACAGAGCCCTTCCTAAACTCATCCCACAGAATCAGTAGCCACTGAATAGGTGAGAGAAGTCTATTATGTCACATTCAGTCATGTGACTGGGTTCACCACTGTTACATAAACAATCACAGAAGATTCAGCCAGGCAGCCAATGATAGCCTCAGAAAAAGACCACACACACACACCCCATGTGGAGACTCAGCCTCCGCCCATTATCTCACCTCGTTGCTCTAAAGCGTTGCTCAGGGTTGCTATCTCTTCATTCTGAAAGATGAAAATAAGTGTGCAGCTCATTGCCTTTCCATTGTGCAAGAGATGTTTCATTCCACAGTGCAATATATTTTCTGCTGACGCTACTGCCATGGTAGAAGAGGAGTAACCTTCAGTCTCCAATAACAAAAGGAGAGGCTGCCTGAATTCTTCAGTGCTCAAAGCTACTGCCATGTTTTTAGTCTCTTCTGCTTTGCGCCCTCACTGATGATGCACTGCTCTTGTCTCTTCACATCAGCGCATGCTGCCGTGAGCACACCGTGTAAGTCTTAAGCTTCAGGACAAAGATGGCGCGGGGCACATGCACACCCATGCGGATGTATGGGGAGACACACACAAATGCATATGTGTTGTATATACATACACAAAGGAACTGTGTCTACAATACAAGAAGCCAATCTGTTCAGTCTGCCATGTTCCCAGACAATGGAGTATAAAAAAAGTGAGCAAAAATGCCAAAACGAGCACAAAATCAGATGCACAAATCATGAGAATAGCAGCTAGAGGGAACAAAAGGAGAGGAAGCTGCCCTTTGAAAGTCTCAGTGAATTTCATAAAGGATGGTACAGGGCGATCTGAGAGCTCTTGCTCACCAACGCCATTCACAAAATGCTCCATTTTTAAAACCACAAGAGAGATAACATGACATTAAGACTGAAAATTGCACCATTATTTTTTCCACACTGAATAAAAGTTAAAAACATTTATTTGAGCCGGATGTGAGACGGGCAAGATGTACATGGATTATAACCACGCCAGTGGTTGCAACCAATAAGCATATCAGACAGCCCAGAGCCTATCCAAACACAAAGCACACTTTTGAGAGAAGTGAAAACGTGACTGTTATTCTGCAAGACTAGATCTGACCTAGTACACTATGTAACTGTACAAAGAGTGTAGCATATGTGCATTTGAAGGGGGTGCTAGTAATCTGACAGTGACACACCCAAGCTTTGCATCAGTAACCTACATATTATTAAACCATCCCAAACACAAATGGAATTAATGGAAAATGGCAATCTACCAAAACTGGTGAGATATCAATTTCAAAAACTGTTTAGTGTTTAGACTTATTATTATGAGGGAGCTAAGAAGGTAACAGTGGTGTTTTTGTTACAAATAAAGCTGCGTGAACAGTTTATTTGAGAAAATAATGATGCATTTGGTTGATATTACAATGACTGGTCTAAGTGGCTTTCAGTGACATATCACCACTGCTTCCTTCTTTGAATAGTATAGTAATTTTGCAAGACGGGCTTCTCTGAAAAGACTGGGTCGAACAGAGAGAGCCTCTAGCTTATATAAACCACTTTTAGCCAAATGATGACAGCAGAGGTTGGCATTTGTTCAGAAAAGTCATTTAACACTGCAGTGACCTGCAGAAAAATTCTGAACACATCAGATATGACAACAAAGAAACTTAAAAACAGTCGTGCGTCACACAGAAGGAAGATATTCAATCCCTGTTGTACCATCAAGTCCAATTCAAAATCATGTAATCAAGGCATTTCATGCAGAACCAAGCTAAAGGGAACAGTTTAATGCACTGTGTCCCTTCTTTATTTCCTAATTTCCTACAGAAATCCTACTTTATCAGGCAATATACTGTTAAATCTTTCCCCTAACAGGACTGTATCACATAAGATGTGGCGCTGATTACTTTCTGTTAAAGCGTATAATCAGACGTGCAGGATATGGTATGAAACTACTACGGCATGTCCTGTATCTTGGAAATCAAACGACTGGAGCATTCGTTTTTGTTTTGTACATTACATAAGTGCAAAATATACTACAAAGTAAAATCTCCAATTTTACTGCAGAATGCTTATGTACAAGCAAAAATAAATAAATAAATAAATAAATCGTATGCAGTAACAGACGGAACTGTTAAAAACCTCCTCAACTGAAGGGTATAATACAATGTCCATTTTCCCCAACTGCAATGATGCATCCCTCCACAAAGTATTTTTTGGTATTTTCTTAATAAATTAGTACACAGCTAGTCAGCGAATCTACACAGTGCCCTATGTTTATGTATGCTCAGTGGTGTGCTGGGGAACTTCAATGCGCAGGCCCTGAAGCGACTCTCATCTAACTGACATGTCAAGCTACAGGCTTGTTTTTTTCCCCTTACATAACCATGTCATGAGAGTCAAAGACATGCATTATTCTCTTATGTGAGGCAGTCGAAAAGGTAAGATTATGTTTGCAAATAATGCTGACTGAATGTCTGGAGATAAACAAACTGACAACAATGCAACTATTCAGCCCAACCCAACTATTTGTGCCGATATATGCACTTACTGGCAAAACTCTAATGGTAAAGCTGTCCTCTAAAAACTATATAAACATTGCAAAAAATATTCTCACAATACTGCTTCACGTGTACAAAAGGAACAGTGATTTGGATTTACTGTTTAAGACAGAGAACATGTTAGATAGAAGAGCATCATGCATACAGAAGTAACTGTTTACATAATAAATGGGAATGTTGTAGGCTCACAAGGGGAGTTGGGGGGGATGGGGGGCTATGTCTAACCAGGGCACTATAGGAAAGCTGTGAATTAAGGTAGGGATGTTCCAGACGTGGGATTACATGGTTTCTCTACAATCTGCTTAACTCCCTCCAAGCCAAGCCCCCAGACCCTCCCTAAATACAGACACAGAGGAGTAAAAGGGTTAAACCAGACCACTTCTTTCAATAACCTAAAAAAGCCAGACTATTTATAAATGCACCAATGGTATTCATGAGCAACTGGCAACCTATAGGCAAACACCATACTGATCCTCCCCATTTTACATGTTACTTCAGTATACATGAAGCTGCGATACATATGTCCAATGCAACGGTCCTTATTGTTTTGCACCCTGAAGTAGTCACATTGACAGCAAATCACAAAAGATCTATCCAAATTGTACAAAATGTAATTTGTCTTCCATATAATCAAATAATTAATGTTAGCTCACTCTGCACGAGAGCTTTGACTTTCAGATGTATTGTGCCATTACCAGTTATATATTTACTTACTTCAAGCAATGATGATGTCTAATCTTCTAAAGATCAACATTCTGGACCATTCCTACAAACTAAAAATGTTCTGCTACTCCACACTAAAACAAGACTCTACTGTCTTTGACTATACTGTCTTTCAAAGTGACACAAGTCCACTGTGTCCCTTTGAAAGTGTAATAAGATGCATAGTACATCCTTCTAGTGATAAGCTCTTCTTCCATGGGCCTTCTAACTGTCTTAGCCTGCACATGCAGTCCCAGGTTAATCCTGTGCTAATCTTAGTTGCTTTTACGCAAATTACTGAAATCCAAAGAAAGCATCAGGCTCTTCTTCTGCTATGTTCTAACTAGAATGTCTTAAGGTTTCTGCTTCACAGTGTGCTCCACCTTATTTCGTCTCCACACCATTCTGTTAACACACCTAATGAGGCAAAAAAATATTGGTGATTTGTGACCTAAGATGATCTTTCTTATGAAGATTTTAAATCTGTTTTTTTTTCCTTTTCCTTCTTTCGCTTCTACAAAAAACTGTTAATAGCCGTGTGTGATGCGTCATACCTGCTGCTGCTGTTCTAAAAAAAAAAAAAAAAGTTTAATTTTAGTTCTATAATCTGAACGTGTTTTGTGAAGGAATATAAGGTTCTAGAAAATAAACTGTTCTACATAAAACTGCATAACAACCAATAAGAGAAAATAAGCCATAATACTCTAAGCATAGTCTTAGTGTTCTCTGTAGTGCATTTTTAGACTATTCTTGCTGTTTGTTTTCTCAGTTTTCTCAGTGTTTTTGGCACTGCAAGGCGCATCTCTTAGCACACCTGTTTAAAAGTTATGAGCCAAGTAATATCCTTGGCTGAAAAGACCACAACCTCGCAGAAACAGGGGCACTTGTGTTTCTATGTATAAACACTGCAAGGTTCTTTTGTGTATGTATCAGAGTAGTAGTGATTTAGAACTGCCAAACAAAGATGTCTTTCATCTTCTTAGTGTTAAGCAAGTTTTTTGAAACTCATCTGATGTAGTACGGTGCGGTATAAATTGCATGCGATATAAATTTGGCCAACAGGAGAGATTTTGATTATACCGGCCTACCGCAGAAATATCTGCTCCTCACAGTCGCGTCACCATAATAAAATATATCATGTAATATTGTTGATGAATAAGAACGAGACTAAATGTGGTTTACAAAATAAAAACTATGCTAAAATATCTTTTCGTTTTCGTTGACTAAAACGAGACGTTATTTCCTGTACGATAGGGAGGAGATAAAAAAATATATATATTGGGACACTCGACCTTAGTTTTGAACGGCATTATGTCCCAATACTTTTGTCCATTGAGAGGCACTGTGAATCTAGAGTGGCCAAAAGTATTGGGATGTAGTGCCGTTAAAGTGCCGAGGAGAGAGAAATCTCACACACACACACACACACACACATGCCTTTGCTATGGACATATGTTACCCTTTCAAAAACATTTAAACTTACAGATCAATTTATATACCGCAATATATACCGTCTACTGTCTATGGTTCAATTTATATCGCAATATCAGATGTTTTTATAGCCCTAATTAGATGTATTTATAGAAGAGAGCTTTGAAGCAACAAAGACCCAAGAAACTCTGACAGTGTCAGAGCTACTTTCATCCGATGAGCAACACATTACGGCAACATCATCAAAGAAAGTTGGGCTGGGTACTGAAATCTTGTACTTTAACGATACATGGTATTACTTAAACACCACAACAATTTAAACTACATAGTTAGACATGGGTTAGTGACACAGTAAGCATGACAGTGAAAAACATGGTCGCCAGTGCATTAGTTTACTAGTTTTTTCATTTCAGTCAGCAATGGCAATCATCTCTCACAAGACTGTGTTAGCTCAGTGGGTAGGATACTTGCCTCTGGACCAAGGGGTCATGGGTTCGAATCCTACCTTCAGCATACCATCAGTGACCCTTAACCACAAGGTGCTCTAGGGAGACTGCCCCCTGTAGTTAGAGGATGGAAATCGTTTTGGATAAAAGTGTCTGCTAAATGCTATAAATGTACAATACATTTTAAAAATTAAATTAATTAAAAATACAAGAAAATTGACCTCTTCTAATTGTGGGCAGATATGTTCAACCCGAGTCTGCCGTTTCTACTACACTATCACGTGATTATAGTGAGGCTAGACCGAGAGCTAGTGATGGGAATATCGGCTCTTTTTAATGAGTCGGATCATTTGGATCAAATCACCAAGATGATCCGGCGCTTTTGGCTCCGAAAAGACTGGAGACAAATTGTGCCATTAAAATATTTTTAATTTATAAATCACATGTGACAGATTTTGCCTCCTAAAAAAATTATTTGGCTCCCAAATATTGTGCGTTTAGGAGCCAATGGATCCTCAGTTTTATTTTTTTGTCTTGAGGCCTGCATGTTCCAACCCTAGACTGGTGACTGACCGATAGACAATAGACAAATACAAACAGCAACAGTCTTCAAAATCCAACACTGATGCTGACGTGACTGAACGTTCTGCAGAAGATTTTTGGGGGGATATCAGCCCTAGTGATAAAAGTGGAAGAAGAATGAAGATGTAAATAATGTAGTAAAGCTGAAGGAGAAAGAATAAACAGAGGAAGAGAAGAATACCGATGAGAGAAACCATGGCAGAGCTGGTCTAAACCAGCCTACAATGCCTCACATCCACGTTATGTAATATTATGCAAGATGCATACAAGGAAAAACAGAAAATAAGGAAAAACAAATGCAAGGCATGTTGTAAGTCACAATCATAGGAACAGACAAGGCACATGGGAGACAGCTCCTGTATCCTCCAGACTATTAAAAGGGAAAGTCCAGGTACAGAGATGTTGCTTCATCTGCAAACTGCACATGTTGCAACTAACATACAATTGATTCTCGGTCAGACAATAATTCTGATTTGGAAAAAGAGGGAGTAAAGGACAGACCTCTGCAGAGGTGGTCATGTTTGGACAGTGGCCACCTACAAGCCAAGAGTCTATAAAAGCCTCCTGAAATAACAAAATTAGAAATGCACTGCCGCCTAGTGGATAAACAAGATATGACACTGCCTTACAACAACAATGTTAAATAAAAAAACAGCCAAATCAAATGCTAAGTTTATAAAGTATTTACCTTTATAAATATTTTATATAGATTGGGTACACATTGAGTTTCACTTCAATATGCTGTATTTTCTTTTGTTACAAATATGCATAAAACAGCTGACGTGTAATGGAAAATACATTAAAAAATATTTACAATAAAGGAATTAATGATATCAGTTTGATATTTCTCTCATTACACAATTTTACACAATCACTTTTAACAAAACAGTGATATATAGAGCACACTGCACATGGGAATAGTTATACTTGTTTTGAACACATGATATTGTGATTTATTAGGTCATTAAGTGATTTCATTTTTATAGATTTAATACGTTGCAATACTCCACAGATCACACTGGGTAGAAAAATAACATCTATAGAAATGTATCAGATTTTGATAGTATCATAAACCTACTTAAACCAAAGGTAAATACTGCTTTGACTAGTGTCCTATCAGAAAGCATAAATATATCATATTTGATCATTAGGGATTACATTAGGAATGCTACAGGAAGTTGATTGCTTATGTCTGCAAACATCCAGAAGGAAAGGCTCTCAATGGATTTCTTGTTGATAAAACTATAAACCTAAAACAACTCTGCTTGAGCTTTGTAGCTTTATGTGCTATTCAGTGATGCAGCAATATCTGAATTTCGTATATCTTTTCATTTAAAACTTTTTGAACAATAACATTTAAATGAGGTTGGGAATTAAATATTTGACAAAAAGGAGTATCATAACTAACAATGTAAGCAAGGGTTGCTTCATAATACCCTAATGTACCTCATGAAAGCAGGGTGGCACGAGCTAATGACGAGCAAAAAATGGAATATTTAAAATGAATGTTACAAATATGAAACGGAAGCAGGGCTTTTTGACCCCTCAATTCATTAAGAAGAAAAATACTAAGCTAGTCTAATCATGGAGGAATTTGTTGAGCACCAGATACAACAGCAGTCCAGGTACTTCAGAAATGATGGTCACTCGGAATTCATTCATAAGACCTTACAAAGAACTACAAAATGTGTTCCTAAAACTTAATTCAGAAATCACTGTTTCAATATGAAATGCAGCCAGCAATTCAGGATGAAATGCACTGTGACAAAACAACACTAAATATCTCTCCCACAGACTCTACAACACGCTTGAGCTTCTTCAGCAAAACCAACCACTGCAGAGTGTTTCACATTTTAGAGCCATAAATCTAGAACTTTTTACAGTGTGGACTCCTCTGGATAAAGAATACTGACATAAGGATTTCACCTACTTGTGCAAATCAACAAGTACTGCCTGAATCGGTCAGGTCCAGGGATTGACATAAGTGGTGCGCAAGCAAGAACTGGCGTATGTGGTACGACAGATGCGCACCGGTTTTCAGTCTTCACCGCGCAAATGCGTACCTAATTTGAGTAACTTCATACCGGATCTCTAAGTACCACCACTCAGGAAAGGAAAACCTTAAAAAGAAAAATAATAATGAGGTTTTAAAATATGGTTCCAGCCGGTCCGCGGAGCCTCGCTTCTGCACCAACCAAAGTTCAGTCAGAGCGGGTCTGATCTCAGCGCTTGTCACGGCATCCCCCGCCCCGCCCTGCCCCGCCCCCTCGACTTCACGGGCCGCCCCGGTACGAGACCCATTCTCCAGTCCAGAGAGGAGTGATCTGCCCCTGTGGTCCAGGATAAACTTTTGGAGATCCCGTGCGATGCTCGCTTACAGTCGAGATCCGAGTTCTGTCTGTCATGCTGTGAGGAAAATCCTGAACTCAGAAACTCGCCCCGAGTGGCTCCGTCAGCGTGACTTTTCGACTAGTTAGTGGCGAGAAAGCAGACACACCCATCACCAAGGGCCTTTACAGGAGAAGACACACCAAGGGCCTTTACGGGAGAAGAAAATACTCAAATTTAAGTTAATGTAACAAGATAAATCACTGAATGTTTATGTTCATCCTGAAACGTTAGTAAAACCGTTCCTGGCATTTTCAAATTAAAATGACAAAAATGAGATACTAATTTTGTCAGGTGGGAACAATGTACATTTGATCTCTATGCCCAGTAAACACTAGTATGACATTGAAAATAAATACCTAAAAAAAAAAAAAAAAACATTTACTGACAGTCATATAGTGACAGAAGGTTCCACACTGTTTTTCACAATCTTACAATTACACAGGTGACCGACAAGGGCATATTCATACAGAGCTCGAGACATTCACACAGACAGGACTGTCGCTGCTGCAGGCACAAACAGATCCAAGAAAAATGCAGCACTACCACTAAGAGCCAACGATCACTCCCCATTACCTTCCGCTAGGCTTAAACTCATTCTCCAGCTCTAACGTGACACAGAAGCTTTACCACACACCAAGAAGAAGCAAGACGAGTCATGATTACTGTAAAGACCAGGTGCTTTAAACATAAGCACATAAAGTTCCATTTACATGACTTACCATTTCACTGTCAAAATGGTAAAAACATGACAAAGCAGACAAACAATAAAACTATGACTATATATTAAAAACAGATATATATAAAAAAGAAACTATATTAAATTTGTGCCAGTTTTCTAGAAAAACAATAACTCAGACCTGCTAATTTCTTAGATTTGGGCGCATATCTGTATATCGGTCTCAAAGTAGCTCAACAAGATTTGAGAAATAGAGCACTCTTCCAAGATACATACACTAATATGTGTTAATTACCACACTACTGAATTTTGCATTGAATGTCTGTTAATACCTGGTGCAGTGCAGTGTTTTCAGACTTGGGGCCATGTACTGATTGTTAAAAAACAAACAAACAAAACAAAAAAAACCTGATGTGTGAGTGTCACCTCTATATAACATGGGGAGAGAGAGAGTGGGTGGTCGAGTTGCCTTTAAAATGGAGAGAGAATCTGTGACGTCATGGCTAAGGCGGCCAGAAAGGGACAAAAAGCGGCAAACCACAAATGCAAAAAAGCCATCATGAAGTCATAACAGATTTCAAGACACTAATGATCAGATCATTTAAAAAATAAGATGTATGCCACTGTTTGTTTCGTTTTAAGTAAAAAATCAGCACGTAGCTTTGCAACCAGCTATCCTTAAGCATAAATGGCTCAGTGAGAGACTGCGAGTAAGCGCCTCAGGGTTTCAGGTGCAAAATGCCAGTCACTGAATCAAATTAATGGTGCAAGTAGATTTAAACTTTTTTTTGTCCATAAAACAACACAACCATGCAAACACATTTTCTCACAGAAATGCATCCAATTAATACAGTCATAATGCCAAATTGTACTATAAAATTTACTGCTAGTTTCAGTCACAGTGCGAGAAATTATTTTGTGATGGCAATATGATAGCCATTCTTGCACTCAGGCAGGAAGACAGAACATGTCTTTGACTTGGAACCTGGCCAGAGACCACTACTGCATGTAGTACTTGCCATGTCCTTCTCAGTAGCCTTTGGATGTGCCTGGCCTGTTTTGCCCATATGCTGTAATATGACATTGACATCAAGAGATAAGAGTGTATGAGAATGGTGCTCAGGGTGAAGTTACACATAACGGCTCAAGATTATTATCTCAGTGAAATGAACAATTCTGCAGAAAACAGAAAATCTGAACCCCTCCAGCATTAACATTATCATTTTAATAATTAGCTTTATGTATAATACACTAGATGACAGATCATGGCAGTTACTTGTTTAATCACAGTTTAGAAATACTTTGACCATAATTTGACCAGTTACATGAAGGTAATTCATATCAACGAAATGCATTTACAGCAGAGTGGATTATTGTATTGGCAGTATCATTATGATCTTTCTGACAATGATGTTTCAAAGAAAAACTCAAGATTCCAACACTCTTTTACTTACACACACACACACACACACACACACACAAAAATCACATGACTGAACTGGGGTTTTTCCACTCAGCCCTGAGCTGGAACATGGCTGCCACCTCACCATAGTCCAGCTACAACTAGTTATGAGAGGCACAGGCAGGGTGTGAGGGAGTCTAACAAAAAAAATACAATGCACCTTTCATACCTTCACAAAACATCTGCTATATCACAGAACAAAAAGTAGCATCATGATGTTTCTGTGATAAGAAAAATGCAAGGAAATGCAGGGACCAAACCACAATGGTATTACTTCTTTTCCTCACTTAAACAACTGCTGTTTTGACTAGAAACTGCAGATAATAGATTGCTTATGTAGCACTGGATGTTTCTTGTGTAACAAAACTTGACAATGCTTTTCAATCTGCAGTAACGCAGTCTCATTCCAAAACAGGAAAGTCATGTAGGAATGACAAAAGTACAGAAACTCTGGAGGGCAGACACATCATTAGGAGGGCTTGCTCTCTGTTTTGTGGGGTGAGCAGAATGCAGCAGTCAGAACTCCAAGCAAAAAAAGAAAATGTGTCTTATTCTTGTTTTTCCATTTGAATTGAGCAATTAACAACCAGGAGGATATATTTTCTACAGTCTCATTACGTACTAGATAGAACACTTAATGGAGCATAAAATGGCCGGCACCGACTACATCACAGCCCCTGACTGCCTCATGTACGGTGCCAACATTGTTTGGGTGCTAAGCCTGGAATGATTCAGCGTTTCCAAGGCGACTAAGTTCTAGATGACAAGGCAAAGGCTGAGAGAGAGATTGAGCATGCTGAGGCTCAAGGACACTTACTGAGCATTTCAGAGCTTACTGCACTGCTGTTGCTACATTTGCTTGTAGCAACGGCCAGAAACGGACAGATGCAGACGGAATGGAAATGGTTGTATCATCATTAAAATGTACAGCCTAGGGGTTAAATAAGGATTTGGTGCCAGCATTTCTGTCCTGAATGAGCCGATATAAAAGTAAACGGTCACACACAAACACACCACACAATGTGGACAGTGTGAAAGTCCTTCTCTGCATTTAACCCATCCACTCGAGTGAAGCAGTGGGCAGCCAGCAGTGTGTGGGGATGGTGCCTTACTCAAGGGTACCTCAGTGCTGACAGTACCAGTCCTGGGATTTGAACCCACAACATTCCAATCACAGGGGCAACTCCCTAACCACCAGTCCACCAGCTTCCCCAAATATATCAGCAACTTCTGAATCAGCAACTGTCTAGCTCTTAAGAGCCTGGACCACATTCTGAGCATGTGGGGGGGGGGGTAGGAAAGAGAGGAATTAAAAGACATGTATTTACATGAAATGCGCTTGCCTGATATCCCAGTGAAAATAATACCACCTGACACCTCAGCCTCCGCACTGCTGTTTGATGTCATATGACATCACAGCAGACATGCATTACTGAGTCATACAGACACAGCTGAAGCTATATTACCATGACAAAAACGTTATGCCCTTTAGTTTCTTATACACACACACACACACACACACACACACACACACACACGGCATTAGTTACAACCACCATACCTGGAGAATACAGGTTGATAATGTGCGTAGCTTTCTTTAATTATTTCAGGTAGCTAGCCATAATATACAGTGTACATGACACTTGACAAAATAAACTTACTTGATATGCTCAACATATGTAGTCATAATGTGAAGGTATCTGCGGGTCACATTTTGTTCTGTCCTTACAGGCCATATGACTAGCAGTAAATCATCTATGCGTGATTACTCAGGACACTTTTAAAGACCAGGAATATTGTAAAATATCTGAATGTAAAAAGCTTCAGTGATGAAATAGAGGTGGGAATAAAGAAAAGGGAATATAACGGATAACAATGTTAAAACCAGTAAGTGAAGTGAATAACATTATGTCGTTGCAATGGCACCTGGCAAGAAAAAAGGGCAAGCTTAAAGATCTGAGCAACTTTGACAAGGGCCAATTTGGGATGGCTAGTTGACAGAATCCGAGCGTCTCCAAAACAGCAGGTCTTGTGTGGTATTCCCAGTATGCAGTGGTTAGAACCTATTAAAAGGTGGTCTAAGGCTCACTGATGCACGCGGGGAGCGAAAGATCGACTGTCTGGTCCAATCCAAGAGAAGAAATACTTAATGCACAGACTGCTGAAAACATTTATGCTGGCTATGAGAAAAAGTTGTCAGAACAGAGAACACAGCCTGCTGAGGTAACATGGCAGAAGACTAGTCAGAGTGCCCCTGCTGACCCCTGTCTACCTCCAAAAATGGCTACAATTTGCAAGTAAGCATGGAGCAATGGAAGAAGGTGGCCTGGTCTAATTAATTACATTTTTATGTGGAGGGCCAGGTGCATGAAGGACGCACCACGAGAAGAAGGCAAGCCGATGGAGGCTGTGTGATGCTGTGAGCAATGTGTTACTTGGAAACCTTGGTTTCGATCATTCATGTGGATATATTATGTACCACCGAACAAACTGTTGTTGCTGACCAAAAAAACCTTCATGACAACAGTATTCCCTAATGGTACCAGCCTTTTCAGTGCCCTGCCACAATTCAAAAACAGTTCAGGAATGGTTTGAGGAGCTCAACACAGAATTTACTTGGCCTGCTAATCCCCAAATCTCAATATGATCAAGCATCTGTGGGCCATACTGAAAAACTAGTCCAATTAATGGAGGCCCCAACTCATTAATTACAGGACTTAAACACACCAGATACTACAGCACACCTTCTGAGTTCTTGTGAATTACATGCCTTAACAAGTCAGAGGGGTTTTGGTGACACAAGGGGGACCTAAAAATAGTATGCAGCTGGTTGTATTATGGCTGAATTGTGAAGATATAGAGAGGGTGAATAGGTTCAGTGAAAAAAGTGCTATATTTTGAAAAAGCAAACTGGCCCATCAACAGCCACTTAAAGGAAAGCACAATTAATGTTATAGCTGATCATGTAAATATAGAAGGGGGGTTGGTTTAGTAAAAAGTGCTATATTTCGAAAAAGAAACCTGGCCAACCACTTAAAGGAAAGCACAAAGTCATGGAGACTGAGTATTTTACTCAAGGACAAAAACGATGAATAAACATGAATAAAGCACAGACTTTCACAGTTCTTTACTGTAAAGATCATCCAACTATACAGGATGAATTGATAGCTTAAAGATTTTGGGAATGATTTTATTTTCATATCTATTTTTAATTATTTTTGTCCGAGTTAATATGTACACTGCTGTTTAAATTGAAATTTTAAGTTATCATACCATAACATGGGTACATATATAGAAGTATAAACACAGACAAAAGTGTCAAAAGCCTTCTTTCATTAAATTATATTTTACATCTTGACTCTTACCTGTCCTCATCTGTGCCAACTGCTGTAGCTAAGGCACAGGCATCTGCATTGGCACTCGCATCCTGTCCAAGAGTGGCAACTGCCTCTGAGGCACTCTGTCCAATGAGCCCTGCCACCCCTCCTGTAGCCAGCCGAGGCAGAGATAACAGAGACTGGTGCTGGAACAGCAGGCGTCCAGCATCTTCAAGCTGAGAGGCTGTCAGAGGGGCCATAACCCCAAAATGACTTCCTGTTGGTGGAAGCTGGGCGACTTGACGCAGAGTCAGGCCTTGTCCGCCAGAGTGACCTGCAACAGGACCTCCGTGCTGGAGGGCCTGAGGAAGGCCTGGTTGAATGTTGCTCTGAAGAGTAGCCGGAGGCATACTGGGTGCAGTCTGGCCTGCAGTTGAGGAGGATGGTGGGGGTGGCTGACTGACAGCAGCTTGCGGTTGTTGATCTGATGGTATCTGGGGAGGATGTGGCTGGGCTTGACTTATCATGCTTCCTTGTGCCAGAACCATCTGTGGAGCTGGAACTTGGGGTCTTGGAGATACAGCCTGTGGGACAACAACTGGAGTTCCAACTGTCAGACCAGGTATTTGTGTGGGCACTGGGGTTCCTCTTGTTGTCACACTGCCCTGTACTGGTATCTGATGAGGCTGATTTGTGGCCTGGATGCCTTGTGAAATTTGAGCATAATCTACAGGCTGTAAGCCCTGATTCACAGGCATAGATGCCTGCTGATTCATACTGTAGCTACTCTGCAGCTGGTTCACTTGGCCATCTAAGGTGTAAGGGATCTGCTGTTGGGGTCTGGTAGGTGGAGGGTGACCCTCAGAACTAAGCATACCTGGGACTGGAACAACTTGCGGGTTGCTGGGAGGAGCTAAAGCAGGTGAAACAACAGCATGCGTCCCAGGATCTTGGGGATGCGTATGAAGATGAGGGGTGGTCTGGGGAATACCTTGGTGAGAGACAGGAACAGCAGTTTGGGCAAAGGCCTGTTGGACAGGTTGTGTTCCTTGATCCGCTCCACAACTCATCGTGCTACTAGAAGAACTTCCACTTGTACTTTCAGTTTCAGACTGGATGACACTCTCCACAGCTCGGTGGGTTGGTGCTGCATCTGTGGATGGGGCTGCAGCAGTAGTCTCTTTCTCATAATACTCTGTGCACATCCACCTTCCCTTCCTGAATGGCTCAGAGCTGGAGTCAAGCTTCACCACCCTAAAACGAGAGGCAGTGGCTGTGGAAGTAGTAACAGCTGGAATCTGAGAAGTGGTGATGGCTGCAGGAGCTTGTGAAGCAGCAACTGCAATTCCTGTCATGGTGTTTCCTGTGGTGCCTGCGGTACTGGGGAGACCCCCTGCAACAGCTGAAGCCCCAACCACACCTCCTACAATCCCTGCTCCACTGGAGCTACTTGTAGAGCTTGACAATGAAGATACAGGCTGGTTCACTATTCCAGTTGCACTAGCCTCAACAACAGCAGCGTGAACTGAGGGGGCTCTGTGGGTTCTACCATGCACAGCAGCACCAGATTGGGCTGAAGTGGCCGTGGCAGGAACAACCGTGGCTACTGATGCAGAGGTTCCTGGCACCCCTTGAACTGGTTGTGGAGCGGCCACAGAGTGGGCCCCCTGGTCTTTGGGGTGTCCGTGCGGCTGGTGGCTATGGTGATGGTGATGAACAGTCCCATTCACCATATATCCTTGCTGCGAGGACTGCGAGTGCGAGTGATGCATCACTGGTTCATTAGGTGACACAACTCCTGGAGTCTCTCCTCCATGCAGGCTATTCAGTGTTTCTTCTGAAGAGCTTCTTTCAGGAATCCCTGTATCAGTGGCCCGTGATACAGACACATCAAGTATGTCAGATGAGGACAGGTCCTCGGTATGCGACTCGTCCATATCATCATAGCTCTCTGTATCATCTGCTATGCTGTTGTTAGTGCTGGCACTGACCTGGGCCGGCAGGACGCTTGTGATCTGAAAGCCACTCTTTTTCTTCACCTGGGCCCCAGCACTCTGGAGAGACTGGGACTGGCCGTGTATGTTAAGGCTGTGAGGGGGAGGATGGTGGGGGCCTGGTGAGGATGACCCGGCTGGGGGTGTGTGGTGCATTATCAGGGATGTTTGGTGGTCCTCGGTGGGCAGAGCGGTACAGTTTATGCTGGCCACATTCGAAGATGCAGACGTGCCCCCACTGCTCGTGTTGCTACCTCTCCGGCTGGTGAAAACTGAGGCGTGCGCCATCTTCCTAGTCCCGGGAGAATCTCCTGTTGAGTCCGAGTGATGCATTCCGTAAACTGGAACTGGGTCTGCACCGAGTGGAGAGAGGAAACGCAGCTCTCTGCCTGTCGAGGCTGAAAAGTCTTAGCTAGCCTAGTCCGTGACGTCGTTAGCAGAATCTAGCGAACTGCACAGCCCCATTTACAGACTCCGAGCAGAACAGGACTGGAAAAGGCACGACGATAATCAGATACAATAAATCCGAGTTGGAAAGTAGTGGCTATCAAATAGCCTGCTTGGCCGATACTGTAGTCAGCTGGCGCCAGAGTGTCAGCCCGTTAGCAACAAGCTAAAACAGCCAGTACTTGGCAAGGCTAGCGACTGTTAGCCTCCTGGCTAAATGACAAGAGTCTCAAACACACACAAAACTGCGTGCTGCCCTGAGGGCCAGTTAAATATCTATAAACAACACATATTTCTAACTAAATACGCAAAGGAACGAATGCAGTTTCGAGACCTACGTTTGATATCATATAATGCCGGTTCTTGGCTAGCTAGATAATTCAACACAAACAGTGATCAGACGACATCACCTCCATCACTCTGGAGTAGACGGGGCTGAACTGCAGCGCATTTTTCTTTATCTGATTAAAAATAACGACACAGTTAGTCCACTGTGTGCCTTAAAATCCCAGTCCTGGTGTTAATGGTCCTCGTTTGCTTGTCGGAACAGTTAGATCCATCCTACAGCTGTTTCAGTCCCGGTTTGCTGTCTCATCCTCTCTCCTGTGCTCTCCGGCCCGCTGCCATACTGAAACTGCAGCTAGCATGCTAACACCGAGCTCTGAGGGAGGGGGAGGAGCCGCTCGGCGCACGCGGGGTTCGAGTCCTCTCAGGAATTTACTGCGGATCCAGGATCAGCTAAACTGAATTCACTCAGCTGCAGAGTGGCCGCTAAAGCAGGCCACAGAACAGCTCTAACAGCCCCAAGCCAAAACGGAGGCTTCTGACAAGTAAGAGTTCATGCGGTGTACAGACAGCTGTTTAGTTTAGTAGTAACACACGGAGGAATAGTGAAGAACCGTTATCTGCGTCTTTTTAAAAACTGTGCCATATGATTCCCGGGACATCACTGTTCCTGGTAACTACATTTATTGAGATTTTAACTGTCTTTTGCAATGTTATTAGATTATAAACTATATGGACAAAGGTACTGGGACGCCTGATTATTAACAAACAGGAACTTTGACATAATATCCTAACACAAATAATTTAATATGGGTTGGTCCCCCCTTTGCAGCTGTAACAGCTTCCACTTTGGAGTGCTCATGTAGGATATTTGCACCCATTCATTCTGTAAAGCATTTATGAGGTCAGGCACTGATGTTGGACAAGAAGGACTGATTGTTCCAGTTCATCCCAAAGGTGATGGGGTTGAAGTCAGGACTTTGTGCGGGCCAGTCATGTTCCACACAGAACTCATCCAACCCTGTCTTTATGGACCTCACAGTGGCACAGGGGCAGTCATGCTGGAATAGAAAAGGGTCTTCCCCAAACTGTTTACACAAAAGTTTGAAGCATGGTATTGTTCAAAATGTCCTGGTCTGCAGAAGCATTAAGGTTGTCCTTCACTGGAAGTAGGGGGCCTAGCTCAAACCCTGAAAAACAGGAGTGTCCTAATTTGTCCATATTGTGTATATCATACACACACTATGGTGTACATAATAGTCAGCTGTAGGTAAAGTTATAATCCACATATTCTTTGTTTTACGCAGATGTAATCTCATGCAGCAGACAACTGTGCTGTTTCCTTACATCACCAGCTCTGGCCTGTTATTTGTATTGAGAGAAATCAGCTAGTAGCAGGAAATAAAACCTTTTATCACACAGTAAACCCTTACGACTTACTCAGAAATCATTATCTTTGAAACACCACTATTGGGGTGTTATGGCAAAAATATCACCAAACTGTAATGTACCTGACAACTGACAAATTGGTTCAGACAAGATTAAAAATTAAAACTACAATTATTATTTTGACACTATGCTGTACCAAACCCAAGTAAATGGGACTAATTACGCTCTCTTTGTGATGAAACATGCTGTGGGTTAGTGTTAAGTGCTTACAATATCCCTGGTATTTTAACAGTGATGTAATTTATCATACTGATAAACATCATATTGTCCAGCCCTAAGCATCACTTATGCATGCATTAGTCTCTTAGTTTTAATGGGCCTTCCTTATTACAGAGGACAGAGTCAGTTTGTTATACCCATATTTGCAAATGTTACATAGTAATCTTATTTAGGAATGCATTTACACAAATATACTAAAATATTCAGCTCACAAAGAAGAATTTCAGAGTTGGCAAGGTCATCTAAGCCCAAAGTCAAGGACTCTGGACAAGAAAGGAGTCATGCTTTGCAAAATATCCTCCAGGTCACTCAAAGGTCAGATAGTATGAGCTTCTGTGTACGTATTTCATTAGAACACCTTCAAAGGATGAAATGAAGCACAAAAGCCTCTTTGACGAGTACAAAATGTTTGTTACTTAATTCTCATTAATAAAATAGCTGGGTGTATCAAATTGTCAAGGTGATATGGAAAATCTGACACTGCTCATATGACATTTCCAGTCTTTGCAAAAGTTTTAGATGGGTTATACAATTCTGAAAATAATCTGTTTCCACACCTCTACCAAAAGTGTTCTATAGTGCCTCCTCTAAAATCTGTAACTCATTCACACCACCTTGTGGAGAGAAGATTCTTCCCACACCAGTGGAAGGAAACGGACCAGAGCATAAAAAATAGACCAGAGCGTCTACATAAGTGGTTATGCAAAATACTCACCTAGAGGGAAAACAAAAGATAAATGCACATATTACACCATCTGCATCATCCTTCAGGCAATTTGGATAGAAAGTCAAAGCAAGAACATTCACTTCTATTTTTTTCCATTTAATCATGTAAAGAAAATACCTTGATACATCAAGAACTATTGGGAATTCATATGTTTCATATGTTTAAGCCAGATGCAAAATATTCACAAACAAATAATGCCTATAACACTGGTAAAGCAGAACATCAATATTTTCAGATTGTCTCCAACATTAGTAGAAGTCAATTAAATTTGTAACCAAAAAAATCTAATTGACCAAAGTGATCTACACACCATCACTGGTGACTACAGGAATCTCCCAAATATCCTCATCATACACTGTCCTGACTGGGTAGAGGTCTGTCTCTTCATTAGTAAGAATCTTTGACT
This sequence comes from Brachyalestes nurse, assembly GCA_037974405.1. Classification (NCBI taxonomy): domain Eukaryota; kingdom Metazoa; phylum Chordata; class Actinopteri; order Characiformes; family Alestidae; genus Brachyalestes; species Brachyalestes nurse. The sequence continues at coordinate 5,788,270 of JBBPCY010000109.1, forward strand.
CTTCCTGTTCCTTTATCCCTTCTGCCACGGAAACACCAGAGTCATTTTCCACTCCTTGGTCCAACTTGATTGGATGAATAGATTGTGAGTAATGGTCATGATTCTCAGGCCTACTGTGATCTTTATCAGAAGTCAAGCTCTGAGCGCTGTCCTGTAGGAGCCCTGTAGGGAGGTCTGCTGAATCTTCACATCTCATAGCTTTTTCAGCATCACATAATGCCATGTAGCTGTTCAGAGACACTAGCTGAGCTGCATTTTGCAACATCTGGCAGTGCTTATACTGGTCTACTGGATCTGAGGACTTTCTAGGGTGATCTCCATCCTGTGGCAGTCCTTTGGAACTGTCATGCTGTACTAAGTTTTCAGCAGGTAACACTGAAAGTGCCTTTGGCTGTTCTGTCTGTGCTGTGTTCACTACTGCAGTTATGTTTTCACTGAGATGTTTAAACTCCATGGCTGTGCCTTGAGATACACTGCTGGAATCTGTCCCACAGCTATTCGAAATTCTTTCTGATACCAGGCAGACCTCTGTGGCGTCTATGTCATGTTCTTTATGATCCTGTGACACAAAGGAACGGTTCTCTGAAAGACTTGCCAGGCAGCCGGTCATCACAAGTGAAGGCTGAGTTCCAACAACACTTTCCTTGGCTGGATCACTTTCACTTAACGCTTTTTCACGGGAACACACGGGAACATTCTCAGTTGTAGTTTTGGCGTCAGGCATGAGGTTAGAGTTCTTAGAAGCTAGACCAAAGAATCCATTCCGTACAATATAGCGAATGCACTGAAGCACCACATTCCTTTCATGGCGAATATCTGTAGCCAACAACTGTAAAGAAAAAAAAAAATTAAGATAATGCAATAACATTACACAAACTAATAAATCACGGGTCACATTAGTTTATGGTTACTTTGTTATACTAGACAGTAGATCTCACTAAAACCCAGAGAGAATGTAATTAGTAGAGCCTGTGTTCCTCACCATCTCCAGTAGAGTGGGACGGCATTTCTGCGGCTCCTTGTTGGAGCCATGACCGCCTCTGCCACCCCTTTTCCCTCTACCCCCTCTGCGACCCCTCTGGCCAGGCAAAAGATGTGGAGCTTTGGGGTCAGTCTCCAATTCCCCAGTTTTAGGGCTCTGGTCAAGCTTTGGTGCACTGTTCAGGGGAGTGGCGAAAGGGGCTCCCAGCAAGGTCTTGTTCTCCTCCAAAGCCAAAGCAGCTTTCAGGATAGGAGTATCTGACAGATTCCAAAAAAAACAAAAGAAAATATTCAATTCAGTCCATTGCTAAGTGTTATTTTTTGTTCATGATGGTTTTCATTACACATGGCATTGGTACAGTATCAGCAGAACTGATTGGAGGGGGCTATCCAAGTCCAATCCTGTAACAAATACACAGCTATAACATTAAATACAGCTGCCTAATTGTGTGTAGGTCCCACTCGTGTTCCCAAACCAGCTCCGACCCATTGGCGCATGGCCATCACAGGACCCCTGAAGGTGTGCATCAAAGAGCCCATGACCCTGTCGCTAGTTGTCCTTCATTGGACCACATTTGGTATTAACCACTGCCCAACAGGAACACCCCCATCACTGCTGTTTTAAAAGTACGCAGTGTCTAGCAATCACAATTTGGCCATTGTTAAAATTACTCAGATCCTTACACACACCCAACTTTCCTGCTTCCAGCACATCTACTTTAAAAAACAACTATTAATTTGTGGCCTCCACCAGAATATCTGGTAACAGTTAAAGTCACTGAAAGCAAAGGTTCACATACTTTTGCTATATAAAAAAAAAAAAAAAAAAGACATACCATGTTGGATCTCTTTGCCATTGTATGTGTTCTTTCCCTTTATCTTTAGCTCTTTATTTTGACTAAATTTACCCAGGTTACACAAGAAACGCTTCTATGAAGCCATGTTGGTAATAAGAGGAAATTATTATCTATTTATCTCACTCACTCTCTAGTTCTTCCTCACTCTCGGTCATGTCTCCTCCGTAGCTGGCCATCAGTGACCCCAGAGCAGAAGTCATACTTTTGGGGGCCACAGAAACAACAACTTTTGTCTCCTTTCCTGGTTCATCTTTCTCAGAATCTGAAAAAGATACGCATGCTGAAATTTGTAAGTGCTTCTAGCTAGATGATGTTGCATGTGTCTTGACAGTGTTTTGCTGACCTGGGTCGCTGTGGGCCAGAACTCCAAGAGGGTCTCCATCCTGGCAAGGCTGTGTGAGGGCTGGTGGCTGCCCCACCTCTGCACGTCCTGTGTGATAACCAGTATATGCACCTCTTCCGTGATTCTGGAACCCTCTTCCACGCCCCTGGCCACGGCTCTTAAACCGACTGTTTAAAGTGACACATCACATAACAACTGCTTTAAAGGCAAACACCAATTAAACTTGCATCAAAATGCAAAAACCGCTAACTGTGTCAAAGTGTCAAAGGTGTTTACAGCAGCATACAGAAAGTGGACCCCACATGAAAAGTACCCATCAATTCACAACGCACCCAAACTGGGCAGTCTCCAGCACATCTCCCCTTTTTTCCTTGATCTCCATCATCATCCTTTTTCTTTCAACATTATTCAGCGTTGGGTAGTTCCTGCACACAGAAAGTGTTTTTTAATTCTAATCTGATCGTTTAGGCCACTAAAATAAAGTTAAACTATTACATACATTTATTTCCTTTAGAAACTGATAATTATGTAAAATGTTTCAAAAAAAGAAATGAGGAACCATACTTTCTCCTTTCCTCTCTCCATTTTGCAATCTCCTCTGGGGTGTCCAACTTGATTCGTTTTGCTCCAGGAGCATGACTCTGAAAAAGACCATTGTTATAAGTAAGCCTTGTTGTGGCTCACCTCAATAGGTACTGCTAAAAGTGCCTCCAGTGTGCACATTACTGGACAAGAGCACTTACATTTCTTTTGTGGATTTCTACCAGTTTCTCATGCGCCGTGAAACTGCAGTCACCCACTGAACACTGAAAGGATAATATAAAAATGTACAAATGTCCATTTTTCTATAAAATGTTACTGATCATATTCTTGATTCTCATTCATGTGTAATTCACGCGTTTGACTTGACCTACCTTTACATGTTGGGCAACATGTTCATCATACTTGGCTTGGTTTTTGAAGCCTCTGTCACAAGTGTCACAGAAGTGACTGATTTCTGGTTCTTTCTGCTTTTTCTGTTAAAACAGTTTTAAAAAGTCGCTTTACCCGGTGAGTTACCTTGAAACTCTTAGAATTGGAAGCAAGTTCACTGACAGTTGCATAAAAATATATTTATTACATTTTTCCCCCACCGGTTTTGGCCACGGCCTTGCCTTCCACCCCGATAGTCACGATGATTGGAACCTGTAAAGTAATTCATCCAAACTGAAAAGTAGCCTCTTAAGGTGAACAATGCAAATGTATTGTAATCCTCGTGTACTCAACAACCACATGCTGACAACACCACAATCAGTAAATCACTTCCACACTATTTTGTGACAGCACACCTCACCAGGACACCTTACCGTGATACAGACGTTGTGTGTAATTCTGGTTGTAAGGACCCTCGCAGCCCCAGAGTGGAGCGGCTGTGTTGGGGTTCCAGGCTGGCTGTGCTGAGGACAGAGCCCAGCTCCAGTCTCGCGACGCCTGGAACTTCTCTGCGTGTTGTTGAGGACTCCACTGGAACGTGGGGGGTCGGAGCACAGGTTCCTGAGCTAGACCAGTAAAATCGGGGGGCGGATAGCTTCCAGGCTCCGACATGCTGACCTTCCACTCTTCCACAAGTTTATCCAAAAGTCTGAAATCTACCTAAAATATAACTCACCTACACAGCTGCACATGCATCTGAAACATGCTTTCCCTCACACGTGCTGGAACAACCCAACGTCATTTCCTGGTACAAATTAAAAAAAGAACCAACCTTTGAACGGAAGGGGGCGCCGCAGGTCTGGATTTGTGTTATACTGTAACTTCAGGTTGTGACCTGTGACCCATAACAGTTTTTCTCACGCGCTTCACTACAAGCCATTCATGCATTTTTTCACTTCCAAATACAAATTCGCAAAACACACAAGACAAACATTCTTCCACAACAGCAGAGACCTTAACTTTGCATGCACATCACTTTTCCTTGCTTAAAGACTTTTTGCAAAATGGTGGTAAGAGTGATCATGTGGAAACAACAAAATAGTGTCTGATCCAGCTGTTCACTAAAAATGCTAAGGTCTAATCACAAAATGCTTCCTGAAATTGGGCCAAGCAAGATATCAGTATGTACTGGTAAAGAGCCAGAGCTATTTGTTTACTGCAACTCCTTGCAAGACCTGCTTCATTTCACGCACTTCTTATGTATTCAGGAGGGATGGACGAAATGTAATTGGGAACAGAGCAACAGTACGGATACCAGGACAAAGAGGTGCCAAAATATCAATGTGTGCAGTTTCACTAAAAACTAGTCCTGTAGCACACATCCCAACAGCTGGGCCAAATAACTCTGCAGGACTTACTGTGTTCCTTAAAGAGCTTCACAGAGATGAAGTTGTCCCATGTCACAAGAGGTGCAGGTGATTGAAGGGAGAGAGGTTGCTGGGGTCCCTGTCCAGCATTATGCAGTGGCAAGGCCCAATGTTCCATTCCATCACAGCCACAGTGAGGGACTGGTTTAGACCTCATCCAAAAATGTTGATGGAATTTCTACCTCAATATTCCCCATTGCTGGACCTTACTGAAGAATTATTTTCTACCCGGAGAGAAAAGTGTACAATCGCCATCCCTATAAGGAAATGCCACTTTTAGATGCAAAGACCGAGGCATGTAGAGCAATCCCAAACTGCTAGGGCTGGATCACAGCTACTCTAAAAAGTTTCCCCACATTGTATTGCCAGGGAAAGTACTATTTGCAATGATGATGAGCCTGTGTAGCCAGAGTTTAGAGAGCTGAGAGATCAGGCATATTAAAGTAAGAGTAATCTAGTGTGGATCGAAGAACGTTCTCGAAGAATTCACTTAGATTATCCAAGGATTTCTATATGATTTCTATATCTGATCCTATATATTCTATAGGATTTCTATATTTCAATAAAACTATGAGCTATGGTGGATGTTATTAAATGTTATTAAAATTAAGATCATATGTAATGTGGTAGTGATCTGAGATTATTGTGGTCTGTGGAAGAATAGCTATGTTATCCACAGCTCAAGACTGCTAGTGACACCTCTGACACCTCTTTTTCAAAATAAATATTAAAATCACAGACAATTATTATTTTATGGTTGTGTACTGCTAATTTTCTAGGAAACACCTGAATTCTCTGAATACAGCCCTGGTGCCCTTTATAAATTAATTAGGAAGAAAGATCTTATTTGTATCTAGATTAGTAATAAAGTTTCAAAGGATGTCAACTTAAACTCTGTCTTCTGTTTAATACCTAGGGCACTTCTACATACAGTTCCTATGCTTCCGCCTATATTGTTCAGACTTGGACTGTGTACATAGTAGTAGCCTGAAGGTGTGGCCTCATTTAGAGCAACAGACTCGTCAGGTCTAATCCAGGTCTCTGAAAGGAATAAGGCATCAGGATTCTGCTGTTATTATTAAAAACAGTTTTAGGAGCAAGCAATTTGATATTAAGTGATTCCAGCTTTAGATCTAAACTGAGCTTGCTGGTTATTTGAGAGAGATTCAATTATTAGAACACACTTTTTGAAATGTACTTTTCTGTTTAGTTCGGGGGACAGACATAGAATGAAACCTAGGTGACGACTCAAGGCAGTTAGCAGACAGTCGGTTTAGCCTGTCTGCTGCCTGGCCTTGACACTGGTTTGTCAGCAGCGACCGCCTGCCGGCTACCTAACAGTCTATAGGCCAGTGGTTCCCAAACTGGGGGGCAGAGAGGTACTGCAGAGGGGTGCACCAATGGGATAACCTGTGTAGTTTGAATTGAGGGGGCTCATTAATGTTCTTATCTAGAAAAGGGGAGCCCTGCAGAGAAAGTTGGGGAACCATTGCTATAGGCTGTGCAGCAGAACCGTGAGCCCCCGGGTGGGCCGGTCTCTAAATGCCCGGTAAGTTTTTTTTTGTCTCAGTCCAGCCCTGGGTGGAGACCAAAACCTGCTGTAACCAGAGCATATTACGAAATATCAGCCCCTACATGAAACACCATCCTCTCATACCTATGGCTAGCCAACAGCCAAGGTTCCCTACAATGTCCGGTGCCCTGGCTCCCAGTATACACCTAACCAGAGCATGTTCAACAGGCTTCTCAATGCCTAGGACTCAGTTGCAGTCTCCTTTACCCAAAATTATTTCAAATACAGATGAAGACTGATCAGACTGAATTGTCTTGTTTACAGCTCTCTGGCCAACACCACATGGAGGAAAATCTGATGCATTTGTTTATTAATTGACTTATTTACTAAATCTGGCAGGTAGCTGGTGGCCTGGTGGTTGGGGAGCTGGACCTGCAATCGGAAGGTTGTCGCTCCCCGGAATTTATATGAGATAATAGTTATGAACATGAACTTTGTTCTATATGTGTTTCAGACCACCCTGCATGGATGTTACAGGTTATAGGCCTCATTTACATGAAGGGGAAATAAAAAGCAAAGGTAACAAAAGTACACTTAGATCCGAGACTCACATGAACAAAATAAATAAATAAGCAAGATACAAATCTCCAAACTGTTTAATGCTTTTGTAAAACAGTGAAAAAAGGTTTCATTACTTTTATGGTTCACATTGTTTCACAATGTTAAAAAATGTCATTTTACATAAAAAGTACAATTTTGTACTTTGTAGATAAAGCCCTGTCTGAGAACAGGTCTTTGGTCTTTGCTTCAAGAATAAAGTGATGATTTTCAGTTATGCTGGTCCTTTTCTGTGACCACTGGCCAGTAGCATGAATTTTCTTCATACCATTTAACTGTGAAGAAAAAAAGACAGAAAATACTTTTCTACAAGATGCACATGCATGCATAACTGAAATTTCTTTATTTAAACCCAAACTTTCCTTTTAAAAGCTTAAAAAAAAAAAAAAAAAAAAAAAACACACACACATATTGCTACTACTAGCTGAAAAAGCAGAGCTCTTAATATTGACATATTTTTTTAAAAAAGTGTAATTTGACTGGGACATTACAACCAAAATATCCATATCACAATATCCAAAAACTTTTTCATGACAAAGGACAAAGGATAATCACCTGTAGGGCTGTCAGTAGTGATATTAATAGTCAACTGAGTAATCAATCATTTATTTTACCAGTTTTAGTCATTAAATACATGTAATTTACAATATGTAAATATTTCAAATCTTGCTGGGATGGGTTTTCTCTCTTTAAATGACACACAAAGGTGATTTGAGCATTTTGGTGAAAGTTCTGAACATGGCTTCAGGACACTGCAAATGGATCATTTATTCAGAATGCAAACTTTAATCATTCACTTTTTGTTGGAACAGACTCCATGAAAACATCAGTGGCACATTAAAAATGTATAAACAACTATGAGCACTGACTTATGCTTATGATATTTGTGTGGGTTTATGTACCAAAAGTTATAATTCATTATAATTCATCTCTCTATCCCTAAGAATTAAGCAGGCTTATTTTGTCACAAGAATTATGTATATAAATGAGGTCCATTACGAATATGATTATGATGATTATGAACAGCCCTGAACTATGCCTCATCCACAGCAGAGGAGGCTAAAAGATCTATTACGTAAATGGGCATCACTAAACTACTGTAGGCTAAACTGTAGGATAAATGGTTTCTTTGGTTTGGTTTCAAAATGGGCTTAATTCTCATTTTTACACCGTATAGACTGGGGTAGTGACGGATATGCTTTGAAATGAATAATTTACGTGCTACAGTAAACTTTTTCATTTTAAAAAGCAAGGATTTTCCACTGTATGGTCCCTTTAAATGTTTCACATACTGCATGCCACTGTATTTCCAACTCTCACGCCCCTGATAAGACGACAAAACCTTAAAAAGACTGCTATGTCACTTATCTACATTTCTTTTCAATGAAACATGCATTTGATCAGTGAATCAGTGTCTTTAAGAACTAAAGACAGCCACAACATGTTCGCTAAAGTTTATGCTGGTGTGATTTATCTTGATCAGAGAGATCACATTGTCCTGTTGGCAATCATATGACTTTGCCAAGTAATCTTGCTATATCTTGCTTTACATGGAACCATAAACAGTCAAATTAAGTATCTTAATTGCCTACAGAAGATAATCAAGGATTTTAAAGCCATGTTTACTAAATTCTATAAAGGATATGAGGGCAGAGGAACTTGCACTGTTCTCCAAACTTAATAAGTTACAAGTCCTGTCACCAAGTATAAAATGAGATTTACCAGAATTTAGCATGACATTAATGAAAATATCAAGGTTCCTTACTTGTTCGTCTGATGCCCTCCTTCCATGTAACCTTTGGCTTCCAACCAAGTTTGTGCATCTTGTCTGAGAGCATTGGGTATCTCATGTCACTGACAGGCCTTTAATATACACATGTAAAGGTAAAATCTCAAAGGTGTACAGTTTTGCATTGACCACCCAAAAGTGGCAGTGTTTCAAAGGAACATAACACAGTGAAGGTATACGGAGCTAGGTTCTTTTCTCACCTGTCCTCCACAAATAGTAGCCAGTCATCCAACTCCTCATTAGAAGCATTCTTTACCTGGGGTATAACAAGGATTGTTACATCAAGGATTTGCGCACATACATAATGTAAAATGACTCAATAACTCATACAGTAATGAATGATCCACTTTAGTTACACTGTAAACTGTAACACAGTGAGTTTACTGAAAGCCTTAGTTTATTCTTCTCCCTTCTTTTATGGTAAGTTTTATTGGTTTCATCATAATGACTAAAACACCCATACTCTAAAATGGTGTCCAAACAAAGGATTAAACTCTTGGACGGCTGACGTCACTCAGTGTAGTGACAGTATTTTTGTGCACAGTTGTGTCATACACGTCAAACAACTGCCTTTCCTGCCTGCCACTTATTTTTCCAGTTGTTTTAACAACTCTAGAAAACTGTGCTTCCAGGACACGAGATCTTCAATAATAATATGTGCAATCAATATACAGGAGGAGAGAAGATTACTAACCATCTTCACCAGCTCTCTAGCCAGCTGGATGACAGGAATCTCAACGTTAGTCCCAATGTTGTAAATCTCTCCTAGGACACCCCTTTCCATGAGCGTCACGAGGGCCTCCGTGACATCATCAACATAAAGGAAGTGACGGGACTGGAGGCCTGTTCCCTGAATAGTGCTGTAATAGAGAGGACAGAACAGAGTTACATATGCATACTGAATGTTACTTATAATTTTTAAAAACTAAAACAGGCTTACCATTTTTGGTCCTGTTGTAAGAGGAATAAAAATCTTGGAATAACCTGGAATGTAAGCGGAAAATATACTTACTGTATATATGTTAATATTAGTACATATACATAC
>JBBPCY010000109.1:5797854-5820219 GCA_037974405.1 Brachyalestes nurse
TATACCTTTTCATAATATTGCCGTGGTCCATACACATTACTGCTCCTTGTTATTATCACAGGGAACTGAAATGTATAATTGAAAACAATACTAAAACCTCTACTAAATGTGATATCACTAAGGTGAATGAAAAAGTAATGGAGGTGAACAACATCTTTTACACATTCACATAATCATAATTTTTGAATACCTTGTGCTTTTCCCAGTATGACATGACAATGTTTTCAGCAGCAGCTTTTGATGTGGAATATGGATTAGTTGGTCTTTTTGGACTCAACTCATCAAATTCCTGTCAACAGAAGATAAGCAGGATAGCAGGAGCTTACTTTGACTTTGATTAAAAACTTTAAAACATAAAAAAAATCTTGCAAGGTGAAACTAACCTTGTCCAGACTGCCTCCATATACCTCATCAGTGCTAATATATATGAACTTATCCACCCCAGCTTCAAATGCTGCTTGGACCAGTACATCTGTTCCATCTGCATTCACATGCATGAACTGGGATGGATACAGGAAGGAATTCTCTAAGGGATAACAGAAAAACAGTCTGTGCATATACATTCATTTAATGCAAATGTAGCAGGTAAAACACCTGGTTGGATCGTTAACTAAATTAAATTCTCAAAACTATTACTTACCAACATGTGACTGAGCAGCACTATGGAAAACAATGTCAATATTTTCAGTAGAAAACAGGTGTTTAATGAAATATTTGTCACAGATATCACCCTGTGGAGAAAAGAGACAAAAAGCAGAGCTTGTTAATCATGTGTTTTCAAAGTAATCATACAAGTTGTTGACATTTTAAACTTGGCCTTTGAAATATTAAACCACCAGGTCTCTTCATGGTATAACATTAAGTGGCCAGCTAGGGGAAAGTGTGCAGCTGAATGATGAAATAACATTACAGGAGGCAACGTGCGGCATACAAGAGTAACTTCTGATATTTATTAACAAAATCAGAGGACCTGCCAGCTATATCTTGGATACAATACAGCTGAATCCAAACTCACACCATTTATAAAGGTGGCTCGACACTCCTTGTCCATTTTATCATGTCCCCTTTACCTTGTTTATTAATGGTTAGGACCCCCACAGGACCACCAGTAAGCAGGTATTATTTGAGTGTGGATCATTCTCAGCACAGCAGTGACACTGACATGGTAGTTCTTAAAACACCTCACCATCACTGTTGGATTGTGAATTGTCCACTAGCCAAAAATATTCAGCTAACAATGTCCTGTGTTCAGAAACTAACAGACGATGAAGGACTAGAACAAACTGTAGCATAAGATGAACTATCATCAATAACTTTATGCCAGAGCAAGAGTGGGCACACTCTTAAAGAATCCAGTAGCACTGCTGTGTGTAATCCACTGCGCGCGCGCGCACACACACACACACACACACACACACACACACACACACACACAGCACTACCCTGCCAGTGTTGCTGCTGTGCTGAAAATAATACACCACCCAAATAATACCAGCTCACTGGTCATCCTTGAAAAGGGTGCAGAATGCTAACAAACAGAAGGACTACAGACTATAATTGTAAACCACAATGTGTACTTTAATGGTAAGTGCAGCTGATAAAGTGGACAACGAGTGCAGACACAAGGAAGGTGTACCTAATGAAGTGCATGAGTGCAAATGGTAATAGGTTGATTTGCCAGTGAATCCGCCCTATTGCTGTTTACTTGGTGGCCTAGTCGTTAGAATGTAAAATACCGATGTTAACCCTGTATAGACTGTACTGTAATTCATGCACACGCGTTTTCTTTGGTATAAGCAGGGTAAAGAGAGACTGAAGCCACGACTGTACACAGACACTACAATACCCAGCATGTGTGGAATCCCATTTGAATCTTTTAGAGCTAACTAACACCTGAATGTGTCAATTTTTAAAAAATCAAAACGTAAAAGTAAAACATCCACAATTTCTTCATACATCAACCACAACCATCTCAGCCTATATGAATATGCTGTGAAAACCTTACATTGTTTCATGGGAAATATAAACATTTGTCCAAGTGTGAAGAGTGATTGTGATATAACTGTTCCCGTGTGTGACTCACCTGAATAAATGTGTAGCCACTTGTGTTCTCCAGACATTTGAGGTTCTTCAGACTTGAGCAGTAGTCCAACTGAAACCATACAAAATGACAACCCATAGAAGGTCTAGTAGAACTACAGAAAGTCCTTCTGAAAAGTTAAATACTTAAACAAGTTAAATACAATAAATAATTAAATGTACTCACTGAATCAACATTGATGATTCTCCACAGAGGATATCTCACAGTCAGAAGTATGATCAGATGTGACCCTCTAATCAGGAAGAACAATATGATTATTTAATTGGGCCAAAAATGTATGATGAAAAGTTTTTTTTTATTTTTTTATAAACGAACAAACAAATGAATAAATGGCACTTACATGAAACCAGCTCCTCCAGTCACCAGGACAGTCTTACTGGCCAGCACTGTCCTGCTGAGCTTAGACTGTTCCTTACTTTTATCTGACATCAGGATTCAATGTCAGTCTTCAAATATTTCGTCCATAAAGAGTTGTTTTCTCTTCCCTTTAGCTGAGATTATGTCCGATCTCGGCATCACCGCCAACTTCAACAACCAGCTTCAACAACCAGGTCTAGGTCCACCCTACAGCAGAGACAGAAGAAACTAAACAAAAACTGTGCTGCGGCCTACTGCTGTTTGGATAATATTCAATTTAAAACAGCGACATTTTCTCACAGAATATAACTATACGGACATAGGTTTTTCTAAAGTTCAGTGATTAAAGGGGGTGTTGAGGTCTGATCTCCTCACCTGCTCCTCAGGCTTCCGAACGAATTTTACCACACTTTCCACGCTTTACGGCAGTGCTGACACGTATCATCTAAGTTGCCAGCGTTGCCGTGTCGTCGCCCCGCCCCTGCCATCTCCTTATTGGCTCTTTTCCCGCTCGCTGCAGAAAATCTTCTCTATTGATTGGCCAGCGGTCCCGTCACCCACAGTCAGCAAGAGGGCAGCAGCCTGTACATCCTCATTCATTGCCATGAAAGCAGAATACAAGTCTGTTTTTTGGTTTGCAGTGATGAAATCATGTATTCGTCTTTAGCTATTCTGATCGTTTTCACACTCGGCGTCTGTCCGACTGCAGGCAAAACCGTGTCAGGAGTGTTTCGCAGCGAGACGGCGAGGGAAAACAACGGGCAATATATCACCAGATTTCTGTACCACGGTGGGTGACTGGGTCCTGCAGAATTACACAGCACTTAAAAAGACACTATGGTATCACAGCAACTTCATTCTACAGTGCATTTGTTTTTATAGAGACGCATTAACTTTGTATGTTGTAACTAGCAGTAAAACAAGTATAGTGTGTATAGAATGTATAGTGTGCATATAGTGTACAGTGTGGTATGCAGTGTGTGTACAATGTAAAGTGTATAGTATGTACAGTGTGTATAGTGTATGCAGTGTGTACAATGTGTGAACATTTCAGGCTCAGTGGGTGGTCTCAGTCCTGTGACATGCCTGTTTGCTGAAGTAAGTTTTAAGCGAATAGTGTTACTCACAGTTTGTTGTCTCTCTGTCTGTTTCAGGGGAGAATGGCTTGGTGTCCTGGCGGCTGGAGAACGTGCCCCTGGCCGTGCAGAAGGAGGCCAGGCTGCTGCTGTTCCAGGGCACAGAGGGCTTTGACAACCTAAGCTGTCCTGACAGAGTGTCAGGAGCTCAGCTTACCAGTGAGTCTGGTTAATCTTACTCAGTGGTAAAAATCTTTTCAAGCCATTGTTCTCCTAGACCAGAGCTTCAAGTCCCAGCCTTGGTTAAAACATCAGCCATGAAAGCATCTCTTTCCTTACGTTTCTGATTAAAGAATTATTTATTGTTGTTGTGTATTAAAAAGCCTGCACTTTACTATTACTAAAACTTTGCATGAAAACATCCGAGCGAAAGATTGCTTAAACTCCCAGCTTTCAAAAAGTACAAGGGGATTGCTTTATTTTTATGCTGATCAAAGTGCCCTCTTGGTAGTACTAACACTTGAAAACGTCTTCCTTCACAAATTATCTTAAGATAGTATGACGAATAAAGGACATATGCTTTACTCTTTTTTTTGGTTAATAATTACTATTAGGTACTTCTGCGTCTGATTTGCCTAAAAGGATTGCTTTTGTCTCTGGTATTATTTCTAAACTAAATGTGCCTTTTGATAAAATAAATGTACATAGATAGATATATAGATACTTTATTCATCCCAGAGGGAAATTTACAGTTTCCAGCAGTATATACAAAATGAAGAAGTCGATTAGCTAAAAATAATAATTATTGCAGCAGACATGTACACGCACAGAAAAGCAGACACCATGTGCACCTTATAGACAAAAGTTATAGGTGATAATTGAAGATAATGCTTGTGCAGCTGCTCCTCCGTCTGCAGATGAGGTCGTGCAGAGGATGCAGTGGATTGTCCAAGATTGACAGGAGTCTGTTCAGCGTACGTCGTTCTGCCATGGATGACAAACTGTCTAGCTCTGTGCCGACAACATGGCCCCCCTTCTTCACCAGTTTGTCCAGTCATGAGGCATCCTTCTTCTTGAGGCCACCCCCCAGCAAACCACTGCAAAGAAGAGAGCGCTCGCCACAACCGTCTGATAAAACATCTGCAGCAGTTTTTTGCAGATGTTGAAGGAAGCCAGCCTTCTGAGGAACAAAGCCGGTTATGTCCTGTTCTGCACAGAGCATCTGTGTTGGCAGTCCAGTCCGCCTGAAATTGTTTTTAGGTGCATGTGCTGGAGAAGTCCAAGAATGTTATTCCCACTGCACCGTTGCCCTTATCTAGGTGAGTGAGAGCTCGGTGTAGCAGATAGATAAGAGCATCCTCTTCTCCTGCCTTCTCTTGGTATGCAAACTGCAGAGGGTCTTGGTAGGTGGTGAAGCAGCAGCCGCTCCATGGTCTTCATCAGGTGTGACGTCAGGGCGACTGACCTGTAGTCATTCAGGTCTTGTGGATGTGTTGTCTTTGGAACTGGGCTAATGCAGGATGTTTTTCACAGCTTAGGGACCCTCCCACATTCCAAGCTCTGGTTAAAGATGCGCTGGAGAGGATTTCCCAGCTCCATCGCACATGCCTTCAGCAACCATGGGGATACTCCATCTGGGCCTGCTGCTTTGCTGTTACAAAGCCTCCTCAGTACACCGCTCACCTGTGCTGCTGTGATTATTGGTTGTTCTCTGTGGCAGAATCAGTTGGTGTGGGGATGGAGATGGGCAGAAGGATGGGAGTGGGGTACTGTGCTCTGAGATGTGAGTGGTTCAGAGTGGGCAAACCTGGTGAAGTAATTTAGCTGGTTCGCTCTCACCACACCTCCCTCAAGGGTGGACCCCTGCCTCGAGCTGCAGCCAGTGATGGTCTTCCATCCCAAACCTCCTTCATGCTGTTGGTCTTCAGCTTCTGCTCTATCTTCCTCCTGTACTTCGCCTTTGCCTCCCTGAGCTGGACTTTGAGGTCCTTCTGCACACGGTTGAGCTCCTGTTGATCACCATCTTTCAAGGCTCTTTGCTTCTTATTCGGGAGGCCCTTGATGTCACTTGTGATCCAGGGCTTGTTGTTGGCAAAGCAGCGCACAGTTCTTACTGGAACAACAACGTCCATGTATGCAGTAGTGCAGTCAGTCGCCTCTTCTGTGTTCTCACTGTACATTACATCCCAGTCTGTCTTTCCAAAGCAGACTCTTTTAGAACCTGCAGAAGCAGAACGAGGTTATGATCTTCTTTCCCCAGCGCCGGCAGCGGGGTGTCGCTGTATGCGTCCTTTACATTAGCATACAGTAGGTCGATGGTCCTATTTCCCCTGGTGTAACAGTCCACGTACTGAGTGACGTTATTAAAGTCACGTTATTAAAATCGCCAGCTACTAACACAAGCGCGTCCGAATATTGTGTTTGTAATTTCGCCACGGTGGAGTGAATGACGTCACTCGCTACTTCCCCGTCGGCGCATGGGGGCGATGTAAACAATAACAACAATGGCGTGTCATTATAGCAAACTTTATCTACAACCTATATAGCACTTTTATTTTTTTAGTGGCCAAAAGGCGTTCTACCGCACAACCACAATACAAACCTATGTTCAAAAATGTTAGGATGCTGTGTAAAATAAATAAAGTAAAATAAAAATAAATATAAATGAATGCAACCCCTGATAGAATGTAAAGTATGAGTATACTGAAAGTAAAAATATAGCACACAGACTGCTAAACTGAAGAGGTAATGCTGTTGAGTTGATTCACCGATCAAGACTCCCACAAAAAACGTACATAAGTCCAAAGTATGTATTAGGCTCATGCATGTCTGTGTATTATATTACTTGTTAAGAAAAGATTTGACAGATATTTTGCTAATTGTCATTGTTGTTATTAGTGTTAAGCATCAAGTGTATGACTATGATCAATAATTATGAAACTATCCTGTTTATAATATGTCTACAGTTGCACTGAGCTCTGAGGAGCACAATGAGACCATGCCCCGGCAGTCCAGTCCCCAGGCCTGGCATGTGATGTATGCAGACCGCTACACCTGTCAGGATGAGGAAATGAATGGAGTGATGGAGGGTGTGGGCTTCCAGATCACCATGTTAAACCCAGACTCTGCAGGCAACCCACTGGACCACTTCAGTGCTGAGGAGGCCGGTGAGTCTGACATGAGAGTGGTCTGTGATAATGTTTGCAACAAAGCTTTTTTTTTTTGTTAATTATTTGCACGATTTAAAAAAAAAAAACCAATTCAGCCTTTTTTGTAGATAATGCTAAGACACAATCTGATCCTATTGCTTTCTCCAGGTTTGCATAACTTCTACTTCATGCTGATCCTGGCCTATTTTGTGGCCTCCTGCATCTATATACAGCCACTGTGGCAGGCTTTGAACAAGGGGGGTCCTATGCACACTGTACTGAAGGTCTTATCCACAGCTCTTTTTCTGCAAGGTCTATCTGTGCTCTTTAACTACATTCACATGGCCAGGTGAGACAAGTATGCAACTTATATCAGCTTTGCATCTCACTTCATCTCAGATCTATTTGATGTTCATCATGCCTGGTTTCATTCTGCAGATATGCAAGAGACGGAGTCGGAACTCCTCTAATGGGCAGCCTAGCAGAGTGTAAGTCTCACCCTTCATTAGATACTTACATACTGTTAACCATAAGCGGTATAAAGGGGTGGAAAATAATTTCAGTAGTTTATCAGTAATTTGAGTATTTTGTCGTTATGTATTAATTCACACGTTACAAATCTCAAAGTCCAGATTTTTCCTCTCTTTTCTCAGTTATGTGTGTTCCCATGCATATCCTTGGGTTGTTTTTATTAACATTGTTTTTACTAACCAAGCTTATGTCTGTGTAAAGTATTTTAATTTTTCTCTGTGAGGACTAGTGCTTCTGATTAGTTGCTGCACCTCACACCACTGCATCACACACAACTGAACAAAGTAAACTGTTAAATTGTATGTTAAACACTTTGTTTCTATACACTTGAGTATGTTTAAATTTGCATGCTTTCTAAAATTCAAGTATATTTTAGTTCTGCCTTTCCATAGTGACACTTTTTCGACAGCAACATAATTAAAACACTTTTCTTGGAAAAACAGATTTGAATTGATTATTATTTGTTAAAACAGTTCCATGTAGGTGTTCTGTCTGTGTGTGTTTGTGTGTAGTGTGTGACATGGTGGCTCAGGTGCAGATGCTGTACATGTTGCTGAGTCTATGCATGGGCTGGACGCTGAGCCGAAGCAGGAAGTCCCAGAGTAAACCCCTGCAGTGGGACTCATCCCCTGCGTCGACTGCCCTTGCTCTTGGTGGAGTTGTCACCCAGGTCAGCCTACAATCAATCAATAGCTTAGAAAGTGTTGAGATTCTCCAAAAACTTGTTGTTGAACACTAATGAGCCCACACTTCTCACTCTCATATGTATGAAGTTTCATGATTAATAACTGCAAAATAAGTTTAGGATTCAAAGGGTTAATATGGGATTGGGGGCATTAAGGATTATACAAAGGGGATTATAGTATTACTTTCAAATATTTATTATTTGTTCAATTTGTTTCAAGTATTTCCTGATATCCATAATAGTCCCATGGCCTTCCCGAGACAAGCCTGATGAATTTGAGATTATGTATTTTAAACTTTATGTTGAAATTAAGATATACTTATTTACTCAATTTAGCCATTGTTTAATCTGATCAGCTGATCACCGATTCGTAGTAAACCTGCTAATTGTACAGAAGGAGTGTTTTTTTTTTTGTTTTTTTTTTTTTTAAAACCACTGCCTTAAGATTTTTGATTGTATGTTGGAACAACCTGGCTCACTTCAGTTTCATTCCTTTTTGGCTCTGTAGGGGGCACTGCTACTCTGGGAGCAGTTTGAGGACACGGAGCACCACAGTTACCATGCCCACCGCAGTCTGGCTGGGTTATTACTCATGGCACTTCGTGTAGTTCTTGCCTTGCTACTTGCGTCCGTATTGTACCAGATTATTTCTGCAGAGAGGAGCACACTCAAAAGGGACTTTTATCTCAGCTTTGCCAAGGTAAAACATCTCATTTCTGTTCAGCTGCAAAATAATTTTCAAAAGCAGTTTTCCAAAAACAGCTAACCAGAGGTCTGTGCTGAAATGCTCACCTGTCACTGTACTAATGCAAAAGTTGTATGGAACAAACCCTGAGATCCTCAAGTGAGCCCAACCGCTGGCCAACACTATGTAAGTTTAGTGCCTATTATGACCTGACACACCCAAATCATGACAGACTTGGTATTTAGCTAAATCAAGAAAGTTAATTCTGTG
The DNA here is from genome assembly GCA_037974405.1 of Brachyalestes nurse. NCBI lineage: Eukaryota > Metazoa > Chordata > Actinopteri > Characiformes > Alestidae > Brachyalestes > Brachyalestes nurse. Next base: position 5,806,709 of record JBBPCY010000109.1, read on the forward strand.
GATGCTTGCAATGAAATCTCCAATGATGCTTGACTGGCAGACAGCTATACTACTTCTACATTTGGATACAAGCGTAAAAGGAAAAAAGATGAGGCTGGATTGGCCTCTTTGCAGTGCTGGGGCCCTCATGATTGGAACTGGACGTCCCCGATTTGAAGAGACAAGGATAGATGTTATAATTAAGGGAATAATAAGAAAAGTGGCTCTAGAAAAGAGTTAATGAATTAAGAAGTTAATGCTGAGCACTGCTAGTCGTTTCTAAACATTTGAATGTTGTCAGTTAGCCATCATTTATCACTATGCTATCATAGGAATTCACTGTTTGATTGGCATATTAATCTGATTGTCATAATATGATTTATAACATATTATAATTCATATTATAATAAACAAATTTGATCTCAATTTGCTCTTTTGTATCATGACATGAATTAGATTCACTTGTGAAGCTTTTTAACTGACCTGATAAATCACTGATAAATAACTATTTTCATACTAAGTAGCATTATGTGATAATCAGTGATACAGGAGAACAGAGGATAAATTGTCTTTCTTCACTCATATTAAGTCAATGTTATTGGTCAAGCTTTTGTCAGATTCAGTAGTATCTATCACACCCTGCCTCGATTTACCTATCTACTCTTGTATACCATTGGGCCATGCAGGCTGTTTTCTAGTTCCACTTCTGTCCTGCCCCTTAATCAGCATATTTGTCTGTTTCTCCTTTCGTAGCTTCACCCGCGTCTTGTTTTAACCCTCGAGGTTTAAAAGCCGGTCCTAACTGAAAGTCAGCGCCCAGTCACCATTTCTAGCCTTTTCTGTCTGTGTTTGTCTGTGGGTCAGCTCTGAGTTCGCACACAATTCCTGTTGGACTTTTATCAGTCCTGGACTGTCTGGGGAGCTTGGTCCAGTGACTAGTTTTCAAACCATTTTGTGTTGGCGCTCACCACCCCTGTCATAATAAAACAGCATCTAGAAAAACATGACAGAATCAGGGTTCTATTTCTCAAACTATTTGCTTAGTATTATTCGGTTTAAAGTTGCTTACAAATGGATTTTTACCTAGACGGCTGTCTAGTGTCGACTCACTTGTCTAGCGGTCTGCTTTGTCTGTCATATCAACTGAGTAAATGCTATTTTTAGTAATGAAGCTCTGTTTTGTTTTAGGGCTGTTTCCTGTGGTTCCTGTGTCACCCAGTCCTTGTTTCACTTTCTTTAATGTTAAATGAACATCAGAAAGAAAAGGTAGGACAACAGCCGAGTCACATGCTGTCGGTAGCAAAAAAGGGATTTTCAGCACATCTTCTGACTTTATATTTTTCTGCTGTTTGTTTTCTAGATCATAACCATTGGTGTGATTCTGTGTCAGTCCATCTCTGTGGTCATCCTGTACAGGCTCTTCCTTTCTCGCAGTCTTTACTGGGAGGTGTCCTCGCTGTCTTCTGTCACACTCCCCCTCACCATGTCCAGGGGGCCTCGGGGCCATTACTGATGCACAGGAAGTAATAATAACACTGTGACTCCTGTTGTAAAGGGGTACAGAGGAGAGGACCTCACTCTGCTTACTCTAAACAGAACAGATGTGTAATCACAAATGTACACAAACACATACACCACACGTGTGTGTGTGTTCTCTTACAGAAGAGAAGAGCTGCAGAAGAGCTGGAGGCCCTTGTTCAAAGTAAACCCACACGAATGGGAGAACTGAGGAAAATATACAGAAAGATGTTCTCTCTTCGGGTTATGGACTGTTGATGTTTTGGAGAACTTCTGAAATTAAAAGGCACATAAAAACAGGACATTAATTTCGAAAATTTTGAACAAGCATACAGCACCTGCTGATGAGAAACAAAATTGTCATGTTCTTGGAAGGTCAAGATTCTCTGTACTTTAAGAGCTCATTTATCAGATATTCTGCATCGCATGGCATTTTATTTCTTGTCTGCAGTTCTACCTGTTTCTTTCAAAGTTACACAGAATTTGAACTTTCTGTTTTTAACAGCAAGAAACGAGTTGCTGGTTCACAATGTACTATTGTGTCTTTTTCTCTGAAACGTGACTTCATGTAAGACGATAGGCCTGGGAACTGTTTATTGGGAAAGGCTCATGGATTCTTAACAGAACAGAGCAGTGTTCCCCAACCCGGATCCTGGACTCCCACTGCTTTGCACATTTTAGTGTTCTCACGGCTCGTAACACACCTGAAACTAATACAGGCTGGATTTCCCAAAAGCATCTTGGCACAATGATGGTTTACACTGTACACTCTCTCTACCAGTTGAGATGATCTTAACATTTCAGTAGTTTTGAGTTACTGGGCCCACCTTACAAACAACCTTTTACGAAAATGAAATGGGTGTGCTACAGCAAGGACAGCCCTTAAATGTGCTGGGCCACATGCCAGGTTTAGGAAACACTCATATAAAGCAATAGAATACAAATAGAATACAAATGCATTTGCACAGAGCAGCAATGTAATAAGGAGCATGTTTTTAAGGCTATATTTGAGGTATACTTGAAAAAATATGCCAATGGTTGTGTTCTGATTTACAAACTACATTCAATCTTGTACATGGTTTGGTTCATTTTCACAAGTGCCTGAAATGACAATCACTTTGCCAGTGAAGGACTTGTGTTGTTTTTGCTGGGTTAATAGTGAAAAAAAATATATATAGAGGATATTTATTGATCTTGAATTGAATTGTTTACATGCTTCACAAGCAAAGACTTAAATCTTTACAGATAACTGTCACCTGTGTCATGGTTTGTAAATAATTATTGTCGTGCTTAAAACATTTTTGTTAATACATACATTGTGCATATAAGATTAACTGGCATGTTATTTTTTCTGAGCTTGATCTTTTTAACACGTTTTAAGGTCATAAATAATCCATGGTGTATGGTAAGTGAAGGTGCTGTTAAAATAGTACATATTGGTTGATATTTCTGCCAATGGACAAGAGGGAATCTTGCAATTTTATTGTGCTGGTCACGAACGAAGGCCAACCATTACACCAGTGTAGCGTGGAGGATAAACTCAATTGTGGAGTAACACGAGAGAGTAGGTAGCTCACGGACTTTAACCTGAGAAAGCTCCCGAATTCGCCCCAGAATGTGTTCTCACACACACACACACACACACAGAGTTGGTGGGAAACTGGAATACTCATCGTCTTGAAGAGAGGCAGGGTGAAGGTGAAGATTCCATGACTGAGCAGTGGCTTTTATACCAAGTGACACTCTTCACTTCCAGTTCCTCTTGACAGTGTTGATAAACCAATGAACTGAAATAACACCACAAAATAAATACATGAAGTAATAAGGGCTGATCAAGCATTCTTAAAAATCACAAGATTCAGAACTAGACCCCAACTGATATTGAATTTTTATGACTGGTGCACAGTCTGAAAAAATAAGCATCAGGTAGATTCTGACAAGAAACTTTTGGACATGATGTAGACTACCAGTCAAAAGTTTGGATGCACCTTCTCATTCAGTGTTTTATCTTTGTTTTTATTATTTTCTAAATTGTAGATTAATACTGAAAACAAACAACGTGATAAAGAAACACATGGAATTATGCAGTAAACAAAAAAAAGGTTAAACAAACCAGAATATGTTTTGTAATAAGGTAATGATGGACTGTTGTTTTTTGTTTTACTTAGTTAAGTGGTTCTTGCCATAATGTGGAGTAGAACCGTAGTCGAATACTGATGAACCCAAACACATTAAGAAGGCAAGAAATTCCACTAATGAACTCTTGACGAAGAACACCTGTTAATTAAATAGCATTCTAGGTTGATTCCTCATGAATCTGACTGAAAAAATGCCAAGAGTGTGCAAAGCTGTCATCAGAGCAATAGGTGATGCTTCCAATATTAATCTACAATGTAGCCAATAATAAAAACAAAGGAAATTGTTAAATGAAAAGGTGTGTCCAGACTTTAGACTGGTAGTGTAGATAGTATGGTTCTATAAATGACAGAATCATCAAGTGAATGTAGACAGGGAGCCTTGTGACCTTACTGACCTGCAGATTTCACTTTTGAGGTTAATCTGGAGGAAAACCAGTTCAGAATCATTTCTTTGCCCAGTATTGAGGGGAAGATTTTCTTCAGATAGCTAGATGAACAAAAGGGAGGAATTCTATAATTTTAGGAATTATTACAATCAGAGAAGCCAAGATGTACCCAGGCAATACAGATGTGTTGTGACTGCATGTGGCCAGTGGTTCTTAGCTCTTTCTGAATGCCGTAGACTGGAAGTAGCAAACATCATATTACTGATCCTTTGACAATAAATGTATTGATGAATTGGAGGCACCATAGTTAGGAGGCATTGACTTAAAGACCTCTGAGGTTCCTGTGGCAACTGCCTGTCTTTTTAATGATTTGAATGATATGATTACTTTTTGTTGAATCGTATGCAAACAGACTCCCCTTGATGTCTATCACAGACCAGCTCAAAATCAGACTTTAAAGACATACAGAGGAGTCATATCTATTCAGGGAAGGGGCCAAAGTCAACTTTATTTTCATTACTGCTGACAGTACTACATTTAATACATGTGAGCAGTAAGAAAGAATGCAAAAAATATACTGCTCAAAAAAATTAAAGGAACACATCAAATGTCAGTGGCCTCCACCTGTTAAACCATTCCGTCTCATTGTCTCCCCTCTAGTGCAAAGCAAAGCAGCTGAAACTGATTAACAACCCCCTTTTCTTCTGCATTGACCAGATCAGTATTTGAGTAGTTTAACTGACTTGATGCAATACTCTGATTACAAAATGTTCCCTTAATTTTTTTGAGCAGTATATATAATAAATATATATAATATATATATATCTGACCAAAACAGCCCTAATAAATAAGCTCATCTTATCTCTTGTGTTCCTTTCAGCCTTAAAACGGAACCTCAGCTTTCTGTGTGGCTCGTTTTCTTCCTCATCCATGCTGTCACTTATGTTCTGTTTTGTTTTTTCACAGTTGTGAGTTTACCTAATCCTGATATGTCTCCAGTTTTTGTGGATTCCTCAAGGCCTCGCACTTGTGTTCTGTCTCTTGTGTTCTCATGCTATGTGTCTTGGGTATGCTGTTGCTCTCATGTTCTGTCTCTCACTCTGTCGTGTTCTGTCTCTTGTCCTCTCATGTTCTTGTGTTCTGTCTCTTCTGCTCTCATGCTGTGTGTCTTGTGCGCTCTCATTTTTTATCTCTCACACTCTTGTGTGCCCCCATGCTCGCCACTCCCCAGTCGCTTTATCATATGCCCCTAATCTCTCTCTCTCTTATGTTTTCTTGCATTTTCTTGCTCCCTTGTTTTCGACTACTTCTCTATGCGTTTCTTTATCTTTCCAGGTCCCCTCCTTTAGTCCTGCCCTATGTCTCCAAGTACGTCTCAGAAGTCTCCCGAGTGATTTTCCTTGTGGGTGCTTTCTTAAAGCCCCTGCATTTCAATGCTTGTTGCCTGAGTATTGAATGTTATTTCAAGCCTGTTATTCTAAGTATTTCCCTTGGAGATTTGTCGGTTTACTGCATGGCCATGTTTAAAGCCAACCACTGGTGTAAACTGGCATATGATCACATATTTCTCTGAGAATGTGACATTAATTAAATATATTAATCCTTATAGTCATGCGTGCACACACCACAGCAAAGAGGGTGAACAATGTGAAATTCCCTCTCTACATTTAACCCATTCACCAAGTGAAGCAGGGGGCTGCCGGGGAGCAGTGTGTGAGGATGGTACCTTGCTCAGGGGTACCTCAGTGGCGACACTCGCAGTTGGGATTCGAACCCACAACCAACCTAACCACTAGGCCATTCAGCTGCTCCAAGGTTTCCTATGATAGCACAAGCCTTGTTGCAAGCTCCAAATGAAGACGGGAGAGACCGATTGTCCAAATTCTTAACCTTTTTAGATTTATCATTCAGCCTTTTGATCAATGGTTTAGAATCTTTTCCCTAGCTGTCCTCCTCTCTTTTGAACCAGCCACATCAGGTTTTCAGAGCAGAGGTCGAAATGAGACAGGTTAGAAAGTGATACGTTCAGAGTTCATCTGAAAACAAACAACAAGCACAAAGGAAAGCAGGTTTTACTTGTTTCTGCATGGGGGTAAAGCTATCATCACAGCAGACCACAGATATTAAACAAAGGTGAATAATATACAGTCTGGCATGTTACCAGTTTACCACTGTACCAATTACTTTTCTTTCATCAACAGCAATGACAACAGCATGAGATCAAACATATTTACCTCACTGAACAACTGTGCATCTTCAGAGTGCCAATGGTCCACCACTGTGTTAACAATGTTCAGAATATATGGAGGACCTCTGCTATGACTTCTACATTAATAGATGCAGCTTGAAATAAAAAATGTTTAACAGCAAAATTAACTAATGTTTTAAAAAAAAAAGTAAAAAATGCACAAAGGTAAGCCACAAAAAGATTTTCTGTTATACAGTGTAATACTGGGCACATTGGCAAGAAGAACAGAAAGTTTCAAAATGCTTTATTTATTTGAAAAATAAAAGATTTTGTGGAAGCAAGAGCGAAGCAAAGTTATGTTTTGTGAATTCTTGCAGGAGGACTGGTCTCGCCACAATATGATTTCACAATATGAGGCTTAATGAAGTTTTCTGATTTTGATTCTGATATGAAATCCTACGATATGCCATGCAAGTACTTATTTCCTCTTTACAACAAAGGTAGTGACAGAAAAGCTGGCATGACATTTTAAGCTCACTCAGCACAATTACAGCTTCACCCAGCAGATCTCTCACCTTATTAAGCACAACCACAGCTTTATCCAACATCACTTGAGTTATTATGAGTAGAGCATGTTCTGCAAAATATCCAGTTATGTGCTTCTGTAGGCTAATCTCATGCTCTACATTTGATTGAGTGGAGTAGTGATTTTCTGTATTGCATTAAGGGCAATCCAATACAACTAATGTCCCTGTTACCTAAAAATGTGGTTATACACAATTTACAAAGTTATGGCAGTCAAGAAACAGAAAGCTGTGGACATATTAAACTAGATTGTTACAGTTTTTCTCAGGCACATTGACCAAGCCATTAAAGCATTTTATCAGTTCAAAACACAAATAAGCAAAACATTCTTGCACATCAGTAAAGGCCTTAACATCGCTTGCACATCACGTTTCATTGCTTAAGGACATTTTGTAAACCTCTGCTCACATGATTTGGTCACAACTCCAAATCACGTTGGAGTGTCTCATCAAGCTGCTCCCTAACAGCTGCTGAGGCCTAATCACAAAACACTTCCTGAAATTGGGCCAAGCTTGCAATAGGTTAACCACTTCCTGCAAAATCTAACACTAAACCACTCAAATGATGCTAACACACTGTAAAAGGTTGTGGTGGTTATGTGGTTTAATCATAAACACAAAATGGAAGGAGGCAGATGGAAATAAGACTAGAGAGCCATGCCAGAGGAAGGTGGGGACAAGGACAAAGACGACCAAGAACATAGTGAACACTAGTGTAGACCATGTCATTAACCCTGGTCTCTCTATGTGTGAGACTGGTCTAAGGGTGCAGCCAAACATTCCACAGTCATGTGTGGTGTGAATCATTCAAACATTCAACCGGGAAAATCAGTAGGTGCAATAACATTCACTTGCTGTATTTGAATATATAGGCTACATACAGTAGGCTACTCAAGTTTATTGTTACTGCAGTAAAAATCCATGTTGTCCTTTGTGTCCTACATTACATATTTGCCTTCATAGAACTGAAAGAAGACCTGCAGCTGGTGGGCGAGGCAAGATGTTCTCTGCAAGAAGCAGATATTGTTCAGATGGTGTGTAGGAACTATACAGTTAGTTTACAAGAAATACAGGCTGCTGTAATTCCTGACCACATAACATTCATTCAGTCCGTATAGCACCTAGTGATGTGGAAACATCACAACCCAAGTATAAAAAAAAATACAGAGTGACTGGGTTAAGGAGCTGAGATATCAGTATGTACCAGTAATGAGCCAGAGTTATAAAGTACTGTAACTCTGCAGGTCCTGTTTCATTTCATGTGTTTCCCTAAGGATGGTGGTGATTGCTGGGGTCACTGGCCAACATTACTCAGTCGTATGGGATAATGGTTCATTCCATAATGCAGCCACAGTGAGGGACTGGTTTAGGGTTCATTCAAAAATGTTGATGGAATTTCTACCTCCGTTTTACTCATTCCTCAACAACAATTCTTTTCTGCCTGGAGATACAAAGTGTATAACCACAGTTCACTGTTTTTGTTCAATTTTACCTCTCTTGCTACCATAAAAATTCCAGATATTTTGGGAATATTTCTGTGGTGCATGCCCATAGATTTAGGCTTAGCCTCCCTATACGCTACACAATAACGATGCACCTTAATTTGTGTCGTGGTGTTGTTTGGAGACTCATATGAAAAGCACATACCTCCAAAACATGCAAAAAGAACTTCCCTAATGCACAAAAACATGCAAAAGAACTTCCCTAATGCACAAACAGATTACTAGAACGAAGTGACATTGTAGAATAAATTGCCCATTTGAGGAAAACAATTAATTTAAATTTTGAGGAAAATTCAAACTAGTCATTAAAAAATTATGGCTGTAGGGTGGTATTAGCCTAATGTTTAAAACACTTGCCTGTGAACCCAATGACCACAAAGTTGCAGGTTCAAACCCCCACTTTGTACCATTGTGTCCTTGAACAAGACACTTCCTCAGTTGCTCCGGGGGACTGTCCCTGTAACTAATGATTGTAAGTCGCTCTGAAAAAGGGTGTCTGCCAAATCCCATAAATGTGTAAAAGTCTTTACTTACCTATGGTCCACACCAACCCCCACCGAAAGTCCACTGTGGTATTCGACAAATTGGAACAGCCTCCTGTTATGTGCTAGACCCAGAGGTACATCAGAACACCCTCCATAGCAGTAGACTCTATAAAACCCAATCAAGCCATATAACATTAACCTGTTTTCAGTTCGCATCGTGGGCATGAAAGTTTCAGGCACTTTAATTTTACATACAATGGTAAATACCCCTGGGTTCAACTCTATTCTGTCATTGATGCAGCTCATCATCGCTCAGTACAAGAAGATTTAGCTTGAAACTAAAATATAAAGCAACCTGGGTGCGTTACTCCTGCACCTATCACGTTAAGCCACGCCTACTAATTATAAATGCATTTTCCTCAATAGAAGTGAAACGTGATTGGCAGGGGCGTGTCCTCTCCAAGGGGAATGTGGTCTGGTGTTTGGAACAGAGAAGCCGTGCAGCGTTGTAGGGCATGACTTGCAGTTCTTATCTCAGGGCAGGATGAGCTTCAGCGCGGGTTTTAGACGCCATTAAGTAGGACCAGAAGCGAAGAGACAATGTTCCTCTGCCGAAGGACGAGGTGTTTTGCTTCTACTCCCGGCAAACTGTTATACAGCTTAGCAGGAGCGCTCTCACCACAGGACGTCAGATGGACATTGTGTGACAAACTGCGTGTGATCTGTGGTCCTCGAGGTCCTGTAAACAAAAGCTCTTCTTGTGAAACGCTGCAAGATCATTCTGTCAGAAGCACTGTATGTAAATTTAGTTTGACTTCAGGAAATCAGGGGCCTTCTGTGTTTACCTTGAAATCGGCGGCAACAGCAACGGCAGAATTCAAAATTTCCAGCTTTTCATGGACGAGCAGTAACAGAAAGAGTCCTTGTCGAATTCCTGTGCCTGCCTGTTTTTTTGGTCCTAGTACTGAAATGTGGACTGTTCGTTCATGCACGGAGAAGGTGCTGTCAAGAGCTTTATCCACCCAGGCTAAGCAGAAAGAACTTTTAGGACCTGCCGAGGATGAAAAGGTAAAAAATAATAAACATGACGTGTGACCAAGTGAGTGTTGTTAACTAGCGAACTGGGTACCGGGGAGAACTTTGCAGACGTTACACGATACATTAATGCATTAATGAACTCGACGCCGGTGTTTTAGTGATGTGTTACGGACGCTTTCCTCTCCTGGATGTCCGGTCTAGTTCAGCCTGGGTGTAGTTTCAACCGTCCTGCATGTGTTTTATGGTCTTCGAGATAAAGACAACGCCTTTGCACAATCTCCTTCTAAAAAGCCATGTAACTGTGGTTGTGGTAAGTATTTTGCTGAACTGGGCCGTTAGTTAGTGTGAGTGCTGTAGCCCTTCAATATCAGGCCTGGCTTTGAAAACAGTCCCTGCTTGCGTAACATGCGTTGTTTTCAATTTTCCTGCCGTTTAACCCACTTCGTGTCTTCGTGAAGTTTTCACTGTGGAATAGTTTGCTGCCAGTCTGGGACGTTCAGTGTTTCTTACCAACATGTTGCTTGCTTTTATTAGAAGGAAGCTGTAGGGTGCCTAGACCAACCATATCTCTAGATCCTTCATTTGCATAACGAAAAATAGATCGCAGAGAAGGCTTTTCAGTTCAGTGTCACGTTACAAAAACAGTACCAGCTGAAGAGCTCCAGAACTTGCCCTTAGTGCCGGGAATAATTCTGAATATAGAGATAGGTTATATCGGTTAGATCAATAGGGGTACCTCTGTAAATGATTGATAAATCTTTGGTTGTCTCAGTTGGTTTTGAAGCTCGTCTTGTTGAAAAGGACAGAATTAATGTACAGTGCACAATTTATTTTACCAAAGGTTTACTGAGTAATTACAAACCTTTTACGGTATTTACAACACACATATGCTTTTAGAAAATGGTAAATTAAAACAAATTTGTTGTAAATTGTGTTTATTTGTACTGTTGTTTGGATGTATACATTTTGGAAGCATAAATACTTATTTAAATAACCTTGAAATGGGTATTAAATTTGCTTGAGAATGTTTGTTTGTTTTTGGATTCAGTACTTGAAGTCCCTTTACTGTCAAGGGGGTTGAATTAAGTGTTGACTAAGGAGAAAATTGTTACACCATCATACCTCCAAAGAGCCCTCTCCACTTACTGTTTTACTCAGACAACAGAAAGTACTGTTTTTGTATTCGTAACCTACATACCACATACCTACAAACACTTCCTGGTCTTTCAATGATTTCTGCTCACACGCTTGCACAGTTGTCTACAGTTTCCCAAAATGATGTGTCGAGGCAGGCGAGATGTACATTTGTTTTAGATTCTTTTCAAAATGATGCTGTAGAAAATTGCTTGCAAAAACCATTGCATTTTAAAATTCCCAATTGCATTAGCAGATTAAGAAATGTTGTTTGTATAGGAATATAAAGGAAAACATCCAACTGAATGCATTACTATTGGGGAAGTATATATTGGGTAATATATTGAAGTATATATTTTTTGTTTACAAGTAGGGGTGCAAAGGGGTGGAAAATTCCTAGTAAATTTCCATTTTCCAGCAAATTTCCAATTTTAGTTCAGGAATTTTGGGAATATCAACATTTACTGGTATGCTAAACCCTGGATGGTGTATGTGGCATTTTTGTTGAATAAGATGACAGAAAACACTAATGCAATGCAATGCAGATATGTAGATAGTTAGCTGAACAAATGGAATGGTCAAAATATTTTACAACTGATGTATAAAATCTTGTATGGTTGCATAAAATTGTCTAGCAGGAGGCAGAAGAAACACCATCACATTTACAGTAGCTAGTAGATAAGCTAGCCTCCTTAATGAAATTGTGCTAGCTTGTTTACATTTAGCATATCTGGTTTACCAGTTCCCTAGCGACTGTATGAATACATATTGATTTAATAGATGCTAATGAAACTTTAATTTCATAGATCAAATATTACCTACCTCATAATATCATCAAAACTTACTTGACTATGTAGTCCTTGTGTGGCTTCAAAAGTCTGTATTGGTGCTGTGGGCTAAAAAAAAAAGATTCTAGAAATCATTGTGCATGTGATGGGGGAATGCACAATGCATGTAGGGGGTGTGGCCTCAATAGCACTGCAGTCAGTAGTGTGCTATGTGTCTGTGATTGAGGAATAGAATAGATACTCAACTGTATTTGCATTAGCTTTGATTATGCTACAATATAGTTTTTTTTACCGACTATATTTTGTGTTCCTAAACTTCCAGTTTATACTCGTTAATTCCCATAAATTCATTTTAATTCCCAACTTTGCAATCCTATTGACAAGTAATAATGAGATAATAGTCAAGCAATGAAAGGACAAGCAGTTTATCTACCATAAGCCTATAGTATCTGATTCATTTGTGTGCATGCACTCAGTTTGTAAAATATCAGCCATGTATCTATGCACAGCTATGGTTGATACTGGTAGTGCTGCCCCACTAATATCCCCTTCCTCTAGAAAGCAAATGTAAACATTAGACTAACGCTAACTCAAATCATAGTGACAAATAACCAATGGTTCTTGTGGACATATTTTACCTATATTACAACTGAAAATAAAATGAGGGGCATCTGGATGGAAAATGAAAGTAAACATTACATCGAGAACGAAGTCAGCGTTCCTTTTATTATCCTGCCCTTTCTTTTTACTTGGTAGACAGCACAGTTAGATACGAGCAGGGCTCAGTCTCTTCCTTTGGTATGAATATGCACAGAAGGCACAGGAGTACACATTAAAAATACTAATAATGAACTAAAAGAAATTCAATTCAATTCAATTTTATTATGTGTGTGAGTGTGTGTGAAAAATCTCTGATGAGCAAGCCAAGGGTGACGGCGACAGTGGCAAGGAAAAACTCCCCAAGAAAGACCGTAGATTAATTTGGTATGATGAATGAATATCTATTTTGATCAAAAAATTAAATCACCAGTCTGGGCTAGATCAGTTTAAGGAAGAACCTGTTTCTCGCTGGGATAGGTACACTATTTTTTACATTCCAATATGGTCAAATTCCCAAGTTATTTTTATACAATTGTCTTTTTAAAGATGAGGTAAAGCAAAAATTAATCAATTTCGACACATGAAAATGCATACAGCTCATATCTTCTGTGGGAGTGGAGGGTTGAGACAACTGTCATGTGTCCCAGTACACTGTGTATGATTCCTCCCTAACAGGGACAAAGATAGACTAGGGTGTGATACGCAAACTGCAGTGTGGGGGGCCAGCTGTGAATGTTTTTTTTGTTTTTTTTAATGTGCTTTATGATGAGCCTCTCAAAGCATTTCATGATGGTGAGAGTGTGACACAGATGATGCTAGTGGCTTTGAAGCATGTCAGTGTTGTTTATGTAGATTGAAGATGCCAGCTGGCCTGCATAGCTTTTGAGTACATGGCCAGGAATGTTTTCTGGTGTCGTGGCTGCCATGGGTTAAACCTGAGCAAGAGTTCTCTAATCAGCCATGGTTGAGCAAAGCGCCTGGTTGTTGGAGGTCTTCCTCACCTTCATCTATAGACCCTTTCCAAAAAATTAGAATATCATGGAAAAGTTTCTTTATTTCCATAATTCCATTCAAAATGTTACACTTTCATAGACTATAGATTCAGGACCCACAACTTAAACGATTTCAAGTACTTAGTTGTTTATTTGTACATAATTTGGGCTTCCAGCTC
>JBBPCY010000109.1:5820319-5849244 GCA_037974405.1 Brachyalestes nurse
TATATACACACACACACACACATAATATATATACATATATATATAATGACGTTCATTTCATACTGCGATCAAGTTTCCACCCGCTTGATGTGAAACAGTACACATGAACACTGCGCTGCGTCACAGCGTCACAAAAAAGAGTGGATAAATATCTGGATTTAATGGTGAAGTGTATTATACTTTGGAATGTTTTTTTTTATTTTAATAACAATTTTATAAAAGCCCAGGAAATATTTTTTTTCAAGTGTTCCAAACTTTTTTTTACCATTTCTGTAAACTGTAAAAACGAGAAATCCATTCTGGAAAAACTGTAAAAAATAAACTAGGAATGTTTCCATTCATATAAGAATATATACATTAATATCTATCTATCTATCTATCTATCTATCTATCTATCTATCTATCTATCTATCTATCTATCTATATACATATATTGTCATCGTATTTGCCATTGACAGATGCTTTAAATGGTTTATTAACCGTCCAAGTCAGAGTCTGAATACAACTTACAGGAGTTTCATTTGTACAAATATACAGTCGTGGTTCATAAGGCAGAGTGGCCCTCCAGCACATTCATCTTTAACAGACCCCCGTGCTGCCCCTCAGAGAGCCGCTGCGTACGCGGGGTAGGCCTCGGTCAGGGCCTTGCTCATGCCCGGTAAAAACACGTAAGCCACGGGCGGGTGTGGGGCAGAGGCCGTCCAGCCCGGGTAGCTGCAGGGCACCATGTATCCAGGGTTTGCGGGGCTGTGGTGTGTGTGCGTGGCGCCCCCGAGGACCCCCACAGCGGGAAATGCAGCAACACGGCCAGGGTAGTCAAGCGAGCCGTGCGCAAAGGTGGACGCGTTCAGCTCAGACATTTTCGAGTGTAAGTCCGGATACGGGTAGGGGCTGGCGGGCAGGGGTCCGAGCAGCGCGCGGGTCGCGGCGGCCACGGCTGCAGCCTGCTCTGCAGCCCCGCCCTGCAACAGTGCCCCCTTCAGGGAGTCGGGCTCCCCGAGACTGTACGCTGCGCTCAGCTGGTACCGGTCCTTCCGCGCCGCGCTCTTGGGCTTTCTCCGCGGTCTGTACTTGTAGTCCGGGTGCTCCTTCATGTGCACCGCCCGGAGCCGCTTGGCCTCGTCGATGAACGGCCTCTTCTCCGAATCCGACAGGAGCTTCCACTCTCCACCCAGCCGCCTGCTGATCTCCGAGTTGTGCATCTTCGGGTTGTCCAGTGCCATCTTTCTCCTCTGAGCCCGGGACCATACCATGAAGGCGTTCATCGGGCGCTTCACGTGCTCGCTCGGCTTCGACATCCTCCTTTTTTGCTCGGGCGCCGAGAGCCCCTTCCCAAAACTAAAGCGCTCTTCAGCTGGAACAGAGCCTAGTAATCCTCACACATGGGGAAAGGACGCGTCGCTGCTAGGGCTGTGGCATGTTTTCTGAAACTTTTACTTTTTCTCAAGCAAAGAAAACAGCCCGCGCATAGGTCAAAGTGAGAAATAAAACTTTTCAGTGCCGCGTGGTTTTCCAGAGTGTCCGCTTGAGAAGAACTGAAGAAGTGATCCACAGAAGAGCCGAGAGACCAAAAGGCTCCCCGAGAGTTTCTTCAACAGGTGCTCGGTGGCCGGGCTGCTGAGTAAAATAAGCGTCAGTGACATCAGGAGCAGACCTTCTGGGCGGCGCGTTCTCTCCACGCGCGCGCGCTCGGCGCCTTATCTAGTTGAGTTTAAAGAACTGACTCCAGACCTGCACTAACTTTCATAAACGCTTTAATCACCCACTGAAACCCTTATCAGAGCTCTCTCTGTGGTTTGTAAGCTTATCACAATATTTACTAAGGAGATACGGTCCTCTCTAGAATCGGACAGAATTACTGGGAATAAGGGAAACCTGAGAGAAGACAAAATTGAGGGGAAATTATTCTGAAACACCCCTACCTCAGAGATATTTGTTCTTTAAGAGACATTAAAGTTCTTTAAAGACATTAAAGAGCTAAAACTGGATCTGATTGGAAGAGATCACAGTGGGACAGAAAACCAAGCATTAATATATATCAGTCAAAGCAGTTGGTTAGGTCTCATGTAAGGTTTATATGACTAGTGTTCCTGAGTCCCTAGAGAGACCTCCCAGTCAGAGTGGTGCTGAGAGAATGACTGTTGGAGTGAAAGAGTAGCAGGAGGATTAAGATGATAATGCACCTCAGCCCGTGCCAGGAGCCTCTGAAAGAACAGGTGCAGACGGACGAGTGTGAGGTGCTGCGTGGGGAACACATGAACCTTGCGCTCTGTGAAAGCCCCGTTCTTCTAAGAGATGTTCCATCCCCTGTCGCTCCACAGCATGCAGTGGATTAATCATCTCTCGGAAGAACAGAACTTTCACAGAGCGCAAGGTTCATGTGTTTGGAGACAATTAGAAACTAATTCTTTGCCCTCAACAACAAAGCTTTCTTCTTACCTTTCATTCACAGAATGAGACTTATAAAAATGAGAATTGTAACCTTCTGGGAGATGTGGCTTTAGAGACTCTTCCCATCACCATTGTGTGAATCCTTCTGACTTGGTGTGTTTATATAGAATGGAGCATTTCACATCTTCAACTTCTTACTCATCCATTCCAATTTGAGAATAGATTGTGCTTTGAAAGATTTCTGATGGCACCACAAGTGGTTCTTTTATGGTGTTCTGTTGTTTTTAAGCACGTGGGTGACTTTGTTGAACTTTATTATTTAGTTATCCAAAACGTTTGGAACATCAGTTTAAGATTTTTAAGAATTTCCATGTTTGTTTTTTATTCAGCATGTACAAAAACACACAACTAATGGAGTAGCTTGGTAATGGGAATTTTCTTAAGTCATAGTCAAAATGCTTCCATATTGACCATGATTCCAGTATTTCATTACATAACATTACAGTCATTTGGTGGACGCTTTTATCCAACACTTTTATTTCAGAAATACGTATAAATACGCACGTGTCCAGGGGTTACCGCTGTTGATTCGTCTTTGATAAAGGTTCATCTCACATCAACTTTCAGTTCCTTCCTGGGGCAGCTGGTGGCCTGGTGGTTAGGGAGCTACCCCTGCGGTTGTGGATTCAAATCCCGGGACTGCTTGTGGCAACCCTGAGGTCCCCTTGACTGAAGTACTGTCCTCACGCACTGCTCCCTGGGTACTGTGTTCCTGTCTGCCCTCTGCTTCACTTGGTGAATGGGTTAAATGTAGAGGAAGAATTTTGTGCTGAATGCTGTGGTGTGTTCAGTTTGGTCACTTCATCTGTAGATTTAGTCTGAACGGTGTACAGGGGGGCAGTGTTGATGAAAAAATGTCTTTCTTACCCTTTCAAAGCAGGTAGCTACTGTTTACTCAGAACACACTCACCGGTCTGGCTGTGAAAGGCCAGTGTTCAGCTTCACTGTGTATACAAAGAGAAACCTTACCAGGTTGAGCATGAATTTTTGCTAGGCTACCTTTGACGAGCCATTGCTTTAAAAAGGCATCACTTTTAAAGAGGCAATGGCAACCTCCATTAAAATCAGGGCAGTCCTTTAAATATTTTCACAGAGAAATTAAATGAGTCTTTTACGGAGACCAGGAACAATTAAAAGCTTTTCGCAAGTGCCCATATGCAGACCTCACTGTCTGAGAACCAAAAAGGGGTGCCTCAGCTAAGTGTGGATAACATCAGAACAATACGGTGAAACGAAATTAAAGAGACAAACGATTCAAAGTCTGGTTTGAATTTGCGCTGCCTCTTCCTCTCTTAAAAAGTCTACGGTCATAAAGCTGGGGTTGCATTGCATGGGTGATCTGAATTATCTCTGAAGGAGAAGGCTGAAGAAAAGAAAAGTTCTTTAGAGAAAAGGGAAGGAGGGAACAATGTGTTGAAAAAAGGCTTTTGCTTCTCATCGCTGAAGAAGAGGGCCCCTTCTCTTCACACAGCTGTGCTCTGTTCTTCCTCACAATGATGTAACCTTGGTGCCATAGCTCTTGGTGCTCTGCACACTTGCATGTGGAAGAATAGGGAGGCGCTGCAGTAGGCACTAAAGAATATGTAAGAAACATCAATAATAGAACTGTGTCTGGTTTAGATGAACTTTGGCTTGACTGGAGTTGTTAGCTATGCCATGCTATTTGCTGCAGCACTTCAATAGAACCCTGCCACATACTGTGAATACACAGGAAATACATTTGGCCATTTCATTTTTGCTTTCCTTGTCAGTGATCTTTGAAAGTGTATGTAAAAGTAACAAACAATAAGTGTTCTAACATAGCTCCACCATATGACAGCATTTTCTTGCTCAATGACTTACCAAAGTACTTTTTTTGTCATTTTCAACACACACTTAAGCTGTTGTTTCACAAAGTTCATATTGATTACACGGCATGCAACCTTTTAAAGACGGGTTATTTTAGCAATGCCATAAACAACATTATTTGGTACCTGAATATATGCTCTTTTAAAGCATTCGTTCAGGCCAGTAATGCTAATCTTGCTAAAAAGAATGAAAGCTAATAGTCAAGCAATATCCATATGATATCATGATCACTGGTTTGTACTTGCTTCCATTTATTGGCATGTACGGTTGTACCATTCCTGTAAATCAGTTTTTGTCACTGTAATGGATGAGAGAAGAACATTTAATGTACGTATAAATGTTCAAAACCATGTTTTTTACTAGAACAAAAAATCCTATCCATGAACTACATGGGGATCTTTATTTATTTTTCAAAGTATCTTCTAGACCATTGTTGCTTTAGTCAAAGTCTCAATCGTTTTAAGCTTCTTTCCATTCCAGTGTCCACCTCAGAGCGTCCTCTTCTGTCCCCCCATAGAGAGGCCAGAATCCAGCTGACATCACAAGCTGTTTTGTTGGCTGTTCTTTGTGGTCTGTAATGAATCTAATGACTGTGAAAGGAGGGAGGAGGATAACTCCAACGAGGGAGAAAGATGGTCACGCTGTGTGGCTAATGCCCCGAAATTTGTGACTCTGGTGAATGAGGACAAAGGGAGTGAATGGCAAGACAATGACCAGTGTTTTTGTCCACTCAATTTGTCTTTGGTCCCTCAACCTAATCACATTCACTGGGAGTCTTTTGAAGCTTTGGCTTGGGAGAAAAACTGTTGAGCGCTTTTTTTATTGAACAAAAGGGAAGAAAGGGCAGGAATCCTCATCTATCAGCAAGGCACCAGGATTTAAAGAGAAGGATCAGGATCCCAAGGAAACAGAATGAAAGGAGGGAGAATAGGAAGAAAGGCCAAGTTGTATTGCCTTGACAAGACATCAAAATTTGTTGATCACTGGAATGGGAGTTCCTGGTCTATAAATTCTTTCCAGTCATTGTATTTTTCAGTTCACATTTCCAGCATTCAATAAGTTGCTAATAAAACACAAGTGATGTGACAGACATTTATCTTGTGGAGTTAAATATAAAACACTACACTTGACTTTGTCTTAATTTCACATTTAGACCAGGTGGCGTGTTCACAGCTAGACAGTTGGGTTCTTAGTCATTTGACTGAGGGCATGGCAACCTTAACTGGCACATTGTGGAGCTGCAGCCTTTACCATCGTTGACTGGGACATCGCATGGAAGCATGGGTGTTTTCAGGGAAAGAATCGATGACTAATAAGCCAGGTATGTTGAAGGTAGGATTTGAACCCTGACCTTGTGGTGCAGAGGCAAGTATCCTTCCCACTAGGCCACCATAAGAGAACAAAGAATTCTGAAGGGACGCATTTCATTCCAAAATGCTGTACTGTATCCTGAATTGTAACAATTTTGGATTCAAGTGTTTAAAAAATGGAATGGGAAACAAATTTCCCCAACAAAGGTGATATTAATTGGAACACAGAATTTGACTGGAGCACAAGTTGAGTGTTACTGGCACATCCATTCTATTGACCTTAAAAATGTTCTTCATTTCACAAAACACTTCTTAAATGAAGCTATTAGCTATTGGTTATCTATTTCATATTTGCATTAGGGGAAATAGAACTGTTCCTTTAGCGCGTTCCTTTTTCTGTTTTATTAGATTGAAGGCTGATTGGCACTAAACCAGCATTACTACCACACCCGGTATATTCATTTTCTTTCACCCTTCTTAGTGTTTTAAATATAATATTGTGCCACAGAATGCATAAAGCCTTGTATTTGCTTTTTTGTTTTTTTACTTAATTCGGAAATCATTGTGTACAGTGTAAGAATTTTGTGACAAACAAACCAGAAAAGGCCCAGAATGACTTTTAACATGCAAGCATGTCACATTAACTCACGAAGTTAAGAAAGTTGATCTTTCTTATGCTAAGTTTATATTTTAGAACTAGATATTGTTCAGACAGCAAAAATATTATTGTGTTATTCTACAGGCTCCTGAAATGCTGTTGACCAAGTTTCCTTTACAGACATTTTAAATTTGTGTAGTTTGCATCAGCGTAAGATTACTGCTCCAGGGAGATATACCAGGTATCTCCAGAAAGAATGGATTTTGGTTATCTATTTCATATTTGCCCCCAACCTTGTGCATTAAAAGCCCCTTTCTGAATGAAAGAGTCAAGTCATGCATTCCTTCACATGCGCACCTTTGAACTGGACACAATGGGACCCTCCTCTGCAAACATCTCACACTTTGTGTGCCCATCGAAGAGGAGAAAGGCTCAAAGTATCGCTTACGCTCTCAGGATTGCAAACATGCAAACGGAGAGGGCAAGGGAGTGAGATTCGACACCTGTTTTGCTCAACACTTCCACTCTTGTTCACAGTTAAACTACTATTCTGCCTTTAGGGCAATTCCTTTTATGCACAGCCATAATGTGGTCTTAAAACGGTGCAGGACGTCAATGCAGACTGTAAACAAAGGCCCACCAGCCCCTTCGGCGGCGCACAGCCTTTAAATCCATCATCTGTGCAAAAAGCATCGGAACAATACAGAGGTGGGGGCCTTCCTTCTCCTGCTCACTAGTAACATACCCAAAGTCCTCCGGTTATGAAAGGGATTGTGAAATTTCTATGTTGAGAATAAAGGTGGCACAATGCTGAAGCTAAAAAAGCTTAAGTAATGCCGGTTCAATATTTTTTCTTTAGTAAGAAAAAATCTTTAGTAAGTAAAAAGCTACTACATTTTTCAAATGAACAGGTCGCTTTGAAACAACATGATACACTGTTTGTGGCATTTCAGACTATGTTTTCGTCCCTTCAGTATCCAATTCAGTACTCCCTGTTGACACTGGCATGGTTTAACGGCTGATATCTGTTGTTGAGTTTTCACTTAACAAGCTTTCCAAGGTTGCCAAACACTTAATGCTCATAAAATTTGTTTTTTCAAAAAGACTCCTCCTTAAATTTGTACAAATAAATTGACATTACAGTTTGAATTAAAATAAAATTTGTTTGCAACAATCTTGCTCCCACAGATTGAGCAGGAAACAATCTTTTTGGTCGCAAACGATCAACTGAAGTTTCACAATAACTACTGCATTGATTTACATATACAGACAAGAAGCTGCACATTGCCCTTTTTTAATAATGTGTGCGTTTAATCATTAAACTAAGCACTTTCCACAAAACAAAGCCAACAGCCAATTACTTGATAGAATCTATAAAACAAGTATGACTTTCGGCGAAGAAAACCCATACAGACTGTTCCGAGCAGAATGAACCAGTGCAAGTAATCAGATTTTCAGAACAGATTTTCTGCTGTGGTTTACAGCTTGAGGATTCCATTTCTTTCTAATTTATTACAGGAGTAGAACTAATTGGATGGCTCATCATTTTGTAAATGATTTAACATCAAAACGCTAGTGAGCTGTGCCACAGCATAATACAACGGAATCATGTCTCTTTAAAAGGCTTCTCTTTAAACATAAAATGCAAACAACGGAGACAAAAAAAAGCAATTTGGTCATATTCAAGTACACCCATGGAGGATTAAGACACATGGAGTATTGGTAGTGCAACAGCTGAGCAAATAAGCTCACAATGAAGGCACATAAACATCTGTACATATTCACATCTGCTGTCCCTTTCAGACACACAGTTCTCAACACTAACAATACCAGCAACTGAATAGCCTTTCCACAGAGAACACAGACATGGTAGAAAACCTAAGGGACCATCTTTCTCACACACACATGCTCCAACAGCGGAGATGCACATGTTCAATAATTCTTAGCTTTGGCCTAGTCATAAGCCAGCCTTTAACATTCTGGAACAGCTCTAGAACTATGTTTCATGTGTACAAAACAAAATCACCATCAAATGGGGATTATTATAGGTTCACTATTTTTGTGTTCACTAGACACAATGTACAGTACGGTATGAGAGGTCATGAGAAATATTGCTTTCGAGGGATTAGAGACGCTAATAAATAGTACTGAAGTGGGTGTGATCAGTCTGTGATCCTGAGCAGCACTGCAACATGCGTGGTTTGCAGATACAGTTACAGGCACAGTATGATGAATGCCTTTCTGACAAACGTGTCAAATAAATCTAGTCAGAACTATGTAAAAAAATGCTTAGTGTGCACGTCATTATAATGGCAAAAGACGGTGATGGAGGAGACAAAACAATTCTACATCTAGGAACAGCCAGCCTAAAATCTCCCAGAGCTATCCCTAACATAGAGCATTTTACTTTCATTCAGTCATAAAGTAATAATAATAATAATAATAATAATAATAATAATAATCCATAATTCCAGCAAAACATTTTGAAGTTTGATTATGGACTCCATACCTTATATTGCAATATTTGCTTGACTACCTTTGGCTAAAATAAGGCCACTTTTCTACAAAAAAATATATAGAATTCTCAAATACAATAATAACAGTAATAAATAATGCTTCTACAAGCAATACAAAAATATCCAGCAATACCATAAATTATACAGCCATGTGACTAAAGGCACCAGCATAACTGAAAGAAGCAATTGCAGTCAAGTCTAAAAAGACTCTTAACTGTCTCTGCGTAAAAGCTTAATTCCCTTGGAAGTTTAGCAATATGCTAGTTTCAGCACATCTTAAGTAATCCTGGTACTTGGAAAGGCACATATGACAGTGATAATATACCATCAAAAGACCTCCTGAATTTCTTGGACACATCACTTAAATTATTACCAGTACTTTAAACTACAGTAATGGTTTAGGCAGTACAGTCTCATGCCGGTAGATGTGCAGGACACTCTGTCTCTTGGTTGACCCACATGTGCTTTGTTCTCTCAAGCTCAGTGTAGTATGTATTCAGTCTCAGCCTG
Organism: Brachyalestes nurse; assembly: GCA_037974405.1. Lineage (NCBI taxonomy): Eukaryota > Metazoa > Chordata > Actinopteri > Characiformes > Alestidae > Brachyalestes > Brachyalestes nurse. The sequence continues at coordinate 5,829,553 of JBBPCY010000109.1, forward strand.
CGTGCTTTGAGTAAGCGCAGTGCCTCCTTTTTGAGAGCCTGTCCATGCAGAGGGGTCTCCATGTAGCTGTGGTGGGCGAGTTGTAGGTAGATGGGCACCTAATGCTCTCACAGGGCTGTCTCGAAGATAACCAGGTTAGTGTCTTTGCGAGAGGCCAATCCGTTGGCCAGGTTGGGCTGACTGCGGTTCTTATATGCCTGCGGGCAGAGGAGAGAAAGTGCAAGTGAGCTTTACGTGGCTGAGGAGATGCTCATGGTCCTTTCAGAAGACTTGGAGGGAGATAAAACACACCTCTCATTTCCTTTGTCAATCAACAAAGCATTTCCAAACATGAGAACATTCACAATAGATCAGTGAATGGCTGCAAAATTCCCCCTTCTTTAATATCATTATTTTGCAGAAATCAAATCCTTACATTGTATCTGTGCGCACTGATTGGCTGAGAAAGAAGTCTGCAGACAAAAAGACACCTGGCGTTCCATTTCTTTCTTTCTTTTTTCTGGATGGAAAATAAAAAGTCCCGACGACACAAATAGCGACCGACAAACAGTTGGCCATACTATCAGATATACTCCCAATTGAGCTTGCATTCACGAGGCACAAAGGCAGAGTGGTGCGGTATCAGGTGATGTGCGTTTGAAAGCCCACCGGTCAGCTCCAGAGGGCCTGCTCTGTGAATGAGCTCAGCGGTGAGGGAGGCAAAGGGGAACCTGATCCAGAGAGAGAACGAGGGGGGCCAAAGGCTCCTACAATAACCCCCATCAGCCTGCCACTGCAGAGGGAGAAACTGATACGAAGGAAAAGTACAATGGCCAGGGCTCTTTGAAATGCTGAGTTTTGTGTGCTTCTGGCACGGGCGCATGTGGCACCGGCAGAGAACAGGACAGGAGAAAAGGAGACATGCTGTTTGTTGTTTGTGCAGGGGAAGATCCATGGTTACGTTTTCCCGGAAGAGCAGAGGGCTCATGTTTGTGTGCAGATATGTTTGTGTGTAAAACTGTACGAGTGTGTATGTGAGATGTGTGAATGAGTGGGAGTAATACAATCTGAGAGAAAGACAGAACGTAGGAGAATGTGACTGGGGAAAGCCTTAATCTGTGTGTGTTGCTGTTGAACGTACCTGTTTCGCCAGCTGTTTAAGGGAGGCGGCCTCTGCCTTTCCTGTCTGTTGAACCATCTTGTAGAAGATTCCATCCTGGTTCTGAAGCAGGACATGAGGTTCATCATACTCGTGGATTTGACCCGCATCAAGAACCTGCGAGCAAGGAGCCATCTTTTAGTTGTTTGAAGAGAGAACCCCAAAACAATATACGCAGTTGCAGGTCAGTCATCTATACGCAAAGACAGAATTTTTTTGATGTCAACAGTGTTCTACAGTCAGTATGCACATGAGGCGTCAGGGTTGATGCCCCTTGTTCCAGACCTTGACCAACAGTAATTACAGCAGTGAGTAAGTCAGAAAGCTGTAATAGCGTCACTCAGAATAGGTGTGTGTGAGGTAAACAGTAATTATGTGATGTGTGAGTTTGAGGTGGGGGTGTTTTATGGTTTAGCTAATTATACAGCCAAGATGTGGGTGACACTGTACTGACCACAGCAAAAAAGAGAAATTATTGAAAGTAGCATGAGCCAGTGTGAGTCAGCACATCTCTGTATTACTGCAGAAGACAGCAATTCCAGCATATTGCCGAAGTAATAAAAGACAATCACAGACTTAAATATAGAAACATAAAACTGTCATATAACCAGTGAAAGTACTACCTTACATTTGAATTATTATTTAAATGTACATTCATTCTGTATACCACTCTCTCTATGCATAACAATTTACTGTGCAGCAGCCACAACTTACTAAATTCAGCCACTATGAGAATGACCAGATTTCTTTTTTTCACTGCCCACGCCTTGTTCAGACACACAAACAGCTATTTAATGTTTATTTTTCCCACTGTTTGCTGAAGTTCTAATGTAATGCAGTGGTACATAAGGAAGAACATCAATGGCATTAAGTTTCCACTGCCAGGCTGCCATCAAGGTCTAGACTACTATATAGGAAGTCAGATGATTCAGATACCCATTGATGCCTCTCATCTGTTTTCTTTGGTATTAGTCAGTGTAAACATGGCTTAATTCTAGAACTCTGCAACAAAGGATTGTTACACTTACAAAGACTGCATAAATATTTCTTTCAAAACAAATGCTGAATACCAGATAGGCCTGCATGGTCTCTTAAGGCACATAAGCTGAAGGGCAGAGTCCATATCAGTGCTTTTTACCACTCACCAGTATGCGGTCACTGTCTATGATTGTGTTCAGTCTGTGGGCAATGGTAAGGACAGTGCACTCATGAAACTTCTCCCGAATGGTCTTCTGAATGAGCTCATCTGTTCTGTAAAATGTAGGCACACAACCACAGATTTCCAAGATAAGACATGGTTGAATGAAACATGTAACTCAAGCAGCTCACCACAAGACCCTGTGTAATCACTCGCACAGTTTAGTAGGTGTATTAAAAACGTGAAACACTGCAGACTTTTACCTGGGGTCGACATTGGCTGTGGCCTCATCAATGATGAGGATGCGGTTCTTTCTCAGGATAGCTCTGGCCAGACACACAAGTTGTCGTTGGCCAACGCTGAAGTTAGAACCAGATTCAGCCAGAACTGTCTCCAGCTTACTGGGCAACTCCTCCACCACAGACTTCAGCTGAACCTGAGAGTGTATACAGGTGCATTTAAGCATTGTTTCTGTAATTATAATGTACAGTACATCCTTGGAAACTGAGCTCAAACTTCAAATTCATTTACAAGTGAGTACGTGCTTATTACTAAAGTTTGAGGTGTTTAAATTTGTAGCGGTTTAACTCCGGTATGGAAAGCACATGTTCTTACAGGAAAGGCAAAGGTTTGGGAAAAAAAAAACAACTTGTAAGCATACCTCCTCCAGAGCACTCCACAGTGCCTCATCTGAATGCTCATTGAACGGGTCCAGGTTCTTTCTCATCGTGCCAGTAAATAACACAGGATCCTGAGGGATGATGGACATCTTCTTGCGGAGGTCATGTAGGCCAATCTCAGAGGTCAACATGTCATCCACGTATATCTTACCCTCTGGCTCTGCCAGGCGGAACAGTGCAGAGATCAGAGAGCTCTTCCCAGCACCAGTCCTACCCACGATACCAACCTTACCAGTGAAGATAAGTAGAAACAATCAATTATTTTACACTAGGGGTGGGCAATATGAAAAAAATAAATATTACCATGACACTATGATGCCTGATGCGTATAACAATATTTGACACAGACTAAATGTGCTACGTTGCAAATTGTCATAAAACCTTTGGAGGAAGCTAGAGATATCAGGTTCAGTGAAAGCCTATGCAGGCACAGGGAAATCTCCATACAGAAAGGACCCTGGTCACCTCTGCCAAGACCTTCTCACGGGCAACAGCACTAACTACTAGGGGTGTAACGGTACAGAAAGGTCACGGTTCGGTTGACACTATAGTTCTGACATCATGGTTTGGTACGGTTCACGATACAGCGAAGTTAAGTAACAAAAAGTTCTAAAGAATGAGGCTTGGTTTGTTTTTGTTTATTTTAAATAAACAGGAGTGTATTAACCAGTAAACACACATTCTTGCTTTTATTTTCATGTATGTGTAAGGCAGCAGAAGTGTTATGTCAGTAGGTGGCACTATTGCACCACACTAAGACCCAGGTTTATGATTTACTGGCACTTCTTGGTCCCTCTGTGATTCCGTAGTACTTCAATCACGTCTTCTCCGTCGTTCCGTGTATTCTCCATACGACATCATGTACCGAACCCTGACCCATGTACCGTGACGGTTCGGTACCAATACATGTATCGTTACAGCCCTACTAACTACTGCTCCACTGTGCTGCCGATATTGTGTGTAGCAATAACATTGTCATGATAGCAAAAAAATATTGTTATATTACTTGCCTGGACACTATCAATAATACTTATATTGTCTGTTATATTGTTCATTGTTTATCTTGTCAAAAGTTCTAAAAGCTGGTTGACCTGTCTAACTGCTACCTTCTTCAGGTTCAACCTATAGTCATACCTAAGTGCATGTTTAAATGAAAATATTCTCATGAGAATAGCAGCTTTGACTCTGTGCCGGCAAATCACACTACTGATTCCCACTGGTTTTATAAGAATGAGCGAATGTTGGCCTTACAAAATTGGTAAAGCTCAGTGTTAGTCTAAGTCACATCATATTTAGCATCTACTCTATAAGGCAACTGATCATTTTAGTAGCTTCTCTTGTCCTGGAAACAGAAAGCTCATCCTGAGAAGTAAATATATCAGCAGACAGGCCGTTAAAATGTAAAGCAACATAAACAGCTATAATGGTCATCTCATTTCTTATTTAGTCATTTATTTTAGCCACTGCTTATCTCTTATAATTATTCAAAATTAGTGTAAAATTATGGGCTGGTACCAAACAGACAGTTTTTCCATGTCGGAAACTCGTTCACGGTTGTTAAGTTGTTGTTGCAAGTTAACAACTTGTTAACGATTTTTCCTTGTAGATCTTCCCTTTTGCAGGACACATAAGTCAACAACTGGTCGATTAATTCACAGGAACAACAGAGTATCGAAATAATTTGTTTTTCGCAGCCTTAGACAACAAAAAGTAACATTCAAATGCACTATGCTAAGAAGCATGCAATGAGACTCACCTTTTCTTTGGGTCTGAACATGGCGGTCATGTTTTTGAGGACCACTGGCCCATCAGAACTGTAGGAGAACTTAACCCGGTCAAAGCTGATCAAGCCCTGACTGGGCCATTCAGGAGGAGGTCGTTTCTGTGTTTCCCATGGTGCTTCGTTCTCAAGCTCTGTGTATTCCACCACTCTCTCCACTGATGTCATCTACATACACACACACAGAACACCATACAGGTAAAGGATCAGGTTAATGGACCTTCTCACACCTTCTCTGTTGAAAAACATCCTCCTACATTCACTCTATCGCTACTAAAAGACGTGCTCACCATGTTCTCCACTTCAGCACTCTGTCTCACACCCCACTGGAACATACCCATCAGGGTGACTGCATAGGACAAAGCCAGGCCCACAGAACCTGCTTCCAGATCTGATAAAGACAGACCAGAATGGCATAAGGACTGTTCTCGCACTCTCAACAAAACACTTATATGCAACATGACTTTCTCTCCTAGAACGGAAGGCTTATGGTGTCCATGAAGCTGTTCTATTTTTTGAAAATATTTTACTGTCTGGCAAATATCCTAAAATATTCAAAAGGTTTCTTTAAACTTTAATGTGAAGTCTGCTGAGGCCAGTGTGGTGTCTTGCTTAGAGCAGCCTCTAGGCTTCGAATATTTGTTGGTATTTCCGAAGTGCTTGAATACTCAAAATCACCAGCCACACAGACAGTAAGACAGTAAGTAAACCAAATTACAACTGAGCATTTATTTATCACTACTAGGGTTTTAGTGCTAGCCTATATTACACAATTTACTTTAAAATTATTGGATGACAAGAAAAATGAAGTGGATGGGATTTAAGTATCCACTCATGATTTGTCATAGCCCACATAAAAAGCAGCATTTTTCTGATACTGTCAAAGTGATTTGAGTGCCAAAAATAAAGTTATAATAAATTATTATAAAACATTCTCCATAATGTGACAACCACTATGGATTTTACATGCCCTGTTGAAATGTAGCTTAAAAACGACGCTCTTTCAAATACACACTCGAATACTTGAATTATCTTCAGTTATCCCTAAAAGAATCCTTACTGTCTCTCAACAGAAGACATCCAAAGGCTGTGATGGTAACAAACACAGAACACATTCCATCCAGACGCACGGCAAACCAGCGCGATGTGGTCAGGAACAAGAACCAAGCCTCTGTGTAGGCACACATTCAAGATGGTTGTTAGTCTGGAAAAAGTACAATAAATTGGCGTGATAATGTGGACTAGAACTAGTACAAGTGTCTTTCACACCTGAGTGCAGATCCTGATGGGCATCAAAGGTTTGCTGGAACCTTTCCTCAGCCTTGAAGGCACGAATAGTCCAAAGACCTTGGAGTGAGGATGACAGGTGGGAAAATACAGGGCTTCGAGCTGGAGGAAAAACACAGTTAAATCTCATATCATACACATATATCATAACTATACACATAATAGGTCATAACAGGCAATTAACAGACACTCACTTGTGGATTCAAGACGTTTAACATCACGTGAGGTCTGCAGAAAGTAGCGTCGCAGGAACAGGAAGACTATAAGGAGGGGCAGCACAGGGATCATAATCCATGGGATGACTGAAGCAGCCACAGCGATGACACCTATGATCTGCAAAAACACCTGGAGAGAGATATTGTACAAGCTCTTTGTCACGGTGGTCAACGGTTGAGTTCTAAAAAGTACTTTCAAGAGCTCCTTAGTGTTGAAGCTTTCACCCACAGCAGCTTCAGGGCCACCTACAAAACCCCACAGAGAATTACACCATGACTTGACATTTTCTGATGGTCCCCTACCTAATAAAAGATATATTCAATGGTTTAGATGGTTTTCATCCCTAACATGTTTCTTACTTCCTCTAACACAATCATGTCACCATACTGAGTGTTGGTGAACGCTAGCATAATGTAACTGAAGTTACCATGTTTTGTTGCATCACAAATGGACAAAAAGCTTCTTCTAAGCAAATGATGCTTTCTTGTTGCAATTTTTTGCTGATTCCATACAAGGCCCCCCACAGTTAAGAGTAGCCTTTCTCTAAACGCTTCTATTCCGAACCACTGGCCTGATTAGGACATCTGCATTCTTGTCCATCCTGCTAGGCAGAATACAAAGTAAAATTCTGTCTATTTGGGTGGCACAGAAAACGCAGTCCCATCTTTCTTAGTAGAGCCCAGTGAGCCAAGACTGGGGTCATTCTTCTGACAAAACAAATGACAAATGAGGGTATAAGAGGAATAGACTGAGTTAAAGGGCCCAAGCGTTCGAGGGCAGTGGGTCTGCTCACAAATGCAAGAAAGAACACAAAGCCCTACCTACAAGGGCATCTAGATGGCTTTCATTGTCTACAGATTCTCTGGTCTTTACTTCACACCACAGCAGCTAATAGTGAGAAGAACACTGAGGAAAAAGACAGTGGGAAAGGCCCCTGAAAGGATGAGCAACAACAGTCAAGATGGTAGAGCCCTTTCAATTTGCTTGCGAATGAGGAAGAAAAGGAAGGATCCCCTTCCTGACAGGATGAAGTGCTTTAATGGAAGACTATTGTGCTTTTTTTATTTAGTCTGTCAAGTGACACACAATGGCACTTTGTGGACGTGAAGTGGCATTTGTCTTACACACAGGCACTCTGACCACATTCTAGGCTGATCTACTTTAGCCAAAGTGCTGAATAGAGGGAGCAATTTTTTTTTTTCGTTTGTTGAGTTGGTGATAAGTATTTTAATATTGCAGCAAGTTAATACCCCCCCACACACACACAGACACAAACACACCTGCACACCACAACTTACTTGGATAAAGTCCACAAACGTCCAGGGAAGCAAGGAGTCTACGTGTCCAATGTCCTTAGAGAAGCGGTTGAGAATTCGTCCTGGAGAAGAGCAGAAGAAAGTTAAACCTCTTCATTGAATAATTATAAAGCTTATATAAAACAACTTATAGCTACACAGCATGACACACAATACACACACTATCGTCTCCTTGATTAAGGAAAATGGTAATAAATAAGTAAATCAAATTACACAGCTATAATTTAGAGCTGTGGTAATTGCGGGAATCATTGATTTCGATTTGTATCTTATCAGACGTATAATATAAGCCTTTTATAAGGCCCTTTAACCTATAAAACAATCTGATCAACATTATATAATGAATGAAATTAGAAGACACAAATGGAGCACTGCTCATATGGTTGACAAAAGCACTGCACAAAATGTCAAATGTCACAAATCAACTACATTTAATGCCTAGCTGTGCAAAAATAAAATACACTATGCAGGACCCAGCATTCATCAGGTTGGGAAGGAATCCATGTAAACGAGTATCATACAATGGATTTAACACTTGTACTGCAGCTCACCCAAAAAAAGTGTCAACAATTATTCATCTTTTACAAAAGAAGTAATTAAACTAATGTCAGATTCAACAGTGTTACTGAGAAAAAGCACATCTGTTCACACTGATCCAGTAGATGAATGTTCACAAACAGAAGACAGTTTATGTGTTGGTTCAAGCTGATGATGTAGCGCAGTGCAGTTAACGGCTGCCTCCACTCTTCTGCCTAGCTCATAACTAACGCTCAGCTTTCTTGCAGGCCTTATACTTCTGGCCCTCACACTGTACGCCTTGTACAACTGCTACTGATAACACGGCCAGAGTAGTGGGCTCTGAACATCTCCTCCACAAGCATAAATTGGTAAGGCTACAGAGATGTGTAAAAATCTCCATTATCAGCAGTCACACCCCGATAAGGCGGCGAAATAAGGAGCAAGTCATCTGGAATTCAAAATGGGGAACCGCACTCTCAGCATTTGCTTTTTAGAGGCGTAAACTGACTTCACCAGGACATTTTCTCTGCCCCACTTACTTGTAAGTTTGATTGATTAGCTTGCAGTGTGCCACGCAATCAGAACTGGCCATATCAGCTGCCTTTTGTCCTGTAAACTGCAGGCATGGGTCCTCCATTATCGGCCACGCTTGTGTACTGTGTGACTATTAAGCCATTAGCAGATGCAATCAAACACTGCGGGTGAGACCAAAGTTCTAACCAAGGGGATTTAACACTGAAGATGCAGGACAGTAAACAGTTAAGGAAAGGTTTTTTTTTTCCTTTTAATATGGAACAACTAATAACCAAAGCTGTTCATATACACAGTAATCCCCCGCTTTTCTCTGGGGTTACGTTCTTAGAGCACCCGCGTATAGTGGAAAAACCGCATTGTTGTGTTTTGGTAAAAAAACAAAAAACAAAATGCCTAAAAAGCCTATTTTTATAGTGTAAACCCAAAATATGCCCCCAAACATGCTCCCAGAACACTTTAATTTCATTTTAAACTCATTTTAAATTAATTTTCATTTTAATGCATTACCCTTGAAGAAAATGTAAAGGTAAACTCGTCTTCGCCTCTTTCAATTTAAATTCCCCACCGAGATTTGTAACTCAGAAGGTCGCGGGACAAAAGTATTGGGACACGGCGGCGAGGTGAACGTTTTTCAGGGGAATAACCCCTGATCTACTCGGGCTAAAAATACAAATGAGGGCTCACTGGAAAGGTCTCCTGAAGATCAACTGAACTGTGGAGTTTGAAGTGTCTGAGTGCTTGCACCGTGGAGAAATCATACTTGGAGCGCAGGAGCTCAGCCCTGGTGTGGAACTCGAAAAAGTGCTTCCACGTTGGCTACAGCCTGCCCTGAGTCCCCTTGTGTGAAAACATCCAGAAAATTATATTTGTTGCCACAAAAAAAGCAAAAAAAAGGCGGAGAATATTTGCAGTTTCTGTGTTATTGTGGGGATTTCCACGTAAAACTGGGGTTTTATTTGTGTGCGTGTGTGTGTGTGTGTACACATATATATTTATTTATTTTTATTTATATATGTATATATGAATGACTTTGGCTATTAGTTGTTCCTTATTAAAAGGAAAAAAACCCTTAAGCCTAAAACCAGCCAAGACGTAGAGCGCTGCGTGGACAAAGCTATTGGGACACGTTACCATTTCACCAACAGGGACTTTAATGACGCGGCATTCAGATACACAGACTTTCATTTGGAGTTGGTCCCTCTCTGCAGCTGCTACAATGGTTCTGTCCCTGATGTTCTGGATTCTGAGGGTAACTTGTTTTTCTATAATAAACTGGATAAAATGTGGCAAAAAGCTTTGTTTTATATTTGATCTGATTACATTCATGTTGAAGTCGAGATTTACAGAAATATTTGAACAGCAGCTGTATAACCGTGTTAAAAGGGAACACTGCTGTTAAAAAGCACCTTATTTGTTTAAAGTGTTTGCAAACCAAATGTTATTGCACTTTTGTTCAATTAAAAATGAAAAAAAAAACATGCGATTAATATCGCGATTAAAACATTTACTCGCAATTAAAAATTGACGCGCACGCACGCACGCGCGCACACACGCGCACGCACGCACACCTGCACACGCACGCACACCCGCACACGCACGCACACACACACACACACCTCTTTGCAAAACCACAAAAAATATAACTGACAATAAAATATCAGAAAACTGCACTGATGAATATCCTGATGAATATTCCAGGAGAATGATTGATGTTGAGCTGCACTAGAGGAGCAGAACAATATTGATTGTTCAAAGTTGCTAAAACTGCTTAAAATGTTATTATGGATATGCTTATCTGTGTGATGGATAAATCATTAACTTCTATTTATACCAATGTTATAACAGAGCTAAATTAGGGGCAACATGTATATGTTTACATTAGTTTCCTAATATGAGTACACCAGTGCCAAAAAAAAAATAAAAGAAGTGCAGCTTCAAACATAACATCTTATCAGCACAACCTTAAAGAGCAAGGCGCATTAATCAAACCATCACAGTGCTATAAAAGCTCTCTACTGATGTGCTCAGATTTTTCAAAGAGTACTTAACTATCCAAAACCTCATTTCACACAGATAAGAAGAGGGAATGGGCGGCAAATCAGCCTCTGTGTGTGTGGAGGCTGGCCAAGTGTTTGCCCTCTTTAACAATGAACACACCTGCCCATGTGGCTTTCATCCGAAGCTTCTCACCCACCAGCCAGCGAGTGCCCTGAACACTCATGTGTGAACTCAACTCTACAGAGCAAATAGTGAAATCTAGAGTAAACACTATTAAGACCAAATCGGCCCTGCTTCCTCTTTCTACCGGCCCTCAATCAAAGAGGTGTGGAAAATCTGGCTCATAACACATTTAATAGCCAAAACTAGCTTATTCTCCTCCAAGTGATTCTTCTTGTTACAGGTCATTTACTCACAACAGCACAATGACGCAAAAGATACGCAGATATCTGGATAATCATAGAAATCCTGATCATTTTTTCTGCTTCTGTTTCTTCATTCAAATAAAAAATTGAAAGAAAGAACTTCTAATGGCAGGATCATGTTACGAGAATGTCGACATTTTCTAAAAAAAATTTATTGTGTAGAAAAATCACAGCTAAACAATACTTTCATTGGGAAAATGAAAAGAATTTGAGTAAACCATCAGAAAAAGTAAAGAGGATCTCTGGAAAAAATAAGTAACACAAAGGAACACTGGGTTCACTATCTAGTCTTCATTGCCCTCTACTGGACAATTCTGGTAACAACACTTCATTTTCATTTACGCAGCCTAAACACTTACTTTATAAGCTTGTTTGGCCGAAAATGCCCTTGCCTTGACTTTCCCAGCCATTTTTGTGGAGACAGTTGTTTATTCTTGTTTATAACTTCAGCCTTATTTCTCCCACAGTGGTGAAATTGCACTATTTATTATTGCAAAAATGTGGGGTGAGTGGGCTCATTAATGAAAAGGGGGGCCCTGCAGAGAAAGTTTGGGAACCACTGTCCTAATGCATGTAGTTTTAAATTTCCTTTTGATATTCTGTCTTTACCAAAAAAAAAAAAAATGTCTCTAATATTTTAAATGCACTGGGAAGTATATTTTGCACAGCTAAATAAATAAATAAATAAGAATTGATTGCACACTCACCAACAGGGTTAATGTCAAAGAAGCGGACAGGCGTCCTGAGGATACAGTTGAACATGCGGTCGTGGAGTGTCTGAGCAGAGTGGACCAAAGCATTGAACATCATCAGACTGCGCATGAAGCCAAAGATGAGCGTGGCCACGGTCAATCCTGATGACAAATAAAACATCAGGAATATTCTGTATATGAACCAAGTTCTTATGTAATAACCATAAAACTCACTCCTTATACTCTGTTTGACACTCCTATGAGTTAATATTCAACTAAGCTTTGAATGTGGCATCGGCCACCTGACAGTCATGCTGGGCTTTTCTTATTCTGTGTCAGGGGGCTTACAGGGAACAGTATATTACAGCAACAATCTACCATTTATCTGTGATTCTGGTAATGATACCAGTCTGTAAATAAGGGGGGGGGGCATGCTAAAACCATGCCAGCACACAGGGTGGGCACAACCAGTCATCCAAATTCAGTCATTCAATGCTGATATGAACAATTCTGTGTAAGAAAAAAAAAAGTCACTCACAGGACTTTGTTCAGAATGGACGCTAAACAGTAAAGCCCAGGCTAGGGGTCAGTATTCTCAGAAAAGAACAACAGAGTCTACAGTGGACTCATCAGAATCAAAATGAGCCTGATGGGCAGGGATTCTTTACTACCTGTCGGGGGTTACTTTTGTAATAAAATAAATGGAATAAGACTTTGATGCTATAATACACAATGAGGAAAAATTAACCAAGACTCGGGCAGTTACTCAGAAGAGTTTAATAGCGTCATTACAGCAGGATAGAAGCTATTCTTGAAATGAGCCGTCTTGGATCCAATTAATAATTAATAATAAAAAAATAAAAATTAGGTGGAGAGAGCCCTGAGGCACCTCTGCATTAAGTAACACACACTGTGGTGTTAAATAATTGTTTTTTCACTGACGGTTGTCTTCCATTTAAATAAAGCCAAAAGATAAACACTGATCTGGCAGAGCTTAATAGAAATTTGCCGTATTGAAGCCAAAGTTGAAATCTATCAAAATATGATATAAAGCTAAGGTCTAATGGATCAGTATGTTAAGTTAGTGAAATTATATGAATCTAATATTAAAGCTCTGACTGATAAAGCCAGACTCCTGCATCATGCTGAAGGAAGAATCAAAATGTGAAGAAAGAAAGAGGCAAATTCATCAGTTCTGCATGGTGAAATAACCACTCTGACCCAAAGGAGGAGCAATACTGGACTAGATATGAAACCTGCAACTCTGCAAAAGTTAATTCCAAATCTAAATGAAACATATTTATAACAAATTCTACATAGATTTTCCTGACAGGTGTGTATGCATGTATACCTGAATAAATGCCCAAATAGAAGTCCAGGGAGAGCTGCTGAGTAACATTCTGGCTGCTGGTGTAGGTGAGGTTCTGGTTAATCACATTCACTTTCTCCTGTTCTGAAGCCCTGTTAATTCAGATCACACAGTCACTCCCAAAACCTGCTGAACATGTTTCTATTTTGTGTTCTACAACAATAAAAAAATATATATGAACAAACTTTATACCTCAAGCTTAATACCTGAAGCACAGGATGAGGAAGTACAACGCAATCAGATGAAAACTGATATGGATCCGATATTTTCTAAAAATACACCAAAAGGGAGTCACTCACCAGTAAGCAAGCCACCAGTCCTGAAGAATATAGGACACCTGACAAAAAAAAATAACCAAGGTATAACAATTCAATAAATCTATCATGTAGAAAAGAAGTGAGCTAATCCTGTGCTCTTGCAGCACGTCATACCTGTGCAAGCAGATTGAGAAGTACAAGGCCAAGCAGCACAATAATGTTAACTCCAGCAGTGAAGTACTTCAGATACAGGCGAATGCCTATGCCCCCCTCAGAACGGCTCTCCTCTGCCATGGTCTGAACCGGTTCTGCCTGCGCACCGCAAAACCACACAGTGAAGAGACAAGGTGATATTTTACTGTGAAATATAATTACAGCGTAATGCATTTCCAAAGTGGTTTTAAAAGAAAATTTGGCCAAATGAACTTCCACTGAATATTTCAAGAATATTTTAAAAGATGGCCCCAGGGTTTGGTAAAAACAAGGGAAAATATTTTTCAGACAAGATGATGGTAGCATAAAGTATTTGATTTTTAAATAATTTAATGACGATCCAAAATTGTGACCATTCCTATTAAAGCCTGATAGAATATTTAAACTGAGATATACTCAGTCATTAACGAATCTTTGTTTAATTACTTTGCCCTTTCTTGTAATACAGCCCTTGTTTGGACATTTTACTGCCAACCTTAAAACAAACCCACCACCAGGTGGCACCACTGGCACATGCACTTACCTATTTAATTTATCAGCAACACTTACGTTACAGACTTACCAAACCACCCCATTTAATGGGGTCCCCTTATCTTATAGATTCACTATATATGTAACAAAGTCCAGAATGTGGCACCTAGATTCCTTACTAGAACCAGGAAATTCAACCATATGGCCCAATAATGTCAGGACTTCACTGGCTTTCGATCAAATTTTTTACTGACTATAAAATTCTATGGACATATAAAGCCTTGAATGACTTTGTAGCCAAATAACTCTTGCTTTGAGCCTTCGCGCTCACTCAGATCCCCACATTTGGATATCCACTCGTGGCCAGGATTATGAAAGCTACAGCAGAGGAAAGAGTATCATATGAAGCCAAGCTCTGGAATATACTTCCAGATAACGTTGAGACTTAGTTAGGTAATTAATTTTTCCTGTCAGATGAAGAGTGTAGAGCTGGGAGGTGGTGGGCCCAGAGAACACAAGGAAACTGGGATGCTGGTGCCGTTGGCCCACCACTCCTCACGTTCACTCAGGTTTGTTGACAGTGGAATGGAGGTGCGCCGGTGTCTCAGTGTACTCTCGTGTCTATCACAACCCTCGGCTCTGCCCTTCCTAGCTAGGCTGCTATAGTGAGGAATAGGGAGTCTCATCTTGCACTCTTTACAGTTATAAAATCATACCCTGTAAACTAACACAGAACTAACTCTGTTCTCTGTGTTCCGCTGCACAGCTGTCTAGCCCAGTTGTCTAGATCACCAATAGGTCACCACCTTCTCAGTTCTGCAATCACTGGGGTCCTGTGCCCAAATGTCATTGACTGGTTCGGCTGCTTTCTCCCCATCCAAGGGCAACTGCTGTTCAAAGTTACAGTGGAGATTGTTGTTCCTGTTGTTGTGGACTATAGATTCACAGCTAGTTTTCCAACAAAATTCATTTCTATTGACTCTCAACTGTGCCAACTCTTTTAGCCACTGATGGCCAGTCTGTCCAACAGTGATGACGTTCACACACGAAGTGCTTCTACCAATAGAGACTCTCTTCCTGCCTCTCTGGGTCGACCAGAGGAGGATGGGTTCCCCTTTTGAGTCTTGGTTGTTCCTGAGGCCTCTGTCGTCTTTGGCTTGCTCACTAGGGCCTCTGGCCTGGATTCTGTAAAGCTGCTTTGTAACAACATTGGTTGTAAAAAGCACTACATAAAGAAAATTGAATTGAAATTAATATATGTCCTATATATACCAGATGGGTCTTCCTTGACTTCTACCTTCACAGTTACAGTAACTAAGTGATCCGTTATAAAATTATCATCACAATTTATCAATCACTACTGTATCATTGTTCAGTTTGGCCTTACAAAGCAGCTGGGTATGTATATGCACTCAAATGCCACACACTAGATACACTGCATGGACAAAAGCACTGATGCATCTGTTTTTCAGGGTCTAGGCTTCACTTCCAGTGAAGGGCAATCTTAATGCTTCAGCAAAGCCATGGCTCCAACTTTGTGGACACAGTTTGGGGAAGAACCTTTTCTAGTCCAGCATGACTGTGTCCCAGAAACACTCCAAAATCTCAGGGAAAGCCTTCCAAGAAGAGTGGAAGCTTTATAGATGCAGTGCGTGACCAACTCCATATGAAAGTTTACGTATTTTAATGCAATGTCAGTAAAATCCCTGTAGGTGTAATACTTTTGTCCACATAGCATATAAATGCCTCTGAAACATACGTACTGGCAACTGCTCTGCCTCGTCTTTATCGGACATCACTGATGACGTGTGAGAACGGACAGAGTTTTGTGAGAGGGTCCGGGTGCGGGAGGGCTCTAGAACCCCTCCTGTCTGCTCGTCGTCCTCATCCTTCTTCAGCAGAGAAGTGAAGTCCACACCTGAACGTAGCAGTTCAGAGTATGTGCCCCGTGCCACCATCTGACCCTGAGAGACAGAGAGAGACAGAGAGAGAGACTTTAGTCGCTGTTTACCACAACAAATTCGAAATTACTCCCAATTACTCCCAATATCAAAATTTTAAAACATTACTATATTACCTTTGGAGGAAAAATACATATTACATGTCAAAACATACAGAGGGTGACAATATGTAATAATGATTAGTTTAAATCACTCGCAAAAATGTAACTTAGCTATAGACTAAAGCCAACAGAGTAAAAATATAAATACATGTACACTGTAAAGCTTGGGTTAGGTCATGATCACATGCTATTTTACTTTAGCCGTTCTCATCTGGGAGCCTTATTAGCGCTGGGATTAAATAAAGCCTGGGGCATGTATTCACTGTGGTACAGTATGAGAAGAATGTGGGGTAGAAGCTCCACACAAACACACACCTCTTTCAAAACCAGAATATGATCAGCTGCTTTCAGGTACTGCAACTGATGAGTGACCAGGATTCTGGGCTTCTTCTTCAGAACACCACAAATACACCTGCACAACACACACAGGCACATGACATGGTCAAAAGCAAGCAGAATGCCCAAGAAATGTCCTTCCTAACTGCTCCATCTCTCTCTCTCTATCTATTTATATAAATAATAATATGCTGTTGACTGATTTTAGTGAAACATAGTTTGGAATGGTCACATTTATTACACTGTACAGAAAAACAGGCACTAGCTTCATTAAAACACACATCTGGGGTCATTTTAAAATGAACAAGGCCCCTCTTAAACCCATTCCAAATTCCTCTGGTCCAGGCTTTTTTTAATGTCTGGAGTGTAATTGTTGATCTCACATGCAATGATGGCTTTACTTTTGCAGAACAGAGCTACCAATTCTTTCCGTATTGACTCCGTATAGTCACATCTGTGAATGACTGGGGCTACACAGAGCCACCAGTAATCCATGGTCATCCCAACTCTGGCCAGATCCGACCACAAACTGGCACCCCTCCTATCCAGCGACTTACCACTGGTGAAGAGGCAGCCAGCCACTATCAGGAAAGTGAGGGAGTGGTCAACGGCAGCCAGTGCAGCCCTGCAGGACGGCCTGAAGACCACGGACTGGGAAGCTCTTTATGGGCCGCATGGAGAGGATATTGATATCAAGACAGAAGTGAATGTACTCTGTGATATAGTCTGTGAGGTTTACACTGTACCAGTGAAAGCCATTCACTGCCTCCCCCACAATAAGCCATGGGTCAACTAAAGACATGAAAGTCCTCCTGAAGGAAGGTATGCGGAGCACTTGAGCCTCAGTATCAAGAAAGTACCTGTAGTGTGGAAAACATGTCTGGTTCCTGTACCAAAGAAGGCACGCTCTAGTGCCCCATCGGATTATAAGCCTGTTGCACCTCACAGTGCATGAAGGTCTTTGAGAGACGGAACACCCTTTGCCCCCTGGTTAGACCACACCTGGGTTCTTCCCTCTCTCTAATGCCTTCAACACCACTCAGCCAGCCCAGCTGGGGAGCCAGCAGTCTGCTATGCGGGTTCCTGTTCCTTAAGTCTGGTAGTGGAGTGGACATTGAGATTGTTCAGGACTACAAATACCTTGGTTTGCATATTGACAATAAATTGGACTGTTAAAGAACGCTGTGGCCACATACAAGCAAGGTCAAAGATCTTTTAGCTGTTCTAGGAGTCTGTAGGAGCCGTTTTCGATGTTGCGTTGCGCTGGGGCGGCATGAAAGTGGCAGCAGAAACAAGATACTTAAACTGATCAGGAAAATGAACAGAGAGCACTTGCAGTCACAGACTGACCATCATAAAGTGCTCCAGTGAGCAGCTCATAAAATCCCTCCCCTTCCGTCACATAATCTGCAATAATCTGGTGCTACTCAGATGTGCAATTTCTTATTGTGTGCTAAATCATGCAATATATTATTATGTGCAATAGTCTTATCATGTGCAGGATCACTACTAATGTCACTATTACATGCAATAACAGAGCACTACTCCAGAAAACTCTGTTACTACTACTTCAGCAGCAATTTTAGTTATTTATCTGTCTATAGTATTTATAATCAACCTCTCTTACTGACCACAGCATTTTGTGTATAGATCATAGGGTATATAGCAGAGTATGTGTTTGATATTTTATATTGTTCTTGTCTTTATGTTTCTGTGTGATTGTGCAGGCATAGTTTAAGCAATTTCTTCCAGGATCAATAAGGTTTTCTGATTCTGACTTTAATCACAAGCCCAGATATGAAGCTAATGTATAGCATTAGTATAATGTATAACTGAACGGTTTCCTCTTGCAGGAAGTGATGCTGATATTTACAGCATGTAATACAACACACATTTATATGTGCAACTGGATTTTTTGGGAGGGATTTGCCAACTTATGTCACATCCATGGAGTGAGATGACCGGCCGGTTGTATGCTGATAAGGGCACCATCACCCCTCACTGTGCCTCCACAAGGTGCTGGACTGGTTTTATCAGGCCCCACGGGGACCTTACATTTATTTAAACAGCAAAAGAGCACAGATATGAGGAAACACAAAGCACTAGCCAGGGACAACTGGTTAAAACCAGTAAACAGAAGTGAGGCACACTTCCCCCGAATGCTACATAGTGCTAAAACCGTTTAATTATTACAATGGTGTTAATTATTCATAATTTTATGATGCTCTTTACTTTACATAGCTAATGTTGTGTAAAAAAAGAGAAAAACTTACTGCTCAAACAGATGTCTGCCCACCTCTGCATCCACGGCACTCAGGGGGTCATCCAGCAGGTAAATATCGGCATCTTGATACACAGCCCTATGACAAACACACAAAAGTAGAGAGGATGTTTGTGTTATACATCTTCCAAATACTGCCATTTCAGTTCCTTTTATTACATGATCGTTTCTCAATCCAGTTTTCAGGTTTTGTTCCTCTGCTTTTGACAGTTTTGTAAAAGTCCTCTGTTTCTGATGGGCTTTAACACTCCTTTAAGAGGGAACAGGGGGGCCTAAACCGCTGTAAGGTGTAAAGAAACGTTGGGTTTTTTTTAATGACATTAAACAATGAATTCCGCGCGAGGTGTTTTTGCAGCATAGTTTCCACATATGGACTCTACAGCTCAATTCAGGACTGAACCGCACATTTTGAAACTGTAACAGTGTTTACACAGTGCCTCAAACTCTTTCCTTTAAAACAAATACAAACCATATTGAAGCTTTAAAAAACATTGATCTTACCTATTTGGGAACTGTCTGAGTATGGTCCTAATATTCTAATGATCAAGCTTGATTAACTCTTTACTGTCCAGTGTGCTGCAACACTGAAGCATAACTAAGCAACTGAGCGAAATGACTAAAATGGGCTTGTCACTATTATAGGAACAAACAGAAATGGCTCACACTTGCAATACTTGCAATAAAATATTTTGTTACAATAACTTGCATAATAATTAGAATATTTTTCTTCTCCTATAAAGTTTTTTTTTTTAGATACAAGATTTTGTTCCATCATTAATGATGTGCAGGTCATATTGTACCCAGCTACCCGTTGCTCACCAACACCATTATCTAGCTTCAAAGTAAAACGTCTTGAAGGTGGTAATGGTTTTATAGACTTAACTGTAGGATGCTGATCCAGGGAACTCACACTCACACTCACACTCACACTCACACTCACACTCACACTCACACTCACACTCACACTCACACTCACACTC
>JBBPCY010000109.1:5865518-5879297 GCA_037974405.1 Brachyalestes nurse
CAGTCTGTGTGGAATGAATGTATACATTATACAAGTTTCACTTCTTGAATGGAATTAGTGAAATAAATCAACTTTTTTCTGATAAACTTTATCAAAGAGCTTTGTTGTGAATTCTGGGACATGTGTGCGAGCTGTTGATGGGTGTGTTGTCCACACTTCTCCCCCCGCCCCTTCCTGTTCACAGGTGTAGTCTTATGAGACACAGTCGTGCGCTGCAATCCCACGGAGCAAGGAAGTGGAACACGAGAGAAAGCTGGGTGGAGCAGAGAGGTGCAAGCGAGGACCCAGTTCCCCAGTATTGTATCACCAACTGCACGGATCGTTGGGAGAAATGAAGGGACGTTTTCATGTGTGTTCTTTGGAAACTCTGGCTTTTGTGTTTTTGGCTAGTTGCTGGTGAAAGAAACCTTATTGTTAAACCTCTCTCCTGTTCCTGCTAGTGCGTCCTTTTGTCAGCAGAAACGTGACAATTCCTCTTAGTGTCCCTGTTTAATGCTATTTTTTTTTTTTATTTTAAAAGAAGGATACAGTTCAATCCATTTGCTTAAAAGATTCAGCCTATAAGGTGCTTTGAAACTGCGTGTGGGTTTTCTCAGCGAGTCTTTTCGGCTGTTTCATTGCTGTCTGTCACTGGTAGTGGTTCGGCTAATGCGGTGTAGGCCAGATTTTCATTTTAATTTACATTTGTCTGATTTGACCATCCTCTGTTTTGCCGGTGTAGGATTTTGAACCTACTTCATCCAGAGCAAAAGCTTTGATATTCCAGACATTGAAATCTTGTATTCTTGCTGTCACCTTTCCAGAGGTCCTAAATATCTTCTTTTTTTACTCTGTTGCAGGGATTTCACTTTTTTCTTCTTTTTCTATCATGTGTGGAACTGTGGTGCATAGAATACGTCTGTCCCTTGAACTAAACAGAAACATAGAAAAAGTGTTTTCCAATCTTTTAATTTGATAATTCAACCTTTCTCATACAACCAGCACGTTTAGCATCTTAATTCTAAAGCTGTGCGTGCTTAATATCAGATTGCTCACTTCTAAAGCTGTTAATGTAAATGGAATAATAACTGATCAGAATTTTGAAGTCTTTTGCATAGGTGACCCCAGTCTTGTCCGTCAGCCTGCAATAGCACCAGCACCAATCCGTGGATATCTTTCGCACTAGTTCTGTTGTGAGTGTGTCCATTTTTCTGTGTGATCATCAGTCCACTTGGATTCTTCTCTGCCATGTAGCAGCTCTATCAATACTACTGTTTTTGACAACAGCTTTGGTATGCATTTGCCAGTGAAGCTGATCATTTCTAGCACTGTCTACACCCCTGTCTTCTTCTTCATGCCTGGACATTTCCAATAGTGCTTTCACTTTGCTGTTGTCCTGTTCCATAGCTGTTCCTGGCAGTTAGTCACCCAGGTGATCTTGTTTACACCGAACTGACGTTTTGCCCTAGTCAGCATCAGTCCATACGTCTAGATGCTTTGAGGCACTGTGATGCAGCGTTGATCCCTAAAGCGGGATCGCATCCACATACACTTCGGGGGCCTGAGAGATTCCAAAACACTTCCTCTGGAAACAGTAAAAAAAAAAAAAACAGTAGTGGACAAATGTTTTGAACTTAAGGAACTTTACTCTCTCTTCATGCAGCTTCAGCTGCCTTAAGTCCTGGGATGCATCCAGTTAGGTGGAATTTCACCTCTGATTGGAATCTGATAATGTTCCCTCTTTATGTAAGCATTCAGGCCTTTCATATCAATGCCACAATTCTGTTTGCTCACACACAACATTGAATTCAGCCACTTGGTGGGCTCCTCCACTTTCCCAGGCCATGTCATCCATGAACAACTGGCAGTGCATCATCTTTCAGCCACTGCTTACTGGGGACTGGTAGGACATCCAGTGTGGCTCCTGCTGTGCTGCCATGGTCCCTCATGCCATCATCGAACATGCTGCAGAGCCAGTTCACCAGCTTAATATATTTTTATGGCTCCAAGTAGGCTAAGTTTAATCAAGTCTGGCAGCACTCCAGAATTCCAGGTTTTAGCTTTTACTTTCAAATCTGGAACAAAAGCGTCAACACTGTGCATGCTGCTGTGTGCGCGAGCAAAAACACGTATCATTCAAACATCTCTTTAAACGACCTCGATACAAGTTACCAATCTACAATGAATGATTAACACACATGCAGTAATTTAACAGCCTTAGTACTTTTAGAAAAATGAATACTATCCAAATATTTTGAAGGGTCAATCTTGAAAAATGAAAAGGTGGGCCTACAGTTTCTAAATTTAAGAATATAAAAAATAAAATAAAATAAAATATAGTAAAAATAAAATTTTAATTTTTCATTACATTTTTGACATCTTCCTCCTTTATGTAGGAAGAAATCCCAAAAGGTGTGTCTTTAAAGGAGAAATAACAATAATGATAGAACATTTGAAAAGAACATCTTGCCAAAGTTTTTCTGTTTACTTACATGTCCAATTCATATGCACAGTCGTTTCATAGGTAGGGTTACAGAAAAGGAAACTGATGTCAAAATCATTTTGGAAAAGAAAATATTTGACCGGGTATTATTTATGCAACAGTTTAAAATGTCTCTCAAGTTGTTAACTTTAAAAAAAGTATGGTTTCCAAATAAAATGATCAACAATATAATTCCAACATGATGTCACATAAGGTGCATTAACAGTAACTTGCTGAAAAAGTTTGTTATTGTGAGTAGTTCATAACCACAATTTTCCAATTTTGTTGCAAAAGGATAAAACATTAGGACAACATGAGTAGAAAAAGTCCCTCTAAACAGTGTAATCACACCTGAAGGGATGACATCTAACACAATAGAAAATTACAAGATTTACAAGTACTGACTATCTGCTTTAAGAAACTGACCAACCTGAATGCTGTTATTTTTAAACCATTTCGGAAAAAATAGATCTGTGTTCCTGTATGTTCCTGTTGTTCCTAGTATGGCATGAAAATGTGATTAAAAAAGAGAGACTGCGAGAGAAGCTTATATCTGTGGAAGCTGGACAGTTTGATGGAAATCTCTGAGATGCCAAATTTGCAGACCAATAAAAACCAAAAGCTATCTATTTTTGAGAAAATATAGGAAGAGATATCATGAAAGAGATATCATTCATGATTTATTGATAATCATTGGGATTATCAATAAATCATCTCAACCAGTCTTTGGTTAAGAGGACTCCTAAATATGTTACTTGATTTTTGATATGCATATTAATATATAATACAGTATACAATATTGATATTGCTATCTTTAACTGCTATTCATTCACATTTGCTGAGATTCAGACGTAAACCAGAAGCTTTAGAAAAAAACAGCCATGACTTTATAGCTGTTATTGAGGAGTGTTTTAGGATGCCAACTATCAACAAAAAGTAAATCATCGATGAATCATCGATGGGCATTACGACACAATTTCTATACTGTTTTTGAATACTTCTGTCAAAAAAAGGAGTTACCTGCTGCACTAATTCTTTTAAAAAATCAGCTGTAATGCGTAATTTCCTGGTGCTTCATTGGTTTTTAAACAATTAATTATTTGAAGAACTTGCCAGTGGCAATTTCTTCACAGTGAAGTGATCTGAGAAGTAAGTTGTGCAATATCATGTGACATTTTACCATGTGATGTTTTTCTAAAAGCAGTGTTTGTTCAGACTTGAATATAGGGGGCCACTTTACTTTATATACAGCATAGTGTATTTTCATATTGAGTTTTTTTCCACAGATTTTTATTTAGATTTATTACTCCAGGATCAATAAAGCTTTCTGATTCTGATTCTGAATTACTTGCCACTTTCCATTCCTTTAAGAAGGATGACAGCTTGAGTAGAACATCTTTTTCATCTGCTCTTATCGCTACCAAAGTTTCCAATTTCATATTTACTTATCTCACAATTAAATCCACACACAGTAATTGATTTAATCCAATAGGTATTCATAAGACTGGCTAAAGGAGTGAATTATTGAATTTCCATGACTAGCAGCTCAATCTTCCATGCATCTGGCTGGGAGGTACAGCATGAACTGCTGTTTGAACAGTTCACTTCATCAAGCGACTTCATACTTTCCATTTCTCCATCAGACAAAAGACCTTCAGCTCATAAAACACTACAACTCTTGCTGTCTTTCTTCTTCCTGCTCATCTTCTGCAAGCCAAGAGTATAGTTAAACCACCACTGCTGTCCTCTGGTGGTCAGAGGTAACATCACTCCTATCGGTACATCTGGGAGAGAGTGTAGGACTATTTTGACAGCAGCCACAGTGAGAAAGTTGATCAGGATAGTAAATACGTCACCAAAGACAATAGTTTCAGAATCTAATTCATTAGAGTTTGGTTTTCGAAAACCCCTTCTTCAGTGTTCACAACTCATAAAGAATTACAAGAGAAGATTCAGTGCAATATTAACACTAAAGAGAGAAATAGAAGATTTTAACTGGCTGCGGGGTCTTCAGGCAGACACAGGTGATCAGTGGACAGGGAAGTCGGAGGGACCAGAGGCTGATGACGAGGGACCAGGGGATGAGGAATACAGTGATGAGGGAACAGGAGCCGATGAAAGTTCAGATGAAAAGGAAACTGCAGATGTGTGACCAGGAGACTGGGAAAATAACATAGCTGGACCACGAGACTAGAAAGCCATCAGCAGGGAACCAGGGGACTAGAAAGCCATCAGCAGGGAACCAGGGGACTAGGAAACCATCAGCAGGGAACCAGGGAACTAGGAAACCATCACCAGGGAACCAGGGGACTAGGACCATCGGTGGATGACCAGGGAGAAGCCATAGATGTGGAAACAAACAACTTGTAGCCTATCAACAAAGGACCAAGAGACAGGGAGATAAAACTCAGGGAAACTCAGAGGCCATTAATGAAGGGCCAGTGGACTAAGTGGTTGACGGGGGCAGGACTAGTAAACTTGGGGGCCAATGACAAATGACCATGGTTCAGCTGGCATGGTGAGACCAGGAGACAGGGTTGCTGGCAACTTCAGAGATTGGGGAATTGGTGACTTGGAACCAGGAAACTGGGGCTTTCTGGAGTTGCTGCCAATGACATACAACCCTCTAGAGCAGCAAGGGGCACCAACAGGAGCGAGAATCTGTCCACAACATCGGGCGGGGGGGGCACCGAGGGTGACAAGGAACCCTCTAGAACAGCAGGAGGCACTGGTGGCAACAAGGAGCTCTCCAGAATAGCAGGAGGTACCAGTGGTGGCAAGGAACTCTCCAGAACAGCAGAAAGCAGTGGGGGCAATGAGCAGCTCAGTGGGGGAAAAGCAGGGAGCGACGAGGAGCGATGAAGAATTATCTGGAGCAGTCTAGAGAGCCAGAGATGAAATAAACTGGGCCAACAAGGAACAAACACAAGACAGGATTATAGATATACATGAGTAGACCGGGAGCTTGACCCTCTCTAGTGCAACTATCATATCAACACCTTGCTAAAATAATCGCCTAAACTCATGTTTTCAATTTTTCAGGAAACAAAAAAAAATCAGCTCCTATTCATTTAAATGTGCAGGCCCTTGTCCAAAAGTGGTAGAATCATATTACCTGATCGACTGACGGTGTAGGCAGTTTTACCATAAGTGGCCAGCATCGCAAGGAAATGATTTAGGCAAAAAGTCAATTTTGCCAAAAAATGACTGTCAGTTATTTAAGCAAGGTGACGATATCATTTTGAAGAACTGTGCCCATGACCTAGCGTGAGATATAATGACTTAATTCCCTTACACTTACAATTGTTAATTGGTAACAACTTGTAATTTTAGAATGACCATAACTTGTTGCTATTCATTTATTTTTTTATTACAGAATTATTCCTGCTACAGTTAATTTTCCATTAATATTACTGTACTATTTGTTACCAAAGTATTTCTTAAGTAACTGAGTAAACTAGTTGCCACCAATCTATGGTGTCTGAGTTGGGACACTGAGAGATGTATCTAAATAAACTGTAGGGCCACATTTTTTCTACATGTTAAGAGTGGCCATGCCATGATCACTCTCCCCTGAACACCAGTGCCTCTTTAGTGGAGATCGTTCAGAGCACCAAGTTCCCTGAGAGAACCTCACGTGGACCCACATCTACCACCCCCATCTCCCGGCTCTATTGCAAAAGAAGGCTAGCACAGCTATTTATAGCTACTTCAGTCTTTGTATTTTTGTACAATTAATCACTCTCGTGCTGGAATGTGGTATCTGTGATAATTATTCATTCACTCTGGTACTGTCACTGCTTTTGTTGGCTGTACTGTTGTCTTGTCCTGCAATATTATAGTATTGATAGTCTATAGTCTAGTCTATACTCTATAGTCATGTTCTATATAGTCCTTTCATTCCTGTACGTATGTAGTCTTGTGTTGTTTCTGTTTTTGTTCTTTGTGTTATACCATGGTCCTGTGTACTATGTAAATGGCTGAAATGACAATAAACACTTATCGCCACAGCACCTTTATAAAGTCTATTTAAAGTTGTGCCACTTACATGCAAACACACAAAGTTTCTGTTGCGTTTCCGAGGTTAGCTTGTGGGGTCTGTTTGTTTCATGCCTTTGTATGTTCTGTAACTGATCAGTGTACGCTGTGTACCCTAAGGAGAATGGTGTAACCCTCTCCAGTGGGAGTAGTAAAACCAATAGCAGGATATCCAAGTGGACCTGAAGACAGGAAGGACCGTTTGATCTCCATTTACACACACTCACAGACACACACACACACACTCACAGACACACACACACACACACACACACTCACACAAAACAAAGCACTCCCTTCAAAATGAACATATAAAAGTGAGGAAGGACACCATTAACCTTTGCCTGATGTGTGAAAGCTTTGCAGAATCTGTTATTTTGAGACACTAGAGAAGAGCACCCTCAGGAAGGCTGTCTGAAACTCTAGACATTCTTGGGAGCTGATGAGCTTGATCCTCCCATCTCCTAGAGACAGGTCAAATCATTCACATCATTAATTACGCTCAAAACATAATGCAGCTTATTATTAGTAATAATTACAAATTACGAATGTCACATCCTCTGCCAGGAAATGTAATTCCATAAATAACATGCTATGGTCATTAAGTAATATAATGGTCAACAATTAATCTATGAACAGCACTAGTTTTTGGTGCATTAATGCTTTTACAATGCATTAAAATTTTACTGATGTGTGTAGCCATGTATGTTGAGTATTCAAGGATTCAAGTGTAAGTCAGTTAAACAAGTTTACTCTTTCATAAATTGCAGTTAAGACACTGAGAATAATGATGCAAGAAACAATATTTGCATGTATACTGTTTGTTTTGTTTTGTCTAAGAAAGCACCTCCTAGTGGTCAAGTTTGGAGGAATTTGTTTTTCTACATTCATTCCAACAGATGGAAATGTTCACACATGGCTTCAGAATTTGCCACTGCCAGTTCTCTTATCTCTCTGATCTAACTACTCATTATTATCTGGACATTAATTTCTCCAATATCCGCTGCAGGCACAGACATTTCAGGCCCTTCCAATAATATCTACGCCTAATGTACTCACTTAGTGACCTCTTACGCTTTAGCCATCTGCATCAAATCATTCTTGTGGAGTGATGTGTGTGTGTGTGTGTGTGTGTATGCGCGCCACTGTGTTGTGGGTTAATTCGGATACAAAAGACTATTGGTCAGTTGTGGAAAAGGTCTGAGGATAGAGCCCTCCCTGTTCTATATAAAGCAACCAGAGAGAGGCCGAGCTCCAGACCACCTCATTCCAAACACACCTTCCAGAGCCACACACTGACTGGACAGATATCTTGACATTTACAGATCAGATCCACTTCTGGCTACTGCTCTCTCTACACGGGTTTGACTGGAATTCACCTCACGTTCCAGTAATGTGACTTCGTATTGTTTTTCCTATCATTCGGTTTACTTCATAATTCTTGGAGTACAATGGCTAATATGGCCACAGAGATAGTTGCTTTTCTGCTGGCCATATCTGGCTGGGTTCTGATCTCCTCCACACTGCCCACTGACTACTGGAAAGTGTCTTCTGTAGATGGAACTGTCATCACCACGGCAACCTTCTGGTCCAATCTCTGGAAGACATGTGTGACAGATTCCACTGGAGTGTCCAACTGCAAGGACTTCCCTTCCATGCTGGCTTTGGATGGTTTGTTATTCCTCTTGTGCACATAGAATGCTTGCTATGTAGTAACCTTGTAGTAATGCATGAACAATAAAAAAGAAGTATTTTTGGGGGGGACATATGGGAGTTTATATGTTTGCATACATAATGTGAGTGTCTTGCTGCATGTGCTATAACCAGTCAGATTGTTGTTCTGTGATTTTGAATGGAAAAGAGCAGCAAGGGATCAGATAACTCTAATGCGGTTTTGGCTTGAGCCACGTACCACCATGGCATAAACTGGCCAGGGCCGAATAGCTTACTGCAGTACTTGGACAGGAGCTTCACTGTGCCATGCTTGTTTTAATTCTGCCAAAAACCCATTCTGCCAAAGTAGCACTAACACTGGCTGTGAGGACCTGAAAGAATGTCCAACAAGCGTGTGTGTGTGTGTGTGTGTGTGTGTGTGAGGGTTGTAGGGTTTTGGTGCACAGAGTAATTAAATAAATTAAAAAAACTTTAACAGACTTGAACTTTAATTAGATGTTAATAGCCATGTGAACATCATTTAAATGGTGTAGAGTAACGAACCTACTTTCAATTTGTAAAAAAACAATCTTTTTTTTTTTTTTCAAATGACTCAGTTTTGGATGATCTTGTTCTTTTCAGTTCAATTAAACTGTTTTAATTCATTATAAACTCTTAATGGAATTAAACATTGATCGCACACACTGACTAGCACCTCAGATTTATACTGTGATAATACTTCAGCATAACACTATCTGTATATTTCTGACTGTTTTCCTTTCCTGCTACTTTGTCTATCTGATCCTGTAGCTTATATCCAGGTGTGTCGTGGGCTGATGATCTCAGCGGTGTGTTTGGGCTTCTTCGGAGCCATTCTGGCCCTGGTGGGGATGAAATGTACAAAGATAGGTGGCTCTGAGACAACCAAGGCAAGGATAACCTGTCTGTCTGGACTGGATTTTATCCTCAGTGGTGAATGTCAGATTTTTCTACCAGTTATTATTATGCTATTATATTGCTTACTATGTTATTGCTGATGAAATGTACAAGAATGCAGTACTATGGAAGTCCGCAAGAATTTTGGGGTTGAAGCAGAGATCTGTATGTTGTATTGTAAGGAGAGACGTATGTTCATTTTAGGTATGAATCAGAATCAGAAAACTTCATTGATCCTGGAGAAAACAGCTTATGTTACTACTGCTCAGTATGAAATACACTATTTAATATTTACACATGCTGGTGTATAAATACAGATTAATAACTTACAGTAAAGTAAATTACTAGTAACACAAATGGTGGTTAGAAGTCTGTTATTGCTGTAATAGAGATCACAATAGTAGATCAGTAATATTAATATGAGGAGTGAGACTTGATAAAATCATTGTACATAATAATAATAAGAATACTGCATATAAGGCACATAATAATAAGATAATAATGCACATAATGACAATGATTTAAACTCATCAAGAAATAATAAACAAAATAGCACCAGGCTATTGCACAGGTTATTGTGTGCATGTGTGACAGAGAGAGGAGTTGTGGAGTCTGATTGCAGTGGGGAGGAAGGATTTTCTGTGGCGTTCAGTGGAGCACTTTATGCTGGTGAGTCTGTGGCTCGAAGAATCAGAATCAGAAAACTTTATTGATCCTGGAGGAAATTGCTTATGTAATGACTGCAAAGACACACACACAGACACAGAGACAAGGACAATCTAAATAAAATCTAAATAAAAAAATCTTAAGAAAAAAACTCAATATGAACATCAGAACTGAGTGTTGTAGTTTGATGTTTTGCATCGTAAAGTGTAACAAATTTGGGTTTCTCTCTCTCACACACTCTCTCTCTCTCTCACACTCTCCCTCTCTCTCCAGGTTTGTGTTCATTGACAACATGCTCATTATATGCACACAGAATAACCTCAGAGTTTTTTGATCCTTTATTTGTGGCACAAAAGTAAGTGATTGTATCACCACAACAGAGCTTATCACTATTATCCAATTCTAATTTTTTATTATGATTATATAACAATTTATGCTATTCATGTCTATACAGGTTTGAACTGGGGGCTGCACTCTTTATTGGCTGGGCAGGATCTGTGCTCTGCATCCTGGGTGGCTTTATTTTCTGCTTCTCCATGACCGAGGGCCTCAGCATGAGGTAAAGACAGGCACATATTGTACACACGGGTCAGTAATACTAGCTGCTTTGAAACTCAACGGCAAAATGAATACAGCATTCCCTCCAAAGCCCCACCTCCAAAGCACCTGCACTCGTGCTGCTCAGCGGTTGCATATGTTGAATGTTGGTGATAACTTATTTATGCACAAATTATACAAGTAGACACTGAGACAACTAATTAGCAACAATGTTACAATGTTAGCTAAATCTGATAAGTTGGTTAATGTTTTCCTGATGTGTTTCTGAAGCAGCACAGACACTTTGCTAGATTTAGATGGATGTGCAAAAAATGATCTGTTCAGCATGTTCAGCATTACTCTTTAGGCCATTAAACTAATTTAACTCATTTACTCTTGTCTTGGGCCATCGTAGGGACACAAAGATGTGCCACATAGGGATTTTAAGCAGTTCTGTAGAAGAACTATTTACGCAAACAGTTTATTTTTTAAATCAGATAAGTGAGTGTGAAAGACCTCTTTCAGAACTTTAACATAAGGACCTTATTTAAAACCTTAACATAATGTAATGGTTCTTTACCAGTTTAAGGACTCTTTCAAGAATGTTTTCAATGTGTAGAGGTACTTTAAACTTCAGAAACATTCTTCATACTCTCACGTCTCATTTACAAAAGCTGTTTTATTTAAGCACCATCCATTGAAAGGCTCTTTAGGAAACCAAAATGTTTTTCTATGACAGTGTCTCTCTCCCTGGAGCCACCCCTGCCCTGCAGAATTTAGTGTTTTCCCTGGTCTTACCTTCATCCCAGATTCAGGAACACCATTACTTATGTTTGCAGTAAATAAAGTACTATTAAGAACATTACATAGTTTCACTTTAAAAAAAGAATGAAATCTTGCCCTGTCTTCTTTTAAAGGGACTATACCTACAGTGGAGCCGTCTCTTTCATTACAACTCACAACAAAAATGCCAAGAATCCTGAAGGTCCTCATAAAGATGCAACTGATCAAAGCTGCTCTGCCAGACAGTTTGGAAGGAATGCCTATGTGTGATGTACTCCTAAAAAATCATACTGACATTGAGACACTACCAGTAGGATGCATACATTGTCTGTATGTGCGTGTACATATGGACATGCTTCATGCACAACTGCTAGCTCAGAGAAAAAAACAAGACATGGGCACTTGCTCATCACCGACAATCAGCTGGTGAAGCAAACAGAAGACATTACACAGGAAAGAGCAGTTCTTAGAAGACCCTGAAGTTAATTATGAACTTAATAATCTTTATTAGAGTAAATCCTAGACACTATACAATTATCACACTTCATGTAATACCTCAGATCTTAATGTATTTCCTTTCACCTCATCAGCTATAAAACTGTGCATGTATTATCAACTGTGTATGAATTTATTTTATTTTTTATATATATAAAAAAAGGTCAATACTTTTCCAGGAATGTCCCATTATACATATGACTGAAACGGAATGAACAGAAAATGTCTTTCATGGAAGTGCCATTTTGCTGAACAATGATCTCACAACCATCTAAAATGATGACAGACATTGAAAAAGGTGGTTCCTGCTGTTCACCACTGGCTGTGGGACATGCTGTCTAGAGACGGAAATTGGATTGGAAGTCAGGACCTGGCATCTGTCTCCACCTTCTGATCAATAGAAACCCTAGACCTCGACCTCTGTTCCTCCAGTGTTTCTGCCAGCAGTGATCAAGCCCTGTGTTCCGGCCAGGTGTTTCTTTAAGCAAGTGTTGGGTATGTAAAACATGGTATTTATATATATATATGTATATATATAATCTAATAAAAATAACTTTTCTTTCTATAAAGACTGGAATGAACATGAAATGAAGTTATATACTGTCGAAATAGTCTCACAACAGACAAAATGTTTAACAGTTTAAATACGATGCTTATTCGATGGAAAGCTGTTAAGTGTTATGGTTATTGCACATAGTTTGCTTTGTCAATTCTTGTTTAATTCTTGTTTAATTTGTCTTGTTTTGTTGTATTCTTTTGACTGGAATGATCCTTCATTTTTCTCAAGAATGCATGAAAGTAATTTCCAAAAGCATGTAGAGTGGGTATAAAAAAAAGAATCACCCTCTTTAAAATATTCACATTTTGTTACTTTGAAGCCTGAAATGAAGGCACACACAAAAGCTGTATTTATGCAATGCAATGTATAACATTTAAATGAAAGATAAGATAGCAAAACTTATAAAGCAAACAATCAACTCCAGGTGGCAAGGCACTGTCAAAAAATCTCAGGAATAAAGTTGTGGACAGGCACAAGGTGGATACAAAAAAAAGCAAAGGCTTCATCAGTCCCCCAGGAGCATAGAAAAGTCTGTAGTTTAGAAGTGGAAAGAATTGGTCAAAGAGGCTACAAAGAGGCCTATGACAACTTTGAAGCAGTTACAGGAATGTATGGTAAAGAGTGATCATTGTGTGTGAGAGATGATATTAAAAGTGCTCCACAAATGTGGCTTGTTTGGGAGAGCTGCAAAAAAAGCTACTCCTCAAGAAAGACCACATTAAGTCTCGACTGAGCTTTACCAAAACACACTGTGAAGATGGAAAATGGAAAAAGGAAAAAATGGAAAACAATTTGGCCTCAATACCAAAAGGTACGTCTGGCAGAATGCTGATGCAGCTCACCACCCAAAGAACACAAAACCTAGAGTAAAGCATGGTGGTGGCCAGGAGCAGACTGGGACAAAAAACGGCCCCCGACATTTTGGGGTAGAATGGCCCACCACATACAATTTAGCACACTGCTCATTTTTGTATTCAATAAAGGTCATATTTAAACAAAGTAGTATTTAATAAATTGTGAATTTACCCAGTCAGAAATGATGCAGCTGAATCTTTTAATGAGTATTTGGGAAAAATGAAAGGGCATTCTGTATGTGTGTGCGTGTGACACAGAGAGAGAGAGATTTTAAAAAGTGTTGATGTCTTTCATGTCTGTATATTGTTCTTAAATACCTACAGAAAACCAGCATCTAACACTATGCTCCAAAAGTTGCCTGCTACTCACTCCACAGCCATGTCGATGAATGGTGGTCAAAAAATGTATGTTCTCACTTTCAATAAGACGATTTAGTTCAGCATGGAAGACATAAATAGCCATTCTCTTAGCGGTTATCTTATGTTATCTTATTTCACCAGCGTTCATAAATGTAACAAGACAAACAAGCACAGCTGTGAAACAAGAGCCAAAAGGGGGCGGTGTTTAAAGATATAAAGATATAAAACTTTGATCGATAATGAAATTAGGGATGTGACTTTTTGGCAAAAACACTATTCGAAAATCAATGAGAACTATTCGAATATTATTTGAAAATCGATCCCTTCCCCTGCCCACATGCACGCACGCACAAATACAAGATGACAGAGTGTGTGAAACAGGTATTTTTCCACAAACTGTTTAATCACACGACACCCCCGTTTAATGTAAATATGAT
>JBBPCY010000109.1:5893828-5910676 GCA_037974405.1 Brachyalestes nurse
CACGGATCCGGATCAGTTTAGTGAGTGACTCAGAGGGAGCCGAATCCTAAAAAGGATCCGAGTATTACAGCTCTACTGGAGAACCTTCCTGCACATGAACCAGGGAGCACGCGCGGTGACGTCACACCTTCGCGAGACTTGGAGTAGGAAGTGCTTGTCAGGTGGTGTGGGTCATGTGGGGTGTGTTGTTGGAGCTCTGTGCTGAGGAAGTCAGTAAACAGGGTTCGTTTATTCTCAGAAAAACCGGAGCGACTGTTTGCCGGGAAGGTTCGGGCCGGTCGGTGCAGTGGCAGCATGCAGAACGTGATTAATTCCGTGAAGGGAACAGCTCTGGGGGTGGCTGAGTTTCTGACTCCAGTTCTGAAGGTGGGTCTGCTGCCTGCTGTGTCGACCATGCGCTGCATCTTTCTGTCTTTATTCTGTAGTCAGCAGTTGTGCAATTCAGAGCTCTTAAGTTGTGATAACATTCAAACCGAGCTGTTTCAGTTTTACCACCTATTTTATGTTCGTTAAGGAGAACCTGCCCGTCCCCTGACAAACAGTTCCCTGTCTGCCCACACCACTAACCTCTAATCCCACCAGTTAGAAACTGATGGCCTTTCTTTAACATTCATCCCAACACCAGCATTAACAGTAGAAATGGTGATGGACTAAGTTACACTTTTACCCTGACCCTCATGAACGTGTGAAAATTTCCTGTTAAGTCATTGTGTTTCTGTCGCTCATGTTCTATTGCAGGAATCCAAATTTAAGGAAACTGGAGTTATAACTCCTGAAGAGGTAAATTCTTATTGTTGAACTGTTGAAACTTAGATCACGTTCGTAGGCTTTTATTGTAAAATGGTTTTGGATTAAATATATGCCTTTGTGCAGTTTGTTGCTGCTGGAGACCATCTAGTTCATCACTGTCCTACGTGGAAATGGTAAGAACTTTGGACTTGGGGTTCTTTTCAGTGTACATGCCTGAATTTTGTCAGGGTGATTCAGGAATTCCCCTCTCTTGTTGTGAACGGCAAAGCCAATTGACCACAAAAATGAGTAAATTGATTGATTATTTACATTTCTTCTTCATTTTTAATTGGATTCCACTGAGTATGTAGACATTTGTGATGAGATTTGTGCATAATGTCTAATTAGCTTGGTTACCAGTAGTTTGTTTCAAACTTTTGTTTGCACCACCAATATGTAAGCAGTGTATTGGCCACCATAAACTATGATGTACTTCCTATTACAAGCAGTTTTATTACATAGAAAAATACATAGAATTACCATAAATAAAGACAAATGGAATAAAAAAATTATATATAAAAGTTAAGTCAACCCCTTGAACTCTTTGTCATGTTCCTTAAACTATTCCTGATCAGTTTTTACCATGTGGCTGGGCATATTATCCTGCCGAATAAGGCCACAGCCGTTAGGAAATACTGTTGCCATTAGGGGTGCACTTATGGTAGGTGGTCTGTGTCTGAGAACAGAGTTCTGTTTTAGTTTACAGGGTGTCATTTATAACTGTAAGGGGGACTTATGTAAGTGAGCTTGATGGTTTGTAGCAAGATAGGTTCACTGAGGTATTCAGGTGTGAGGCCATTCAGCCTTGCAGGACTCCATATTTTGCATTGGTGTACACTGGTGATTCCCCATTAACACTTACAAACTGATAGCGGTTGGTCAGGTATGATCTAAACCAGGATAAGGCTGTTCCTGTGACTCTGACCAGGTTTTCTAGTCTAATAGAACTGAGTGGTCATTGGTGTCAAATGCTGCAATGAGGTCAAGCAAAACCAGCAAAAAAACAAATCCTTTGTCAGCAGACCATAAAAGACTATTCACCATCTTTACTAGGACTGTTGTGATGCTCTGATGAGGCCGTAACCCAGATTGAAAATGTTCATATATGCGGTTTTTATGCAGTAGCAAACTTTCTCTAAAATCTTAGATAGAAATGGTAGATTAGAGATAGGGCGGTAATTTGAGTGCTCGCAAGGATCGAGATTCATTTTAACAACTGCTAGATTAAAGGTTTTTTGTCAATACTAAGTGAAGAGTTTATTATTTCTAAAACAGACCCATTTATTACTGTTAAGAACAGAATCAAATGGACAGATTGAAGATTTTGAAGAGAGAATAGGCCTAAGCGTTGTTGAGTTTTGCTTGTTGAACTGGATTAAAAGATGTCAGCCTCTCTACTACGGCTAAATTTTGAAATTTTGGATCTGCATTGGCCCTATCAGGCAGCTGCAGATGTGGTGGAGCAAAATTTATAGTGTGAATTTCTTGTCTAATGGCTTCGATTTTCTTGTGGGAAAAAGTTCCACAAAATGATCACTGCTTTAGATTGCTGATATCTGAGGTTCTGTATCTCCTAGGCTCCTAGCTTCAATGAGAGGATAGGCTGTGCCGCAGAAAATGCTCTGCTGTAGTCTCTTCCATGTGGAGCTTAAAGATTCCAGCTTGGTTAATAGCAATTTATGCTTTTTCTGCAACGCCTATTGTGGATCGAAGAGTGAGAGAAATACAAATGTAAGGATCTGAGTTTCAAGAATAAATTGTAATGGCTAGACGTCTGTGTCATCAAAACAGCTGGTCCTGGCATACATGTGGATCAGTGTTGGGGAGTAACGAAATACATAACGACGTTACATAATTTAATTACAAAATAAATGTAACGGTAATAGATTATAGTTACTGGAAAACATTTTCAGAATTACAATTTGAGTTACATAAGAAAAATGTCAGCAAAACCTTGATGAAATATTAAAGAATATTTTTACCGTTTCGCACATTTTTATTAGGCCTATACATCCTTCTTTACCATCCCCCCTCCCACAGCCAATAGTTAGTTCTGATTGGCTCTTCTATCACGTCTATATTTGCAGCGCCATCAGATGGTACAGAATACACATTCAAAAATGAGAAAAGTAATAAAAAGTAATCACAAAGTATTTAATTACGTTTCTCAGATAAAGTAATTAAAATAGTTACACTACAATTGCATTTTGAACAGTGTAACTTGTAATTGTAACGAATTACATTTTTAAAGTAACCTTCCCAACACTGATGTGGATGTTACTTTGACACATACCACCTACCTACACATCATTACAGACAAGGAATGCCCTTTCGTGGCAGTGGTATTCTCTAATGGCAGTGGCATCTTTTAGATATGGTTTTAGTCGAGTTCAAGGTGTTGAACTCGCCTGCAGATTCCCTGGATCTTTATTTGATTAGTCATCTGTTCAGTGTGCTGAACAACTAGATCCATGGCGACTCCCCTCTCAGCTAACCAGACTTAATGCATGTGCTGCTAACGTCTTGGTGCCAGATTCCATACCTTCAGAGGTCTTATGGAATCTATGTCTTGAGGCAACTCTCCTTACCCCTTGGATGAGTTGTTGTATATTAGCTATTAAGCTCCCACTCTAGCCGATTTTGTTAGTGTGCATGTTTTGATTGTTATGGTTAAAACCTAGTAAGCATGTACATTATAACCAGGGATTGACATAAGCGGTACGCAAGCAAGAACTGGCGTATGTGGTACGACAAATACGCACCGGTTTTCAGTCTTCACTGCGCAAATGCGTACCTAATTTGAGTAACTTCATACCGGATCTCTAAGTACCACCACTCAGGAAAGGAAAACCCTAAAAAGAAAAATAATAATGACGTTTTAAAATATGGTTCCTGCCGGTCCGCGGAGCCTCGCTTCTGCACCAATCAAAATTCAGTCAGAGCGGGTCTGATCTCGGCGCTAAATTTTGAATTTGGGTGCGTACCAATTAATTAGTGTAGGTACTCATTAGAGTACTACAGCAAAAAAAAAAAAAGTCAACCCCTGATTATAACAAACTTACTTATATATAGGTGGTGCACCTTCCACCTACTATTTGGTACTGTGTTAGAATGTTGTTTTAGGATTTGGCTTGAATAACTATCATGCTAAAAGTTCAGTTTTTCCTTGGTCAAAAATAGCAGAGAAATTTGTCTACCGTAGGGCATCTGGAGAAGAAGCAAAGGTGAAGCCTTATTTGCCCAAAGACAAGCAATTCCTATTAACTCGAAATGGTAAGAAATGCAACACCTCACGGGATGGTGGGAACTGCAACACTCATTTATAAAAATGAATTGACTAGAATTAGGTTTTGCTCATAAGTTGCTGAGTGAATCTGGTTTATAAATAGCCTGCACAGATTTTGATTATATTCTGTCCCAGTTCCATGTTACAAGCGGTGTAAACAAATGGAGTATTCTGATGAGTTGGAGGCTATTATAGAAGAGGACGATGGAGATGGAGGTTGGGTTGACACCTATCATAACTCTGGTAAGACTTGATCAACTGTTAAATAATGTGGAGAAAGTAACTTTTTTTGGAAAGTAACGTTTTACTGGATCTACCACTTTGACTTTGCCAGGTGTGACAGGAATGACGGAAGCAGTTCGGGAAATCTCCCTGGATAACAAAGTAAGGGTGTACTATGAATTACATTTATGTAAATTCTGAGATCCTACAAATTTTGATTTGGTGATTCCTAACTTGGCACATCTCTCTGTTTTCTCACCTTTTGAAGGACAATATAAACATGAATGTGCATGTGGACAGTGGAAATGGTGATGATGATGATGATGAGGGGGAAGCTGCAGATATGGAAGGTAATTACATCAGGCCATAGTTTTTGACTCAACACTGATCTAAGATCTGGGCCTCAACAGACTTTGTAATTTGAAACAATGCTATGTAAAATGATGCCAGTTGTGCCATGTATCAACAAAGACAATCACATCATTCCATGGTACACTGTAATTACTATTTTTTCAGTTCACATTTTGTTTGCACCTAATGTTGAAATACCAGACTGTTCTGGATTTTAGACATTGCACGGAAAATACAAGTACAGTAATCCCCCAGTTTTACTCACGGATTCTGTCACACATGGATTTTTTTTTTTAGAACGGAACTCATAGTTTTATGCGGAAATCCCCACAATAACACGGAAACTCCACCTTTTTATTTGCTTTTTTTGTGGCAATAAATATATGTTTTCTGGATGTTTTCACACAAGGGGACCCGTTCACCTCGCCACGGTGTCCCGATACTTTTGTCCCACGACCTTCCGAGTTGCATATCTCGGCGGGGAAAGCACTCAGACACGTCAAACTCCACAGTTCAGTAGATCTCCAGAAGACCTTTCCCACAAGCACTCATTTGTATTTTTAGAGTAGATCAGGTTTTATTCACCGAAAACTGGGTGTCCCAATACTTTTGTCACGCAACCTTCCAAGTTGCATTTCTCGGCAGGGAATTTAAATTAAAAAACAAGTTTAGGGTTACCTTTACATTTTCGTTAAGGGTAATACACTAAACTGAGTTTAAAATTAAATTAAAAGTGTTCTGGGAGCATGTTTGGGGTTTTTTGTGTGAGGTTTTTGTTTTTTTTACCAAAACGCATTTTTTGCACTATACGCGGGTGCTCTTGGAATGTAAACCCTGTGAAAAGCGAGGAATTAGTGTAGATTTATCAGAATCAGAAAACTTTTTTGATTCTGGAGAAAATTGCTTATAGATATATTTTTTTTAGTCTTAAATCTTTGTGAAAACACCACCACATCATCTTTTATTGTTTTAGATGGACCTTTTTTCCTTTGTACTAGTCCTTCCATACTCATGTGCAAGGCACAATTTTACCCAATTTTCACTTTGCTGTCATGAAAGTGCCAATAATTGGATATAAACCTAATCTTTATATTTTAGAATATGAAGAAAGTGGACTTTTGGAAACAGATGAGGTACCGTGAGAGATTCATCCAGTCTCATTTTCTTTATATGTAATTTGTTTTATCTTGTGGTAATTTTTGTTTGCCTACATTTTAGTTAGTTAGTTTGTTTTTCATTTCGTTTGTACAGGCCACACTTGACACAAGTAAAATTGTGGAAACCAACAAATGCAAGGCTGAAGCAGGTGGAGATGACGCCATTCTACAGACAAGAACCTACGACTTATACATAACTTATGACAAATACTATCAAACCCCAAGGCTGTGGCTCTTTGGATATGACGAGGTTCGTCTTTCAAATAGAATATGGCAGTCATACATTACTCTCAATAGTTATCTGAGGTTACACAGTGCAGTAATTTTTTTCTTTTCACCTTTTGTGAATTTCTCAGCAAAGACAGCCTCTCACTGTGGATCAAATGTATGAGGACATCAGCCAGGATCATGTGAAGAAAACGGTCACCATTGAAAACCACCCACACCTGCCTCCTCCTGCCATGTGCTCTGTGCATCCATGCAGGTGAGTACTGAAACTCAAACACTGTGCCGGAGTCCTCTGTGAGTCCTTCTTGAGATTTGGATTATCTTCATTCACTTTTGTGTGAATTCCAGTGTCCTAATCATTGGACCCATACGCGTTAGGGCTGTATTCGTTCCGAACAGTCACGGTTCGGTACATGCTGTCATACGGAGAATACACGGTACGACGGAGAAGACGCGATTTAAAGCAATGCTGAACTAAATTTACAAGCGTGAGTTTTGTTGCCTTCTTGCCTCTGTGTTAGCGGCTGCTAATTTGGCTTCGTTCGCTCGGCGTGTCCAAAAATGAGACAATACGGGGAGTTAGGGCTGTGCTTTCCTCCCTCAGAACGGGAGAATTTATTTTCTTTCTTTAAAAAGAGCATTCGAGTGGCGAAAAGAGCGGCCATGAAAAGAAACTCAGAAAAAACTTCCCCGCACTACTACACACACACAACCCCCTGAAAAACTACATCCCCCAGCATGCATGATACCTCAAAGCAACAGGCTCATCCTGTAACAGTTTCATATGGAAACATTAAACAGCGAACAAGTTTAGCCATCTCACTTACTTTCTATTAGGAAAGATTAATATTAACACAAGATGTTTCAGTTGTTTTTTGTCATCCAAACATGAAAATATAAGCAAGAGTGTGTGTTTACTGGTTAATACACTGCTGTTTATTTAAAATAAACAAAAACAAACCAAGCCTCATGCTTTAGAATTTTTTGTTACCTGACTATCGCTGTACCGAACCGTTACCCCAAAACCGAGGTACGTACCGAACCGTGACATCTGTGTACTGTTACACCCCTAATATATATATATAAACATGGTTGCAGCTTGTATTTCAAGCAAGTTATTATTCATGTTATTCTTATTCGTGAAGAGTGTGAAAATATTTGTGCTGAAATGCACTCCAACACTGTGATCAAGGCTTGGCTGCAGTATTTAGCATCAGGAAAGCAAGGGAATGTCACGGAAGTACTTACTGTGAATGTGGTTGAAGTGCTTAAATTATCCAGTAGTTGAGTGTGTCACTGAAACTGAATGTGCAAAACCTTCAACATGTGCGAAAAGCATAGAGACAGCTGTGCCTAATAGAGGTGAGCCACAAGCCCAGAAAGCAGTGGCAATGTTAGAAAAAGAGAGAAAAGGAGAGATACAGAGAGATCAATGCATAAGAGCAAAAAGAGGACAAATAAAGTCAAGGCTTGAGTCAGGGATAACCAACTACTCTGCCCATGCCTCAGACTTCTTGTCCCTGCACTATGGGGGGAAATGGGTAGGATTTCTTACGGGAATTTGCAGCAAGGATGAGCAAAACCACAGGCTCTCTTTCCAATCTGACACCAATTCGATGCTAGAACCCAAAAAGCATTGCCAATGCTTTTAAAAGTCTTCTTGTGTATATAAAAAGGGAAATGTGTTTCTACAGTAAAACCAAGTAATGCTGACATCAGTTATTTATATTACTATTAGCTGCTTTAGCATCATGCGCTCTAAGAAAAAACAAGGATACTTAAATGGTTCTTCTTCATGCATAGTCCTAAAACTTTGCAAAGGTTCTTCACACTTGCATATCCCATTTACAAAGGTGGTTCATGCACTGCAAGGTTCTTTAAAGAACCAATATTTAAATTACTGCTGCCAGACAACACTTGGTTTCAATATTCAGGGTTTGAAAGCATCGGCACTTTAATCCAGCGCTGATCCAACCATTGCTAACATTGATCTCAAATTTTCTGTGGTGCACAAAATCTCAGCAAGCTGGGCTTGACTGACAAAATGACTCAATGCATGTGAGTGCACCACTCCAGTTGCTACAAATACTGAGGCCCGTCATGAGAAATTGAGTTTGCAAGAGACCAACAAACTCTCCTCTGCTTGTCCGCACGTCTTCACAGACTGACCCTCAGGCAGTCGCAAAAGAGCATTGGCAGGACAGCGGGAAAGCAGACGGGACGAGCAGAGCCGTGTTTCAGTGTTGCCTGCCGTTTTGGTTAGGGCGGCCGGGCCTGTCCCACAGTGCTTGTCAGGAGAGCGGTCATCACAAGGGAGATCTGTCGAAGAGCGGCTGAGCCAAAACCACACCACTCGCAAAAGAGCACTGGGGATGGAAACCACACATGCAGCTGTTCTTCCAGAACAGGGAAAGAGAAATACATTATTTCGGGGAAGTATTACATCTAAGTCTCAAGTGTTCCTTTCTTAAAGTCAGCGCTTCGCACACTTGCCTTTTCAATGGAAAAGATATTTGGTGGATGAGCAAGCAGCCAGTTTGGGACACATCGGTAGTGAATTGTGTGAGCACCTGTCTTGTAGTAATATAGGATTGATAAAACCTTGCTTGCTTTTCAGTTTTCCATGT
Source organism: Brachyalestes nurse (assembly GCA_037974405.1). Taxonomy (NCBI): domain Eukaryota; kingdom Metazoa; phylum Chordata; class Actinopteri; order Characiformes; family Alestidae; genus Brachyalestes; species Brachyalestes nurse. Next base: position 5,902,489 of record JBBPCY010000109.1, read on the forward strand.
CTGTTTTCCAGGCTGGCTCAAGCGGTTTCCATGCTAACTTTTGACGCTGCAGAGCATTTCCTTTATCCTTTTTTCCACAGGTGACAGCAAGCCAAGCTTATGTACCACATCATGGGAGCTTTAAGAGGCTTCAAGCAGTTCATCCCACTGCATTTGTTTCCACTTTTCGACTTTTGCACGGGTCTTCTTCAAACCAGTTGAAGCAGCATTGGGGGAAACCAGATGTCCAGTAACCCATCAAATGTATCACGTATATTTGTGCACTCATTCAAAAATACACATCTGCAGTATTTGCAGATTTGATTTGGCACATCACTATCAACCACACGCTGAGACATGTCATGGCTTCACTGGACTCATCCGAGAAGATAACCAGAATACGGTTTCTGCTTTCTCTTGACAGACCACCCTCATTTCCTCCAAATGAGGGAGTAATTAGTGAACGGGATGAGTTATCATCCTTCTTTCAGAGGGTGTTTATTTCCATGTGGTAGGACATGACTTCTCTTCTCTTGCTCCCTCGCCCTTGCCGTCTCTCCCCATTTCCGAGTTTGGGAGGTGGATGAAAGCGAGTGGGATCCATTTCGTCACGCTCCAAGACGGACAGAAATCAAACAAACGAACGAACCCGCGCTTATCTAAACTACCGCTGCCAGTTGCTGCGAGTCTATGGGAATGGCTCAGAGCAGATGAACAGAAGCGCTGGCCACACACTTCAAACCTTCAGGCTCCTTGCTCACTGCTTAGACTGATTTTCTGACTTATGTGCTAAGTTTCAAGCTCTGTGACAAAATTTACGACTGAGGATTCCTGGCTTTCGACTCATGCTAGTCGATCCCTAATAATGCCTGAAGAGAGAGCTCAGATTCTCAGAGCAGATGGATTTATTCACTCCCTGGGTCTTCCCAAGGCTTCCCAAACTTTTTGAGAAAGTCTGCGGTTTCTGGGAATATATGTCTGTAATTTTTAGTTCATTTTTATCTAATAGAATCAGCATGCTTGTTGTAAGGATGTAGGCATTTCTGTAATACCCTATATTTCACAAAAGAGTTTTGTATAAAAACTTGAAATCCCCAAGGAAAAATGGTCTTATAAGATTTTTTTTGTTCACACTATGTAGGCAAATGTAGTCAAGTGAGCTCTCCCATTTGTCAGGCTTGTGGTCCTACCATGTCCTACCGTTCTGATTTAAAATTGGGTCAAATTTTGTGAGGGAAAAAAGCATAACTGTAGACTTTCTGGAAATTCTAGATCCAACTGTAGAGGCGTCACCTACAGTCATCGCTTTAAGTGTTTATGTTTAACCTGAAAAATCCATAATGTTACTAATGTAATATTGGAAACTGCATGAGGGCACTAGCAGAAATTAAGAAGAGCTAGAGATGTGAGCTCTGGTCTGAACTGGAGATGTAGATGTTAGCCATGATATCCTGAACTGAATATTGGAAATCTCATAGGAACACTAGCAGAAATTAACATTATTATCGTTTTTTGGCCAGATTTTGACATTTCTAGCTCAAACTGAGGACCAAGCTGTAACAGCCGTGGTTCACAACTGACACATACAATGGACAGACGAGGACAGAAAATTATAGAAGCACATGGCCATGTAATATCAGCCTGCTTGAGATAGCATCTGGGAATGGCTCTGCGGTGTTTTGACTCCTCACTGAACTACTGGCTCATGTTTGCATACTCCACACTGGACTTCCTCATCAGGTTTGTTTGGCCAGTGCGGCACCCTACATACCTGTTACAAAACACACAGGCTCACATGCCGTCCTTAAGATGCTTATCTTTTGAGTATGTGTGTGTTTGGTTGGGGGGGGTGTTAGTGGCAGAGAAAGCAGAAGGAGATGGTTCAGAGTGTGAAAAACAGAAAACTAACGATGTAACTAACTCCCACATACACACACACACACACACACACATTCCGCACATCCCACGAGTGGCAGCAAGGGATCTTTTAACGAGTATAGTGGCATCGTGTTACCCTGTCAGTAGTGTACTGGGGAGGTGCAGTCATAAAAACCTCAACAACATATAGCCTGGCTCCCCACAATCCCCCTCTCACATGTTTCCTTTCACACTCACAGTGTGAATCCATCCTGAACTTTATTCTGCTGCTATACATTTGGACAACCTTGTGAGATGTTAACATGCACAGCTCAGCTGCTTTCCTGAAAAAAAGGTCCAGTGTAGCGGAAAACACTTTGCAGTTACAGTTTATTCTTTTACAGCTGAACTTAATAAACTAATATTTATGGCTAGTTTCTTTATTTAAATGGTTTTTTTTAAATATTTTTGCACAACACCCAACGGTGTCCATCAACGCAAAGTTTGCACATGCCAAGCGAGAACCAGGATGTGAACAATAATCTTTACCTAAACTGGGGATGTACATGTTAGCTATGGTCTGAACTGGAGCTGTAGATGTTAGGTGTGGTCTGAATTGGAGCTGTGGATGTTAGCTATTGCCTGAACTGAAAATGTAGATATTTGTTCTGGTCCAAATTGGAGATGTAGGTGTTAGCTATGGTCTGAACTGCAGTTATGGATGTTATGATTAGAGCTGGAAATGCAGATGCTATCTGTGGTCTGAACTGGAGCTGTGGATGTTAACTTGTTTTCTCTGACCTAGAATCGTGAATGTTAGCTTTGGTCTCTCTGAACTGGACTGGTAGATGTTGTAGTCTGAATTGAAGCTGTGGATGCCAGGTATTGTCTGAACTGCAAATGCCGATATTAGTCGATAAATGCTGATACTGGTCCAAATTGGAGATGTAGATGTTAGTTCTGGTCCAAATTGAAGATGTAGATGTTAGTTATGGTCTGAACTGGAACTGTGCATGTTAGTTAAGGTCTGAACTGGAGCTGTAGGTGTTAGTTCTGGTCCAAATTGAAGATGTAGATGTTAGTTATGGTCTGAACTGGAATTGTGCATGTTAGCTATGGTCTGAACTGGAGCTGTAGATGTTAGCTATGTTCTGAAACAAAGGTATGATGTTAGCTATGGATGTTACCAAGCTGTGCCAGGAACTGTTTCCAAATACACAATATCCCACCCACACAAACACTGAAGCAATCAATATGAAATGAATATGACTATCACCTGAACTGTAGCTGTATATGCTAGGCATGGTCAGAACTGAAGCTGTGGATGTTAGCTGTGGTCTGAACTGATGATGTAGGTATTACCTATGGTTTGAACTGGAGATATGGATGTCCAGTCTAACACTGGACTGAAGCTGTGGATGTCACTGAGCTGGAGCTGTGGACGCTAGCTATGATCTCTCTGAACTGGAACTGTGTAAGTTAGCAAATGTTTCCAAATACACACTTAAATAGGTTTCGGATTTCTCTAACACTGAAGCAAATAATATGAATGTGTGTTCTAACACTACATGCACAGCTAATATTCTTCGCAAGCAAAAAGCAAACATAAAACAATGTGCGTCAGTGTAATCAATAAAACCACTTGGGGTTCACAGGATTGGAACAGGAGCCAGAAGCTAGCATTTAAAGAGTTCAGGATGAAGGTGACAATTTGCCAGTGAAATAAATAAGGGCTCATTAACTTTTCAGTGTTACTGAAAACACCCCCGACCCACCCACACCCACACAAACATCCACATATTGGGCCATCCCCTTACAAGGGAGTGTGCATGTATTGGTCTGTGACGATGAGTGGCAGAATGCCGTCAAATCAAATCCAAGTGCCTTTTAACTGCAAGAATGATGACGTGTTGCTCTGAGGCCAGTCAGTGATCAGAAATGTGACGGTACAGTGAGTATGACGTGATTTCCTAAACTGACCTAATGCTCAGTGAGAAAACAAAAGCCTGTTTGTGAAGTGATAACATCTACTGGATCTTTGTGAGATAGCTTGGTATTCTGCTGCGTAAGACTGAAGAAACTCAACTGAATCCAACCAAAGGGACACTTTACCATGCCATAGACTTCTGAAGGAACTCATGTACCCTGTTCTCATGGGCTACATCAACAGCACAACTCTTAAACAGTATTTTTTAAAAAACCCTCATGATTACCAAAACTGACAAGAACGTCCAAATAAAAAATGTTCTGCTGGCTTTATAAGTTGGCTAAATGTCAATATCAAGTGGTTGCACTGATGTGGTTGATATGATATCTCAGAGGGTTCAGTAGACACCAAGGCGCTGGTTTAGACTTCCTCTACATCCCTTCACTGATGGAACATCATCAAAGACATTAACAAAGCCGATAGCCAATCCTCATTAACCATCATGCTTACATTAAGAGGCCAATTATGATTCCCGTGGCCCATCCTGCCACACTAATGTGTTTGTCACATAAAACCCCTCGTTTAGAAACTAAGTTTCCACCAAAATGAAATCATCACTGTTTTATGGCCGAAGGATATTACAATAAAACCCTGCTGGCCAGGCTCTTGTCATCCCCTTCTATTCCTCAATCTCCTTTTAATTTGCTATAAAGGCTTGACACATGGTGGCTTGGTGGAAAGTGTGGACAGCCTTTGGAACTTTATGGAGGACTTCTCAGACAACACATGATGGAGCTCCTCCATCTTCTGGTTGGAGAGCATCCAGCCTTTTTATGTGAGCTTAAGACTTCGTGGTACTTCTGATCTGGGTCAACTTGACCAAACTATGATTGCAGGAATGACAGGAGACTGACAAATGAAGCACTGACAATTAGAGACACTATTTGGGTTCAGATCCTATGATGGCATCACAAGCATGCACACCATCTAAAATAGAGGTGGCTGGTCCTGGAGGTCTTCCACTCTGCAAGTTTCAACACAGCTCATCTAATTAACCAAGACTTTCAGGACAAGTGTTTTTGGAACTATCCGTGTTGATAGATCTCCAGGATTTGGATTGGGCCTCTGAATATTAAACCTAATCCAATTATTCAAGGCCTTCAGGGACCTCTGAATATTATAGCCAAATTTTGGTTCTGAACTCTCAACAATAGTTGATGGAATAATTCAATCAACGACTAACGAGGTACCAAAGCAGCTAAAAGCAGGATTTATGAGCTTTACACAGCTGCATCTACCAAACCAGCCCGCTTTAAAACACGAAATTTAATTTGGCCTTTAAAATACTGTCCCTGATTGATTATTTTGAACAGATGTGTATCATTATGGCATGATATACATCATAAAACCTGCTGATGGTGTGTAAATATTTCAGTCTACTGTAGAGGTCACTCTATAGGACTGCTGATTATAGATCATGTGAAAAAAAGGTTTAGCTTCTAACCACCACAGAAACAACAAAATATGTGCTATAAAACCACTAATCTCTTTCATTACTTAATTCATGAAAATCCCCATCCGTAGACTGTGATGTCCTATAATTACTGTAAATTTCAGTCAGACACATCAACATCAACCTTACTGCTATTTCAGCGACGCTGTCGGGCAGGATAAACGAGGAAGGGAAAACCACAAGCAGCCCTGCGCGCTCCAGCACAGGTAAGCCAAAGCAAAGAAAACAGCACAAGACAATGGAGAGCCTTGTTTGGACGTAATGTGACACTTTTGTTCCGGGGCAGAAAGTTCACTTTGCTCACAAAAAGAAGAATCAAAACCCACAAACCAGTGCAAAAATGGGGAAGCCCTCAGCTGGCTCCATGATGTCTGAACATTGTCTCGCCAATGCTGACATGATGTACCGTAAGGGCGTATGAACATATGTATTACCAGAAGCACGTATCATGCATCCACCTTGTGCTTCCACTCACTGGACACTTTATTAGAAACACCCATCTTGTGCTTCCACTCACTGGACACTTTATTAGAAACACCCATCTTGTGCTTCCACTCACTGGACACTTTATTTGAAACTTCTACTTTGTGTTTCTACTCACTGGCCACTTTATTAGAAACACCCACCTTGTGCTTCCACTCACTGGACACTTTATTAGAAACACTGACCTTCTGCTTTCACTCACTGGACACTTTATTAGAAACACATCTTAATACTCTCTGTCTTTCACCTCAGCATGTTTAGAGTTAGAAGCACGTCTATAACTGTCCACAGGTGTGCCTGGGCCCGTTACTTTGCCTGTTCGTAGAACCAAAACCAACCATTTTGTTTTATGCCAAACTTTGATTATGTCACTGCCAGGAAGGACATTTCTTCTCTTTAACTTTCTCACTTTCACTCTGTCCCACACTACTCTAATTTAATCTTTGTTTTCCTACTCTCATCCCGCTCTCACCTCCCTCCTCCAGCCTGTTTCTATTTTCTTTCCCCCTTCTCTCTAGTGGCACTCTAAACTTTGTGGTGCTACTGCAAGATGTCCTGCAGAACGGCTCACCCTTCAGCCTCAGCTTTATGAGCTCTGCTCAAAAACACTGTTTATGCCAGAACTGTGCACCTGAGAGAGCCAAACTCACCTAAACGTTCCACATTATGACTGATCGTCCTTGGGTGAAACAGTTCTGAAACATAACATTTATGGCATTTAGCAGATGCTTTTATCCAAAGCAACTTCCATTCCCTAACTATAGGGGGCAGTCTCCCTGGAGCAACTTGAGGTTAAGGGTCTTGCTCAAGAACCCAGTGATAGTATGCTGAAGATAGGATTCTTGGTCCAGAGGCAAGTATCCTACCCACTAGGCCACCAACACCCCACAGCTACTTAGCTTACACTGAACAGGTCACTACTGACCACTGTGGGCACTGACTTTTACAGCACTGGAGGTGACACAAATTAAAGATGCAAATGGTTTCATTACGGTACCAAAAATAAAAGTGGCCCCTTATAGTCACGCGTGAACACACCACAGCACAAGACACAGTGTGAAATTCTTTCTCTGTATTTAACCCACTCATGTGAAGCAGTAGGCTGCCACCAATAGGGGCGCCCAGGGAGCAGTGTGTGGGTATGGTACCTTGCTGAAGAGTGCCTCAGTGGTGCTGCTGGTGGTCCTGGGATTCAAACCCATGACCTTCTTATCACAGGAGCAACTCCCTAGCGTCACATTTCTAGGCCACCAGCTGCTTACATTTTACATCAAACAACATGACTACCACTAATGTGGTGTCTCTATTAACAACAAACAGTGTACACCAGTAATAATAGTTCATCAATATAAAGGACCCCCCAACCCACCAGCTTCATTTTCAGCCTCTCTTTATTCTGTACAATTAAACAGACTCTTTCTGTTACTGTACCTTTAAGATATATGTAAACTGCCAAACAACTTTAAGCTGAAAGGGTTGGGCCGAACCGCTGTAAGTTGAATGGGTGGGGCTAAACTGCTTTAAGCTGAACGGGTGGGGCTAAACTGCTACAGACTGAACGTGTGGGTCTAACTGCTATTGACTGAATAGGTGGGGCTAAACTGCTGTAGGCTGAAAGGGAGGGGCTAAACTGCTACAGACTGAGCGTGTGGGGCTAAATGCTATGCACTGAATGGGTGGGGCTAACTGCTATAGACTGAATGGGTGGGGCTAAACTGCTACAGACTGAACCTGTGGGGCTAACTGCTATAGACTGAATGGGTGGGGCTAAACTGCTATAGACTGAATGGGTGGGGCTAAACTGCTGTAGACTGAATGGGTGGGGCTAAACTGCTATAGACTGAATGGGTGGGGGTAAACTGCTGTAGGCTGAATGGGTGGGGCTAAATTGCTATAGATTCAAAGCGTATATTGTCATACGTACAGAAGAAATTGCATTTTTCAGTGCAATGAAATTCTTTGCTGTCCACACACAAATGCCAACTTACTTTAAGAGTTAATAAAAAATATATGAAAATAGAAAAGTAGAACAAAAATACAAATTAAATAAGTAAGTGAAGACTCAACCCTCTGGGGTCGGAGGATCCATAAAGGGATCCTTTTCAGTTTTTCAAAACAATCATCTTCAGCTCTGTGAGAAAGCTATTAGAAAGCTTGAACGCTCTACTCTTCAAATGCTCTTCATGCTCGTGTTACACACTGGACAACTTTTGTCAAGGATGTCGAGTAGGGCTGTAACATACACACCAAACCCACGATTCAGTTCGTTTTGCGATTTTTGACTCACGTATCGTATCACGATTCATTTGCGGTGAAGGAGAGGAGAAATTCTGAGCCGCCATTTTGTTTGGCGACACCTTATCTTTACCACAAAATTATAAACCAATAAACACTTAAATACCGCTTCCTTTCCATTCATACTGAGGACA
>JBBPCY010000109.1:5929085-5942326 GCA_037974405.1 Brachyalestes nurse
GACTGTATGACTTTCACTTGTATTGGAGTAACATTTGACTAGTGGTATCTGTACTTTCACTTAAGTAATGAAGTTAAGTACTTTGTCTGCCTCTGGTTATAAGTGATCAAAATACTTAATTGTCTGTGTCTGTTACAATGTAAAACATTACAGAAATGTGTCATAGCTGATTTTTAGGTTAACTGGCTGGATCAACGTTTTGTGTTCAAACAATGATGAAGCACATTTACTCTGTATCTGTCTTTTAAGTATCTACATGAATGTGACAGCAGCTCCTTTGGCACCTTTTTTGTTGCCCCACATAGGTGCTTTCAAATGAAGAACAAAATCTAAGTGCTGAGACATTGGCGGTGAATAATACACTTGAAAGAACACCATTCTCATTCAATGAATGCAAATTTAGAGTCAACAGACATGTATAGGTTTGTCATGCAAGATTTATCTCATAGCCATAAGAAAGGTAAGTCACCCAGCAGTCACCCAGAAACAAGGAATTTAGTGCACTACAGTCGTCCCACACCCTGGGCAAAACTGATATGCTAAGAAAATAGCACAGAGATGTATGTCTATGCTTGCACACAAGCATATGACAAAATTGTACTCAAATTTCAGAATTTTTGGTTGAATAAAACTGAAGGACACATGAAGACTAATGAGATGTTGAAAGAAAATGTAATGTCAAAAGCTATGAAACTACTGTGGAGAATGCAGAGCTACATAAAGAACCAAGGGAAGATACTTGCTTGGCCTTACCAATCTCCTGAATCCTATTGGCAATTCACTAGAAATGTTAAATTACTTCTTACCCTAGATTTGTAATTGCCAACAACATTTTTGCAACAAAATATACTAAATAGCATTCTTACTTTAGGAAGGCTGTTAAAGTTTTCAGTTCCAGGAGTTTAAATTGAGGATTTGAAAGGGTCTTTTCCGTATACAAACATGATGAAACAGAAAACACACGAGGCGCCAAGTACCAGGGCATGTGCCCACAGTGCAGATCAGGCCACAGTGTTCACTGAAAGGTCTGTCCTGCCTCTCTTATTGATGAGAGGCAGTAATCGACAGTCTGTTGATCATTACTTTGTATCTTTTGGAGCAGAGTCATTCAGGGTAACCTAATAACGAATGTTTAACAGCGGAAGTGATTGGTTTGTGTTCCTGTTATATGAAGCTTTGTGGTTAAGCTTAAACACAGACATTAAGCCTTAGGGGTGGGCAATGTGGAAAAATGTATCACAATACAGAGACACTATAACAATATTTTTTTATAAAGCAAAATATGTATCGTGTCGTTTTGACGCAGACAAAATGTTCTACTTTGTAAACTGCACCTAAAACCTCTGGGTGCAGAGATGACTAAACCCAATTAAACATGGCTAATCATGCTCTCTATGTAATGAAACATGCAGCTGACAGTATCACGATTCATTCAGAAAAGCATATGACCACAACAACGTTTATCATGACAATAAAATAATCACCCACCTCCATGCTTATTGTTTTAAAACCCTCCACCCTCCCTGATAAAGCCTGAAACAGATGTATGGTGAGATCTTCTCCCTGTTTGTAAACAAAGGCATTGTTTAAGAGCCCTGATATTGTGTATATTATTATTAGGATTTTTTTAACAGGAAAGACCTCTTTTAACACTTTCTTCAGTGAGCCTGGAGCTGGCCAACACAGTCCCCAAACTGTTTTTGTAGACCTGTAGTCCTCTCATCTGTAATAACTTTAATGATAAACTGATATTTGAATGATAAACTCTTTTAAATGATAAACTGATATTTGAAACAGCATGCTGCTTATTCTAAACAGTAACAAAATCCAGTTATGTTCATTTTTGTGTACGATTTTTTACAAGAGTATACATGCAGTTTTACAAATAGCTTACAGAGTTTACATAACTCAATGTCTATTTTGAACATTTAAGAAATGTTGGATCATTAGGCGTAATCAGAGTTAAATACAAATTGTTTATGTGTTTCTTCTTTTCCGATGAGGTACCCCCAGTGTTTCCACTCAGAGCAGCTAATGAAGCTGCCAACATCTCTGCCCGGGGTCACTACACTTTTGACAAAGAGATCATTGATCTGGTGCTGGACAAAACCTACACACTGGTAAGAATCCGAATTACAGATGGGAAGCCGCAATGCTCCAAGCTGGTGTTTGGGTGTGCTAGGACCTTGTTTACATTTGCAGGCCTAATATAATTTAGAAGTAGTTCTGAGTAAAGTGGAAGGTAAATATTTATAAGGGCCATAACTGTTTAATCTGAATTGCATGAATATTCTAGAGAAAATACTTAGCGTAAAAGCGTGTAGCAGACTTTTCCTGATCTGTTTATTTAGCTTGAAATATGCCACAGCAACTAAAAACATAGCACTTTACACTGCATTGACAACTTCTGCAACATGCAGCCTTACATCTACAGTATATAAGCATATAAAGCAGCTGACATAAACCCACATCAATATGTAAGGTCCCACCTACACCAACCTCATCAAACTGTCTCTTTCATTACTGCTTCCCTGCGCTTTCAGACCAACCTGGTGCCCTACCCTCGCATTCACTCCCATCTGGCTACTTGCGCCCCTGTAATATCTGCATAACACGAGCAGCTCTCTGTTGTATTACCAATGCCTGCTTTGAACCGGCCAATCAGATGGTTAAACTTGATCCTCGGCATGGCAAGTATATTGCCTACTGCCTCCTCTACTGTGATGATGTTGTACCAAAAATTCTGCCATTGCTTCCATCAAGACCATAGCGAACAATCCAGTTTGTGGACTAATGTCCCACTGGCTTTACTCCTTCAAACTTGTCTCTGGACCAGGAGGTCATGGGTTCTCAGAAGCCAGAGAAGATATGGCATCCCTAGAGAAGGATTATGAAGAGGTGGGAACAGACAGCATTGGAGGAGAGAATGAGGAAGGAAATGATACTAAGATGGCCAAGACGGTTTACTCCTGTTAAAGAAAAGTCAGCTCAGCTAACAGTACAAAGTAATGCTGCAACAAACTTTATGGACAACCTTCTGAGTGCAGGGGCAACACCCTAACCACTAGGCCACCAACTGAAGTCCATGAATCTACTGTCTTAAAATTAATTGGAAATAATCATTTCAATTTTGCTCTTGAATTTGTATTTTTATTGTGGCCATAAGATTTCTAAATTTGCACAAAAAGAGAACACGGTATCTAAAAGAATATTTAAAGCTATTTAAATGGGCAGCACACATCTGTTTTTTAACATTAATGTTAGCATAAATACAAGCAAGTCATTTGTTTTTAAACTTTGTATTTATCATTTGCAGATTTGTGTGTGCTTATGTTAGCTTAACAATTTCTAAACCTTACCTTGAGGAAGCCCAACTGGCCCAACTGTCAAAACCAATTTACTGCTGAGACAGCTTGAAACTATTTTAATGTGTGCCTAAGACTTTTGTACAGTAATGTACAGAGGAAATTTGTCCATTTGTGTTGCTAAAAAAGAGGAAATGTGGTCTTCACAACAGCATGTTAGCAGTACAAGTGTCTTACGCTGTGAATTTTAAAATGTGACTAAAACAAGCAGAACTGATGCATGCTCAGAGAATCCATTTCCTCCAACACTTCTGTGAACTGTTTGTGTAATAAACAATGAGGTTTACGTAAGCTTCATTTAAATAGATTTCACATCACTCTTCTTGGAAGACTTTCCACAAGATTTTGGAGTTTCTGTGGGAATCTCTGCCCATTCATTCTGTAGAGCTTTTATGAGGTGTAGAGCTTTTATAAAGGCACTGGGATACAGTCATGCTAGAATAGAAAAGGTTCTTCCCCAAACTGTGAACACAAAGTTGGAAGCATGGCGTTGTCCAAAATGTCTTGGTGTGCTGAAGTATTAAGAATGAGCCCTTCACTGGATATAAGGGGCCTAGACCAAACCTTGAAAAACAGGTGTGTCCCAATACTATTGTCCATATAGTGTCTCTGTATCCGTGACATTTCTGAATATTATCTATAATCTTTCTAAGAAAACTTAACAGAGCATAATCGTTCCCAGCAGTGGTGAGAGGTACCATAGGTTTACTGTTTAATCGATAGTCTGAAAATAAGTATTTGGCAAAAAATACATGCGGAGTGGATGTATACTTTACCCACTATTCTACCATTATAATTATTTTACTATAATTATTACACATACAAACATTTCAAAATCATTTGTTTGCCCCCCCATCTCCACCCCCTTTTTCCCTCCTGGACTACAGCCGAGAAGTAGTGCCCTGCCACATTAAAACTGCTTACGGCACCCATGCACATACAGACTAATTCACTGGTCATTTTGAATAGTAAATTGACTATTTGCACTATAGATATAATGAGACCCTGGTTCCCAACACCTCTAGTGCAGGAGGTGAGTTGATAAGCTACTGAACAAGGTTCGTAATTAAGAAATTGTGTTGTATGTTCAAGAGGACGACATGTAATCTCACTGTGTACTAAAGGTTTATGGCTGGGACAATAACAATAAAACTGTATTTACTTATTTAACTGACAAATTAAGCACTTTTCCTGAATAGTAAAAGCACTTTTGAATCAAGGTAACAATGAGTGTGAGAGTAAAAAAACTGGATCAACACACTCTCACCCTTACCTGTACACAATATTTCATGTACACGACCGTTGGGAAAGCAGTCATTAGCCCGCAGCTGCTAACTCATCCACACATGAACAGCTCACTGTTTTCCAACAGAGCAGCCATCATCAAGCTCACCTCTGTGTACACAAGAAACAGCAACGCCCTAGTGCAAGCCCAAGAGACTATTTTCAGTATTTTCTTATTTTGTGGTCATGTAAATGAACAGGAAATGAACACATCTTTGCTATTTTACCCATACTGCAATGTCTTAAAGTGACCATTCACAGTGTGGACAGCACGAAATTCTTCCTCTCCCATTTACCAAGTGAAGCAGCAGACAGCGCCTGGGGAACAGTGTGTGGGGAAGGTACTTTGCTCAAGGGAACCTCAGAGGTGCCATTATTGGTCTTGGGACTCAAACCCACCACTTTCTGTCTGCAGGGGGCAGCTCTCTGACCGCTAGGCCACCAGCTAATGGCGGTAGAATATAGAGAGTGCAAAACAGACCTATCACAACCTACCTGTTTCACATACAAGAGGCTGGGTCAAAACCTTTTTGCAAACCAACATAAGCTATGGGAAAACAGAGCAGATCATGCTTGTGATATAATTCCAGCGAAATAATTATAAGTGTGCTCTTATCCAAGCTAGATTTCAACCCAAGCTTCAGAATGAGATTATGGCTTAAGCTCTCAAGAGAACCTTTTGCAACATGGTACAGGTTTACGGAGAGTATGGGTCTAAAGTATACAGTAATGGAAAAAAACATGTTTCTACAGGCTTTGAAAATGTTTTAAATCAATTACCTTTCAAACAGTTTGTGACAATGACCCTTTAATGACTTTTTATGCATTTGGAAAAGAATTCAAATGTGTAGTAAATCCTTTATTAAAAAACAAGGGCTTTACAAAAAAAACACATCTTCACAAATATTTCACAAATCATAACCATCAGGCCTCAGATTCTTTAATACTGGTACAGACAGTAACACTGCATCTGCTAATGTTAGCAAGAACTGGTATTACACTTTGGTGCTGAAAAAAAGACCTCTCAGTTTTTAAATAATAAATCATGCTTTTTATCGGGAGTTACACAATCCACAGCCTGAGTAAAATTCCTGATCTTAGACTGACAATACTTCGGCTAGACTTAGTTTAGCATGGCTTGGCGAAAGGCTTCCTCAGTACTAACAGCTTTGCAGTCCTATCACTTACATTGCCAATGCATAACTGTTTAGACTGAGTCATAGTAGACTTAGTACAGATATTTGAGTATGTTTAAGGGCATTCTTTTGACATCTTTCAATTTCTTTATTCCAATTGATAGACTTCATATACATTAGTTTGCTTATAGTCTTCAAACACTTATATATTTGACCTCTGACTTAATGGCTTGTTCCCTCTCTTGTCTAGACACCCTTACATCCTTTAGTCGAACCTCTTAGTCACTGTCGTCATCGGACCAGCCAAAGGGGTCCATGGTGACGGCCATATTGAGTTTGCGGCCCTCACGCACGCTGCAGGACTTGGAGGAGTTCTGTTTGGCCTGCATGTTCACCTGCATGCCTGACTGCCGCATGGGGCTACTCCCAGGCATGCCCACATCCAGGTCAAACACACCTCCAAAGCCACGCATGATTGACTGCAGGCCAGCCCCTCCCAGATCGCCGTTACTGCAAGACGAGATTTGGCAGCTGACCTCGGAACTGTTGCTCTCCTCAGAGCGTGACTCATAGAAAGTCTCAGCGCTCAGACTGGCAGCCATAGGGGAGATCTGGGGGAAGAACTGCATGACAATAATAAAGTATGTTTAGATACCAAATAACAAGTAACTTTACTTAAACCTCAACGGTTGTAAAATAGAGGCAAAGTACTGTTGCAGAGTTCAGAAAGAGTAAAAAAAACTAAGATAATCAGGGGTAAAAAACTCACACTTAACCCTTAGTTGCTCCAGGAGGGCTGTCCCTGTAACTAACGGCTGTAAATCGTTCTGGATAAAGGCGTCTGAGAAATGCCAATTAATAATCAGGATTAAGGCTCCCCCTAGTGGTTCTGAGTTATGTTTACAGTTTTATTTAGTAATCCATGTCATTTTTATGGATTGCCAAGATTACCAACAATTCAAGAACAAACTACTACTTAAATGAATCTTTCAGATTTACACAGCTTTCCAGATACCCTGGCCAATATGTTTGCCGTCTATATTTTGCTTCCTCAGTTTAGCACTGGCGCAACAAAGCTACAAATACTAGCAGCCAGTAGTCAAAATGTAAAAATACATTACCAAAATGTTTTAACACCCTCAAATCACATCCATGTCTTCATTACATGTGGCAAAGAGTGGACAGTGTGGTTTAGGATGCAGTCTATCTTATGGTGAGCTATATAAACAAGCAAAACTTCACCTCAGGCAGCCATTTCAGACAACGCCAAGGCTAGTATTTACAAAGCAGTCGTAAAGAGCACTGATCTTGATTCCTCCTGATCTTGATTCCTCCTAATTCACTATAGTTATGTCAGAATACTAATAATTCTAGATCAGCACTCCTACTTCTGAAGTAGTTTTTGAAAATACACATTGTCTAAAATGGTTACCTGCCGCATTTTGCCCATGGTGAAATTATACTGAATCTTAAACCACACTGACAAATGTGTGCCTCCTTAATGAAAAGCTGAATGCAGTTTTAGAAACATTTGGCCATGTATTTATAAAATTAATTTGGGTAACAATTGATATCTGCTGTTTGTAAGCTAAATCAGCTTAGTAGCTTCAGGCTAAAATGGCAAAATTGGGACTTTGCTGGTTGACTATTGTGCAATTGTGTCATTTTTCTTGCAACCGTGCAAATGTAGAAACTGTGCTCCTAGTTTTAAATGTAGGTTTCTCCAGCAGATTCAAAAACAATTAATCTTAAACAATGAATTTTTTAATCTGAATGTGAACTGAAATTCTAAGTGGTTAGGATAGAACATTTGGTCTCTTTTGATACCCAAATCTAAAAATCCAATCTATGAAACAAAGCGTACATGGGCCCTAGTGAAATTCTTACAGGAGTGCATGATCTGGATCTCTCCATGAGTCTGTTCTCCCACTCTCTCAGCCTCCTCTCTCTTTCCTCCAATTCTTGCTCCTTGCAGGTCAGTTCTCGCTCCAGCCTCTTCAGACGCTCCAGAGTTGCATCTATTTCACACCTAAGAAATAATAGTAAATAAGAAAGGGCAAGAAATGCATGTGTTATGCAATACTATCCCAAACATATTCTATGCATTTGACTGAAATGAGAAAGTTCCAGAAACATTGCTAATAAGATGTGTAATACATAACTTTGATCACTGCAATAGTGGTGCTTGCACCTCACTGCACATTACCTCACTACACCAGCAGGGGTCGTACTGTGCAGTGTTTTTGAGTGCCACAGCTGATCAGACACAAAGCCTTTAGTGCAGCTATTTATAAACAGGTATGTGATGCATGGCCAGAAACCCCTTCCTCATGTGTTTTACCCTGAAGCCTGGTCTGCTCCTGCCAAGCTCACTCTCCATATACTCCTCACTCTTCCCTCCTGCTGCTGGAATTGGTTTCTCTGCCACCCTCCTGACAGTTCCCCTCAGAATTTCTCACCCTCTATCTGTCTCTGTCCCTCTTTTTACCTCGCTCTCTATCTGTCTTATTCTCTTCCTCCCATATTCTTCTGAACCCTCTCACTCAATTTCTGAAATCTCTTTCCTCTGGTGCAGATCCATTTGAGTGGAGCACTCTTGATGTTTGTCTCTTGCAGCTTTGTCTTTATTATCTCTTGGGACTCTGGAATGCACTCCCACAACAACCCCTCGACTATTTTTGCCCCTCACCCCATCTCACTTCTACATCTGTCCCAGCTGTCTTCCTATTCCTTAACTTCTCATATTCTACGCAACCCTCCCATACACTCTGCTCAGTCTTTATTTAGACTGCGATCAGGAATGATAAAAACACACGTTCAGGTTTTCTTATTACAACGTTGTGCCCTTCTGTGTTTACAGAAGTGTATGAATAAGTGCGTACATGTAGAACGCTGCTTGTACAACTTCATGATATTCACCTTACTCAGTTCACTTAGTGTGTGTGTGTGTGTGTGTGTGTGTGTGTGTGTGTGTGTTCGTTCAACCAGCCATACCTCCACTCTGCCTTGTTGTGTAAGAAAGAATTGCACTGGTCAGGAAGCTTACTGTCATTACACATGGACTCTAGAGTAACTAGAATCTGTTTAAACACAGGTCTTTCCTGAGAAAAAGAAGAACATTTTCATCATAATTCATAATCATTTTCATAATAATAAGAATTCAGTTTCATAATAATCCTGGCTTCTTAAGCACTGGATAAAGACTAATGAGTGTAAAGTGACCATTTGCCACATGTGAACACACCACGAAATTGTTCTCCGCATTTAAGCCATTCACCAAGTGAAGCAGTAGGCAGCCAGGAACACAGCGTCTGGGCAGCAACCCTCACTCGAGAGAACCTCAGTGGTGCTACCAGTAGTCCTGAGATTCTCATGACCTTGTGATAACAGGGGCAACTCCCTAACCACTAGGCCGCCAGCTAATAACAGTTGTATCCTAAATTATACAATGAAAGGGCATTCTGCATTGAAACACTGTGTAGTCTGGGCTTAATTCATATCTGGACCTTAACACTAGAACCGCCAACATTCCAGCCCCCGCTAGAACCGCCAAGGGGGGTCATTTTGACCCCCTTGCTGCAATAGCGTCAGAGATGCTAAGATGTCATTTCTAGAGCTGTTAAGTGGCTCATTCCCATCTTCTTTTTTAAATAATAATGGAGACAAAATAAGTGTTTAAAATATATATTTTTTTCACTCACATCCACAGTGATCTCTCCTTCTTCCGACTCTCCCTCGCTCAGATCCTGGTACAATAGCCAGGCTTCTTTGGTCGTCATATATCTATTGTACGGATCCATGTCTTAAATTTCTCAATATTTTAATCGATGGTGTGCTGTCGAAGTCCGATGACGTCATAAGCTTCTAGCGTTGCTAAGCACCTGGGCCGGTGGGCGGGGCGTGGCACGAAATATGACAGCTGATCTAAATGAGGGGGTAAAAATGACTCCTCGGCGGTTCTAGGTATAAATGTATTTATTTCGGCGTATTTATTTTTCTTTATCACACACTCACCAAAATCCACTAGATGATTAATAAAGCCACTTTAAGGAAAAGTCATGAACTTAAAGATGTAAGGGTTTTATTTTAACAGAACTACAAGCATTTGAAAACGCCAGGGGGTAAAAATGACCCCCTTGGTGGTTCTAGTGTTAGATTGTTGATGGGTGACTAATGAGACTGTATTAAACTCTCTGCTTAATCTGATGTAGAGTTCCAGTATTTTCTCTGTTCTCAGCACACCTGATCCAACTACTTAAGTAATTTGCTTTCCTAGGTTCCGAGTGTTAACATAAAAATTTGCAGAGCAGGAGGGGAGCTTCAAAAAAAAGTTTGGGAACTGCACTACAAGTTTTGACCTTTAAAATCTATGGTTCAGTATATTTCTTATTGAAGCTGCTTGTCTAGTGTGCTTTTTTCACATATGAAAGACATTTTGAATCACACCTACCTTGGGTTCTGCCACCCAGCATGATCTCATTAACTTTGCAAAGCTGGCAGGGCAGCTGCTCGGAATGGTCGGTCTCTGAAACACACACACAAAAAGAAAAAAAAGGCAATTATTACATAGAACTCCAATTTTAGCTCAGGTCCAGTTTCAACATACAAACTTAACTAGTGGAAAATCTCTCCTTCAGGGCTATGTTTATAATTTGGGGTTAGGGTGGGGGTGGTGCTTCTGCACGTTCAGAGAAGCCCAAAAGACAAACGCTTTATTAGGATTAACAATATGCTTAATGTGAGTGTTGCTTATACTCAGCACTATAAAATGGGCCCTTTCAAGCACTTGAAACAATCACACACAATTAGATTTGTGCATTGTACAGTGAAACTGTGCTGAGTTAAATGCGAGGTGTAGCTCACATATGTAACTCACTTAATTGTGCTGAAAAACTGTACAGACCCAGCAGAGAACTCTGGAAACCATGGGAAATTGGATCCTTTGGGAAAATAATGCTAAACAAAGCATCTTTTCATCCACCTTTTGACCTTTCCTAGTCCATCGTGCCAGACTGTTCCAGTGCTACTTCTTTTCAGATCTCTTTTATTCCCTTCGTCTATCGCATATTCACTCATCTGAAGCACATTTTCGGATTACTAGTTCTAAAACCACCGCCGTGTTCCTTAAAAGCAGAAGATCCTTGCTTGTTCTCTTGCTCACCCTGAGCTCAGCTATAAATAGCCAGCCAGAGATGCACAAGAAACCATTCTCATTATGTTCCTTGAACCAGGGAGAGCAAGGGAGGGGAGAATTTCATGAAATAAGCTTTAAAGTGGGAATGGAATCATAAGCAAGCATTAAAATGCTGCTAGAGAAGTGAACTTCCTCTTACTATCTGTACATTTGGAGAGAGAATACAAAAGAATTGCGGAATACCTCATTTTTTTCCACAACCAGCCAGGCCACCTGCAAGCCTTCAAATCCTTTAAAGGGCACCTCTCTGGTCAGCATTTCCCATAAAACCTGTAAGACAAACCTAGGTCAGCTCAATAGTGAAATAGCCTAATACTGATGAAGAAACCAGTGGGGTCCAAAAGAATGAGACCACTGGCAAAAAGTTTCCATTTCGCAATCACTTCTCCTTATTACACTGTATTGTTTTGTTTCTTTTTTTCCAAAATGCCATCTGGTGTTAACTGAATTAAAAGACAACTTTCACAATAAACGTAATTGCTTCTTACATCTAAGCCACCATTCTTAATCTTGAATCAGCAGAACAACAGAGTTCAGTATTGTGCCACACTATCTAACTTGATATACAGTAATCCCCTAGTTTTACGAGGATCAGGACTCACGGATTCTGTCACACGCTGATTTTTTTTTGAGAACTGAACTCATAGTTTTACGCGGAAATCCCCACAATAACTTGAAAAATGCAAATATCCTCCACCTTTTTCTTTTTTTTTTTTGTGGCAATAAATATATTTTTTCTGGATGTTTTCACACAAGGGGACTCGAGCACCTCACCGGGGTGTCCCAATACTTTTGTCCCGTGACCTTCTGAGTTGCAAATCTCGGCGAGGAAAGCACTCAGACACTTCAAACTCCACAGTTCAGTAGATCTCCAGGAAACCTTTCCAACGAGCCCTCATTTGTATGTTTAGTCCGAGTAGATCAGTTTTATTCTCCGAAAACTGGGTGTCCCAATACGTTTGTCACGCAACCTTCCGAGTTGCATATCTTAAGGGTAATGCATTAAACTGAGTTTTCAATTAAATTAAAGTGTTCTGGTAGCATGTTTGGGTGTATATTTAGGGTATACACTATGAAAATAGGCGCTTTTGTTTTTTTTTTAACAAAACACAACATGGTTTTTCCACTATACGCGGGTGCTCTTGGAACGTAACCCTCGTGAAAAGCGGGGGATTACAGTATAGCGTTTACTTTTTTTTTCTTTTTTGTTTTGTTTCATTATGTTCAAATTCAATTCAATTGTATTTATATTGTGCTTTGTACAACCGATGTCACAAAGCCGCTTTACAGAGACCAGGTCTGAGTGAGTAAGCCAAAGGTGACAGAGACGAGGAAAACTACTGTATAGCTGGAAGAAGACACTTCGGGAGGAACCAAGACTCAAAAGTGGAACCTGTCCTCCTCTGGTTGACCCAAAGAGAAAGAGTTTCTACCAGCAAAACTAACAATAGAAGGCCTTCCTGTACAGCTTAATAACTGTTAAGACAGATTTGGAACTGTTGGAAAAGTAGCTTGAGAGTCTCTAGTTCACAATAACAGGAGCAACAATTTTGTCCTGGGTTGTGCACATTGGTGCAGGTATTTTACAAACTTTGGTGTTAAAAAATACAGTTCCATTTGGTGATTATGTCCATTTTGTCCATGACTGTCCATTTTCTACAATGCATAGTCACATATCTATGATCCACACTTTTTGCATTGCAATATCAATTTTCCAGTGCATTGCTATATATCTCATAATCAGTAATGTGGAATTTGGTGAATCAGTAATGTTGAATGCTAAATTTAGTGCAGTGCATTGTGTGAAGTTAAATATGAAATGAAATAAAAATCAGTGTACTCATAGTTTTAATAGTAGTCTTTAAATGTGGCACCACTATATTTTGTAAAAATAATATTGACATATTGTGTATTGTAAAGCTATTTTTTTTTAATAATTTTTTTTTTGCCATGTTCTCTGCTTCTAATGAGCACACACACACAAAACACACTGACGTACTCACCACGCCATACGAGTATGTGTCACAAGTTTCAGAGACAGGCAGACTCTGGATCACTTCCGGGGCCATCCAGGGGAATGTGCCCACCAAAGACATGTGTGTGGTGTGAGATAGGAACTTAGATGCCCCAAAGTCACAGATCTGATTGAAAAAGTTGAAGTTATGTATGTGCAGTGTGGAATAGTACAGTGGCTACAGAAAAAACTCACATTTTGTTGCTTTGCATCAGGACATAAAGCATAAATATTATATATGTATATAT
>JBBPCY010000109.1:5942426-5955525 GCA_037974405.1 Brachyalestes nurse
CAGCCGAAAGTAACAATCAACTATGGGTGGCAAGGCACTGTCAAAAGATCTCAGGGCACAGTCAGGAGGTGGATAGAAATACATTTCAAAGGCTTTATCAGTCCCTAGGGGTGCAGTAAAGTGTTTAATGCTACTAGGACCCTCCAAACTGGATGGAAGTGAAGGAAACTGGTCAGAGAGGTAACTCTGAGGCCGTTACAGGACGGAGTGGTCAAAGCTGCCAATGGGAATAAGGCTCAACTTTCAACATGACAGTGACCGAAAGTTCACAGCAAAACTGACCACACAGTGGCTGAAGGTCAGACTTAAAGTCTATTGAAAACCTGTGGAATGACTTAAAGGCTGCAGTCCATCAGCTGTTACCATCCAGTCTGATTGAGATTGAACAGTTCTGTAGTGGGCAAAGACTGCACAGTTGGTAGAGAAGGATCCCAACTGACTCAAGACTGCAAATAAAGCAAAAGGTGGTTCCACGAAGTACTTACATTGGGGAGTATATACCTCAGTGATTCTGAGTGACTCAGTTAGAAAAATTGTGTGCCTTCATTTCACACAGCAACCGAGCGTGAAGATTTTGAAGACGGTGATTTACACCTACTGTAATGTACACACAACTAAACCAACATACTGCTGAGAGACAGACAAGATAGATATCAAGAACTTTGAAAATGAAAAAGTACCTTCAGTACATTGTCAGCAGCTAACACCACTGAAAATGAAAAGAAAGTTCAGAAAGTCATTATATTTCTTACTGACAGACAGATTTTTCACTCTTGCAGAATCTACTGCACACTAGTACAATCATAATGGTGGTATTTAGTATTATATTTAGTATTACTATTTAAGTACTTAATTTACCCTACTATGCCCCACAAGTGAAGTTGTATGCAAAGGTTTGATTATACCTTTTTCTCCTAGTTTTATGGCACATGTTGTATTTATTTGCTGAGTTTAACATAGGAATAAAGTAAAATATAATATGTGCCAAAATATGTCTTATTTTTTTTCCTAATATGTTACATTAGCCTCCACAGACAGGTTCAGGTTTTTCCATACATTCATACATCACAGCAAAGAACAAAAGACATCAGGCTGGTAAGACATGTAGACCTCAATAGAAAACTAAAACTAAAATATCTTGTTAAAATACACAAAATAATTTATTAACAATTGATATCTTTAGTGGAGATTTTTAACGTAACCCTAACCCTAGCCTTAACCCTAACCCTAACCTTAATCCTAACCCTAATCCTAACCTTAACCCTAATCTTAATCTAACCCTAACCCTAATCTTAGCCCTAACCCTACTCTGATAGCATAGTCAAGATGCTATTCATTTTGCCCTACTGACTCTCATTAATAATTTTATGCTTTCATTCCTAAAATCTAAATCCAGAGTTTTTATATTGGGTAATACTGGGTATAACATAAACTTGCCATTCCGTGATTTCAGATCCCTGTGAATGACTTTCACTGGAGCGTCTGCATGTAAATAATGCATTCCTAAAAAAATGACATCAATTACAAAAATAACATCAGAAGTTATGATAATGATGTATAAGCACACAGAAGCATGCGCACACAACACACACACACACACACCTACCTTTTGCAATATCCACTGCCCACATCATTATTTGACCCATGTCCATGTCTTCACTGTCAGGACTAGACAAATATTCATATAGTGACCCTCCACTGGCATATTCTTAAATACACACACACACACACACACACATACACAGAATCAGATTCGATTTAAAATGAAAACAATTCACAACAATAAGCAAAAGATTTGGATAATATTCAATGACAAACCAGCATGTTGTATCCGAGTAAGTTGTTGAGTTACTATGATAGAACACTCTTATTCCAAAAGATAAACTTTTAATTGATGTTTTGATGATAGCATTAGAGTGAGTTTAACAGAGATGAGTCATTTCATCATCATTGTGTTTGTGGTGTGACATATTGTGGGTATAGAAAATAATCAATCTCTTCAAAATATTCACATTTTGTTGCTTTGCAGCCTGAAATGAAGAAACACACAAAAAACATTTTCCTGCTGTATGTAGTCAATGCAACTTCCAAGTGAAAGATATGACAACAGTTTTAAAACAAAACACTAAGGTGGATAAAGGGTCACTGCTATTTGCTTTAATTACAGATTTGAGTCTGTTGGGATCCTTCTCTATAACTTTGCACATCTAGACTGCGGTTTTTGCCCACTATGTAACTGTTCAGGCTCAGTCCGACCGGATGATTTTCAATGAGGTTTAAGTCTCCTCTCTGAAGGCCACACAAGGACATTCACCTTTTTCTCCTTCAGCCACTGTGTGGTTAGTTTTGCTGTGAACTTTAGGTCACTGTCATGTTGGAAGGTGAACCTTATTCCCACTGACAACTTTCTAGCAAAGGGCAGCAGATTCAGCTCAAGAAATGTGTGGGTTTTCGCCTCGTCAAGTTTTTTTTCTATCCTGACAAGTGACCCAGTCCTGCAGCAGAGAAATGCCCCCTCTATGCTTTACTGTATGTTTGCTGTTTTTGGATGGTGGGGCATGTTGGCTTTCCAACAGATTGTTTGGTGTTGAGGCTAAAAGGTTGGATTTTGGCCAAATCTGACCATAACATTTTTTTCTACTCGTCCAGAATCTTCAAGGTGTGTTTTGGTAAAGCTCAGTCTTAAAGCTCAGGTAAAGCTTTTTTTTGGAGCTCTCCCAAACAAGCCACATTTGTGGAGCACTTCTAATATTGTCTCACACACACCATGACCACTCTTTACCATACATTCCTGTAACTGCTTCAAAGTTGTCATAGTCCTCTCTAACCAGTTTCCTCTTCCATCCAGTTTGGCGGGACAGCATAATCCTGGTAGGGTCCTAATAGTATCAAACACTTTTTACTTCTTAATTATAGAACTTCCTGTGCTTCTAGGGATCGATCATATCCATCTCCTGACTTGTGGATGTCTGCAACTTTATTCCTAAGATCTTTTGACAGTACTTTGCCACCCGTAGTTATTTGTTTGCTTTCAGTGGCTCTACCAAGCACTGAAATGCTCCAGCTGTTTTTATGATAAACTCAAAACGACAATTTTAACAACTGATCGCAGGTGGAAGACAATTAACTTGCTGTGAAATGGAAAAGATTAGTTACACCAAATGGAGTTGGCAATAATTTTTAGGCAGGGGTGATCCTTTATCCATCTTAATTATTTCTTTTTTCTAAACTGTAGCTTTCATTTATTTCACTCGGATGTTTTGTAAATATGCCTGATTTTTTGTGTGATTGTCTTTATTTCAGGCTTCAAGGTAACAAAATAGGAAAATTTTAAAGGGGTTTTTCATACCCACTGTATACATGTCGTAAAGGAAAAAGGGAAATATTTCAATAGTATTAGAAATTACAACATTAAAACTACAACAAGATTCAGGTTCTGCTTTCATATTTCCCACTTTAGTTAGAGCACATTGTAAACGACAAAAATGCTTCTAAATGCAAACCATAGCAAGACGATGATAGGGTCACGGGCAAGTCAGAGCTGGGGGATGATGACATGTATGCCCCTACACAGCATTAACCAGACTAATTTAGGTCCTATGAGCACAGTCAGTCAACCCAGTAATAAACAGCCAAGATCAACTTTCATATGTACTGCCAGCAAAAAGCATAGCCATAAATATACTGCGTAACAGAATTGCTATTACAATACAGGCAGAGACAGGGAAAGACATGATGGGTTACTATAAATATGTAGCACAGAATTTGTTTTGTTGTGGAGGGTGATAGAAAGCATTGCTTTGTGTGTGGCCATCTCAGGCATTGTATTAGCTGAGACACTAACTCGTCACAAAACTTTTTTTTCCGGAAAATAAAATAGATTTTGTTTAGTGTAATTAAACATCTTTTACTCTAAAATAAAAACAAAAACATCTAAAGAGAATCAATGAACTATCTCACATATATGAGCTAAATATTCCCTGAGTTGTTGCAAAAACATGCACACCCAGTGAAAGCTAAGTTAGTACACCCAGTGAAAGCTTGAGCAGTGGACCTTTTTAATAAGGTTAATAATAACTTAAAGTAACTGAAAGTAATTACTCAGGTCTAGGGTGCAGATTTTGTAGAAGGGGTCAGGCAGGATACACCAACAGTTTGAATTACTATATTAACACATCAAATGGTTTATATTTGATGCCTTAACATAAATAAAAACCTCACACAATTAACAGGAACAGTGAAATTTTTGATACATTAAATTAATTGACATAAATTAAATTCTACAATGGTAGGGTTTCCCTTTCTATGTCATATTGGCAAAATGCCTCAATACTTGTGAATGTAATGATAAAGGAAGGACTCCATGTCACCATAAACTGACAATGGTTTAATCTTCAAGAAATAAAGAGAATTTGCCACCATGCCCAACCTCACCCCTACCCAATTATTTTCTTGATTAACTGCTTTTGCTTGTATTCTAGACAGCGATCTGTGCAGTTGCGGTACTTTTCCTTAAGTACAGTAGGTATTAGGGGTGTAACAGAACAGAAAGGTCACAGTTCGGTTCAAACTGTAGTTTTGACATCACGGTTCGGTACGGTTCACGACACAGCGAAGTTAAGTAACAAAAAGTTCTAAAGGTTTGTTTTCATTTTTTTTAAATAAACAGCAGTGTATTAACCAGTAAACACACACTCTTGCTTATATTTTCATGTATGTGTAAGGCAGCAGAAGTGTTATGCCAGTAGGTGGCACTATTGCACCACACTATGACCCAGGTTTTTGATTTACTGACGTTTTTTTGGTCCCTCTGTGATGCCGTAGGGATCCACATTACTTCAATCACGTCTTCTCCGTCGTACCGTGTATTCTCTGTACGACATCATGTACTGACCCGTGACCCATGTACCGTGACGGTTCGGTACAAATACATGTACCGTTACAGCCCTAGTAGGTATCATTAGTTCTCTTTTTTTTTTTTACATTATACAGAGTGCAACTGAAAAGTCCAGCAGCAGAATCAGGCAATTTCCCACAATGATCAAAGCACAAAAGTGTTGGGGATTGACTGAGATAGTGTCACATTCATATGAACACTGCAGAGTGGCACATATAAATCTAGCCATGATAAATGACACCATAGATACACTCACACTTTTGTTACCTGTTACAATGCCATAGTTTGGTGAATCAAGAATCGCTCCATAGAACTGAATGATGTTTTTGTGGCTCAGTACGCTGAGAATCTCAGCCTGAACATGAGAAAAAAATAATAATTTTTAAGGGAATGACAAACATGTACACATCAAATACAACAGAACCCCCAAATGAAACAATAGTAGAGTCTAGAACAGCTTAATTGCAAAGGCCTCAGTAAATAATGAAACACAGAGACCCTTAAGATTGCTGAGATGGGCTCTGGTACCGAGACCTGGGGGCCCACAGAAACATGCAACATTTGACACATAGAGCACATCAGATTTGCTTTACAGATGTCCTAAGAGGGAGAGGGGCAGAGAGAGAGAGTCATGGAAAACTAGAAGTGAGCTTGGCAGCCATCTCATACCAGCCAGGCACTCCCTTTCTATCTGCGCCACGCTTCGAACAATAAACAAGAGGAACTGATATGAAGACAGAATCGATATGGAAATAAAACATACAATTTCACGATACATAACATGTAACAAGATATCTCATTTTCCTATTTTGATACTAAAATGTACCACAATACAATAGTGCTACTTTAAAAAAAAAATGTTCTAAAAACTATGAATGCAGGAATTTTATTTTCAATTGTGAGAATGGCAAAATGGGCTGGCGTGCAATCAACTACTTGTTTCTGTGTAGATTATGCTGTTATTGTGCTTGGGGGGGGGTTATTTTTTATATTTATAGACTCTCTATAATACGATCTAAATCTGCATATTATGTTGTGCATGCTGTAGTTGCTCTTCATAAATGTTTCCCAGAAAAGTGTTATAAGGATAACTTAATAAGGACCAACTCAGCAAAAAGAATTTTTGAATCAAAACCAAAAACACTGCTGCAGGCATGTGCAGGTGCATATGTATGTCGAACCTCTTTATCAATCTTCAGCAGCTTTTTGACAGCCACCTCTTTGTCCTGTGAGAGCCAGCGTGCTCGATACACACTCCCGAAGCTCCCGCCGCCGCAGTTCTCATAAAAGTGGATGTCATCAAAACGTATCTCCACGAAGCTTGCACCGAGGGACGACATCTCATACTGACTGCACACACGCAAAATGCAACAAACTGCAGAAGGAGGAAGAGAAGAAACTGAAATAAAGAAGCAATGAACCGCTTTTAAAATACTGCCATATTAAAGCTAATGTAAAGGTAGTGAGATTCAATGATGTTCCCTTGAAAGAACCATAATAACTCATCAGACTATCAGAAAAACATGCTGCTCCTTAACTGTGAGCAGATTTACTTTGAGCCTAGTGTCACACACCATGTCGGACAAAGGAGTGCTGTGTGAAATGTCTGGCCTGTGTGTGTGATTTACAGCACGTTCTAACTGTCCGTCTACTTCCAGGACCACTTGCCCTGTTGCTGCATCAGCCTCTCTTTTTTGCAGTCACTTTACAACAAAGGGCTGCATGTAGGTCTGCTGCATATTGTGGTCAAAAATTCAGTGAAAAAATGTTTTTACGTTAACTTTGATTATAATGTTGTTATTTCTTCTCCTGTGAAGTTACCATTCTGGAGATACTAGGTTTTGTTCTGCAAGCATCAATATCACATACAGTTCCCCCTTGTTGATGTGATACTGGCCTTTTCTATCAATCACAGATGGCTACAATATGCATGATAACAATTAACAGTGATAAACTGTACCCCCCCCCAAACAAAAGGCTCTACATTCATATTAAGGTGTACATACAGGATATTTTGCAAAAATATATGCTAATGGTGGGTTATTAGTTATTAGTTCATCAAGAACAACATTACAATAATGATATTAACAACAATACCTTTCAATGAAGGAACATACTAATATAATCAATGAATATGACCACTGTTTCTATTCTAGTCTTATGCCAGAGCTGACTGAAGTGAAGTGGAATCAGCAAGACAAATATTTTTAGGGTTGTTCTTTGTTTAATAACACCTATTTGGAAAATGAGCAACACACGGGCTAGAACAGATGTGACACATAAAAAGTTCTGCATAGATTAGATGGTAGTTAATGCCAGATTTGCCAAGGTGCTTCTTACTTTTGACTCTACCCCTCAAGCCTTTTTTTCTTTCATTTTTGTGTGTGCTGTTGCAACAATATTGACTGTGTGCTGGACATCATCATTATCATCATCTTGTTAAACTTCTGCCTGAATGAAGTTGACAGTAAAGTAGAAATTTCCCACATTTTCCCTTTCATCAGTGCATTTTATATTTCTCTATAAAAATGTCTCACAACACAGCTGAAAGATGCACAAATGTTTTGTTCATCTCATACAAATGCATTAGAACGTCAGGTACTCCGTTCAGATAGTTGTTTTCCTCTAATGGCTATTTTATGTCTATATTTTTGAGGGTCTATACTTTTTTCAGTTCCACAGCAACACTTCTGTATCCCAAAATTATTCATCCACGAGTGTCTGAGAGAACAATTTTAGTCAAATGTCAGTTGTAAAAATTGTACCTGGCTACAATTGTTCCAGAAAGATAAACCTGTGTCACTGCACACGTTACAATACTTGCTACTTGCATGCATTACTTTCATTCATTTTCTGTAGACACTTAATCCTTACTAGGGTCGCAGGTACCCTGAGCCTATCCCGAAGTCAACAAGCACAAGGCAGGGACTCACCCTGGGAGGGTTGCCAGCCCACTGCAGGGCGCACATGCACACACAAAAACCATTCACTCACACCTATGGGCAATTTAGAATCCCCAATTCACTTGACATGCATGTCTGTGGACTGTGGGAGAAACCGGAGACCCCGGAGGAAACCCACGCCACCACCAGGAGATCATACAAACTCCACACACATACAAGGCCAGGACCCGGATTCCACCCCAACCCTGGAGGTGTGAGGCAACAGACCTACCCACTGCACCACCGTGGAGCCTCTACCTAACTAAATCTTTTAACCTTTAACCTTGAATTAAGCTTAACGTTAACAAGAACCTAGTCTAAAAATCCAAGAACATACAGACATGTTTGTTTTAAACATCAAGGGCAGCGGTTCCCTAAACAGCTCATTTGTAAGTGAGAGCCAACTGGACGATCAGCGTGGTTGTGAGGGCAGTGACATCATGGCATGTTCATGAACATCATGATCATGTTTTTTTTTTTAAAAAGACGTGTCATCGACGCTTGCACGAATTTCCTCAAGGACAAAAACTACAATTTTGTACACAAGAGTAACAGCAGACCCCCTCCCCCCATACTTTCATACTCCCTCTGACTCAGCCAACTGACATAGAGCATGACATAATGAAGATGTAGCTGACATTGTCTGGAATATTCTTGACCTACCCGTTACCTTACAGCATCCAGGCTTTAATCATTGAACCCTACATTGAAGAGCCATATCCAAATTACGAATGACCGACTCAGTAATGTTCACCGACTCATTTAAGGATTTAGGGTATTGAGGAGATTAAACCAAAACGCATTTGGCGGCATGTATTCCGTGATAGATTTATCTCAGAACATGTGTTCTGCCCAGATGTTTCAGGGTCTGTGCGACGAAGTAAAGTTTTTATTTACATACCTGTTCGTGCTGTTCTCCGTCCCGCGGTCGCTCCGGACACTCCGCGTCACAAAGTACCGAGCCTTGCTGTCTCCTGTTACTAAACTTCCATAACAGGACACGCACCCGGGACTCGAGCACCTCAAACACGCAGGTGAACAGCGCCTCCGCGCGGCCAGACAGGGAACAGCGGCACTGACAGAGCGGGCAGAGTTCTCTTATATACAGCTCCAGAAAAAAATAACAAGAGACCACTTTAAAGATGTTCAGTTTCTCATGTTTTATCTTTTATAGGCGCAAGTGTTGAACTGAACAGCTTTGCCTTAGTTTTTTTAAGAACGGCTGAAAATATTTATCCTAAATTCCAAATAAAAACATTGTTCTTTAAAGCATGATTTTAAAGGAAATGACAATACATCAAAATAAGAGAAATGATGCAGTGTTTACAGAACTTGAATAATTCAAAGAAAACAAATATCTTGTTTTCTCTTAAACAAAATGGCAATAATTACTTCTAGTAGCGTTTTGCCATCCAACTGGTCACATTGTGTTGAGTGTTAATTACAGCAGTGGTTTTTATACTTTTCCTCATTAAATAATATTTGATTCAGGTGATCACATAATTGTACCTCATGAAACAGAATGAGGTGCTTGTGTAGGAATTTTATAGACACTGGCATGGAATGGTTGTCATACTCATAGAGACGCCGATTTAAAAATAACTTGCAGAGGTCTCTTTTTTTTTGGAGCAGTGGAAACAATTAACTCTTTACAGCAATTGCGCCGGAACCATTATTTTAGATTACCATTATATTATGTACTTTTAAAAATCGTTCGCCCCTCCCCCCCCCTTCTCCACCCAGCGATTCGTATGAGGGAAACACGCGACTCGCCGAGTGCAGTGCGTGTACATCCCCCACCGGTTCCAGACCCCCATCAGTGTACATTAAAAACGCTTCTGACGCCCCTGGTTTACAGCAATGCGAAGTGTAATAGTTAACACGTAGTCTCATTGTAATCACTGACGTTCAGAAATATAAAAGTATTAAGTCCAAAAGCACAAGCATGTAAATACCTAGTACTGCTTGTTAGCTTTTTGTATACAAATCCACTCAAAATCCAATACCTTGGAAGTGTGTGGTTCTTGAAGCTTTTTTCTTGGCAAAATGAGGGCGACTGGCTATGGGTCGTGCACGCTAACATCAACTGAACTAACACCTCCACAGTGGAAAGTGTGTGGTGCACCTAGAACAGATGTCCACATTGGTCTTTAATTTAATTTCAGCTGCTAAAAGTAATTTATGTTGACATGAATGTCAGTAAACAATCCTAATCATTCAGATAATAATGAATAATAAATATATAATGCAGACCATTGGACAAAACTGAGGTGCTTTCCTGTATTTTACAGGATTTCATTTTTGTTGCTGTGGTGCCTTTCCTAGAACCTGTAACAACTGCAATAAGTCAGAAGATTTTGAGTAATACATTTATTTACTATATATAGGGTAAATGGAGACATATTCCAACGGATTAAGAACTCTACAGCTTCTAAGAGATGCTTTCTCCTAGGCAGGATGAAAACAAACAAGGCATTCTGAGGTTCATTAAAATAAAGTAACAATATGATGTCAACCAAAAAATATACAAATATGTCTGAATATACAAAAAGACATCAAAAATGCTACAGGCTATGGCAAGAGGTAAGTCACTAGCACAGAAATATACCAGCAATAAAAATAGTCCTTGAGCATAAATACTGATATAGCCCATTGAAAAGGCTTCAAATAATATAACACATGATCTGCAGACCTTTAAGTTTTATCAGAGCACTATAGTATGATATTTCATAACTGTATGAGTTTCATTATGTCACTGACTAACCTTAAAGGAATAGTTCATAAAAAAAAATCCAGTTTACAGTCATTTCCAATCACCCCAAATGTAGTCAATCAAGCAAGACATGCTTGAAGTCCAAATTTTGCTACTGTATCTTGCTAACCCTAATTTTGGGGCTATGAAGCTAACTTTGCTAACAAACACTTTCCAGTGTCAATAATCGCCCGAGTTGCTTCTGTAAAAATTCATCAACAAAACCTCCCACAACCCACTCAAACTGCAATCGGCTCTTCATTAAGGCAGCACAGATTTTGTGATTAGAAAACAGTGTGTATGTATATTTACTATTGGCTATTGACTTCTAGTGTCTGTTAGCAATGTAGTCTCATAGCTGTTGTTTGCTAAACGAAGGAAGCAAAATCTGGACTCCAAACATGATTTGACCGATCATAGGGGGTAATGTGATTTTTCACCAAACTATTCCTCAAAGGAAAGCAGTAATTTGAGACCTCATTGTGTGAATATTAACTAGTGTTCCATCGGTTAAGTACTGAAAATAGGATTACACTGTACTTTTATGGTCCACTAGAGGAATGACATAACTGCCTTTTTAAAGCATGGGGCAGACTCTGATTACCTTAGCACACTTTGTGTTGAATCACAGGACTCAAACACACACACACACACACACACACACACACACACACACACACGCACGCACACACACTCACTACATGCATCACTCTAAACTGAACATCAATTAACAAAATGCCATTAGATGAGGTTATTCTTAAATCCTTACACATAACTGGTGGTAATCATTAGTATGGAGTAAACATACGCACACACATGCACACACAGACATGCGCGCGCGCGCACACACACACACACACACACACATATCCCTTTGCCACATTTTAGACAGTAAGCCTGGACACGCAAATGCATGTCCAATACACAGATTAAACAGATTGGCAGTGGCAAGTATTCAACAGTTTTTACAGCTGACAGTTGTATAGCTGGATTTACTAATGGTGGGTACTGTAGATATGGACAGAGGTGCGTAGTAACTGATTCCATTTTCTCAGTTACTCAAGCATTTGATGGAATGTTACTTGGCTAAGTATTTCCAAGTTGTAACTTTTTGCCTCCACTTCTAGCTTTATTCATGTAGAAAGTAATCTATTTTTTGTTCATTCACAATTTAGCTACGTGGTAACATTAATTACGAATATCTTTTGTTTTTAGTTTCATTCTGTTGAGCTCTTTTAAGGCTTATCATTCAACTTTAGACAAATAATGAAAAGAAAGACGAACAGTGCTAAATAAATTCCGATTCGTTTGCTGAAAAATGCAGGATACGCAAGCTGTAAACCCAACAGGAGGTTTTTGATCTCCGACTTTACTTCTGCTCAAGTTATCTGAGGAAAGGTATTTTTACTTCTTTTAATCATTATTTTATTGAAGTAACAATACTTGAGTAACGGAGAGGCTACACCACCAACTTCTGTAATGGATATCTGTCATCGATTTCAGAGAGAAGAAGAGAACGCAAGAAAAGGAGAGTGAGAAAAAAAATAGAATTTGAAGCGAGAAGAAGGGGACCACTGAGGTTCTTGGCTCTTAGGCTCGTCTAGGCTCCAGTCTGAAGGAAAGTTGTGATAGGGTTCTCTGGTTGTTGATCACTGACAACTGACGCACATAGTTGCGCACTTCCTGCGGATTCTTACTGGCTGGAGATGCCTCAACATCTGATTGAAACAAACAAAAATAAAATCTTTAATTGACAGCTCAGTTACATCTCAAAAGCTTTGGCCTAAAAACTAACATCGAAGTTGGAAATGACAGACATCTTTTTTCAAACTCAGTTAAACTGACTCTCTTAATTGAATGTACTGTATCTCTGATCTGATTCACTTTTTAAAGAATTCACAATTATTCTGCACAAGTATTGTGTACTTAAGATTTCTATGAGCAGCATGTCATAAATGTCAACTTACTAAAGGGTTGGCTCCTGCAGTGTCTCACTGCCCGGATCGTATTGGCAATCAAGCGCTACGAAAAGCAATGGAAAAATATTACGGGATGAATGCCATGGTGAAAATGATAACAGACAGGATGAATAACACCCCTGAATTTATTGCAGGGGCGAGGAACTCCGGAGCTCCTCCACTGTTTGGTGATCTTGCAGCTCAATAACAACTAATTCAACAGTTGGATGACTGGTATTGCTGGTACATTTGTTCATGCAAATAGTTGCTTTTTTGTTTGTATATCTGTAGAAATACTCACATGATATGCTCAAAAGCACACTGTATGATCACAAAATTAAATTACTCTCATTCTATACAGCTGATCTGACAACCATTTGACCCCTATCCTGAACTGACATAGAAAATGACCATGGCCTGCTGTTTCCTCTAGTTTCGTCACTGAGGTTTAATGCAGACTAGGACTGTAACGATACATGTATTCGTACCGAACCGTCACGGTACATGGGTCACGGTTCGGTACATGATGTCGTACGGAGAATACACGGTA
>JBBPCY010000109.1:5983451-5997048 GCA_037974405.1 Brachyalestes nurse
CCAGAAAATTCAAGGTATCAGCCTTTGTTTTGTTTATTTGTCGTGTTGACTGTTAATGTTACAGAGAACTTTTAATATAAGTTGCTCAATGTTGTAAACCCGTGTTCCGCCTCTGCTTGTGATAACATCATCAATCGTCTAGTCGAAGTCGACTCGACTATCCTGACCGACTAGTCGACTTGGAAAAATCGTCATGAATGCCCTAATATATACACAATTTTTAAAAAGTGGTTTAAGAGTTCAGAGTTAGAGGCTTCAGTCATTCGCAGATTTTTTCTTAGAACTAATAATTGTTCACGAACATTCACGGATACCGCAGATTTTATTTTATTTTTTTGCTTTTTTCGTGGCAGTATATTTTTTATGCATTTCAGGGATAAATTATTAAGAAAAATACAATTTACTAATTTTGTAACATAAATATTAATGTAAATTCAGCTACATTTCCATACATTTTTGGTACTGTCCAGAGAACATAAAGAAAGTCCATCCCAGAGGCAGGTGGTTTGAAAGTAGCCAATCCAAGAGCGTTATTGAAATTAAAGTATTACTGTATTTAGCCTGATTTTACTCAAGAAAACAACAGTATTTGCATGAATTACAGTACAGTATATACAGGGGTAACATTGGTATTTTGCATTGTAGCACTGTAGAGACAGCAGTTCAGTGTACACTGTACAATACGGGTACGGGTTTACCTTCACATTTTTTAAGGATAATACAGAGTTTAAAATGGAATTAAAGTGTTTTGGGAGCACATTTGGGGGCATATTTAGGGTTGACAATATAAAACTAGTAATTTTTAGGCATTTTTTTCACGGCTCAAGGCTGCTCTTGGTACGTAACTCCCGCAAATTTGGGGGGTTTACTTTATCCCCAACAAGGTTGACAAATGTTCTCCCACAACAATTGCCATAGTTCCCATATATTTATCTAACCATTAAAATTAACACAATTAACATCATACTTTGAGCTTTAATGATATGGTGAGGGAAGGAGGGAGAGAGAGCGAGATAGAAATGGACAAATTGTTTCCATAAGAAAAACGTCAGCAAAACTGCTCTCAGTCAGCCCAAGCTACTGTAGATACTTATATATAGTCTGTAGTTTACAATTACAATGAACAAGTTTTAATTAGGTGGTGGACCACTCTCAGCACAGCAATGACTCTGTTGAAGCTTTTCAAACAGTACATGTCGAAAAACTAATAGACTACACTCTTTAATTGTAACAACAGACTAACCCCCCCCTTTACACATATTCCAAAAGTGACACAGATTAAAAGACCCCCACACACACCTCCCACAGTGTCTTGAACTCTCTCTGCTCAATGCGCAAAAGTTCACTGTTCTCTCGGCTGACGATGGTGGCATGTCGTGGAGTGTTATCCAGGATAGACTCTCCAAATGCTGTCCCTATTCCCAATGTACAGATAGTGACTGCATCCTAGAGAGAGAGAGAGAGAGAGAGCTGAGGCACAGTCAGTACTAACATCAAGAACCCTCATTTATCAAATTATTCAAATTCAAATGTATTTGAAAAGTTTTTTTGTTTATGGCATGGTGTAAAGCACACACACATGCAACTCTACCATCACAGGGTCAGAAATGCAGCAGGGCCTTGAGCAACATAAAACACCATTTCATTTCAAATGGTTCTAAGCACTGAGTATTTATGCTGCTCCTTTGCCCTATATAAACCACTGAACCAGCCAGTTCATGAACTTCATGCCGATTTGATCAGTGCTTCATTGTTGCAGCAGAATACCCAACACAGCGCTTAAAGAAACCATGCCTCACACATAGCTACAGCAACACAGTGAATATATTTTCACTGAGGCATTCCTGTTTTGCTGCCGGTGTTGCTAAACTTTTCGGGTGTGCCTTCACAAAGTTGTTTGTATTTTGTTCTAGTCGTTAACTATAAAATCCTATTGAGTTAACCCAAAGTTAGATGCTTCCTGGGAGCCAGGGTGCCAGACATTGTAGGGAACCTGAAGTTGTTAGCTAGCTATAGGAAATGACAATATAGTGTTTCATGCAGGGACTAATGACATTCGTCCGCAGCAGTCAGAGGTTACTAAAACTAGTGTCAAGAGGTGTGTAAATTAGCACAGACTATTTCCGATGCTCTAATATGCTCTGGCCTAAACCCAATGTGAGGCCCTGAGGGCTTTGGGTGCTGAATTCCTGGATGTCCAAGTGATGCTCTGAAAACATTGTGGGTTTTAATGACAATTGGTCACGTTTGAAGGCAAGTTGGTCTCTTGGCCCATGACGCTACCCACCATGATGCTGGTCTACTCTCTTTCAGCATAGGCAACAGCCTGTTAGCTACCCGGCAGTGCAGCTCAGATAGTTGCGCTGAGGCCAGGCAGCAGACAGACTGGCTGAACCAACTGGACTGTCTGCTAGCTGCCTTGAGTTGTCACCTAGGTCCCACTGTATCAAGACTGTGTCTGTCTCCCAACCCTAACAAATAAGTTTAAAAAACTAGTAAAGTGAAAAAAGTGTGTCCTAGTAATTTAATTAATCTCTCTCAAATACCAGCAAGCTCAGCACCTTAGACTAAATGGGGGAGGCACAGGAACCATATATAGAAGTGCCCTAAATTTTCATCAGTAAACAGAGTTTCTTTTACATCCTTTGAAAGCCTTTTCCTTAATATAACTAATCTAAATACAAATAAGATCTTGTTCTCTCTAATTACTGTCTATAGGCCATCAGGGCCGTATACAGAGTTCTTACAAGAATTTAGTTGTTTCCTTGCAACTTTAGCAGCACATGACGATAAAATAATAATTGTTGGTGATTTTAATATCCACCTTGAAAAAGAATAGTATCCATTGAAATCTGCAGTTGTCTAATTTCTAGAAATGGTTAGCTTTGCACAAAATGTAATGGGGTCTAATCACAGCTGCCTTGGTGTAAACGTGGATAACATAGCTATTCTTCCACAGACCACAGTAATTTCAGATCACTACCTCATTACATGTGAACTTTATCTTAATTATGATGTAAACACATCCCCTCACTTTCATATTAGTCGCACAATAACATCCACCACAACTTGTGGTTTTTTGAAAACCTTCCAGATATATCAACCCTATTTGGCAATCCATCTGGTCCAGCAGACTTCAACAACCTAGGTAAAAGCTTAGAGATTTTTCTTCAATCCACACTAGATTGCATTACACCTCTAAGATGTAAAGAAGTCAGAAAGGAAAAGCTTGTCATTTGGTATAATGATCAAAAATTAGGTGTTGGGAATTGATTTTTGTATTTAAGGGATTTCAGTTCTTTGTTGCTTTGCTGGTCAACTGTTGCATTTATGTTTCTCCCTTTGAGAACCATTGGTTTCTGTTTTGCTGAAGTGGTTTTGGCCATAGTGCCTTTTGTTTGTGTTTTTTGAGAAAATAAAATAAAAGACAAAGCATGGAGTTCCGTCTCCGCGCCTGCTCTCCATGGGGTACAAGAGGGAGACGTGACAGATTGACCCGCCTACCAAAACAAGGAGCAGGCAGCTCCCTTGCTGCCGGACAGAGAGGTGAGCTGGAGAGGAGGCTCGGCCAGTTGGATGAGCTTGTGAAACTTGGCCGGTTGGACGAGCTCGCAGAGCGGGTCGCATACATCTTCAAGTCCACAGCAGCCGCAGAGTCAGCGCGAGAAGGACTCGCACCGTCCACAGCACCAGCTTCGAGATGCTGAGTGCCATCCCGGCTCCCCTGGAGAAGCCCACCAGTGCGCCGGAGGGAGCCTCCAACACCAGCACCCCGGCTTTCCCCACTTAGGCCAGGTAGCTTTGATGGGGTTAGCACGGGGGTTCAAGCAGGCAGCGTGGTGGACCTACTGGGTCCCTTAGGCGCTTTAGCGGAGCCCTTAAAGACTGCGATTAAGGGCTTCAATCCTCTGGGCCCGTTAGAAGGGCTCTTCGAGAAGCTACCCCCGCCGTTGCTACCTGTTAGCCAGTTAGCTGAGCCATTTAGCCATGTAGCCGAGCCAAGTAGCCGTGTAGCCGAGCCCATTAGCCATGTAGCCGAGCCTGTTAGCCGTGTAGCCGAGCCCGTTAGCCATGTAGCCGAGCCCGTTAGCCATGTAGCCGAGCCCGTTAGCCATGTAGCCGAGCCCGTTAGCCGTGTAGCCGAGCCCGTTAGCCGTGTGGCCTCTACAGAGAGGCTTGAGGGGGCTAAGGAGGGGCTAGCTGGGGCTAATGAGGGGCTAGCTGGGGCTCAGCAGGGGCTAATTTGGGCTAGCCAGGGGCTAATTGAGGCTAGCCAGGGGCTTAAAGGCCCAACCGGGGCAGAGGGCCTCCCCCTGAATTTTTTTGGGTGGGGGGGTACTGGGGTCTGCGAGGGCTCTAGTGGGGCCTGGGGAGGGGGCTCCGCCCTCAGGTACGTCGCCAGGCTCCAGAGAGGGGACTCTGCCCCCAGGTACGACGGGCTACAGAGCGGGGGCTCCGCCCCCAGGTACATCACCAGGCTCCAGAGAGGGGGCTCCAGCCCCAGGTACATCGCCAGGCTCCAGAGAGGGGGCTCAGCCTCCGAGTACATCGCCAGGCTTCAGAGAGGGGGCTCAGCCCCCAGGTACATCACCAGGCTCCAGAGAGGGGGCTCTGCCCCCAGGTACTTCGCCAGGCTTCAGAGAGTGGGCTCCGCCCCTAAGGATGTCGCCAGGCTCTTCTGTGGAATCAGACCAGATGCACTAGCCTTTGCAGCTCTATTTCTATACATTACTGTACAAACGTACAATTAATGTTCTCAAAAAACAGATTGAAGGCACCCATCATCTTATTTTCTATATCAATGTGTTGAAAATATATCAAAATAAAAAATATCATGTTTAAATGTTGAAACACGCTTTCAGTTTGGAGTTTCTGTAACATTCCCGGTCAGCCTATTGTATTCCTATTGTTTCAGTTTTACATGGGGACTCTTGTTT
Source organism: Brachyalestes nurse (assembly GCA_037974405.1). NCBI lineage: Eukaryota > Metazoa > Chordata > Actinopteri > Characiformes > Alestidae > Brachyalestes > Brachyalestes nurse. The sequence continues at coordinate 5,988,389 of JBBPCY010000109.1, forward strand.
TGAAACGTTCTGTTCATTGTCTTCACGTGTTCTGTCAGCTGTCCCTGTGTTGTGTCAAGGTGATTGTGTTTAGTCATTGGTTCTTGTACTAGTCAGTTGCGTATGTAAGTTCGAATGATTCTTGTCCCAGGTGTTGGTCAACCCTCACACATACCATTACTCTACCCGTCCTTTATGTTTTGGCTGTTTTATGTTTTGGGCCCTCGTGTCGCCTTTATGTTCTTTGTGTCTGAGTTCGTGCTTTATAAAACCAACAAAAGGAACCCTACGTCTGCGCCTTGCTACACTCCCCGCATGTGACTTTCAGATACTAATTTGATGCTTTTAAGTGATATAACAACCCAGCATGCCATTAAACATGTACTGCTCAAAAAATAAATGGTGGCCTTACATATCATATATATTACACATGACACTCACTTTTCAGCCTGCTTACATATTTCAGAATATTTATTTTACATTAAATTATTTTTACACTGTGCCCAAACTGGATGTGACTGTATGAAATTTAACTTCTGCGTCACTGTTTTCAGTTTTTCACATTAGGAAAAAATAGACACTCCTGGAACACCTAGCTGAAGTTGCATTTAGTAGAATTCACAAATCAGAACTAATCAGATTAAACTCATTGATAGGTAAAAGGAATAACACTGATTATCTTGTTACAATGTCAGTGGGTGGGATATACATTGACCAGCCATAACAACAAAACCTAATGTGGTAGTCCCCCTCGTGCCTCCAAAAAAACTTGTTGAGGCATGGCCTTCACAACTTTTTAATTTTGCTCACACTTGCATTTCATTATGTCTAATGCTAAATGTTTTAATTTACTTCATAAGAAGCCTGTATTTATTAAATATCCATCGCTACAATATTGCTAATTTTCTTTGGATTTGTTGTATGAGTTAGCAACACAATAACTGTGGTGCTACAGCAGTTGTACATGGATATTTTGAGCTCATAACTACTTATAACTAACAGACATTCAACTAAGATGCTGTATTACCCATCCCTTCAGTAAAGGAATTAGTTTAAATCTTGCCCATGTTCCCTTAAGGCTGCACTTATTAAAAAGTGCAGTGCTGCTGTAGAATACAAGATTATTGTTCTGTTCGGATACTACAGCTGTTAGGTAATAGTTGACATCAACACTGAATTATTTAAAGGCAACCAATGGTTAGCTAGACAATTAATTAAACTGTTTCATTATTAATAATAAGTTAGCCCCTCCAACCAATATTATGAACACCTGTCACTGTGTTTGTAATAGAGAAGCCAAAACATAATTTGAGGACACGGGACACTGAGAGACACAGGAGATTAATATGCACTCTAAAAAACAGCACTTTTCAGGGTAAAAATACTGTAAAGTGCACATTTTCAGTACCTACGTGAGACACATAACTACATAACTATGTATATTTTTGGGTTGAATTGATATATCTTTATTTTTTAAAGTTATGAAAATGTGGAATTATGCCCCTTCTACCTGGAAAACTGAAAATAACATTATTGTGACTTGAGATTAGAACTTGTCTGTGCCAAGGTCCAAACTATCCTGCCAGACAAGTGACAGCAGTAGTGGAATTGTCTGACACCAGTGTAATCAGTCTGTTCAGCAACAATGATGAGAGGGCATCCACAGATTAGGTGAGAATCCTGCCATCATGATATCAGTACAATGACCTTCACTTCAATGTCTGCAAAACAAAAGGAGCTGATTGCTGACATTAGAAGACAGCAGGGGAGTGGCCAGACACCCATCCACATAGCTGGAACAACAGTGGAGGCAGTCAGTGGGTTCAAGCTCCTCTGAGTAAACACTGCTAAGCTCCTGTCATGGCACACCGGCATCATCGTTAGGGCAGCATATTAACACTTGAGAAAATTTGGCATAGATAGCAGGGTACTACAGATGAATGACCAAACGATGACATTAACTTTGTTGACAAAACTGAACTGAACTCGCCACACAAACAGTAACTGTGGATTAAAATATGCAGACACATATTCTGAGTAGAAAACAATGACTAGGGATGCCCAAAGATTTCCATATGACTGTGTCTACAAATTCAAATATCAATTGATAACTGAGGTATAAACAATAGAGCAGTTCCACCATGGCTCATCGAATCCCCTGTTCTCTCAGAAACATGATCAGATTATCCACAGTACTCCCCTCACCCACACAAAACATTCAAGACACCAGTGACCAAAATCATCATCCATTCAATTATCTGTGTGTTACCACACAAACATTTTTTAAAAACAGGTTACCTTGATGAGTGAACTGATATTCTTAATGTGTTTTTACCTGATAGTTGGCTGTCTCTGACACCTTCACATCAAGTGACCCAGAAAGTACTGCATACCAGCTTGTGCCAATATCTCCCTGCCGATACACTAGAGGGGGAAAATCTCTCAGAGGGTAATCCTTACTAGGTGAATTTTGTGATCTCATTTGTTTAATTTTAGATACATTATACACAGCAGGAAAACACAGTGCACAGCTTTCACTCACAGGTGATTCCTTTCTCCAGGTATTCATAGAAGCCACACAGACAGATTTGCTGCAGAAGGCTGGGGTGGAAGTTCTCAAAGGCCTTCACTGCTTTCAGCCTGGCCAGAATGATGTCCACATCCTCCCCTGAGCGCTCTGCCGGCCTGGGGAACACACATCAAGAGAAAACACAAATATACACATGTATCACTACGAAACCAAACCCCTTAATTTTACCCATTAAAATGACCTTAATATTGAACCTAATATCCAATACAGGAAATAAAGGAAAATTAAGAGAAAAAGTGCACAGATTGAGGCTGACTGCTGAATTTTTCCCTTACTTTTTCACATTTGCCCCATAAATAATAGAATCTCCTGATTAACACCTTAAATTAAAGACTAAGGGGTTTCACATTCATGCCTTAAATCTAATTTTAAGGTAAAATTAAGTGGTTGGTTTCACAAATTAATAGCCATTTAATTCAAATTAAGGGGTTTGGTGTATTTTCAGGGGTAAATTAAGGTATTGTAAGTACAATGTGTTTCGTAGTGTATACACAACACAACAGACATCCATGCAGTCATCCAGCAGTGCCGTCATTAACACAGAACTTGATGTAATGTGCCACCTTACACAAACGCCATATTTAAGGTTTTGCAGCCCACCACATTGTGTTGGTACATGTGAGTAACACATCAGTGGAGAGTCTACAGCGGCTCCCAGTTCCTAATTAAGAGAGAATTAAGGTGTGCAGACTCTGTTTAAATGCATTATATATTAAATGCATTATTAAATGACTTCTATGTGTTGCTGTAGGGTGAAGGGGGTTCACAGACCAAGGGACTATCACCCAGTTGTTTCACGCATTCCAGACATATCATGAGCTTATTTTGGGCACATCTTCAGTTACAATCGTAAAATAGGACGGATACCACGCATAGCCTGAACTGTATAATTTCATCATCATTTAGTTAAACTCGGGTTCACGTTGAGGGAGAACCTCATTTTTAGTGTAGTCAAATATTACATAGGACACCAATAGGATAATCCATTTTTCTAAAAGACATGAGACATTAAAAAAAGAAGAAAGTAGAATAATGGGGGGAAAGTTAACAAAATAGTAAAATAATAATAATAATTACAGATGGGCCTGATCCGATATGATATCGGTATCTGGTCCGATATAGCCGTAAATCTGATATCGGATATCAGCCGGACAGCCCCGATCTCTATATTCCAGTTCGCAGCTCGCGCTGGATCTTAAACTCGACGCTGTGTAATAGGAGATGCGTCAGTAGACCCAAAAGCGAAAGGAATATCAGAGAAGACTCTTAGCTCTCCTTTAAGACCTCTTTGGGGTTCTTTCAGGGGCTATTCTGTGTGTTTTGTTGGCTGGTTTTACCCCTTGCCCCCTCTCTCTCAAAACACGAGGCTAAAGTTGAGCATCTCGTAACTCGGCCAGTCCACCTTAAATACAGCAGTGGTTAGATTACACTCTGCCCATGTCCTGTCTCCAAATTCACGTAATTTAAAACGTATTCGTTTTGCACTTTATTTTTTTACACAGTTGTTGCTACTAAAATGGACATAATACTTGGAACTATTTATTTGCTCAGCCAAGATTTATGTGTTTTTGACATTTACAAAATTTTACAGCTGTTGCTGCTACCTTTTTGTGAAATGTGACATAAATAAATTCCTTTGGAATACCTTTAAATTCAATTGTGTATATTTTTTGCTCTTCTAATAAGTGCTTAGAAGTTTATTTATTCTGTGATGTAACCTTACTAACAAACAGCACATTTTCAACAAAAACAATGCTAATATTAAAGTAAAAAAGATCGGAATCTCGGAATCTGTATCGGTATCGCCAGTCATGTATCGGAATCGGATCGGAACTGGAAAAACGTGGATCGGCTCATCACAACAAAACACCCAGTAATGAAAGGAACTGATCAAAATAAAGAGATCAATAATCATAAAATAATAATCAGTGAAAATAAACTAACAACTGCAAACAGAATAAACGTAATTCTAAAGCTTATCTTATCTGGCACCTTCTATACCTCACTAGTGCATCAGAGTTAAAAGCTGGAGTGTAATAAAATCACATGAGCAGGTTGAGTACATTATAAATAAGGAGCTCATATTCATACACACAGAAAGGCCAATCCAAACTCCATCAGAAAGAACACAATAACGAGTCCTGTAAGAGTTTATTGTAAGGCCCTATCAGCAAGGCAGAACTCTTAACATGGCTGACACATTCTCAAACAAATCAGCCTCAATCTGAGGAGCTTATACCTAAAAAGAGCATTGTGTCCGTTCTTTGGAAACATTTTGGTGATAGTGAAGATGACACTAAACAAAAGGGCTAAAGTTAAACTGCCGAAAAAAAACCTATTCCAGTAAAAAAGGAAATAAAAGGAAATTTGTTTAAGCACTTAGAACACAGCCACATTACTGTATAAGAGTGTGTGGCTCAAAAAAGAGAGACAAGTAGCAAAGTGCTTCCACACAGCATTTACAAATTCCACTCAATATGAAAGGGATTCAAGCGATGGAAAGAAATAGCGGAAAGAAAAAACTGTGCCACCACATTACATCACAAAGGATAGGGCTAATGTAGCTACTGTGGAACATAGAGAGTTTAAACACTGAACTAAAACCCTCCATAAATAATGGGTCAATGTGAAAATTTTGTTCCCAGTTTTATTATTTAAATAAAATTATACTATAATATTCTATATTATAATAGGTCTATGGGCTATACAAAACATGTTCATGAACCACTCTCACATAAAGAGATCTCACCAGCTCTATTCTTGACAGTTCAGTCCCTTTCAAAATTTAAGGGCTCTTTAAGAGCCATTTAAGGGCTCTGTCACTTTTATGCAAATAAGCTGTTGCTGGCCACGCGCCACCCATCCCATGCTTAAGCTGCGTGTTTACTACATTGAAAATTTCAGAAAACAGAGGCGCTATCCAGCTCTATACGTTCGACCCCGAGTCGGACCCAGAGCAAGATGAACACAACACTTGATGTGTGACTTGCCTTTGCCTTTAGCCGCAGAGCTTGGCGTCTTACGCGTGCTCATAAAACCAGCACACAAAAATTGAGGATCTTCAACTAATCTAGTGGCTGGGGTCTCGACAGATAAGGGTTTGTTCTATTTCCATATCACTGCCGTCAGAGTAAGGGAGCCGTCCAAACGTCTCATAGAAGCATATGATTCCTGACACCAAAATCTTTCAACTGACTCACAGAAAACAGATGGATGGGTTTTTTTTCGCGCTTGGAGTGTTTATAGGAGCAGTAGAGACCCAAATGGAAATACAAAAGGATGCAAGAAGTGAGTTTTGCATAATATGTCCCCTTTAAAATAATGCATTTTATTTACAAGAGATTCATTCTTTCATTTTCTGTAACTGCTTAATCCTTACTAGTGTCACGGGTAGCCTATCCTGGGGTCAGCGGGCACAGAACTTTCTTTTTACTTTACAACTACACTGTGATCGTTCTCACAAGACATGCGCTATGATTTCATAGTAAATATTCATAGTAAATATTCATATTCAGTAAATAGCCATAACTGTAACACAGAGAGGGTGGAGGGTCAGGGGAGAGAAAATGTCCCCGAACAGAAAATTGAATTAGGCCTGAAGTTTCTATTTTTCAACCATGAAAAGCAAGTAGACTAAGAACCCGAATAAAATGACGTGTTCTGCCTGTCTATCTGGATTTGCTCCGCTCTGTTTCAGTACTGCCGGCATGTACACACAACAAACGGCACTGATAATGGTTGTGAAACAATGGCTAAGCAATAGTTATGTATCAGGGTCAATAATTTTGTTGTTAACGGGGTCAATCAATTTTTCTAAAGTGACATAAAGCTTAAAGAGAGGGTACCTCCTGTGATAATCGAGCCCAAAGTACAATACACATGCACATATTACGTCCACAATTCATTTCACTATTTCAAAAATAAATGGCAACATGTTTATCGCAAGGGCTTAAAGTAATAATATGGCAAAATGTTTACATTTCAAAAAGGATTAAACCACCTACAAGCATACAGTGCATCTACCTACCGGTCTATGCTAGGCTTGCGTTCTTTGATTCATTGGCCTCATACAGTAATCATAGTCACCCTACTAATCAATCAACCATACACAACAGAGAACAGTAGTAAAATGTGTGCTGACCTTTCTGTTCATCCAAAACAACTGACAAAACATAAACAGTGACCTCGTCCTCCTTTTCTCAGCTTATTACTTTACTAGTTTGCTGCTACAAGCAATCCTCTTACTGCCTGCTGTGCTGCTGCTGTAACTGCCACCCTGTGATTTCACAGAAACAACTTCGGTCCGCTTAGGGTACAACAGAACTACTGCTTTTGGGGGGAAAAAATCAACAAATTTCATTTACTTTATGACATTTTGTCAGTTTGCTTCTTGTTATGATGTTCAAATGACAGTAACTCCAGCTCATGTGACATGCACAAAACCCCAAACCCTTCAGGCGTGTCTCTCTCTCTCTCACACACACACATACACACACTCTTTTAATCACATTTAAAATGCATCCAAAATAAGAAAGCAACCTGTGAATAACTTGAATGGGAAATGAAAAATGTATAGAACAGAAATCATTAAATACACAAAATATCATTGCAGATTTTCCCCAGTGTCCAGAACTGCAGCATTTTCTCCTCTCCAGGTAACCTGATCCGTTCCTGAAGTTAGGCAAAGCCAGTGTTTTTAATATACTGTATCTGTATACAGGATGATATATATAATCTGTATACAGGATATAAGGTACCTTAATTGTCACTGTACAAGTACAGAGGGTCCTTGAGTTACAACAGTTTAGAGTTTACAGCACTCACTCCCACTGGACTTATGGACTATGTGGGCAAACTAGTTTGGTTGCGCACATCGGAGGAATACGCAGTAACGTGGCTCTTGAGTGAGAGTTTTCCTTTCTTTTTCTTGTTTTTTTTTATGATTTTACAGCCGTGTTAGGATAGGTAAGTCACTCAGGCTAGGGTGTGTTTCGACACCAGAATTCGGGGACCCCCTGTACTTGGTAATGCTTCTGTCTAGTAACTGTGCAAGTATTTGGTAATGCGTCTGTCTAGTAACTACAAAATGACAGAAAAAATATAAAAATACTTAAAATAATAAAATAATAAAATATTCAGAATGCAGCTTAAGATTCTCTTACCCACTGTTGTCTCTGTTTGCTAAGCCAGTGGCGCCACAGGCATTGCCATGAGCCATATGCATAATGTTAAGGATCCCATTTTTAAATCAATTATGGTCCAGTGGAGTTACTGCAAAGCATGATAATTTGTATAATGCCTGCAGGTTGCTGTGAGCCATTACATGCTGACGTGATGATTCTGACCATACAGTCTGTATATATCAGTGTGTGTGTGTGTGTGTGTGTGTGTGTGTGTGTGTGTGCATGCGTGCATGTCCACTTGTGTGCTGTCAGTCAGTGGAGTGGAAACAAGTACAAATCCATTGGCCAAAGAATCGCTAGTGCACTGCAGAACCCCGCCAGAATAAACCCATCACATGACATTCCATGCATTTTACCATCTATTCGTTTGCATTTTCCAATTTCTCTCTCATGTTTGGCATCCCAGCACCTTCACCATTGTGGATAAATTAACGATGAAGCGCCTTTTTGAAGTTTTTCTTTCCCCTGTCCCTCCCTCTCTCTCAGATGTGTCCAGATGCCCTACTGAATCTACTGAAACCCTTCTGTGTAGTTTACTCCCTATTCCCTCTGGCTCAGACAGTAAGATTAATGTTAATGTTAACTTTAATGTTAATGTTAAGATTAATGTTAACTGTTACTCTGGTCACATTGTTTACATTACTGTTTACATACTCTGCTTGCATACTCTGCTTTTTACATTACTGTGCTAGTATGGCACAAATGCACTTTAACTTTCCATTTGCACATTGCACATACTGCCAATACACTTATATAAATACACATTAATAACCTCAATGTTATAATTTTAGCTACATCTTTATACTTGTGGTGCTCATGTTATTACTTTTAGACTGTGTTTTTTTTTCTTAAATTTCAGATTGTGTTTAAAATTTTAAATTGTACTTACATTTAGACTTAGATTTACT
>JBBPCY010000109.1:6004145-6037682 GCA_037974405.1 Brachyalestes nurse
TCTTGGGAACTGCACATGCGCAGTACATAAAACTGTGCTAGCTTGGGTTGGGGACACTGGTCTATCTGCACTATCTTGCGTTGGGAACACTGGTTTTAACTGTGTTATCTTGCGTTGCGGACACTGGTTTATCTGTGCTTCCTTGCGTTGGGGACACTGGTTTATCTGTGCTTCCTTGCGTTGGGGACACTGGTTTATCAGTGCTTCCTTGCGTTGGGGACACTGGTTTATCTGTGCTACTTTGCGTTGGGGACACTGGTTTATCTCTGCTACCTTGCATTGGGGACACTGGTTTACGGTGAGTAATGTCTTGAAAGCTCTTTTAATTCTTACGTTCGATTTGTACACATGCACTTATTTGCATACACACAATTTAGTGCACTGTGTAAGGACATGTGAGCGCATGTCGCTGCTACAGGGTCTTAAACATAAACAAACGTTTTGTTGTCTTCGTTGATTTAGCCAATTTGTTACTTGTCCTCGATTGACAAAGAGCCCCCTTGGAAATCCTCATTTCTTTAGCTATATTGTCTGCTTCTTTAGTAAGTAGTTTCACGATAGGCGAAAGAACGAAATCTTTATCAAAATAATTTTTTAAATAGCTTGTGTGCTATTAAAAACACTTAATACATTATTTCTTGTCTCTTAGCGATGGATAAAAGGTGGGAAGACCTTTTCAACTTCCTTTCTCACGGCACATACCCGTCAGGGTATAATAAGTCCCAGAAATTAAACCTTAGGCGGTATGCTGCCAAATTTACACTAAACGGTAAGTATGGGATATTCTTTCAGATGCAACTAGTGTCTTGGTAAGAGCGCTTTTTAGTGATGTCTTAAATAGATGTTCTGTGCAGAAGGAGAACTCTTTTTTGGAAAAAGATGGGTGATTAAAACAAAAGAAGATGCAAAAAAGCTCTTTGTGGAATTTCACTCCTCTCCACTTGGTGGCCATACTGGCATCCTGAAGACACGTTCTGCAATGTGCTCCAGATTTTACTGGCTTGGCATGACCATTGACATTGACAACTGGGTAATTTTTGGTTATTTTTTTGTATTTTAAATTATCGTTATAGCTTTATAAATACTGACACCTCCCCTCTAAAAGGTCTTGGAATGTGACATGTGCCAGTGGCAGAAATGTGGAAAACCTTTGAGAGCTGCACGGCCACAAGAGAGTATCAAGGTAAAATTGGTACAATAGTATCTTGATATTATGTTCCAGCTATAAATGAAGACATACAGTAAAGCCTAACTTTTACCTTGATAGGTGACCGCTGTCTGGGAGCTGGTTGGAATTGATTTGACAGGACCTCTACCAAAAACTGAGGATGGCTTCCGATATATACTGACGGCCACTGATTACTTTTCAAAATGGGTTGAGGCCTTCCCGTTAAAGACGAAATCGGCAGCGGAAGTGGGACGTCGTATTTGCTCCATTATATATAGATATGGTTGTCCTAAAAGAATTCTCTCTAACGAAGGAAGAGAATTTGTGAATGAAGTATGTGCACTTTTTTTTAAACAGAGTTGTTGAAAATCCAGAAATTATTCGGCCTGATTTACTTTTTTTTTTTTAATAATTGTTTTCTTTTCAGCTCAACAACAGCCTCTGTAATGTCTTAGGAATTGAAAGAGGTGTCTCGGCTGCTTATCATCCCCAAACCAATGGCCTGGATGAGGAAACAAATGACAACATAAAGCGGCATGTTTTTTTTTTTTTTTCCCCACAAATGTTTTGGTACAGCTTTGACACAGGCTTAACCTTCCACTGTGCATATTTCAAATAGTTCACATTTTATTAGCTTACCATGTAGTCACCATTCATATTTATTCTTATGTTATACAGTGCATGGTTCTGCTAAGACTGTTTCTAATAGAGGCTTTGTTTTTCATCTTGCTCTTCTTATTTTACATATTAGAGCTCTGGAAAAACTGATCAATGAGAAGCAGAACGACTGGGATTGCTTCTTAGAAGCTACATTATTTTCGTTAAGATCCAAGGTCCACACCACCACAAAACACTCCCCCTTTTTTTTGATGTATGGGAGGGAGGCAGTTTTCCCAGCTGAGGTTCCAGTTGACATGCCGGTAAGTTCTAGAGTCATTTGGCATGAATTGAAACATGTCTATGCTTTATTCTAAGCGGTGTTGGGTTAAAAAAAAAAAAATCAATGATTCATAGTTTTACTTGTAGAGCTGTTTTTTGTTTCAGCTTTCCACCATAATTTTGCCTGGGGAGAGACAGTATGGTCCATTTTTGGACGAAAAGGACAGGCCAATGGAGATAGTGAATGTTGTGACAGTGAAAAAAGAAGAGGAAGAATACATCTCCATATCCCAGGACCAATAGAAGCAGGCATATGCAAAATGTAAACAAAACAAGTAACAAGGACTGTTTCATTTTGAAGGTGCTTCTGTACAACATGAGGAAAAAGAAGGAAGGGAGGAAGATTTGGGGCTTGTTTTTTTCTGGAAAATCAGTCTCACTGGTCAAGCTGTTTTCTATGAAGGGGGTTTGGCTGATCAGACTGTTCATGTTAGCTGGTTGACCGTTTTCAGGTTGGCTGGTTGGTCCCTGGTTGCCATATATTAATACCACTGTGTGCTGACCATAATGCCAAATGTATGTGCATGTCCCCTTCTAATTAAAGGCATTGTCATTACATGGAAAGGAAGTCTTAATTCTAGAGCATACAGTGACTAGAAAACTGTGTACATTCAGCATTGTTGCAATAGTTTCTTACGAGCCAAAGACTGGATAATGTATGTAATAATGTTTGTTATAAGTTGAAGCAGTTTTGGATTAAAGGATTTTTCTCAAAATAGCCTAATTACTAAAGATATTGTCAGGGTGTGAAAAAAGTCATAGTCATAAGTCACAGGAAACATGGCTGAGGATCCGAGCAGGGAATATTTGTGAAAGGTGTAGAACTATAAGCATGGCTTTGTGGGAGATGGTCAAGGGTGGAGGCAGGTGGCAACTCGACCAGCGAGATTGTGGTTTAGTAATGACTTGTGTTCATATGTGTATTATAATTATATATAAAAATATACGTTTTACATAAACAAGGGAGTAATTTTGCAAAGGTTTTTTTAAAAAAAAAAACATTGATGCATACTTGCAGTGCCTAATAAAAAAAAGCAGGCATGCATCTGTTAGATTTATCCAGCAATTGTTGTTGCACTGTAGTTTGTCCTGACAGTTTAATTGTTTTTAACAGAAACCTGTTCACCAGCTCTGTTCTATTGTTGCAAGTTCATTTTTTCTGGGAATTTCCACAGATTTAGAAAGGTACTTTATTTGATAAAAATAACCACTAAAAAAATTACAATAGCTTATTATTAACCCTGTTCCTCAGATGAAGTATTCGATGGAAGGTTACATCAGTGGCGTATGTCCTGTTCAGCTACAACATTAAACCCCTGGCAGGTGAAGTGAATTACACTGATCTGGTTACAAGTGAGCAGTCAGTTCTTTAAGATATGTTGGAAAAATGGACATCTGTTTTGGTGCCACATACCACAGGACACTTTTATAGGTCTTGAGGATTTCACGCAGGTGGCTTCAATGTCATGGGTGATTGGTGTGGTATTTGCACATATCCTATAAGGTGACCATATTTTCACCAGAGTTCCCTTAAAATAATTGTCCAAAATAAATGTCTTGACATGATGAATAACATTAATATACACACAAATCACTACGAAACACAACATACTTAAAATGTGCTTAACCCTACCTTAATTTACCCCTGAAAATACACCAACCCCCTTCATTTGAATTGGGTGGCCATTAATTTGTGAAACCAACCCCTTAATTTTACATTAAAATTAGATTTAAGGCATAAGTGTGAAACCCCTAAATCTTAAATTTAAGACGTTAACTCAGGAGGTTCTATTATATAAGGGGCAATTTTACCCCTTAATCAGCCTTAATCTGTAGACTTTTTCCTTAATTCCCCATACAGGAATTAAGGTGTTTGGCTTTGTAGTGAATGGACAGTGCAACAAAGTGTGATTCCAGCAGCTGTTTTATTGTAGATGGTAAAGATTTTTCTGTTTATAGGCAAAATCTTCTCTGTGTCTTTGCAGTCATTACATAAGCAGTTTCCTCAATGATTAATAAAGTTTTCGGTAGTATGCAGAATTCTGAAGCTGGGAGACATTAGCACTGTCCTGACGCCACAAGGTGTTAGCTTAGCACGATTTGAAATCTAGGGGTTATGGTATATTGGCACTGCCCAGTATTATCACACCTACCCATATGCAGTGTGTTTAGCATTACTACAACAAGACTATCACAAAAACATGGCCACAAAAATACTTTAGCTATTAAAAAGTGCTCTCTTGATTACATGTTTTCTCACTTCTGCAAAGTTACCTAAAATGAAATGAAGTAAACTTGTTTTTCATTCAAATTGTTTCATTTTTGGCCTTTACATTTTAAATTTCAAACCTCTAGCATGACAAAGAACCATCTGACATCAAAAATAACGAAACATGACTGTTCCCTTTAAGGTTGTTTGTCTATGTGTGTGTGTGTCTGCAAATTACATTCAAATTTAATATGTTCAGCTAAACTTTTCCATACTTTTCACAAATGCGTTATTTTGTAGCAACTAGGAAAATTGAAAAAGAAAATCTCTAAAAATCAGCCTAATGAGAAATTGTTGCAGTCTTTATTTAGAGTTGCTACATAATGTTGAGAGAATCTTCTTAGAGCTAACAACAGCTCAACTGCATGGCAAAAAAACATTACACTAAATCCATTCTAACAGTGCTCTTTCAAACACATACAAAATGATCAATAACATTCTCTAAACTTTGTGAATGGTACATTTTTTCCAGTGTTCTCTAACGCTTGTCCAACATTCCAGTTGTTGCTATGCATTTGTGGGCAGAGCAACGATCACTTGCATTTATTACACAACTAGAATGGTCCCATGGGTAATGATGTCACTTTGTCATTTAAACCCACCATTCATGCCGTTATAGATGCCCCAGTGGTGCAGTGACAGGTCACCTCCTGCAGGTCTTCATTGTGACAGATCTCTGCCAGGGCTGGTGAAATTCCCATCCTCAGGTATTTTACTATACTGCTCCCATTTCAGTGCCACTCCCTCCAAGTACGCCTTTCTCAAGGTGGAGTCCCATCAGCACCTGTCTGGGCTCCGGCCTGCCCACCCCACTCGCCATGCTGCCTCTGTGCTTCTGGGAGTATAGCCTGCACTGACCTGTCCGGGGTCCATATGATGCTTTGGGTTAGTCTTTGGGCTCCTATGGCTCAGTGCTTGGCTATATTTCTCAGGGCTCAGCATAAACTGGTGGTCAGGTACAGATATGGAGCCACAGCGAGGCCGACAGGGTTGGGGTACGACAAAAGGGTAGTCTAAACTAGCGCTCCGGTGCCGAGCAGGAGGTTCAGGACTTGATAACTCTTTCTCTCCGCCTCTAGCTCCAGAAAGGTGGTCAGGGCTGCTCACAAAAACAAAAGTTCCAGACCGTAGCTGAGCCTGCTTGTGGTCCGGGTGCTCAATGCTGCCTGCACTACCAGCACTGGAAGTGCTGTTGCCATCACCAACATCACGGATCAGTCCTTGTACCAGCAGCCCACTATGGCTGTCAATGGAGTTGCGACACCCAGATGGACCTGTTCTGATATGGCTTGCCAGCCACAGTCCCTTCCCAACCCCTGCTCCACTGTCTCCCCTCTCCTCCAGGAGCAGACAAAGCTCACGAAGCTGTAAGTTCTCCTGGATCACTTCCTCCTGTTTGCACTCCACTTCTGTCAGTTTCTGCAAGTACAATGCCACTTCACTGTGCATGACACTGGCACTGTAGTGGCACAGACCCTGCCATTCCTTTGACACACGCTTAAACTTCTGCCGGTCCTTATCCAGGAAATAGCACAGGTCACGCAGCTCATGGTTATCCTTCAGTAGCTTCTGATTTACATCCTATGTCATGAGGTGAAACGGAAGGAATGCAAGGCAAGTCATTTTAAAGTGTCTACGCAAACATTAGATTCACAAAAAATTGGAAGGGCGAAGAACGTGCAGACAACTCTAACAAATGACACTAATATTCTGCTACTCTGTCTTTTTAGTTTCATTAATTTAATTAATTAATTATTAAACTACCCCTGCAGAAAAAATAATTTAATGTAACTAGAAATGTAGTTCTTGCTTTGATGTCCCCATATGTCAATGCACATTTAAAGCATTTGAAATATTTATAAACAATCAACACACCCTGTGTGGTTATTAAAGTTATCATAGTATGTACACAAAAGGTATGATAAGCTGATTTATCATATACTTCCAACCATAGAAAATCCCCTTAAATCAAGCTTGTTGCTGTCTAATTTTAGAAGCACTGCATATAAAATAGCTATGTCAGGATAACTGTGAATAAAGCGCATTCAGAATCGTCGACATATGTGTGGCTAAACACCAGAAGCATTACTTTAAAACTATGACCTCATCTGTGTGAAACGTGCCTCCTCACCTTCAGCCCCCGGATCTCACTCAGATGCTGCTGGAGGCTGCGGTTCACCTCCTGAATCATACTGCTATGGTCCACAGTAACGCTAATTTTATCAGCTTCCGACCTGCGGAGTCGCCGTACCAGATCTTCCTTGCTCCACCTCAGGAGGTCCTCGTCTGAAAAACTGGATATATCTTCAGCAGGACTTTCTGTAGCTTTCCACATGGATACATGGACCTGGGATTGAGTTGCTTTCTCCATCTGTAGGGTCCAAGAGCAGCTGGTATAATACTACAATATTTGCGACGTATATTCCCGGTTACATTACAGCAAGCCGAGTAAACAGCCGGTAACAGAAGACGCATACTTTGATGATAAACGTTCCATAACAATCGAAGAGAGTTTTCCTAGCGCAACAGTTGAAAATGCGGTTGGTACAAATACAACGCGAACTGCGTCAGTATCGTGTATCAGACGGAGTCATTTCATGTTTATAGAATAAATGACGACTCGGTGGGTCCTCAATCTCAGGCTGATGGGCTCTCATTGGTTTACGAGTATCTAACGCGCTCGCTTCTGTCGGCATACTATAGCAGGGCAACTGGAGAGGCGCCACATCTCCACGGAGCGCACAAAAAATAACGCGTCAATGCAGAGTCAGCCTCTCTCTCTCTTTCTCTCCCTATCTCTCGCTCTCTCTCCCCCATCTCTCTCTCCCCAATCTCTCTCTCCCCATCCCCCCTCTCTCTCAAGCTCTCTCTCTCTCCATATCTGTCTCTCTCTCCCCTTCCCACCCCCCTCGACCTCTCTCTTTTTTCTTCCTTGCAGTTCGCCATCTACCGTCTCACTCGACACATTGCGCCTACATACATAAAAATTGAGTCAAAGCGCTGAAGGATCTCTATTTTGATGATTTAACGCAAAACATAAAGAGCATCCATTTTGCTATTTTGACGCCAACGCAAGCCGCAAAAGGTTGCCCTAAATCTCTTAATTATTAAGAAGTGTTTTCCGGTGTAACGCGGAATAAACTAATCAGAATGGTCACGTCACCTTTAAAAGGCAGGGTATGTCACTGACAAGAACTCCCTCCTGGTGTGTTCAAATATCACTGGTCAAATAGCCTGTCATAATTCTGATAATTAACTTGTTTTTTTGATGACACTGTTTAATCTTTACTTTGTATTTTCGTGTTTCAGTATGATTCAACACGAACGCGAAAGGACCCGTTGTACACAATAATAAAACATATATACATTAAATAAAATAAAAGAACAAAAAACAGTGCACCAAGAGAACATATATCATGTGTGCGAATACCATGGTAATTTGGGGATTTTAATCATTTTTTTCCAGGGGGAATGCTGAAAAATGCTGTTCTGTTTTCAGTATGGAGCAATTGTACAGCATGCATCTTTAATAATAGAAAAAAAACAAGAATTTAATTTATTTTGGATTTTCTAAAATCCACACAGGGTCACAATTACACATACAGGCTCAAATATATATACATTCACTTAAATCTTTTAATACGTGATGCTGAAGGTTTTACAATGTCCTAACAAGTCCAATGCCTATTAACTTCTAGTTAGTGATCATTATTGATCATTATTGAGTTTCCCTTTGCCAGCATGAAAAAGGATTTGTTTGGCAGTGCTCATTGGACTGACCAGTACTCAGAAAAATGGTAAAGTCCTTGGAACTCAATAGAACTCTAAGAAGGTGAGCTGTAGATCTACACAATTGTGAAGGTCTCTTGAACCCATTTCTAAACAACTGCAGATTACGTAAGTACATTATTCAAAGTTATTTGAATGTGTCACCACTTGTGTCAGTGGTTAGGATGTTCAGAAACAACCCAGGAATCACTAAAGCTCGAGCCTGCTATGAATTAGAAACTGCTGGAACACCAGTGTCACTGTCCACCAGTGTCATAGTCCAAAATGGATGGAATAATGAAAGGGGAGGGCTACTTCCAAATTCTTCGACTACAGTTCAACAGCTAGACAGTTGAAACGTGGACATAATTGGGTGTTCCAAAAGGACAATGATTCCAAACACACATCAAAACTGGTTTTGGAATGGATAAAGCAAGCTAACATAACATTTCTGTATTGACCTTCCCAAAGCCTCAATCTTAACCCTGCTGAAAGTTTGTGGACCATGCTTAAAAGCTGTGTCCATGCCAGGAAACCAAACAATTTAAATGAACTCTACCAATTCTTGTACAAGGGAGAGGGACAGCTTTTCGATTATGTCGAAATGATATAAACCTTCATATTCACTGAAATCTACAAAACTAGAGTCATCATAAAAAAGCTCAGAAACAGAAAATTAGCTCACTAGATCACTTCAGCAAATGGAAACATACCAAAACATCATTAGGATATTAGCACTACATGTAAATGTAAATCTATAGCGTCCCTGAGGGTGCAAAGGAATATAAGGATGCAAAGGTAGATGTTTACAGCTCAGAGCAAGACCGCTGTATTATGAGCTATCAGACAGCCTTCACTGACTTCTTGCACTGTGTATAGGCTCGGTAAATCCACCTACCGTGATCCATCTGGTGTCCTCATTGATCCTTCTCTAGTTAACAACTTTTATTCTGAACTTTACAAATCTGAAGCACCAGATGACTTCACAGACTCGAATACATTCATGGAACACCTAGAACACTCATCCCCTCTCAACAGTACAAACTGAGAACTGGATGCTCCGGTTACTTTGAAGGAGTTAAGAATGGCTGCTACCTTGATGGCAAGACACAAGTGATCTGAGTCTGGAATGAACCTTTGTTGCTTAAGTTTATTCTATATTCCCTTGAGGTTTTTACTTTCATAGAGATTAAAGGGTTGCACTGATTTCATTGCTGCTAAAGACTGGGAAAGACCATTGTGGGAATTACAGACCATTACCATTGTTAAATTCAGATATATCTAGATATGGGCAGATACGTTCCTAACTTGATACATGAGGACCAAACCAGTTTCATTAGTGGTTGTCTGGCTTCAGAAAACACCAGGCATCTTTTACATATAATTGACACAAACAGAGGTGATGTTGTTGTTTACATTTTTCAGAGCGTTCTGAAAGCTGCAAAGACAAAGGAGCTCATTGTGAACTTTAAGAGATTCCAGGTTGAGGACTACACCCTTCATTAGCAGAGAAAGAGTGGAGAAGGTGTCCAACTTCAGGTTCCTGGGAGTGCACATTTCAGAAAACCTTACATGGATTATAAACATCATGGCGCAGTTGAAGAAAGGACAGCAGCGATTGTTCTTCCTGAGGTCACTGAAAAAGGCTGGACTGCCAGAAGAGATGCTGGTAACCTTCTACTGCTGCTCTATAGAGAGCATTCTAACATGCCATCCCCTCTTTGAATTGCTGCCCTCAGGCAGGCTTTACAGAGCTCTCCAGACGTGTACAACAAGACTGAAAACAGTTTTTTTCCCAGAACAGTTTCTGTTCTAAACAAACTCAGTGACTTCAGAGCAATGTAAACGTTATTCAGTACAATATTGTTCAATACTGTTTCCTGTGTCTTAATTATTTATTCTTGATACTGACTTTTTACTGCTACCTTTTTATACAGCTACTTTTGATACCTATACTGTTAGTTAAAGTTATATATCTATTTATTTATCACATCCATGCAGCTAGTTCTATGTTATTTATTTAATCATTCTATCTCCTTAAATACTGGTCTAATCTGGTACAGCTGATACATTCTCCACTTGATATCACACTTTATCTCCTTAAATACAGGTCAGTTCCGGTACAGCTGGCATATACATTCTCCACTGTATCTCACACTTGTTATTTGTTATTTGTTTTGTATATTTTATACTTACAGTTACAAAAGATAAGCATCTATAGAGCTGCTGCAAATCTGGTCTCATTGCACTGTACATTCCTGTGTACTGCAGTGACAATAAAGATATTCAATTCTATTCTATTCTACATTCCCTATGACCCTTTGATTACCTTGCTATGTGTCGGTGTGTGAGTCTGTGATTGTTTTGGTCTTAGCCCTGCCTGAGCCCAGCCCTCCTGGGTTTTTTTTTCCTCTGCTACCTCTCGACTGACCTGTCTATCCCCCCAAAATGTGATGTTTGTGTATATGTATGTTAGGAGGGGTCCAATTTCACTGCATGTAACAGTGTATGTGACAAATAAAGGCTTTTATCATCATCATCATCATCATGCTGCTCACCTGTGTCTTTTACTTGTCGCCTCCAAAGCTCAGATGTTCTCGTTTCCCTAGTTTGTATAAATGTCCCCTGTGTATTGGTATGTGTTTATTGATTCTTTGCAGATCACCCTGTATTCAAGCCTGTCTTTGTTTAAATTCCTAGTCTTTTATGGATGTGTCTTGCCTTTAGAATTGATCTTTGTTAATTTACCTATAGTGTTTGGCCTTGTTTTTGTTAGACAATTCTTAGAGCCGTGCAGAAGCACTTTTTTAGGGGGCAAAGGGAAGTGGGTATGGGCTGGGAAGCAGCTCAAAAGAAATGGCAGAGGAATAAATGCTGTGGAGAGGCTACAGCTGAAGTGCCAATCCCTGAGCTCTGTGTCCCAGTAGTGATAGGCAGAGGCACATTTTTTGGCACCCAGCAACAAAGTGAACATGGCCAGCCAAGCCAGAGGCCTCACAGTCTCACTAGTGTTGTTGGTGTCCCCTGCTTTTTTTAAATTTTATTACTCATATGATTTTTTTTAAATCCCAGCCACCACCCTCTCTCTTCGGAGGACAACTTTATTTTCAATAATAACTGCAATGTCAAAATGTTTATTGAAGCTGATCCTCACCCAGGGTGGATAAATATCTATGGTATTTTGTGTGCAGTGTGGACAGAACAGATTTTTAACATTTTTCCTCATATAGTGTACCCTGTGAATGATCTTATCTTGTAAAAGCTGTATATTTGTGTTGGTTGTAATAGAGAATATATGATGACAAATTTGAGAGCAAAAATCTGTTGGAGGTCATTTGCAGATCTTCCTCACAGTTTTTGAGGGAACCAATATTGTTCGGTTAGTTGTGGAGATTGCTATACAAATTTTGGAAAGTAACTTTTTTTCTGGTTGTAATATGTACTATTTCTGATGTAGCTGTTGGTAACATGGATGATTTAATGTTAATTTCTGTTTGGATTGATGATTTAAGTTGGTGATAAGGCCATTCTTTTGGACCAGATATGAGAATGAAACAATGGTGTTATTATGCAAGATATGTTTTAGGTGTGTGATGCCTTTGCTGATCCATGAGGGAAAGTTAAGGGAAGATTTTCTATTTCATAAAATGTCAGGATTATTCCAAATTGGACTGTATGTAGTACATGACATTGTAGTGTTAGTTAGTTGAAACCATTTTATTTTTAGAGCAAGAATGATGGCAAATCTGAGATATAAATTTCTTACATGAGAGTCCGATTACATGAGATGAGTCCATTTATAGATATATTGGATTCGATGGGCGCTGAAGAAGTGTAAAAAGTTTACAGCTTATAAACTCTTTTTGGTTTTTTAAGGTAGATAATTTAATTCTAGGTGTCTAATGACCCTGTGTCAGTGTGGAGAGGCCTGCAAGACAACACAAGCTACAGATGACCCCCACCCCCTGCTGAAGCAAACAAAGACCTGACAGATGAGCTTGAAGAACTTGCAAGTTTGAGACGGACAGATTCACAACCCTCACCCATCCCACCCCAGAGTCAATGACCCCCATCACACCTCTCACCCCCTCCCCTCCCCCCTGGAACTCAGAATACACAAAGAGAATGTGACCACTGCTCTTCTCTCTCTACACCAATGATTGCACCTCCAAGAATGCAGCTGTTAAACTTTTTCGTTTGCAGACGACATTACCAACATTGAGTCTACATACTATGGAGACCTTCAAGTTCCTGGGTACCACCATTTCCCAGTGGAAGACCAGCATCATCTTCGTCCTCAAAAAGACCCAGCAGAGGATATACTTCCTGAGACAAGAAGTACAGTCTTCAACAGGTAAAAAGCAGCCACTAAACAGGAAAGGAACAGACTGCAGCGGACTGTACAGACAGCAGAAAAGCTCATCTGTGCCCCCCTGCCCTCCATCCAGGACCTGTACCTCTCAGAGTCAGGAAAAGAGCAGGGAAAATCATCACAGACCCCTCACACCCTGGACACAAACCTTTTGACCTGCTGCCCTCTGGCAGATGATATAGAGGTCCTGTAGACCAGGACCAGTCGACACAGGAACAGTTTCTTTCTCTTCGCCATCACTGTCCTAAACAGCTGATCTGTCACATACTTCACACCTACAGTACTGCAAGTGGACTTGATGTATCCCACGAAATGTACACACTATACTTCTTTGTATTTTCTGTATA
The DNA here is from genome assembly GCA_037974405.1 of Brachyalestes nurse. Lineage (NCBI taxonomy): Eukaryota > Metazoa > Chordata > Actinopteri > Characiformes > Alestidae > Brachyalestes > Brachyalestes nurse. The sequence continues at coordinate 6,017,009 of JBBPCY010000109.1, forward strand.
TAAGATTTAGATTGTTTATCATATAGTATTCATTTATATGTACAGTTTTTGTCTGAATCATTTATCTCTAAAAGGAGGTCCACTCTCTCTTAATTTAACAATTAAAATCTGGATCATCAAGTAGAGAGATAATAAAACGCCTCCTGTTCAGTGGTTTTTGAGTCATGTTGATATTCCAGTTGAAGGAGACATGGTGCATGGTTGCTTATAATAATTCTTATTTCTGAAATTTGCGGAATGATTGAGTTACTAAATTTTAAATAAAATCGATACGTGAGTAAGAGTTATGTACTGTGAGAAGAAAGAGAATTCTCTAGTGTCTGGATATGTTAATCGCCAACTATCAGCAAGGCCGAAATCATTAATATACTGCTATATGCTGCTATTAAAGTGGGCAGCAAAGACATGAGTGAACTTTGATGTTTTTCATTCAGGACAGATGATTTCTGATGCATGGATTTCTTGTAGTAAGCATATGTCTGCTTGTAAACTGTCTATGTGATCACATACTCTTAGTCTTTTTGCTTGTGAGCCAATTCCACATATGTTCCTAGTTAAAAAATTAAAAGAGAGCACCTTTTAATCACCAGTGCCCCCTGCTGCTCTGGAGAGTAGTGGTGGGCGGATTGAGCCAAATATCAATAATATCGATAACAGCATTGGAATGAGATCAGTACTTTAGTGCTGATGCTTTCAAATGCCTCTCCAGTCACAGCACAGAGTGGCACATTCCCCCACACACGCAGAGACGGAGCAGAGGAAGGGCAGAGAGGAAGCGGTCGGTTCTGCGGATGCATGCACATGTGCACTTGGAAAGCCGCCATGTTGCTGCCTGATCTTGTACGAGCAGCGAGCAGGTTCAGTAAACATCAGAATGGCCTGGCACGTTTTTTTTAATTTGGTGTTTTGGAAAAGAGCTCTTCATTTCTTATTTTTATTATTATTATTTTATTATTTTTTAAAGCCTGAAAAGGAGTACACTGAAGGGGAGATTTTATGTTGTAGTTTGTAGTGATAATTTAGTGTAATTTCTTTATTTAAGAAAAAATGTTTTGTTATTGTTCTACTGTTATTGTTAAATCTTTTCTACTTATAACTTTGCACAAATTCTGTCCTTGGTTTTAAAAATCACAGAAACACTTAAAGGTCATGCAAATTAATTCAGATTTAGCAATGTGATGATCCATCCACCATAGTATTAAAAAGTATTGATATCTGTATCAGCGATCCCGGCTTTGTATTTACTTGGTATCGGATCGATACTAAACCTTGTAGTGTCGCACACCACTACTGGAGAGCGCCTTGTCATCACCAGCATCCCTCACCGTTCTGAAGGGTCCCAAGTTACCGCCAAGTGCCCCCTGCCATTCTGGAGGGCCCCTCATCACCAGGTCCCCCGTCAAAGGTCTCCTAGTCTTCTGGTCCCGCTTTGTCAGCTTCCCAGTCCCTTGATTGCCTACCATCAAGCCCTCACCCCCTTGGTCGATGGGCTCCTCAGGCCCCCTGTTCATATCAGGAGGATTGATCCCAGAATGTGGCAGCCTCCCTAGCAGGAGCCCTGGATGTGGCTTATTTAAGTATTAAGGTCTTGTTCACCCAATCTGTCCTCTCTCTGTCCTCCTGTATGTCTTGCACACCTTTCGTGTCATCCCCTAGTTCCTGTCTGCCCTTGACCCAATCTGTATCTGCCCCTGGATCCTTCATTACCATGAATTCTCCTGTCCAAATTACTACGCGATCATGGACTTCTTTCCCTCTGTCTGTCTCATCCATTCATGTTGACTGCCAACTAGTCATCTCCCTTTCTGTCAGTCCCTGTTTGTGTAGTGATTCCTGTTGCTGTCCCGGTCCCTATTAATGTTCCTGTCCCAGTTGTCATGCCCCACTGTCTTATTCAGTCTCCTGACTCATGTCTGTCTCTTGTTCAGCCTCATGTATTGTATTTTGTTCCATCTCTGTCTCCTGTCCTGCCCATCATCCCTTCAGTCCTTTGTCCAGTCTTTTCTCCGATTCCCATTTCCTGTTTTGCCAGTCTCTTGCCACAGGCCTTCCATCTTGGCAGACTCCAGAGACCAGTTTAGAGTTGCACTCTAAAAGGGGAGTGAGGGTTCAGTAACATTCTCCTTGTGTCTTTTTCCCTTTTTTGTCTGTGTTGTTAATGTTCTCTATGTGCTTTTGTTTACCATGTGTATTGTTTTGGTCTGAGCTCCACCTTGTTTTGCTGCTCACCTGTATCTCGTTCCTGTCTCGTCCCCTGTCCAGGTGTTCTTCTTTTCCTAGGCAGTGTAAATATCCCCTGTGTTTCAGTCTGTGTTTGCTGATTCTTTGTATATCACCCTGTGTTTTTACGGTGTTCTTGTTTAATCCATTTTTATTAAATTATGGACATAGATGGTAGAACAGGGGTCTCTCTCTTTTTTAACTAGGCTGTTATAGATAGGTCTGCTGGAGTCTCTTTTTGCACTCTACATTTAGATTTTGTACCTTGTTAACTCATACAGAACTAACTCTATGTTTTAATCTTTTCACTCTTGGTAACTGGACGGGGGGCAGCTTGTCTGCCTTCTCTGAGTGGAATGGCTGTCCACTCGTTCGGCTTGGTCAACCATCACCTGGGTTTCTTGTTCATTTGTATTCTAGAACAGATGGAACATCTGCAAGAGCTGTCCTCGCCATAATCAAAACTACTACAACTGCATTTGCTTTTAATGATGGGAAAGTTATTTTTTTTCTGTCTGGCTATCTAGATAATGTATAAATTGTAATATTTTAAGATTCAGTAATTAAAGTTTAATTTAGCCATTTAAAAGACTGGTTCGTTATTCTCTCCTTTAGTGGTAACACCACCATTCCTATTTTTGAAACAGATATACAGGAGAGATTTTACTGTCAGCAGTGTCTCGAATTACTTTGATGCATGAATTACAGTCACATCTTTGACAACACTGAAATCCCAAAGTCCCCCAATAACAAAGCCCTATTTAAACAGACTCCAAAGCTACAGACTCTAACTGATTCTACTATTGGTAACTGTAGATTATATTTGTCAACAGAGGTTAATTCTGTATACTTCTGTCTTTTATATAATGTTATAATGTTCATAGTGTATAATTTATTTTCTTGGAAATTATACACTATGTGGAGTGGGTTCCCCGTTTGAGTCTTGGTTCCTCCCGAGGAATCTTCCTGACACTTCGCCGGGGCTCAGACCTAGATTCTGTGAAGCTGCTTCGTGTCACTGGTAAAAAGCGCTATATGAATAAATTTGACTTGATCTTGGGGTGTTTTTGGTCAGAATTTTTACAGTGCATTTACGCGCATTTTTCCGTTCAAACCAACAGATGTCGCCAGATATCGAGCATTTCAACACCAGTAATGATTTTCCTTCGCCACTGTGTAAAGTGACCATTAGGCCTATGTTATACGTGAACACACCACAGCACACAGTGTGAACAGCACGAAGTTCTTCCTCTGCAATTAACCCATTCACCAAGTAAAGCAGTGGGCAGCCAGGAACACAGTGTGGGACGGTACCTTGCTCAAAGGAACCTCAGAGCTGCCACTAGCAGTCTTGGAATTCGAGTGTGTAAAGTATTCCTTAAAAAATAAAAAGTTTTTTCAAAGTGCTGTAAAGCCATGAATTGAAATCATATTACCGCGGGTGCTGTGTGTGGTGGTGTATAGTTTGTGTTGTTTGCCCTGGGTGTAGTCGTTTGTGTGTGTGTGTTCACTTAAAGAGCTCAGTGGGGCGGTGCTTTGGTAATGACGTTTTAAAGAAGGACCAATAGTGAGCACCCGGATGTGTATTAACACGTCATTCTAAAGCGGCACGGGGACATTTGGAAGTTACCGGTTTTGGGGAATATAGTTTCTTTTTTAACTCGTATGCCTAATTCTTTAAAGGTTACATTCTCATTGCAGATGTATTTAATGTATTTGTTATTTGTTATCTGACGTTGAGACTTTAACCCGGATTCAGCCGAAAGGTAGGTTACTTTGAAACTCCCTTAACCAAACTGAAATGCTGAGAGACAGGGACCAGGCAGCAGTCCCAGAGCTGAAAACCAGTTTAATTTTACTGTAAACCCAGTGTAACATTCGATACAAACCTCCCGATCTTGTGTTTTGTGTTTTGATTCGAGTTCAGCTGAGCTAATGTTTCTGCACTGCCTTTTAATCGAAAGCGCTATTTGCTCCAGAGATCATTTAATTAGTCAACCAGCTGCTGCGGCAATTTATTTTTACTTTTGAAACAATTAATGTTTTTGTCTTGTTCCATGCTACTTTGAAGACTAACGTCACGTTTTACCAAAAACACGTGAATTCTCTTGCGGTTAAATTTAACTCATGTTTGTGTGCTGGAATAATGTGGCATCAGTTTCGTAAAACATCTGCTGTGTTTTCCTATCTAACCAGTTTCCTGCGTTGTTGTAATGACAGTAGTTTCACCATCGTACACGTTACCATTATAAACGTCCATCCACAGGACGTGTACCCATATAGAGGATTTATGTTTCGCGTAAATGCCCCGTTTGACAAGCAAAATGTGTTCTCACTTTCCAGTACTTCCAGTACAGTACCGTATTTGGGATGCTTGTAAGGACAGAGACACTCTTCATACAACAAACAAACTGCTCCAACATCTGACGTGTAAAATTGTAAAAGGGTTTAACTGACCCTGTATTGTGTCACCCTGTTCAGGGGATAAAGTCCAGCTTCAGTAAATACTTTGAATTCAGTGATTTGGATTCTGGCCAGTCAGCAATCAGCCCACAGAGTTCAGATCTATAGTGTTTGTACTGTTGGCGTGACCCAGTATTCAACATGACTCTAAAATTGTACCTGTGACGCATGTAGTTTGTTTCCTTCATGTAATCTTTTCACTATAGTGACAGCAGCAAATACGTCATGGCTAAATATGCCAGATACAAAGGCATGCCAGATACAAAGGCATGCCATAATGACGTGAATTTCAGATTGAGCTTTTGTGGTATGTTGTTATTCCAGTTTGAAAGAATTGCCCACAAGGTGTACCTGACAGTTGAAAAGTCTTGAAGTTCTTTAGTCAAGTCATTTTGTACTCTTTCCCTGGTTGCTCACAGTGTCCCTGTGTAGCTGGAATGGCAACGTATCAGGAGTTTATTCAGCAGAATGAGGACCGTGATGGAGTGCGATGCAGCTGGAACCTTTGGCCATCCAGCAGGTTAGAGGCCACACGACTAGTGGTACCAGTGTCCTGCCTTTTCACCCCTCTTAAAGAGCGCCCCGACCTGCCTCCTGTACAGTATGAACCTGTGCTCTGCAGTCGGGCAAACTGCAAAGCTGTGCTCAACCCTCTTTGGTAAGTCGCAAAATCTTCAGATTAATCTTGAAATCCTGTTTGTTTGTGATTGATACATGTTGATCTCACACTAGCAGCACACAGGAACCTGGCTAGCAATGTGTCCAAATATCAAGAAGAGTAAAGATCCGGTCCAGTTTTTTTCCATTAGTGTTAATCTGTTCCATTTATGTCCATACAAGGCAAATGGTAAAATTGCAAAGCACTGTTTGTTTGATCCTCTCTTAATCAATCCTTTCTTTTAATCTAAACAATTGTTAGTTCTTCTAACAATTACTCTGTGTTAAAAGGATCATTTAAGCCATTATTAAGACATCACAAATTACTTCAATCCTGCTGACAGTGCAGTCTCTAAATAATAAACCCTAGCACATTTCAAATCAAACCGTTAAATTAAGAATTAAACCATTTTCATTGACAGGTAAGAAACAGATCGATGCCATAAGTAACTGGTGCACAAAATACAAGTTATGTCTGTATATATTTTGTTATAACTTCCATAGTGTTACTCGTGGATTTCCTCACTCGTCTTTATTGAGGAGGTGATAGTCCAAAGCAGAATAAATTCTGAAATACACAGAACATAATAAACATCTGAAATTCTGAAATAAACATCTCAAAACAGATCCAGAGCCTCAAAACTCATTGCATAGTGCTCTACCTTGAAGCTGCTCAATGACTCAAAACATTCAGTATTGAAAGCAACTATGTTTCAGGATTGTAAAGTGAAATGTTAACTGTCACCTGACAGACGCCTGCTGTGTCTGCCTTTTACTTAATCAAGGGAAAAGTCATTAAACAAGGAACTAAAATTGTCTGGTGATGTCTGTGGTTTTCACGGACTGCAAACGATTTTTTATGTATGCTTATCCTTTATTACTCATATTATCCTCTCCCTAATTCACATTTAATACATAATACATATTTTCCTTTTACAGTCAAGTGGACTTCAGAGCTAAGATATGGGCATGCAACTTCTGCTTTCAGCGAAACCCTGTAAGTACAAAAAAACTGAGAAAAGGACATTTGTCACATTCCATGACCTAAGTGGAAGTACTCTTTGCAAACACTGTTTTACTGCAAATGTGTTACTTTTAGTGCATGTAGTGTATTTACAAATTTTTCACTGTTTCAGTTCCCGCCATCATATGCTGGCATTTCAGAGGTGAATCAGCCTGCTGAACTAATGCCACAATTCTCCACTATTGAGTACATAGTACAGGTAAACAGTCTGTTTCTATATTCTGCATAGTCAGTGTAGATATAAAAATAGTCTTTTCGGTCTAACTGTTGTTTCTTTGTGCTCCTCTCTGTAGGGTGGTACCCAAACTCCGCTTGTCTTCCTGTATGTGGTGGACACGTGTCTGGAGGAGGAGGACCTGCAGGCCCTGAGGGAGTCTCTGCAGATGTCTCTCAGCCTGCTTCCACCAAATGCCATGGTGGGGCTCATCACTTTCGGCCGCATGATCCAGGTCCACGAGCTGAGTTGTGAGGGAATCGCCAAGAGTTATGTCTTCCGTGGGACCAAGGAACTCTCTCCCAAACAGATACAGGTCTGTAGCATGACGTCTGCATGTTAGTGCTTTGCACACAAAAAGCAGAGCGTTTCACTGAAGGGTCTTTGATGAAGTGGCATAATATTAAAACAGTTGCATCCTGTTCGCAGGAGATGCTGGGTCTAATGAAGCCAGCGGTTTCAGGACAGCAAGGCCGACCTGTGGCCCCTCATGATGCTGCTCCTTCCTGCAGGTCAGATACTCTTCCTTTTCTGTTTGGAAAGAATAATTTCCTGTTCTCACGAAATAAACAAACCTGGTTTGAATTAAAACACTGTAGAAGCAAATACCTCAACAAGTCAAATGGTTTTCAGGTCAGCGCATTGAAGTTATTGCCTGTGGCTGTTGACCATATGCTACAGATTTGCTGCATTCATGTCATGTTGTTGCACGCTGTATGTAGAAAATAAATGCCAGTTAGGCCTGCAGATGCTTTATCAAGGCATGTTTTCAAATAATACTTGCCACTGGAATATCTTTTTTTGCCTCACTGTCCACTTTCTTGTCTTCCTCAGATTTCTGCAGCCTGTGCATAAAGTAGATATGAACTTGACTGACCTACTTGGTGAGCTGCAAAGGGACCCCTGGCCTGTTCCACAGGGCAAGAGACCCCTTCGTTCCACAGGCATTGCACTCTCAATTGCTGTAGGACTACTGGAGGTATTATCACTCAAGAATTTTTTTTAAAGAAATCCCCTATCTAGTTAGTCATCATGACTTGTACTTGATAGATTCAAAAAAATTAGATTAAGTAGCCACAACATTCAAAATACAGATGGATAGATTGAAAGCTCAGATATTTCAGTTATTGTATTTGACACAAGTGTGAATGTGTTTCTATAATGTGTTGACTATTGAGATCTTTTGAAATTCCAGTCGAATTAATTAATAAAAAAAAACTTGCTACTTTTGCCATGAAGATTCTTAATCAACCTGGAACATGTAATGCTGGCACAGAACGGCCAAAGGTGCTCTTTTCACTGGTGTGTCGGCTTATTGGCTTGCACCTTGTGCTCCCTACAGTCATCAGTGTTGCATAACAGTTGAAGTTTGATAATGCAGTGTATAATGTGAGAATTATTTCAGCTGTCTTTAGATTACCTGTTTATCATGAAATGTAGTTTAACGTAGTTTAATTGATTACCATGACATCAAGTTGCTGTGCTTATACCTGTTAATGGTAATAACATATGCAGTACTTTTTTAAACATTTATTTGTTCATTGGACCTTTATTTTCTATTAGACTACTCATTGGAATCTTTCCCCGTGGGTTTAGGGTACATTTCCGAATACTGGAGCTCGTGTTATGCTATTCATGGGTGGACCTCCCACCCAGGGTCCTGGTATGGTGGTAGGAGATGAACTGAAGACTCCCATCCGGTCATGGCATGACCTTCAAAAGGACAATGCTCGTTATATGAAGAAGGCTGTCAAGGTTAGTGTACAGAGCTCATTTATTACTAGGGCAGTATGAAATGGGAATGTTTTCCTCATCCATTACATTTCTGTCACAGTATGGTTTTCTGAGCAGATTGTAGACACTGTCAGTATTACTATAATGCTTGCTAACCACATACAAAACCTGTTTTTTTGTCAATTACCAACTGGACATATTGTAGTACAAACTGTGTATCATAAAATTTCTTGAACCATCATATGTTTCCACATTGCCCACCCTAATATGTGTAATACTCAATAAATATGTTGCAGTACTACGAGGCTCTAGCAAACCGTGCAGCAGTGAATGGACACAGTATTGACATCTATGCCTGTGCTCTGGATCAGACTGGACTACTGGAGATGAAGTGTCTATCCAATCTTACAGGGTATGCAAATAAAAAATGGGCAAACCTGCACCTATGCCACATACCTACTGACCTATGGAGTTTTCACCTCAATGATGAAAGGATTTTATGTACATTATCATTCATAACTGGTCTCTTGTTTTGTGCCAGGGGACATATTGTCATGGGAGACTCGTTCAACACCTCTCTGTTCAAGCAGACGTTCCAGAGAGTCTTCAGTAAAGACTACAATGGCCAGTTTCGCATGGCTTTTGGAGGCATTTTAGAAGTGAAGGTATCTTTTTCTCAGAGGTCATAATCTTGTTTGCTGTGTTTGAGTGGTACTGTACACAGACCGCAACCAGATTGCCCTCAGACAGGTGATACCACAGCATTAAATCCAGAGCCAGCAGATGGAGACACATTTCTCACTTGTAGGGCATGTTGCGATATTTCTTAAAGGCACCATTAATACTTTACTGACACCAAGTCCTGCCTCTGTGCAGTATGTTGACACACTGATAGTATTTATTTTGCACCACGCATACTGCCAAGTTGTACATTTTCTCACAATTTAATGCTGCTTTGTAGTGCCGATACATAAACTATTGATACTCCCCTATGTGTGTAGAGATTGTTGGGTGTGCCTGAGCCTCACAACATTCTTTTTAATGAATAATTGTCAACATTTTGTGCAAATTATACAACATTCATTATCAAGTTAGTTAATTCACTTTGTGTCTGTGGCTTTAATGTCTGATCAGTATTCAGTGATCCAGTGATCACTCAAGGTTTAGAATTTTAGATTTTAGGAGTTTTTTTTTTTTTTTTTTTAACTATCCCACTGTGTTTCACATCAGACCTCAAGGGAGCTGAAAGTGGCAGGAGCTATTGGACCCTGTGTATCTCTCAACAATAAAGGACCATGTGTCTCTGAGAATGTATGTAATCTGATCTTATTTTTCTATACATTGTTTTTATTTCCTTATACACTTAAGCCTCACTAGTATTTAGGAGAATTCAAAACATGCTAAGAAACAAATGCATTAAAACAAGTCTTCTGTTTCATGTTTATAGGAGCTGGGAACTGGTGGCACCTGCCAGTGGAAGATTTGTAGTCTCGACCCATCCACGACACTCTCTGTGTATTTTGAAGTGGTGAATCAGGTATGTTTCAGATTGTGTTAGAGCAACATGTGGTTAAATAAAGAGTTCTTTTTGTGTGAATTTTTTTTTTTTTGTGGTATTCCTCATGATCCATGTTTTTGCCATAGCACAACTCACCCATCCCTCAGGGGGGCAGAGGAGCCATCCAGTTTGTTACACAATACCAACACTCCAGCACACAGAGGAGGATCCGTGTTACTACTATCGCAAGAAAGTGAGCAGCAATTTTAGTCCTGCCTTGTAGTGAAGGGTTGCCCTTCCCTTAATACCAAACGGTAGACCTGTATTTTCTTATGTTTTCTTAATGTCATCAGTGTAGATAACAATACAGACAATTTTCATATTTACCTAGAAGCCACACAGCTTTATTCTTAGCACAGAGGAAAAAAAAACATTTACCTTGGAACTTGTCTGTCCTTTTACCTGTGGCTATTTGTTCTGTGTTTCCCCACCGATACTGACGCAGAGACCGTGGGTGTTTCTGTCATATTAGATTTTAGTGTGTGAAGTGGATGTGTGCGTCACACATACCTAACTAACTACTTATCTTTTGCCACTCCCAGCTGGGCAGATGCGCAGTCTCAGATCCAGCACATTGAGTCATCCTTTGACCAGGAGGCCGCTGCTGTTCTCATGGCAAGGCTGGGCGTGTTCAGGGCGGAGTCAGAGGAAGGCCCCGATGTGCTTCGCTGGCTTGACAGACAGCTCATTCGCCTGGTAAGTTTTGCTCAGGAAGCTAATTTTAAACCCTTGTGATCTTGATGGGATCTTGTGATCATATGTGTTATTTTATAAACAATGCTTCCTGTTTTTAAAATCCTGGATAAAACCTGAATAAAATGAATACTGCTTAGCAGCATCAGTGCTAGATTCTGCCTCAGTGAAAACATTTTTAGCTGCAAATTACTTTCTTTACATCCCCCGCCCCCAACCTTCCATTCCCAGCCTAGTTTCCGAGGGCATGTCTAGACACTTGTGCATGTTGTTACAGCCTCTCAACAAAACATTTAAATATTTACAACTAGTGATGCTCCGATCGATCGGCCGAAGATCGGTATCGGCCGATAATAACATTTTATGACTCGATCGGTACTCTTTAAACTTGGCCGATCTTAGGCACCGATCACAACTGATGACGTCAATGTGTGAGGGCGTACATATTTTGTCTAATATTAAGTATCCTGATGGGCATAGTGTTATGCATAAACCCCATTGTAAAGGTATATTAAAATGTTCACTATATAATTAATACTTCTTTGTGATTATTTAGTACTCTGTTAAAACAATAGTTACATTAGATATATAACTGTACAAATATAACAAATATTACAATATATTTATAGTATTACTTTATCTGAAAAAAAAAAAGTTAATGGTGATCAGAGAGCTTACATATCAGTTGTATAAACTTGAAGCATCCGAATCTGCATTGCTATTGGCCGATCACCATTAAAAAACGGTACTTGGTATCGGTGGCAAAAATCCTGATCGGAGCATCCCTGTTTACAAAAAAAAAGGTTACACTGTACACATTTCCTGTCAGCGTGTTTCTTGCGTAAAAAAATTTTTTTTGCATTGTTTGGTTTCAGTGCCAGAAGTTTGGACAGTTCAATAAAGATGACCCTACTTCCTTCAGGCTGTCGGAATCTCTGTCTCTCTACCCTCAGGTGAGGCAAAGACAAAACAAAACACTTCTACTTTGAGCAATTGCTTTCTTAAAAATGATCGTTGAACCTTTTCCAACAATCTTTTGGTTTCAGTTTATGTTCCATTTGAGGAGATCACCATTCCTGCAGGTATTCAATAACAGTCCAGATGAGTCCTCCTACTACAGACACCACTTTGTGCGCCAGGACCTAACGCAATCACTTATCATGATCCAGCCCATTCTCTACTCCTATTCATTCCATGGCCCTCCCGAGGTTTGTTTATACACTGCATCAGTCAGGATAAAGTGTCTAAAATAGTACATCATGTGATAATAATTTGATTTTTTTTTTTTTTTTGGTTTTGTTCTGTAGCCTGTTCTTCTGGACAGCAGCAGTATTCTTCCAGATCGTATTCTATTGATGGACACTTTCTTCCAGCTGGTCATCTACCATGGGGAGGTAAATACGTTGCATTTAATGTCTCCTTTGCATTGATACATCACTAAGTACTGCAATGTTTATAGAAGTGAGTAACCTTGTCGATGATTTTTCCTTAGACAATTGCTCAGTGGCGAAAAGCAGGTTATCAGGAAATGCCAGAGTATGAGAATTTTAAGCAGCTGTTGCAGGCTCCTCTAGATGATGCTCAAGAGATCCTGCAGACACGCTTCCCTATGCCCCGCTACATTGACACGGAGCACGGTGGTTCTCAGGCCCGCTTCCTACTTTCCAAAGTGAACCCCTCCCAGACACACAACAACCTCTATGCCTGGGGACAGGTATGTAGACACCTTGGAGAAATCAGTGGAGGTTTTTGTAGTTTTCTAAGCTTTAATATTATTGTACTTCATCATGTAAGCATATTAGCTGTCAAATAGACTATTAAACAATATCTAACCATTTTACTGAAACCTTTTTTAGGAAACTGGAGCACCAATTCTCACAGATGATGTCAGCCTCCAAGTGTTCATGGACCATCTAAAGAAACTGGCTGTCTCCAGCTCTGCCTAAAACATGGAGAGGCTAAGAACAAAATCCTTCACTGAAGGGGGAAAAAAATTAACATTTCAATTTCTGCGTTTGATCTTAAAACTTCAAGACCTGTGTGTAGTATTGCGCTCTTCCATTCTCATGCACAAGTAATTGTAATAATTTAAGTGTATGTTTTTGTTTTGCCATATTTGGGTGTCCTGTAGAATCTGTGCATTTGTCCATAAATGTTATTACTGTTCTCTCATTCTCTCATTTTTGTCAAACACTGCACAGTACAACCTCTGGTTATCTGCTTATAACCACCCACCTTTAGTCATTTTCATTTTAAATGCATGAAATTTTGGAATATGCTTCATCTTCCGCATCACGTTTTTACAATGCACCAATGAAATGGGGTGGTTTAATAGAAAGCCTTGTAAGTCATACAACCCATGGCTGAAATTATGCAGTCACCACCCTTAAAGGCTTTTTACTTTATACCAATTAAACAAATTATACATATTGTTTTGTGTCACACCTCTGATTTGTTTGTTTGCTCAAAAGTAAAAAAGCTGAGTGTGGTGATTGCATAGGCAGGGTTAGTAGGGCATGTCTCCACATTGTATGACATTTACAAAAAGTCTCATTACAGTATGACCGACTACAAATACACACAGGTGCTTCACATTCCAGAACTGTAAACATCTGTCTGCACTGAGCTTTATATAAAAATGGGAAAATGTGTTTATTACAGCACTCAGTATAAAGAACTAAATGCATCATTTTTGACCACGAGCACAAAATGTCCTGCAGGCCTCTTTCTGATGTTCACTGTTTGGTTGCAGACCATCATTCTATATCTCAGTCAGTCGGATTTGTGGCCTGTATCTCATTTAAAAGGACTAATTAATGGAAAACTGAAATGACTTCAGCTTTAATCATGACGGTTATTTGCACAAAGAACTGACTTTGTGAAGTGTAATGTTGCTGCTCAGAAGGGACTCTGGCTTTCTGTGTTTTTTTTTGTTTTTTTCAGTTTTCCCTTCAGCTGGATAGAATGCTCATAGTAAGAAATTGATTTTGTTCATATATGTATTTACATTCCAGATGTAACTTAATTGTTAATGATGAAGGATATGCATAAAGTTTATTTCAACAACATCCCTCAATCTACCTCTTTCATGTAGCAATGCACCTCTCAGCAGTGCAGGTCCAGAATGAGCTGTTCTGACAGCATTTTTTTTTGTTTAGATAACCAGTATAGTTTTGGTTAGCTTCATTTTATACTGATACTAATTTAGTTAGATATAATTTAAATAGGGACCTGATTTGGGGCAGCTGGTGGCCTTAAGCAAGGTACCATCCCCGGGTGCTGTGTTTCTGTCTGCTGCTTTACTTGGGTAAATGGGTTAAATGCAGAGAAAGAACATCCAATTGTTCACACTGTGTGCTTTGGTTTATTCACGTATGACAAATAAAAACTGTATTAGTTACTTTTATTAATAAATTAAAAAAGAAAACGGCATTGAAATTGTGGCAAATACTTTAAAGGTTTAAAAGAAAAGGTAAGGAGTAAAAGTATGCTTTTTCTCCTAGAAACTGTAAAAGAGTAAGACGGTACGTCCAACTGCAATTATTGCTGAATAAATTAAAAATCTTTAAACTTGAAATCTTGAAGCAGTGAAATGCGCATCGCGTGTTCCCTTTAAGGCTCTTATTTTGACAGCACTCGGAATAAAGGGGTTCACACAGCTCCAACGAAGAGAGGAAAACTGGTCGATTTTTGAAATGCAGTATAATTATTAATAATAGGGGATTACACTATTAGTAAAATGATAGACGATATTTTCAAGTGGAATAAGCGCGCCTCGCTGCTCTATGCGGTGGGAATTTGGACCGTTTTCGGATCCTGCTTGTTCTACAAATACAGATACGGAACCGTGCCGCTGGGTGAGTTATTACTGTTTATCAATCATAAACATGCATAAATTAGTTAAAACATGAAGCTCGTAAGGTATATGGTTTAACAGAAAATTAGACAAACAATTTGACAAAATTATACCTTGGGTATAAAGTGACCTCTTACTGTCACGTGTGAACACACCACAGCACAGCACGCAGTGTGAAATTCGTTCTCTGCATTTAGGCCATGTGAAGCAGTGGGCTGCCACCAAAGGGGGCCCCAGGGAGCAGTGTGTGGGGACAGTACCTTGCTCAAGTGTACCTCAGTGGTGCAGGACTAGCAGTCCTGGAATTCGAACCCATAACCATCTGAACGCCAGGGCTAACCACCAGACCACTAGCTGCCCCACCCCCACTGCTCTCTGGGGTCCCCTTTTGTAACACCCTATCAGTTACTAATGTGTCCACTCTTTTTTTACCGTATAATCTTCCAATCTTAAAATCAGCCAGTTACAGTTCTGCTCTCAGAAATGGCCCCCAAATGTTACAAGTACCCTGCAAAAAAAAACGCTAACATTCAAGCATGCAACTATCCAAACACATCTTAGCTTCCATTCAGATTTCTTTCTCTGCTAATTGTCTTTTATGTGTTTATCTAAGAAGAGTACTAAAAAAATGTTAAAAACGTCATTAAGGAGAAAATCTGATTCTCAGAACAATGGACCCAGACCTCACACTGTTACGTTGTGAGAAGTAGACAGTGCAACCAGCTTCTAAGGCTAAATGTTGTAGGTGTTTACAAGAGGCATGGAAAAATATCTTGGATTTTTTTTTAATTAAAGCCACGTTTCCTAAACAGAATGGAAAGTGTAATAAAGGCAGAAAATGGACACGCTAAATACGGAAGTGAAATTCAACATATTATATAGTGGTGATTCCCAGTAAGTTGTTAGTAGAAGCCATCAAGTCCCATCAGTACTCAAACAAAGGTATAATGCCCTCTCCTTGCATTTACATCTCTTGTTTCTTACAATATCCAAGAGCTACAATAATACAAGAGCTATAACCCAAGGACAGTACAAGAGCTACAACAATAGCTTTTTGGCAATATACCCAACACCTATTGCACTTAAGAGGACCACTGATGCAGATTAATTGGGAGATGTGAGGATAGTAGATGCTAGTCTGATTTAAACACCTTAGGGCTTATTATAAAATAACTTGTATGTGTTACAGTTTTGAAACTGATATAAATTATCTGGTAACTGTGACAAAAGTTATGTGGTAGTTCTGTAACCATTTAACCTTTTTCCATATTTGTTTTATTTGAATTTGAAGATGTGTGAATATGCACAAAACTTTACAACTTTGTCATTCTCAGTAAATACACTGGAAAGACTGGAAAGATCATTTGTGTACTTTCAGTGTCGCAATTCCAAAAAATATATCCTAGAACCAATGTTTCTTTGTCCATAAACCACGTTTTCCATATTAGATTTTTAGTACTGGGGCCCAAATTATGTTTTCTCTAACTATGTACAGTCAGTATAGGCCCTATTGTCCCGGCAAGTGACTTATCTCAGACCAATCAAAGTCACCTGTGAGAAACCAGCTTTTGCATGATGTTTGCCGTAAATCTTTTAATGTTTTATGTAATTGCGCACCCTGCAGTGGGCTGGCGCCTGCCCAGGGTGGATCCCTGGCTCACACTCCAGACAAAATAAAAAGCTTAAGAGCCATTGACTCCTAAACACAAACTTTTTGGGAACCAAATTATTTTTTAGGAGCCATACTTTGTCAAATTTGATATATATACAAAAATGTTGTCATGGCACATTTGGTCTTCAGTCTTACCGAAACTGGACTAAATTGCACTAAATTGTTGCCAAAGTAAAACATTTGGCTAAATTTGGTAAAACGAAGAGCCGTTTGGGAACCAAAGGATCCGGATCTTCTTGGTGATGTGATCCAAATGATCCAACTCATTGAAAAGAGACGAAATTCCCATCAATAGCTCTCGATCGAGCCTCACTATAATCACGTGACAGTGTAGAAGGAACAGCTAACTCGAGTTGAGTGTATCTGCACATAATTTTGCCACTTTTCTTGTACTTTTAGTTATTTTTATTTCTCTTGGTTGTGAGAGATGATCCTTATTGGAGACTAAAATGAAAAAAAGTCACAAAATAAATAATCTAGTCGCATTAGCGATCGTTTTAGTCGCCATCTGGAGCTCTGGATAGGCTCCAGGTACCCGTGACCCTAGTGGGAAAATAAGCGAGACTGTTTATGTAATTGCATTATTATTATTGTTTACGTGTACTGAAATGTAAGTGTTTTGTATCTTTATTATATCATTTTTTCATTTGTATTTTTTCTTTTAGTTGAAATGCCCAAAGAGGAAGAAGACACAAGACCGAACGTGACGAAAAGTAAAACATTAAATATTTCAACGACTGTAGTCTACAAGGAAGATTTTGTGCCATATTCTACAAGACTTCTGAACCTTTTCAGACCCACATCTTACACCTCCTCAGAAAGTCAAGCTGATGAAAAATGAAAAGGATACCCACTGGGTTGAAAAAAAAACTGTACTTAATGATGATTAATAGAATAGGATGGTGTCACTCACCCTGCCTGTTCTGTAATATCTGATTATTATTTGACTGTCTGTCGGTTTTGCTTCAGAACAACGTCATTAACTGTTTGAACTGAATGTGGCCTGCTATGTATGTCCCAGGCTGAGAAGTGGTTTGACATATCTGGATGTTTCTGATTAAAATGCCGAAGCATTATTGCTACGATGATACTGTTTCATGTCTTCAACTCTAAAGTTGTTTGAATTGCTATTTGTGAGGTTATTAATACTTTTTATTAGTTTTATTAGTTTCCCAGTGTTGTCATGCCAGACATGCTCAATCCTGCTTTTTGGTTAGTTTTGCTGATGGTATGCAAATTCTTAGTGTAATGTCCACCTGTTGCTATTTCTCCAGCAGCCAGTGCTGACTGCAACATTGCAAAGAGTCTTTGTGACCATTGAAGCAAGACATATAGGAAATAGTGGCAAACCTCTGGTCATGTGAAAATAAACCTGATATTATAAATTACTGTAGTATCTGTAAAATAATGCAGTTTAAAATGGTTTCTGTGTGCTGTTATGATTGAGTAGCCAAAATGTCCTCGCAGAGCCAATGTGGACAACTGCCACATATATTCGAAAAGCCTTTTGATAAAATGATAAGGAAAGCCACCTTGCTTACACTATACAAAAAGTGCCTTTAACATGCTGTTCCATGTATCATGAGCAAAACTTTGATTGCCAAAGTACCATCTATAGTAGTAAACAGATAAGCATTTCCGAGTAGTATTGAAACATTTCTATTGGCCCATTTAATGTGAAGTTTTCACACAATGTAGAGGACAGTGTTTTCAAATTACACAAAAGTGGAAAGATTTTTAGTACTGGGACCTAGGGGTGGGCGATATGGGCAAGATATCATATCACAATTTTTTTATAGTGAAATCACGATTTCGATTTTATCATGGTATTTCTATTAAATTGTAACTATAGATTTTTTTCACTATTCTGCAAGTTACTGAACAGTACAACCAAACTATTTCCCTTTGTAAAGCTATGGTGCCATCTACTGGAAGCTTTGTGGAACAACACACAGCAGGAATGACGATTTCTTTCCTCTTCTATTAGCTTTTTGCTCCGTTTTAGGCTCATTTAAGGCCCTTTTTAAACATTTAGCTCCATTTTAGCCTCTTGTAGCCTTTATCTCCATTTTAGATTTTTTAGATTGTTTAGATTTTAGCTCCGTTGTAGCCTCATTTAGCCTCGTTTTTAGCCTTCCGTTTTATCCTCCGTTTAGCCCCGATTTACCCTCATTTTAGCCTCGTTTGTAGCCTTTAGCTCTGTTTCAGCTCCATTTTAGCCTAATTTCTAGTTTTTAGCTCCATTATAGCCTCATTTTAGCCTTGTTTTTAGCCTTTAGCTCCGTTTCAGCTTCATTTTAGCGCCAGTTCACGTTGGTTGGTTGAGCTCTGTTTTTAGAAAGTGGACGTTAAGTGGACTAGCAAATAGTGTGATTTGGTTGAGGGAAAAAAATGAGGAAGAGCAGAGAACTGCAATAGACAGACAGAATGTAGTTTATATAGACGATACTACGATCTCTCTGCTTTGGCAGATCGTCAATACATAGATCGTCTTCACGATCTCATATCGTCATATTGCCCGCCCCTACTGGGACCCAAACTATAACAGCGTTTTCTCTAATTATGTACAGTCAGTCTAGCCTTAATTGTAAAGGCGAGTATCAGATCAATCAAATTCACATGTGAGAAACCAGGTTTTGCATGATGTTTGCCTTAAATCTTATAAATAAAAAATCTTTTATGTAATTGCGTGAGTCTGTGCCTTGCACCCATTGACCCTGGGATAGGCTCCGGGTACCTGCAATCCTTGTGAAGATTAAGTGGTTACAGAAAAAAGCAAAAATGGAGATTTCACTATAATGTGTTTCAGACACAGTGGAATTACTGCAGCCCTGGAAAAAAATAGCTTGACCTTATGCTAAAAATCAGAGGCAGCCAGACAAACTTCTTAAAGACCACTGAAAGGAGTAGAATGTGCCAGCGTCTGAACATTTATGTAAATGGGATATTTCAGTTTTTTATTTTTAATAAATTATCAAAACACTGGAAACACCTGATCTTGCTTTATACTGTGAAAAATATAATGATTTTTGGTCCTACTGCCCAGCTCTAGGAGGAGATGACAATGTGTAACATGTAGGACAGGCTTCATCATTAAAAACTAAGGGTATGTGAAAGGATAGGGGTGTCTCATTCAACAGTGTGTTTGATGACTAACAACTGGATACGTATTCAACTCTGGTCTCAGGCCCCAAAGACACCCCTAAATTAACATACTGGTCATGAGGATAGGCAATTGAATTTTCTGTTATCTATATTTGGTACAATATTACAAGTGTACCGTACTACCGCATACTTTATGTTAACTAGTGAGAATTGTGTGTTTTTGCCATTTGGGTGGTTTGTGGCAGAATATAGTGTGTGCCCAAGGTTTATCAATGGATTTCAGATGCTGGGTCTAATAAGATGATGGAAGAAATCTGTGAGCTCCTTTTAATATAACAGTTACAATATGTTTGAACATCCTTTAGTGTGAAAGGTCAGATGGTGCTTGTTTTGAACAGGTGGTAGTTTTCCTTTGTGGCTCCAGGTTTTCTGTTAGACAAGTGGGTGCTTCACTTACTGTGTTATACCACATGCAGTGTTGTGTATTTACTGAAACCATTATACATGTTTAATAAAATTCAATTACAGATCCACCTAAAGCACAGTGGTTTGTGAGGGGTTTTGCAGAGGTGGTCTGTGCAGTGCCGACACACAGTTTTCCCTCCTAAGCAAGGGTGGACTGGCAACCTGTGCGTTCTGGAAATGTCCTGGATAACTGACTGATTAGTTTCACTGGGTGTGCTCTGAACTGGGAAAGTACTGTGTAAAGCAGGGGGTACACCAACACCAGTTTTAGAACCAATGAATTGTTCTTATAAGGCCCACAGTAATGGAAAGTGCAGAATCTGAGTAATAACTTGAGCGATATAATGTGCTTATAAATACTAGTTTAATAGAAACAGATGCTAAAATCCTTTATTTTGCTTCAAAACATGTCTGTGCAACAATCCATTGTAAGATACTGATAATGAGATATTATAAACCTTTTTGGATGTTTGTATGTGACTAGATAATAAATGTAGACTCATTAGTAAAATTAGGAAACAAATCTGTGAAATATGCTTAAGCATGAACACTAAGTACAAAAAGGACTTAGTAAAGAAGGAAAAACTAAACATCAAACGTAGAATATCTTTTGGACTGTGTCTGATATTGCATTACCACATGTGTAACTATATATGAATCTGTGACATGCTACTAAACTGTATGGTTTACAAACACTGCTTCCCTACATTACTTCTTTCAGGCAAGTGAAACGTGACTCAGCTGTTCTTGGTGAAAAACTCATCTTGCGCATCCGCCCTTGGATGCGCAGAGATCTGGATTTGGGTTCTGGGTATGTGAAGGTACTGAAGTGTGTTGCAGACAGTGATCTTGACTCTAGATTTTGTGCAGCAAGTAGTCTCAGAGCAAAGAGAGTGTGATTGAGACTCCTCACTAGCCTTCATGTTTGATTTCTCTTTGTGTTAGTTGACTTTGACTCCAGGATTAGAAGGCAGTGATTTGGTTGATCAGACTGGGGGGGGGGGGGGGGGGGG
>JBBPCY010000109.1:6037782-6053591 GCA_037974405.1 Brachyalestes nurse
CAAGACTGGAACTGCACATGCGCAGTAGCACACCTCGGAGGGTAACACCTCTCTTCTCCCTGAAGAGAGAATGAGGGAGTATGTGTGCAGTCTTTGGTATTCTTAACTCTGCAGCGCCATCATGAGTCGAGCTGAGAAACACTTGCCTGGGAAGAGAGGTGGTCCTTCCAGACTAATACGATTTAGGATCAACCAAATAACACATACACGGTAAGTGATGCTCGTGTGTTTTTAAATCTTGAACCGCGCCCATATGATGTGCATATCTTCTGAACATAATTCGTTTTCGTCTGAAGCGAATAACCGGCTGCAGCTGCCCCTATAGAATGACACGGCCTTTTATGAAATCGACGTAATCGGCTGAGCGATCATAGTACCATCAGGCCACATATCTTTGAACACGATTAAGCTCATTTTGTCAGATTGTGTTTTTATCTGGCTTTGGCTAATACTTTCAAAACGAAATACCTAATTGCGGATGACAATATGTTGTTTTTCGTCATCCTAAAAAACTGATGAATATGATTTTTCTCCGTCGCGTCTTATTAATATTCTGTGTAATCGTATGTTAATTGTGCACCATTGCCGTTTAACATAGGCAACAAAAACGACGACAAGACTACAAGAGGACAAGCTAAAATATCTCCACATACCAGTCTATTTGCAGCATGACGTTCAGCCCCTACAAAATTACCGCCTCAGAAATCTAGAAAAACTTAATTGCCCCTACTAGTACGCCTACTTAATTGGTTGGAACAGTTTCGTTGCAATTCTTGTATCCTGTTGCATTATCCTTCAATACAGCAATACTACTCAAGCAGTGAGTCCTTATAATGAATGTCACACTTATACAAAGCTAATGCTCAGAGAAACATAAAAAATAAGCATTTTTTGTTGAGGAAAAACAGATTAGTACATGTACTTTTCAGTAGGGTATGACCACCACAACATCTGTCACAGTGTGGTGCACATTGTCCTTAAAAGCTGTTCCACACATGCTTATAAAGCATCCTTAATACCAGTATTTTTTTACTATTTGCAAATACTAATATACACAAAGTTTATATTAATATTGTGGTATGCAGAACTGATTTAATTATAAAACAGTGCCATGAAACTTCTACTTATATACATGAAACATATACAACCTAACTACTTTATAAAATATACAATAAAAAATTAACAAAGTACTTAATTAGGTTGTATATGTTTCATGTATATAAGTAGATGTTTCACTGCAACATCTCTTATCTGATATACATAACAAATAGTATGAGCTGCCCTATTAATTTTCTCCTATAATCACTGGCAGCACCACAAGAATGCAAAAAGGTGCTGCAGCTACCCTGTAACATACTTAGCTACCCCATAGCACCCCCAGGAATTTAAGTAAGATTACTTTATATTTTACATAGTCACAAATAAAAAGGAGCTTGTTATACATGCTTCAATTGCCAAAAATATGTTTTTGTGTCAGCGTGTGGTGCCAGACCATTATGGGGCACAGTTGCCAGATTGAAGATGCCCCTAGTGTTTATAGGCAATAAATTAATATCATAAAACAGCCGGCTAACCTGCTAATAGTGATCTGTGCTCTGTAAATAAAGCATTTGAACTTAAAAAAGAAAAATGCTGATACGTTTTCAACTTTTTTAAACATCAGCATAGGATACCTTATACCTTATTTTAAGGTGCCTATTTTTAACTCGCCATTCTCTTCACTGGCTGTACAGACTCTTGATACCAGTTATGATTTATTACTCTGTCTGATGTGCTACTAAATCAGGAGCAGGGGGAAAAAAAAACTACCCAGAACACTGGCTTAGTGATGACTAATCAGCATACACACCACATTTGATTTTTGTGGTCTTTCAAAAACCAGTTATCTGACTTTGTGCTCTCAGTCGTAAGTGTCAAAAGAAAATTGTGTTATTTTAAAATTACTTAGCTGCAACAAAGCTGGTACTATAGCGTGTGGCTCTTTTGGACTGCCTACTAATCTACGTTTAGCTTAGCCCAGCAGGAGACAGCTAAAAACACAACAGGTTTTATTTGGCTTCACTGTCACTCCAACTCCAGTCCCTCAACTTCTGACTCTAGTTTTTGTCATCACTTGTATCTGCAGAGCACCATTCAGTCTGAAGAGGAACTGATTTGTGGTGTGTCACAATGGTTGGATCTGAGGCCCGTTCACTAAGCTAAATGCTAACTATAAATAATGAGAAACTGGCTGAAATTAGTAGAGCATAAAAGTTCCAGATACCAAAGAACAGGTTTAAATTCACTCATCACTCCAGCTCAGCTTTGCACTCTCCTATTTGAGCAGTATCATCTGAACTTGTGTCAGCAATATTTGTAAAGCACCTCAGTTACCAACATTTGGCTATGCAGTGCCTTCCAGAACTACTGGCACTCTTATTATTCCATTTATCAGTTATTATCTTAATATTGTATTGGAAATAGTCAATAGGAAGTCAAAGAAATGTAAAACTTTTATTAACTAGTCTGGAAGAGCCAAAGGAAGGTGAGTGATCAGAGAAGTAACAAGATCTCAAAAGAAAACAGTTTCAGAAATATTTGGGTATATTTGGGTCACCAAAACATCAACGCATGCTAACAATTTTTTTGGGAGGTATGTCACAGGAATTTCCATCAGCTTTTTTAATTCATACTAAATGACAAAAATGGCCGCTTTACGTTTCATGAGTGACTACTTTTGATGAAGCTGGTTTGGTGTGAGTGGATTACTGATGGGGTTATTGCTTGGATTTGGGAGACTTATGCTTGATGAGTGGTAACTAGATCAGAGAGGGTTATTTTTGGATTTCAGTAGTACTGTGATTAGTGCAGTTTTCATATGTGGTACAATTGTTGAGCAGTGTTTAATGTTATGTACCATTCTGACCAGCGGTGAGACTATTCTGAAAGAATATTCTGAAGAATTAGACAGGAAAGACATCAGGTCCAGTATGTTACTGAGCACTGTGCAGAGGTCATTTAGTGTTAATGTTGGGTCTTCTGTGGTGTCATCTGCTTGCTTCTTAATAAGTTAAGTTGGTTAAGATAGGAAAGAGTTCATATCAATTTAATTTGGTTCTTTATCAGGGGTGTATAATTTGTTTTTAAAACTCCTTTAAAGTGCTTTAATTATTTCTGTGCTTTGTATAGTTTTTACATGTGTGTCAGTTCTTTGAATTTTTGTTTGAGATTACCTGTTCTCTTTTTTTCTTCCACAGTGGAGCTGATATAATATTTTTTCTTTCAGAACTTTTGCCCTTTCCCATAATAGCATAAGGGAGATTTCTGGAGAATAATTTGCTTCCTTGAAGGAAGTTTACTCTTTCGTGTAAAATGTGTTGAAGTCAGGATCTTTAAGCAAAGAAGTGATGGGTTGTTTGAATTCTTTAGATTAAATGATATGGGGGTATGATCACTGATTATGATGGGATGAATTGTGGAAATGTCAGGTATAATTGAGTTACCAATGAGTAAAAAGTCATTAGGTCATTAATTGGGTGGTGAAAAGTGTTGCTATTGTCCAATTAACTGATTTTTCAGTCACAAACAATTGGCAAGACCAAAATTATCTATGTATAGTTTTACTGTTTCAGTAGAGCACCAGTTTTTAGAATTAACCGTGGTAAAAGATCTGTCTAAATCGGGATTAATAACTGTGTTAAAATAGCCTTTATAATTGTAGAATCTGATAAGTTGTAGTCAGAAAAAAATAAACTTAATCAAAAAAGGCCATAAATAACCCCTTTCAGTTCTTTTTGTTTATATTGTTCAAATTCTGCCACTGTAATTCTTGATTTTCTTTTTTTGTTGGAATCTTTTGTGTCAAGGCGGTGAACTCAGTGAAGTGTCTTGTTTCTAAGTGTTTAGAACTTGATTGCATCTTCAGGGTTGTTTGGTGTTTCCTCTGGTATTCCAGAGAGGTTTAGATTTTCACGCATACTGCAGCATTGGAGATCCAAGACTGTTTCTTTCATTGCTTTATTGTCATTAGCAAGGTTAGTGACTTGAGTAGATAAAGGTTTGACTGTTTTAATTTAGTTTTCTCTTTGAAGCATTTTGATTTGTGATTGGGAGAATTCAAGACTGGATTTCAATTATTTGAGGTCTGTGTGTAATATTTAAAGTACTTAGAGCTGTTGTTGATGGATTTGAGCTCTACACTGACCTCGACTGTTGTTTTTTCATCCGTGTGAGTGGACCAGTGTCACAGCCAGCTCACTCTTGTTTCACTCCCTGTTAAGTCAACCCTTACATTATTGTCCATTCACTCTTGGTTCTACTGGCTTGCCGTGTTCTTTGTGTGATTGTGTTTTACATGTTTAGCCTGAAGTCGGCATCTGAAAACGTACCTTGCTCATGCACTGAATCCTAGAAGAATCATGTCATCATTAGGACTGCATTGCCAGTAAGGAGACTCTACTCATAGAGTGCATAAACTTTAAAGTATAAGGCGAGTTTACAGTGAACTGTTTGACTTGTGTTCCAGTTTTCTTTGTTGGAATCTAGGAATTAAAAAGTATCAAAGGCCATCCTTGGATGTGTGTCTTTGTCTTTGACCAGTCAAACAGCATGACAACAATTCTCATCATTGCTTTTTGTTAGGTTTGGCCGCCATTATGTGTGAGGTGTAGAAGTAGCTGTCAATAAAGGTAAGTACATTTTCCAGAGCTGGTTGATCCAGTGTTGGTGACAGTAAAGGTGGTGATAATGTCCAGAATTTTTCCATATACCAAGTCTGGTTTTGATACATCACATTGTACAAGACCTCACTTCCTAATTTTATTTGGTAGTGATGAATGAATCAAAAATTGAAAAACTTTTGTGAGCCTTGGTTTGAAGATTGTCTGTACCAGTTTGTGGCAATTCAATAGGTCCTTTGAACTTGGTTTGATCCAATGATTCCACTGTACCAAATTTTTAAAAATTAGGCATGCAGGTTACATGCAATGGTGGCACCAGAGTGCTCAAGGCACAGACATGAAAGCTAGGTAGAAAAAATCAGGGGACTGTTAGTGTACAAAAGAAATCACACCTTTTTACCATATGGTTCTAGGGGTGCCATAGACAGAAGAAAAAAATTAATAGTAAGAAACATATTACGGTGTAAACACACATTTTTGATTATTGGCCCCCAATTATACACATATCTAAAGCAAAGTATATGGTTTATGTGAAATGATAATCAGTGGCCTTTTATTACAAAAATATACATTTTATTTTAAATTCTTAAAGTTTTAGTGCTTGCATCATGTCTTGTTTTATTTTTTCTTGTAGTATGGCATAGAAAATAATAAACAACTGAGGAGTAATAGAATCAAAAATGAGCTTGACTTCCTGGTTTCTGGTGAGTGGCGGAGGCACAAGGCACCGCCTCCCCCGAGAGATGATCTTTGTGGGGCGGGATGACTGTGAGCTCATGCTTCAGGTGAGATTTCAGATTTCTTAACTAGTTGCTGGGACACTCATTCATCCTACAACATTCCCAGGAATGTTCTGCCGAAAATATGATGGAAACAATTTTGTTAAATTAAACAGAAGTTTGCTGAAATGAGCATATTCATGTTCATAACACACTTTGTAGCCAAAAGTATATGGACCCCCCCCATACCAGTTGTTCAATTCAGTTGTTTTAGCTTCACCAGTTGTTAACAGGTAGGCAAACACTGGCACACTAAAGAGATTAAAGAGACTGTAAAACTCTAATTGGATACAATCTTGGCCATGAGTCAGTTTGTACAACTTCTGCCCTGTAAGTACTATTGTAAAATAGAACCATCTAGGAGCAACAACCGCTAACCTCATCTGACCTCACAAACACTCTTGACTGAACGGACTACAGAATTTGGGAGGTTGTGGCAATTGCATATTAATGCCCATTGTTTTGGAATGTGATGTGGAAAGAGTTCATATTGGTGTGATTAAAAGTTTCCACATACTTTTGGAGATTTAGTGTATGTCAGTAGAGAAAAATTTAATTTCCTTAATATTAAGGCTGTTAAAAAAAAACCTGTCAGTGGTATTTCCAATTTGACTTGATGGAGTTTATTCCAAGTGTTATTCTACACAATAACCTCTAAAAACAAAAACTCTGCTGCAGAAAGACATAAGGAAGGACGTAGGGCAAGTATGAAGAATTCAGTACTAAGTATATAATGCATTATTGATGTTATGAATGTCAGGGGTCTTGACTTGATCGTGTTTGAAATCTAGAGAGCAAACACTTGCCTGACAAATATTCATTTAGCTAATAACATTTTTCCACTGACTTCATTTTGTATGTTTTTACATTTTAGTTTATTTTCCACTTTGTGAAATACAACCAGACTGTTCAAATTTTTACATGCTTTCTCTCATACTGTGTGAGAAACTTGAATGTTACTGCATGGAATTAAGTCAAAAACAAGATCATCTGAATTTCATGCGTAGGTTTGATAGAATGTTATTTAAAACCAGCAAGGAGTAGATATTTGTTAGTTGTTGGTGCTGAAGTTAGTTTAGTTCATTTAGAAAGTGGCGAAAGTTCAGCAGACAACCCATCTGTGACCAAATGTTTTTAAAGGTAGAATTTCAAGTGTTCCTTTGCTTTTGTCTCTGCAGTCGCGTAGTGTGGACAAGCAGCATGCTGTAATCAATTATGAACCTACAACAGATGAACATAAAGTAAAGGATCTAGGCAGTCTTAATGGGGTAACAGAGACCATTTACAAAATAAAAATAAAATATTTATATGACTGAACATAATGTGGAATGATTATATGACTGTTTTCTGTTGTCTCTACAGACATTTGTGAATGATATTAGGATACAGGAGCAGCAGTACATCACTCTAAAGATAGATGACAAGCTGAGATTTGGTTATGATATCCTTTGAGCTGCAACATGTATTACATGTATGTGTTGATAACTTCAGAAATATGAAATGTTTTTGTTTTAGTGCTATGCATACAGTTCTTATGAAAAGAAAAGTGACAAAACATGAGTTTGCCCTCCTTGTGCCACCAAAAGAGCTCAGACCAGTCAAAGTATGTACTGCACAAAATATATGAGTCGCAAGATGGGGCTTCCATGGATTAGACTAATTCGTGTGCCACATCCCCCAGATGCTTGATCAGACTGAGATCTGGGGAATTTGGAGGCCAAGTCAACACCTTGAACTCTTTGTCAAGTTCCTCAGATCATTCCTGAATAGTTTTATGCTGCGGCAGAGCACTGGCTTTCGATTCGATTACGATTATCATGTCTTCGATTCGATTCGATTCGATGTCTCGATGCATCACAATGCATCCCATCAATTTTATATATTACTTCACAGTTTTCAAATATAAGCAGTGTGATGTAAGCTCCCGTTTTTATTCAACAAAAACGGACAATGTGAACAAAAATTGTGACCATTACACTAAATTGTAAACAGAAATAAAAGATATAGACATAGCTCATCAAAATGCAAACAGAAATTGTGCCCATAGCATTAAATTGTAACCAAAATAAGTAGTATAGGCCTAGCCTACATCTTCGATGAATATGGTCAGTCTTCAAAAACAAAACATTTTGCAGTGCTACTTTTTAACTAGATTTTTTAAATCAGGCAATGTCATTATGATATAATCGATTATGTCCTGCCACTGCATCGATGCATCATCGTCCACGTCTGCATCGCGATGCATCGATTATGTGATTAATTTCAACACCCGTTGTGTTCAGGTAGGTGGTATGTGTACAAGTAAAAATCCCATGAATACCTGGTTCACCAGTTGTCCTTCTTTGGACCATTTTTGGTAGGTATTAATCATCAAAGGAGTTTAAAGCTTAATATTAAGAATTCAATAGCTTTCAAAATTCTGCTCATTTTGTTAAGTTTCTTTACTTCAATAGTCCTTCCACAGCATGGCACTCTCAATTATAATGAACAAATGATAAAGAAATAAATACATACATACACACCTAAATGACTATAAAATTGCTTTCTGTGTGTTGATTACAAAATGCTAACATGATTTTGCAAAGAAAAAAATGATTCACTCTTTTATTCTTTATTAAGAATATACAGTTACTTTGCTAGATATTATAAACTAGACTTTATTTGTTAGTCACCTATTCAATAGCATTTAAATACCCTGATAATTGTTATTACTACAACTTTGTATCAAGAGTCCTGTTGGTTTTGTGCTGTTTATCTCTAGGTTGAGGTGCTGTACTGTACTGTCATGTTTTCCATTCTGTCTGATGCTCCGTCATTTTGAGTGCATAACATCCACAAAACAATATGGGGAGCAATACTTTATTGTTCATCAGTTAAGAGGAGGATTTGATTCAGCAAGACTTTAGCTTGTGAGTGGGTGATCACAGTTGGTAAAACGATTCCAAGCCACTGCTCAGACTCTGAAAACACTCTTTTATCCAGCCCACAAAGCGGGATTTCAATAGGGTTTAGGTCTAGGATGACTAGCATTGGAAAAGCTGTTTTCTGTGGGCAGTTTGTTTTTTTCATCTGGACCTATAGCACAGGGCCGCACCATTAACCTTTGCGCTATACATTTTACACATGCTCTACATACACATGTGTTGAATCAGGTGTGTTTGGAAAAAGGAAACACTAAAATATGTAATATGGTGGTTCTTCAATGCTCCAAACCATTGTTTTGCTGGATGGTCAAAAGAACTGAAAGAAGCAACCAATGTCCTTGACATTTTCAGAGGCTATGGTGATATTTATTCATGTGGCCTAAAGCAATTTACTGACTTATTTGTATTTGTGTGGTCTTTGTTGATAGTTTAAGAAGTGAATTTTTACCATATATACTGCCCATTTCAAGAGTTCAGCATAGATAACATAAGTAAAAAATTCACTATTTGTGCATGTGTGGCAAATTTTTCTTTACTTTTTTGCTTTCACCAAAGTCTCAGTAAATAGTACTGAAGTGCCCACTTAAATCGTTTTGCCCTTAATATTGCTCACATACTAACCTGTTCACAGTTATGCGTGGGGAACTGCATGTACCTGAAGAAGCACTGAGGGTATTGTTGAATACAGCTCTCTAAATCAGTATATCTTGCCCCTGAGGACCCACTGCCCTACACAGTTTCATCCAGTCCCTTGCCTAAACAGTTGTCTTGCACAGGTTCAACTGTTCTGTGATTCAATACACCTGATTAATTTCACTGATTATTGAGGCCTTCCTGGGTTGGTTCAGGTGTGTGGGATCAAACTGCAAGACAGTAGGTCATCAGGAGCAGGATTCAGAAATATTAGTATAAAAGTAATTTTAAAGTTTTTAAAGTATGTTTTTATTGTCAAAAAATGCTATAGAGTTTTTGACAATATTTGGATTTTCTCAGCATGAAAAATTTTCCAGTCAACTTCAGCTGGCTAAAAAGCCATCTTCAACAGCGGACAGTTACAGAAACTTTGAGGCGGCAGGGGCTGAGGGTCATAAAGAGAGAGTCGTAAGACTTCAGGAACCATCACCCAAACGGGAAGAGAAGATGACAGGTGAGAAACAAGATGCATACGGAGTAGAGCTGTCATATTAAATGTCTTGCAAAAGCCATTAATATCTTGAATATTTTATCTGTTGGTAATTTTCTGCTTCACTAGAACTGGAATTAAAGTTCCACTGCCATCGGCCAGTTTTTCTTATTGGTATTATCTTGTTGGTTTCTGACAGAATTATTCACTAGATAAATGTTTTAAATTTCAAAAGTATGGATATTGGATCCAAGAATGTTCATGTTGGAAAATATTCTGCTTTCAACACCTGAGCTATGTGAGTCAGGAGAAACAAAGGAGAAAATTAGGAAATAAAATAAGAACAACAATAATAACTATCTTTTTAGAGAAAGCCCATTACCAATTATCTCACCTAGCTAGCTATTATATTAAACATATTAAAAAGGCTACATACTTGTTATACTACAACAAATAAAAAGAAAACAGTAAAAGAACTACTGGCTAAAATTTGTTAGGTAGGCAGCAGGTTAGCAGCTTGTGGGCTTCCTCAGGCTGTAGGTTGAGTTGTGAAAAAGTAACCTCACTCTCTCATCTCTGGGCTTATCTGTAGCATTTAATAGATGTTCGTTAATCGACTTTCAGGAGTCCATTTTTACATTTCTTTTTAGAGTATTCTGGAAACTGCTACAATTAGATTATTAGTTAAAATTATTAGTTAACATTTATTCAAGTAAATATATAAAAAATCTACCTTTACAAATAAAAATGTACTAAAACATTATAAAAGTCTTTTTTCCTGAGCTTAGCTTTTTAGCACTGGCCCAAACACAAGAATTCCAAAGAAAACAAAATGTTCAAGATCATTTCATCACTTTGTACCATCACTGCCCTTAGCTCATTCAACTAGCTTGACATTTAAAAAATTTCATAATAATGCAAGGTGAAGCTCTGCCCAAGCACCGGATGTTGCATTAGAACTGTAGGTTGTATTGCCTCCAACCACAGCCTGATAGCCAGCTATCAATCTTTCATTTCATTCCAGTAGTTGAAGGATATCTTGTCTTGTAACATCCAACCTCTTTTCTTCTTCAGTTCCTTCACTTACTGTGGCACATTAGCATACAGGATTTGTTGCTCTTTAGCTGAATCTTTGCTCATCTCAATCACCACAACAACCCCAAAGCATAATAAATATAATTCCATGCTAAGCCAGATGTTCATTATAAAAATGCTTCTACTTTTCCAAACACACCTTTGGTCATTGTGCCCAAAACATTTATGTTTAACAAACCCAACAAAGGTCCTCTGGTTTATAAAGTGTTGTAATTACATACTTCAGACATAG
This sequence comes from Brachyalestes nurse, assembly GCA_037974405.1. Classification (NCBI taxonomy): domain Eukaryota; kingdom Metazoa; phylum Chordata; class Actinopteri; order Characiformes; family Alestidae; genus Brachyalestes; species Brachyalestes nurse. The sequence continues at coordinate 6,048,594 of JBBPCY010000109.1, forward strand.
ATTTTTGTGATAAGAACATAGTTAAGGGTAAAACTATTTCTTCTACTCATATGTAACAGTATATTATTCCTTTTAAATAAAATGAGTTAGGCTCACATTTATGCAAATATAAATTCTGATATACACTAAATAATGTTCAAATGTATTATTACAATTGTTTAATCATATCTGCTTACAGCGAGTTGATGTAACTGATGCATAAAGTGCTCTTTAACAGGACCAAGAGGAACTCCATTGTATGGACAGCCATCATGGTGGGGGGATGCAGATGATGAGAACTCGGCAAAGAATGAAACCAAAACGTATGACCCCGAACAGTTTAAGTGTGAAGCAGGTGAGCGAACAGACTAGCAAGACTTTATTGTGATGTTCCTTTACTGCACCTTATGTGTTTCACATTGAAGTGGAATTATATATGTCAACATAACTAGGTACACTCTGAAGCTGAAGCATCATTCAGAGTGTACTTCAGCAAACTACGGTGTTCTAGAGAATTTTCTGCCCTATACAATACTGAAAATTAGTCTTAAAACAATGATTTAAGCTAGGTTGAATTTACATGAAAAAATGTGGAGTGATTGCGCTATTCCTGTGGTAACTGGGGTTGTTGCTAGTGGTAGGTATTGTGTTGACAGGTTGTTACTATGGCACTGCAGGTAGTTGCTAAGGAGGAGCTATTTGGTTGCTATGGTGTTGCCAGATGGTTGTTGCGATGTTCTACGTGGTTGCTAAGGTGGTGTTACTAGGTGGTTACTATTGGTCCACACGTGAGGATTAATGTAAAAACATTGGTCATAAAGATAGGGGTACCAATACTTCCTCACAACAAGAGGGGTGCCAATACTTTTGACTAAAGTGCAAGTACTCAAGTACCTTTTATCTCTTTAGACAGATTTGAATATTACATCACTGAGCAAGTCTTTCTCTACATATCTCACCCTCATTTTTCAATGACCAATCACGTGAACAGTTGTTGGACACTGTCCAAGAAGTAGCTTGTACCCAAACATTTGGCACCCAAACATTGGTTTAATGGCTAAAATAACAAAATGAACAAAATGCCCACAATGGAGATTTACCCCAAGACCTCAGTATCTTTACCCTCTCTGTATCTGTATCCTCAGCATGTTCCTAAAACAGGTTCCTGAAAACAGGTGGAGCGAAGGGGGACCATGCGACAGAGCAGAAACTCATTTCAAACTCTACCGTCAACAGCTACAAATCTTTTTCATTCATTAAATTACAGGCACTAAGGGCTAAATATTGGCTTCTTGTGAGCCTAAAAACAGATTTAAAAATGTCAGGCAGCAAAAGAGATTAAAGAGCAGAGAGGCAGTGTATGTGTTCTATGTTTATTTTCGATAAACAATTAAATAAGCAATTTTGGACACTGTCCAAGAAGTGGCGTGTACCCAAACATTTGCACAGAGAGAGGGGCACCCAAACATGGCCAAAAAAAAGTTTATGGCTAAAAAAAATCTTCTCACAGTGGGGATTGTGAGCTGGCGATGTTCTTATTCTCAGCCCAGCATGTTAAACACTAAGCAACTCTCTGGGTTATAATGACTCACATTAAAAGCACACATAAAGGGTCTGAAAATGGCTGGAGCGAGAAGGGGGCTGACATAACGTAACAGAAGAACTCAAGACGAACTGCCAGCCAACCTAGAATCTACAAGGGCAGAAACAGAGAGAGAACGATTAAAACAGACATAGTAACAGGAACATGAAATTCTGTTTGAGTTAACCGGAAGTTTTGAAGATGATTAAACTACTTTCATCTGTCAACAACGTCACCAGTCCACAGACCCGGAGAAGATTCGACCGAGAAGCAATGTAAGTATCAGCATGAACGGCACTAAGCATCTTGTCTGCTCTGAGTGCAGCATGTTTAGTTCAGCCTCTTTCACCCTTACTAGCTCTAGTTACTGTGAAGTGTAAGTTAGTTTCATATTTGGCAGAGAAAGTGTCTCAGTTAGAGGAGTGCATCCAGACTTTAATTAGGGCTAGAAGGCAACAGTCAGGTTTGTTGCTAGCAACTCCGGGTGCCTTAGGGAGCCACAGCATTCATTTGACTCCAGCTGTAGCTCCCCCACCACAGGACTACTGGGTGGCGACTCAGCAGCATAGTCAAAGAGCTCTCCCTCATGCGAAAGGGAGGTGTTTATAGGTGATTCAGTTATTTGGCATGTGAAACTAGCCACTCCTGTAGGGGCTCAGGGACCAGCTACCACAAGCCAGGGCACTGGACATTGCAGGGAATGTGAAGCTGTTAGCTGTAGGAGCTAGTGACATTCATCTGCAGCAGTCAGAGGTTACTAAGAATAGTGTTAAAGTTGTGTGTAAATGAACTATGTCCAGTGCCATAATATGCTATGGCCCAATGCAGTGCGGCCCTGAGGCCTACAGTAGGCGTTGGGCGCTGAATTGCTGGATGTCCATGACAATTGGTCCACATTTGGGCAGCTGGTACCCTAGTGGTCTCACCCTAAGACTGCTAAGCACCTCTGAGGTACCTTTCAGCAAGGCACCGTCCTCACACACTGCTCCCCGAGCGCTGTGTACTGGCTGCCCGCTGCTTCACTTTGTGAATGGGCTAAATGCAGAGGAAGAATTTCGTGCTGTGGTGTGTTCACGTGTGACAGAATGTTAATTTTCACTTTTTCACTTTCACATTTGTGGGCAAGCATGGTCTTTTGGCTTGGGATGGCATCTACCCCTCACATGAGGGCGCTGCTCTCATTTCTTGCAGCATTGCCCATAGTCTGTTAGCTTGCTGGCAGTGCAGCTCAGGTTGTTGCTGCTCACAAACCAGCACTGATGCCAGGCAGCAGACAGACAGACTGGCTAAACTGACCGTTTGCTAGCTGCCTTGAGTCGCCAACTAGGTCCCACCCTATCAAGACTGTGTCTGTCCCCCAAACTAAACAGAAAAGTTGAAAAGTGTTTAATAATTGAATGCTCCCTTCATGTCCTTTGAAACTATTTTCCTTAACTAATCTAGATACAAATAAGGCCTCTTTCTCTCTAAATAATGAGTTCTAAGGATAATTTAGTTGTTTCCCAGCAAATCTAGCAGTCTGCTCAGTCTGTCTTTCATCCCTTGTTGAATGATGAATGATTCTATTGCTACAAGTCTGCTTAAAGAAGTCCTACCAGTAATAATCGGGCCTATTTTATCACTTATAAACCTCTCACTTAGTGTTGGTTATTTACCAAAAGCTTTTAATCTAGCAGACATTATGCCTCAGTTAAAGAAACCAAATCTTGATCCTTGTGAGGTCTCAAATTACTGACCGATTTCCAGTCTATCATTTCTAGTTAAGAATTTAGAAAAAGTCTGCCCAACAGTTATGTTTGTTACAGCAAAAGAATCGCATAAATAAAAATTTACAATCTGGGTTCCAGCTTTTGCTTAACCTCAGTGCAGGGGATAGAGAATAATCAGTGCACCCTAAAGTATAAGGAGTCCCGTGAGCTCCTGTCTGTACGATTATCTGAAAACATGGGATTAGCTTCCACTGATATGCAGATGACACAAAACTTTATCTCTCCGCCAACCCAGATGGTAAATGTACATTACATAATATTGAGGATGGTCACATAACTTTTTCTTGTTTAATGAAGAAAATGTCCATCTTCTAGGCCAAAAAGCTGTCAGAAACTGTCAGGTTTTATGTCTGATCTTGCTGGTTCCTCAGCTTTCTCAGTCAACTATTAGAAATCTCAATGCCACTATCGACCTTGACCCTGTTCGTCATTTGATGCGCATATAGATAATTTTATTATTAGCTTTTCTTCATCCACAAAATATTGCTAAGTTAAGGAACAAGCTATCCGTACGTGATGCAGAAAAAATTGTTTATGCCTTTATTACCTACAGACTTTATTACTGTATTACCCTACTGTCAGGCTCCTCAAACAAGAACCTAAATAAGCTCCAGTTAGTCCAGAATGTGGCAGCTAGAGTCCTCACTAACCAAGAAATTTGACCACATTAGTCTGATATTATCATGACTTCATTGGCTTCTGATCAAATTTCATATTCATTAAACATTATTATAGGCCTTTCACCCAAATACCTCTGTAAACTCGCTTCACACCTTCACACTCACTCAGAAGGTGCTGGCTATTTACTGGTCCCTTCAGCAGAGTCAAAGCCCCCATCTGGACTACCCTTCTGAATAATGTTTGAGACTCAGACACAGTTTTTAAGTCTAAGGTGAAAACTTTTTCAGTCAATCTTTCTGTCATTAACGTTACACAGGGTTCCCACGGGTCCTTGAAATCCTTGAAAGTTTGTGAATCTTAACATAAGATATCTGAAAGTTCAAGGCCCTGGAAAGTTTTTGAAAACAGACATAAAAAAACACTGTCCTTGAATATTTTATGGGGATTTGAAATTTCATGGATGACGACCGCTGTCATGTTATTTTGCTACCACCAGTGGCGGTTCTAGACCAAAATGACCAGGGGGGCCGAGGTGGGGCCAGTGTGTTTTTATGGGTGCACATATAACGGCAAAACAGGTCAATATTTTATTTTATATATTTTATATTTAGCTTTTCATTTATTTTCTTTACAGTTCTTTTTCACAGCATATAATCACAGTATATTTTTAAATCACACTGTCATCATCTCACTGTAGTAAGGAGGAAAAATAGAAAGAAAAAAGAAATTCCCATACAGTGAGTCCTCTCAAAATCTTTTTAAATCACACTGTCATCTCTCTCTAGTAAATTAAAAAAAAAAAAAAAAAATGCATACTGTTTTTGATTTTGTGGCTATACATTCAGTCCTCTTTCTTGCATTGATTTTGTCCCAACAACGTCTGCCATTCACTGTCTTTTATTGCATTTGCATCTAAAATTGTTTATTGATAACATTCAGCAGTAGCAGTAGGTAAATGCCACCGCATGTGGTCCTTGAATTTGAGGATATTGGTCCTGGAAAGTTCTTGAAAGGTCCTTGAATTTGATGTTAACCAAGGTGTGGGAA
>JBBPCY010000109.1:6066101-6091880 GCA_037974405.1 Brachyalestes nurse
TTGAAGGAGGTTCAGATAGAAGGACGTTGTATTGAAAATGTAAAAAAAAAAAAACGAACGTGAACTAGTTCATTTTTGAGCTGTGAACTTCGTTCAAAAATTTTAAAAATGAACTATGAACGTGAACTAGTTCATTTTAAGTTGTATGAACTGTATTTTGAACTAGTTCTTTTCCAGTGTGAACTGGCACAAAACTGGTTACACCATCAGTCATTCACAAACACTGCCAGTTCACCTCCTTTCCTCTTGCTGCTCTCCCTCGTCCTGTCTGCCCGCAGCAGCTGGAATCCGGATAGCACCATGCTCGTGTTAGTGGCGTTGGCCATTTCACTGTTAGCATCACGATGCTACACTGCTGGAATTCAGTCTAGAACCGGGTTAGCACCGTTAGCTCATCCATCTTGTTGGGGAGAGATCTCACATTGCCCATGACTATGAAAAGGAGAGATGGTCTGTATCATCTCTTTCTCGGGTGACGACGCTCTCTCCCGGCGCGACACCCATCTCTTCCTCCTCAGTTTTCGGGCGATGTTGGGTCTGTCCTCCGGCAGCACCACTGCATGGCGTAGTGCTGATCTCTACTGTTAACAAAGGGCACACGCGCCAGGTCTCCACACAAAAAAGAAAAAAATACCATACTTAAATGGTGTCGGATTTAAGTTGTTAACATTAAATTAAGAAGTTAAGAGAATAAAAAAAGGAAAATAAGAAAGAAGCTTAGAACTGAGCAGAGCTGCCGTAACTGCCAGAAGGGGCGCCAGAAGTGTGTGTGTGTAAACATACTAGTAGTGTTGTTGTCACTACTTTTCTTTGCCTTTACTTCTTGTAGAAAGACACAGAGTTTGATGTCATTATGTGCAACACACCACACAAATGTCAGAAAAATATGCCAGCATTCATGAAAGGAATCGATAGAATGAACAATTTGGAACTGGAACTGTTTTTGATTCCCATCCCTAGTCTTAATCAGGTGTACAAAACATTTTCTGCAATTGTAGAAACAACATGACAGAGAATGTGTAGAAACTGTTCCCCATTCTGGCAGTGGAGGCCCGTATGCTATGGAAACTTTTTCCAGATGGGAGGAGGGAGAAGAGAGTGTGTGAGGGGTGAGTGAGGTCACCCACAATGCTAGTGGCTTTGTGGATGCAGCATGTGATGTAAATGTCTGTGACAGAGGGGAGAGAGACCTCGATTATCTTCTCAGCTGTCCTCATGATCCTCTGTAGGGTCTTGCGATCTGAAATGTTATAAGTTGAGACTCCGGCATACCTAACTATATCAGCCTGCCTAGAAAATGCAAAACCATGGGGTATAACAGACATGGGATCACCCCTTTTCACCATCTCCACTTCTCCCTGACACTGAACGGGGCCCCGCCTTGTTCCAAGGCTGCACATGTCCCCAGGCCCCCTCCCTCCCCTGCGAAAATGGGCCAAGGCCTAGAGAGCTTGTAGGAAACTGCAGATCGGGAGGGCTTTTCGTAGCCTATGTACACACCCAGGGATGCGCCACAGCCCCGGCTTAGGTTCCCTGCCCAGCGGGAGTTCCCTTATAGGCTTGTTATACTTCCCAGCATGTTGGCACTGGCCTTTCTCCAGGCTGGTGTTCACAGTCAATACTAACACCAAGATTTTTTGCAATTGATGTAGGAGAAGCTGAAGAACGAGAAAGATCGAGCATAGACTTGACAGTTTGTATCTTTGCAGCTTTTGCGCCAAGAAGAAGGACTGAGCAAGAGAAAGTTAAGTGACATCCAATCTTTTATGTCCTTAACACAATCATCAATCTTATTTAACTTTGTTTATCATTTGGGTTGGCAGAGATATAAAGTTGTGTGTTCTTTGCATAGCAGTGGAAGCTAATCTCATGTGTTTGGAAACTTGTGGAACTCCATATCTCCACCCACTGGCCGCCATTTTGGCTAAACCGCAAAACCTACCAAAGTTAACTTTTCCGATGCCGTTTATCCAAATCACACCAAATTTGGTATATCTCATCTACGTTGACGGACGCAAAAAGTTACTGAAGCGGATTTTTGATTTATGCAATCGTTTTGATGTTACACATGAATAAATATGGAGCGGGTTTGGCCTATTTTTACTCTGAAGCCGATATCTTCAAAGGTCAACATCGTAACATAACCAAACTTGGGTCACACACCACACACAAGAAGATTTGGACATCAGCAAAAGATGGCACATGGTCACCACTAGATGTTTACGTTTTTGCTCATATCTCGTTAACTCATATCTCATTAATTCTTCAGGCGCCTTATACCTTGGATGACCCTTAGTATCATCCATATGGTCCCGCCCACATGGCCACGCCCACTTCCCGCCATTATTCACTGCCATTGTAACACACCCATTTCTCATTTTGCCCTCCTAAACCATATGGGATACATTTGAAATTCTTTCACTGGTCGAGAGCGCTCGAGACGCAGACTGTGCCGTAGCTTGGACCCCGTTCATAACGTTCTCCTGTGCCTCTCCGATGAGCTGTGCGACTACCCCGGTGTGCTCTAGGTAGCCGGGAGCTCCAGGAATCCCAATCTTCTGAACTGAGGGGTCGATATAGTTGTTCTTGAGGAGAAACTCGGTCAGTCGTTTGGGAGACAAGAAAAACACTTTCCCTTCCACGTTCAGTAGCAAGATTGACCGAAACTGGTTGAGCCCTCCTCCTTAGGAATCCAGACTCTTTCTGCGCATCTCCACTGGTCGGCAACTCTCCCTCTTCGCCAAATCACCTTTAAAGTCTTCCAGAGGTGCCGGAGAAGCTTTGGGCAACACTTGTAGACGAGGTAGGGTGTGCCGCTGGGACCTGGAGGGGATGCTGAGTGGGCTGCCTCGATGACCTCTTCAACCTCCTTAAAACTTGGCTCTGACAACTTGAACTCTGCTGTTGGAAGGGCAGGGTTGATGAGAGCTGTGTTGGGTCCCAGGGTTTTTGATAAATTGTACCTAAGGTTTATAGATTTGTAATACATTAAACTGGTGTTTTTAGGGTTTGCTGTAGTTTACAGCTTGGTTTTATAGTATCTAATACATTTGACCATGGGTTTTTAAGTTGTCAGACCTAGTGTTCAATTTGTATTAAGGAATACCTGGGCTAATAAGTCAAGGCTCTCGTCTGAAAGATTCATAATATGTTAGATTTTCTGATTCTAAGATTTGTAATAAGTTAGATCTAGGGTTTTCAGAGATTTTTATAGGTTTGGGCTTGGATTGTAGGGATTGTAATAGGTTACACCTATATTTGTAGTTAGGCATAGAGGTATCATCATCCTCTTCCTCATCCTAATCATATAAAATCCCTGATATGAAAAATCTAACAAAAAAGGTTTTGCCATACTGTAACCTGTACTACATGATCTGTAAACAACAGAGATTACCTTTAGATTACACCGATTTCGAGACCCTTAAAATCCTGGATCCCAAGATATTTTCTGTGGTTTCTCAATCTCCTCATAACAAATGATTTCATCTCCAACATGAAACTCGATGACCTTGTCCAAAGAAAGACCACATTCCATGCCTGTCTTCACACTCTGTACATCATCCTTGTGATGTTTAAGGGCAGTCAGATATCCTGGGTGGAAAAAAAACATACTTGTAACTTTTGCATCAGAAAATGTTTTTAGGGTTAAGTCTATTTCCGCCAGTGCCTCAGGGTCCTCTCATGTGTGTTATACCCCTCATCTTTGCCCTAACTAGGCTGCTATAGTGAGGTATGCTGGAGTTTCAACTTGCAATCTTCGCAGCTATGGGAACTTAAACAGAACTACAGTTGCAAGAAAAAGTATGTGAACTCTTCAGAATTATATGGATTTTTGCACAAATTGGTCATAAATTGTGATCTGATCTTCCTCACAACAACAGACAAACACAGTCGGCTTAAAGTAATACCACACAAATAATTCTATGTTTTCATGTTTTTAATTGAACACGCCATGTATACATTCACAGTGCAGGTGTAAAAAGTATGTGAACCCCTAGGTTAATCAATGAGATGAGATTGGAGATGTGGGGTAAAGCTGCCCTGCCCTATAATAAAACCACACCAGTTTTTGAGTTTGCTTTTCTCAAGAAGCATTGCCTGATGTGAACGATGCTTCGCACAAAAGAGTTCTCAGAAGACCTACGATTAAGAATTGTTAACTTGCATAAAGCTGGAAAAGGTTATAAAAGTATCTCCAAAAGCCTTGATGTTCATCAGTCCACTGTAAGACAAATTATCTATAAATAGAGAAAGTTCTGCACTGTTGCTACTCTCTCTAGGAGTGGCTGTCCTGTAAAGATGACTGCAAGAGCACAGCGCAGAATGCTCAAAATTTTATGACCAATTTGTGCAGAAATCCATATAATTCTAAAGGGTTCACATACTTTTTTTTGCAACTGTATGTTTTATGTTTGTCTCCCATAACGTTTTGGGACCATCTTCTACAAGAGTAACCACTGCCCTACAGATCTTTTTAGGGTTGTAGATGCTTGTAGACTCCTCTGTAAGAAGTTTAAAGGAGTTATTTATATACCTAACAATGACCCAGTCTAAATGTCCAGCCAATGTTCAGACAGATTTTAATACACAAAATGTAAACACAACACACACAGTGACCGAGGCTGTGCCCAAAACATTGCTACAATAATATATTGAGTTTATAAGCTTGGAACAACACATGTATAAAACAGTCTGTGATTGTGAAATAGCAATAATAAATTATAATATCTATATTATTGACAAGAAATGTATTGGATGCTAAGCGGTGCTTCTCAACCTTAAAAAAAATTAAAATACAGTTCTCAGAAACACCATGACCCAGTAGAGGCTGAATACATTGGCCATGCTGTCAATGGAAGAGAGCCAGATGACACAGATGCCTGCCTTTAACCAGTATTTAACTGAGTAACCTCCCCAAGATGACTCTACTATCCAGCTACAAGGGCTAATGGCACTAAATTCAAATAGAGATGCGACTACCTCCGGCAAGACCCATGGTGGAGGGCTCTGCATTTATGTAAACAATGACTGGTGTAGTGATGTTATTTCAGTTGCCACTCACTGCCTGCCACAGCTAGAGTTTTTAGGGGTGAAATGTCGATCGCTCTATCTGGTGAGGGACTTCGCCGCCATTGTTGTTGTGGCAGTGTACATCCCCCCAGTGCTAATGCTAATGTGGCGCTATAAGAACTACTTGACGCCATCAGCAGGCAGCACACGTAGATGGCTTCCTCATCATTGTTGGAGATTGCAAACACACAAACTTAAAAACTGTGGCAATGCTTTACCAGCATGTGGAATTCTCCAACAAGGGGGAAAATATGCTGGACTTATTTTTCACAAACATTAAGGACTCTCATAAGGCCGTTCCCCACCTCCACCTGGGTCAGTCCGACCACCTCGGTTGGCCCGGACCATATTGAGATGCTGTGGAATGACTTGAAGAGAGCTACACACAGAAGACAACCAAAGCATATGGAAAAGCTAAGGCAGTTCTGCAGGGAAGAATGGGCTAAGATTCCCTGCTGCACAGTGTGCAGGTCTGATCTGCAGTTACTGGAAGAGCTTGGCTGAGGTCACTGCTGCCAAAGGAGGGTTAATAAATTATTCAATCCAAAGGTTCACTTACTTTTTTTCACTACCACCATGAACGTTGTATGTGTTTGTTTAATAATGATATAAAAAGATTTGAATTTTTTGTGTGTTATTGGCTTAAGCTCAATGTGTACATCAGTACCTGTGTATCTCAGTACCTGTGATCAGATAACTTTTCATGACCAATTCATGGAGAACACCAGATGATTCCAAAGGGTTCACATATTTTTTACTTTGGCTGTTTATCCAGCCCATTCCACATAAGCTTAATCATAATGGGTATGTTGTCTTCAACCTTTGCCATGTTTCTCAAACCATTGCTGTAACAGAAAACATGATTCATCAGACCAGGCTCTGCTCCACCCATGCACATTGTAGTCGCTTTCGGTGGTGAACAGACGGCAGCATGGGCACTCTGACTGGTTTGCAGCCTCGTAGTTCCCTATGCAGCAACCACACAGTCTGTTTTGACACCTCTCCATCACAGACAGCTACCTTTTTAGCAATTTGTGCTGCAGTAGCTCTTGTGTGGGATTAATCCAGATGTGCTAGCCTTTGCTCACTGGTTTTGTCCCCGGTTCACCAGTTGTTCTTCCTAGGACCACTTTTGGTAGATTACACACTTATTTCAAATTATATCTGCCTGCCACAAACTGCATCCTAATAGCTATGAAATAACAGATTCTTTCGTACGTTTTTGCGAATAACACCATCATGCTTACCATCCTCTAAACTCAAAGCTGATCATAGTGTAACTCATACCTGAAAGAATATTATTGCAGTTCTTGATTAAAATGATGCAAGATACCTTCCCATACAATCTCTTTTCCTCTGACAAGTCGAAATTTCATCTTCTTGTCCAGCATTCCCTTTTGGACCTTGCAGCCAGCCACTGGTATCTTCTTCTTTCCTACTGTCACATCAAATGTAGCCAAAACTGAAGCCTCTCCTATACAAAGAACAGAGTTCATATTTTTATAGCGGGAAACACTAGTTGCAACCGCAGTAAATAATTAAAATATCCTCCTCACACAAAAGCTGCTGTCAAGGAATCTCAAGTCAACTGGTCTTTACTGGTCTCTATTCCTCAAAACAACTTTGATCTTTTCTGATTTTTTAAAATTGTTTTAACCAGACCAACTTACTAAAAAGTTTTAGCTTCCTGTTTTAGCTTCATTAAACTTAGAATTCATTTTGAAAGTATTTTATTGGTTTTTAAAGCTCTTACTGTATTAGTATGTTCATACACCACAAAACACCTGAACTGGAGTTGATGAACTGGAACAGGCAAACACATTTCTAATTTAGCTTTTATGATAAGAAAAAGCTGCTTTACTGAACATTTTAGAATAAATTAATTACTATACTGCATTAACTTACTTTTAATGATGTGCTACTACAGTTTACATTTTTATTTTTTAAATTTTGTTACTGTTTTCTTTTTCTGTCACTACATTTATTTGCCACTTTTTACTTGACTACCACTTTCTCTTGCTCTGTTTTTTTACACACTGTGAAAGTATGAAAGTATATAATACTGATAGTTTATAATACTGATATGATAGTTTATCTGATGCTGCACAGCACACGCTAGACCCTGTTCACACCTGCCATTAAATGTGTGATCAGATCACATGTGGACAGCTGTAAGTACAGGTGTGAATTCATCCAGGATCCACTGACATCATATTACTCAGACCACATTTGGAAATGGTCTGGTCCATATAAAGACTGCCTTTTTTATGACTGCCCTTTAATTCATTTTCTCAGCTAAAATCTGCTAGACCTGTAGTCAGTACTGTGAAGAAGTTGCCCGCCTGTCTGGAACATGTTGAAGGATGAAGATAGCTCACCTATTGTATTCTCTTCAGTGGTTGGGGGCAGTTTGCTGCCAAGTTCCTCTTTCAGATCGTCTATCAAATGGTAGATGATATTGTGCATCTTTAGGGGTATATTCTTCTTAGCAGCCATTTCCTGAACTGATTTATTAGCTGCAACATTGAAACCGTATATTGTACCTGGCCAATTGAAGAAACACAAAAGAAATATCAGCATCTGGAAAGAAGTTTTCAAAACCACAAATGATTCCTTTGTTACCCTAGGCATGCCTCAGAACTAACTACGTACTAAAGCAACATTTACATTTTACAATTAAAGAATAAAGTAGGTATTGGTTAAGGACAAACCTGAAAATGTCTCTGCCAAGGTAATATCATTTTCTGAGATGTCTCCAACACCAAAATGCACTACGTTCATCTGGCACTGTTCATCTGCATCATAACTTTCAAGGATATTCAAAATGGTCTCCACTGAGCCATCAACATCACCTAAGCCCATAAAAGTGTCATTAATATTTTTTTCATTGGGTACACAATATGACTCTATTAAAGCTGTCATGATTATTCAGTTAAAATGTATTACGCAGTTTAAAATAATGCAATTAACATTTGTTCTCAATGAACTGGCTTAGTGGTCACATTGGAAAATTAAATTGTAAAGTATAACCGCAGGTCCTAATAAAAATGTGTTTAGCGGTATGAACATTCTCTACTAGCTGTTAGCTCAAATCAGTTTTGTGTGCATCACTGAAAAGGACAAAATCCACACCAGCATCATGAATGTGCTTATTTTTGTAGTTACATGTGTACTGCATATATTATCTATAAGTCAAATGTAATGCTATTTATGTTATGAATTATGATTATACAAGATATGTATATGATTACTTGACTGTCAAAATAATAGGTAGATTAGTTCATTACTGACAATCAATAATGACAGATTTTAGTAAATTAACATGAAAACGTTTAGTAAATAAACACTCTTGCATAGGGGGATATTACCTTTGACGATCAGTGGCAGACTGATCATCTCAGTTTCAGCTTTCTCACTAGGTCTGCAGGTCATGTGATGTTTGTTGGAGCGATATAGAGCAGCTCTCCTTTGCTTCCAGCTCAGATGAGCCAGTCTTTCCCTCTCTTTCTTATAACTCTCTTGGTGCTGATGCTGTTTAGCCTCGATGGCCCTCTCGTCCTCCTTTAGCTTGTTCTGCTCCTCCATGTACAAGCGCCACTCCACCACCTCCCGAGCCCTTTGCTAAGAATTTACATCAGATCTTATAAGCACAGCATCATAATTCTGTATTTGCCACACACTACTAACTATTAGGGGCTGACTATCCCATAACAGATAACTGAACTTTACTTTTCACTTACTTTTCCAGTCATTGCAATGATTAACTTTCTTGTTTTCTTTTTGTGAATAAAAAGATCTGACTAAAAGAGGCACTTCCCTGGCTTAGGTCTATCTACCACACACAGCCTTATTGCTTGGTTGAAATTCTGGTCCCTTCTACAAAGCCTTAATGGTAAAAGACAAAAACAGATAGTGTTGAACACTGTCAATAAATTAAAATTAGAGTTCAAGCACAAAATACAGGTGCTTATTGCGATTTTTAATTTGAGCCGAAGCCTCTCTCGCATTATCTTATATTTGTTTTTGTGCTTGAACTAAAAAAATAGAAAATTATTTTTAACAAAGCCATGTTTGAGTAAAAGTTTCATTACCTTTTTCACTTTTGTCACTTTCAGGAGAGCTGCTATTATTATTAATTTTAAAATGCAATTACAATTTATTTATCATCTTTTCCATACACTTGCAGCATCTGGAAGTTTCCTGTACAATACTTTTGTTCCAACCGTTTAGTATTCATGTTTTATAAACATTATTTTCGCTCAATTTTCAAACATTACATTTAAGGCAAATAAATATTGGCCTCTTATGAGTTATCAGTCTTCCTGTTTACCACTAATCCATATCAGTCAACCCCTGGACTATATGCCTTGTAGAATCTATTAATAAATTAAAAATCAATTCACTGCACTGGATATTAGGTTTATTTTACATTAAATATGAATATTCTAAACTGTTTTAGCTTTGTTATTACTGGTTAAGATAAGTCGGCTACCTTTAGGGAAATGGTAAAATGGTAATGTCCAAACAAAACAAAGTATCTGACCTCTGACTCAACTTCCAGAATTTCCTCGCCGACAGAAGGAAGCTCTTTCCACCCAACAATCTCAACTGGAGTTCCTGGCCCCGCCTCGGTCACTGCTCGGTTGTTTGCATCAAACAAAAAGCGCACTTTTGCCCAGGCCATCCCTGCAACCAGTATACATCCCTTCTTCAGGGTTCCCCGTTGAATTATTGCAGTGGTTACAGGCCTGGAAAACCACCCACATGCTGTTAGATTTAATATGCAGGTTCAGCAGGATAGAACATCACTTTATTATGGAAGACACTCCAGCTGACTGGCATGTTAACGTGACAAGCTTTACTGCAGATTGCAATTTACTGACTTGCAAGTGGTCACACACCTCTTTTCTCTCTGCTGCTCAAAGAATATTTTGCTTTCATGTTCTAATTATAATCACAACACTGTTAAATGTTGCCTATATTACATAAAGTCATGGCAAAATAAATTATTAATGTTAATTAATAATTAATTGTTTAACCAGAATTAATAGTAAGCTTGTATAAGTGGAAAAATGCATTTCCAGGAAAAAAATGCAGAGTGATTGCACAGCTTAAGCAATTTCCCCAGACAGCTTGAGTCTTAGGTGGCTGTGTGGTGTGGGGGTCGGTCAGGGTTTTGCTTGGAGGTTGCTGTGATGTTCTAAGTAATAGCTAGATAGCTGCTAGAATATCGCCAAGTGGTTGCTAGGGCATTGTTAAGTGTTTGCCATGAATTTCCCCTGCTGGCTGCTGGGGGTAGCTGCAATAGCATGTAAGGTGGTTCTTATGGAATTACTAAAGCTACACAATCCCTTTTTGTCAGGACAAAATGTCGTATTGTACATTTAAGAAGAGATTTATGTGGATACCCACCCTTTGCCCTTGCCTATCTGACTTTCTATGATAGTGCCCTCGACTAGACCCGAAGGGTCCGCCTTCAGCTCCAGCACCTCGGAAAGTGCTAACGTGGCTTCAGCCAGCTCCAACAGATTCTCCGCCTAAAAAATACAGAACATTCACTTCACAATGTAATGACTTTTCTATTTAGCTATAGTAGAGACACAAAGCGTACACACACCTTTAAAGCAGATATATGGATGGTCTGAACATCTCCTCCTAACTCTTCACATACAACATCATGGGCCAGCAGATCATGTTTCACCTTCTGGGGGTCTGCCTGAGGCTTATCACATTTATTTATTGCTACAATGATTGGCACTAGAGAAAAATACATTTGCATAATTGTAGTGATCGTGATAACGTGCTGAGACTGCACTTGCTGAGTGAATGTTTAATTACACCATCCAATAAGTATGGCCAGCCAAACATAATACTAATAGAACAGCAAGTACAACATCTTAATGCCTGTCGGTTAGGGTTAAGTGCTGATTACCTTTGGATTTCCTTGCATGCTGTATGGACTCAATGGTTTGCTTCATTACGCCGTCATCAGCTGCAACAACCAGAATGATGATGTCTGTAACTAGGGCTCCACGAGACCTCATAGCAGAAAATGCTGCATGTCCAGGGGTATCCAGAAATGTAATAATTTCACCAGATGGCAGTTGGACTGGACAATAATCGAAAATAAATCAAATTGTAAGTAAATGTGCATCTTCAATTTTAAAAGACATCAATGTTCAATGAAGGAATGGTACTACCTAGAAAGGCCCCAATGTGTTGTGTGATGCCTCCAGCCTCTTGTGCGGTTATCTGGCTCTTCCTAAGGCTGTCCAGTAGTGTGGTCTTCCCATGATCTACATGCCCCATAATGGTTACGACTGGAGGCCGATTTACTAAACAAGCAAGATCTGGAGGAGGTCTGGCAAAAAAATATAGAATGCCCAAAAACTTGTCACAGACACACACTTATCTAATAAATGTATCAATCATAAATTAAATTTAAAAAAACTTCCAAAATTGTTCCAAATTATTTGTTTTATTGCTCGCAATAGGGAATTGCACTTTGTATACTAAGTGTTTTTGTAATATTGATATTAAGATTTGTAATACTGAAATGATGCGAGTTCTTACTGTTTCTGGATGTCTTTGTTTTCTCTGACTTTAGCTTCCAATAATTTCGCCCATTTGTATTTCATCCCACACTTCTTTATCACCTCCTTTATCCACTTCTCCTCCAACACAGTGTTTGGCTCCAGATTATCTAGGTCTACATATGTGAGGAGCAGGGCTTCATATACATGATCTGCAAAGGTACACAGTAACAGCGTTAAAACCTACACATATTAGGAGCATGTATCTCAGTTTTCTTGGGAATGAGAATTTTTGAACATTCAGCACTAGCTTTCCATTGTAAATAAATATATTTGCCCTCAGCACTGACCTATGTCTTTGTTCATAGCTTGAGCAAGTTCAGACACCATCATAGACTGCTTGATCTCCACTTCCTGCTTCTCAATTTTCTGTGGTTTAGGGTTAGTCTTCTGACCTTTGCCATGCCCTCTTCCCTGGACAACAAAAGAACACAAACAGAGTCAAATTATCCCACAACCTGTTTAAAATATGGGTTATATCCATGCTTCCTAATTTTAGTCCGGGACATATCTAATAACTGTGATCACTTGAGCAAATTATTCACACCCTTTTCAGCTACCTAGCTCTCTCTTGGTACAATGAATTCAACAAGTGATCATCCCTGGACAGATACACCATTCATGATTCCTCTCAGACTAATGATAAGGGATGGTAAGAGCAGTGTCTGCTCATGACAGGAAAAACATTTACACATGAACAAGTAAATGGCGCACAAACAACTGATGCAGCAGGGCATATTAAAGGAATATTTAATCTCAATGGCCAAAAATAGGTGAAGGTGGATATTTCCAGGTGAATGACACCCAGTCAGCATGGAAGCAGCTCAATTCAATTTAAAGGAACTCAAGTTTATTCATGTGATGATGAATCAAATGTATACAATTTCCTACTTACACTAGATGCTTTTTAGATTACGATTAAGATTTTTTTATTTATCACATGTATAGTCATACAAGTACAACACAGTGAAATGATTTCTCTGTATTTAACCCATTCACCAAGTGAACGCCAATGAGGCGCCCGGGGAGCAGTGTGTGGCGACGGTACCTTGCTCAAGGGTACCTCAGTGGTGACACTAGCATTTGGGATTTGAACCCCAATCCTCTGATTGCAGGGCCAACGCTCTAACCACTAGGCCATCCGGCATAGAGCTAGAACTCATCTGGGTCTTCATTTAGGTGTCACAGACTGGATAGTTAGCCCTCACAAACATATGAATAAACAAATAATCTTGAATAAACTTCAATCTTGTATAAGCTGCAATTTGCAAATGTTCGTCTAACCTCCTCTAAATCTGTGATGTGATTAATCCCACCTCCAGGTAGGTGCTACTAGGTGTTTTAATGAATCAAGGTATGCGTTTAATCCAAAACCAGTTCAATTTTGACCAATCTTTAAGATACCGATTTGCCAAGGTGTTTTTAAAGGGGCAATATTCCACATTATCCTTCCATTTAACTGATTCATGACATTTGTGTGGGTTTGTGTACCAAACATATAATTCATAAGTTATTATAATTTGCGTCCCTGCCTCGCGCTTCTGTACCCGCGACCCAAGTAAGGAATAAGTGGTTACAGAAAATGAATGAAAGAAAGTCATCATAATTCATTCTTAAATGACCATTTTCCAAACTCTGTTTAAATAAAAATTGTTTTTCTGACCTTCTGGCCTTTTAATACACTGAAAGGCAATCACAATCGCAATATATAACAGTATAATCACAGTATTACTGAGCAGAGAGAGAACGACAGAGAGGAAAATAAAGAGGACAATGACAGACATGTTACGGCAGATTAAGGGTAGCATTCAAAAGAGGTGAGTTCTTTACACATGCAAACCTGCTTTAGTGTTTTAACATTCTGACATTATATTTCTGCCTTGATTTTTCTTAAACGTGTGCACAGAGATTTTCCAAACGGTCATGAGTTTCTGGAAAGTTTCCAAAATTCCACGTTACAGTAGCATAGGATTAACTAATTCAGTTAGTGGAATCATGTGTGCCCCTGCATATAATGAAAACCTGCAAACACACTGGCCAACTGTAGATGAAACTAGACATCCCTGGTTCAGAGAATAAAACTTTCCTGAAGAAAACTTGCAACTATGCAGAGCTCTCCGGACACGCACTACCAGACTGAAAAACACCTTTTCTCCAGAGCAGTGGCTGCTCTAAACCTTTTCATTCTTGATATGAACTGCTGCTATGTTTTGATACCAATATTATTAGTTCTAGTTATATATCTAATTATTTGTAAAAAAACATGCTGCTAGTTCTTAGTCTCCTTATACACTGGTCTGTTCCGGTACAGCGGATACATTCTACACTTGATACTTCATCTCCTTAAACATGTTATTTGCTTTATATATTTTATACTTAGTTACAAGAGATAAGCATCAGCACAGCTGCAAATCTTACCTCGCTGCACTGTACATTCCAGAGTACAGCAGTGACAATAAACATGTTCTATTCTATTGTTTGTGATACACCTTTCTGACTGTAGTCATCAAATGCGATTTCTGTGCTGAAACTCATGTGGTAGAGCATGGTAAATGATGATCAAGAGTAACAAACAAACTCAAACAAACCAAAATGAACTGGCACACTGGGGGGTGAAGCAGACAGTTAAATTTTAGACTGTGCGTAAAGGCAGCTACGGAGTGTATGGGGGGGGTTTACCTGTTTAGAAGCCAGATATCGCACATGATGAGTGCATGGAGCGCAAACACCAAGAGAGGGGAGATTTCGCACAGCCAGTCTGATCAAGGCAGACATCTGATTCATCCTGGTACTGTAACACACAAAAAGATTGTATACAATGCTCGCAATGAAATAGCACTGCACCACAAAAAAATAATTACTGTCTGCTACTTTGTCTAATCCATGGGTCCTATGCAACATCCAGCATGCTCAATTCAAATTTGAAGGCACATTCCCATCAGAACTGTCACTTCCAGCAGAACAGAATGCAGGAGGAATTAGCCCTGGCTTTTCTGAATCATGCAGTAATGTTTTAAGAGCAGATTCACAGAGAGCATAGACGGGTTTTGACTTAGATTAGAAGTTGACATTGATTAGAAGTTGTCTGAGATACAGCAGTCTGAGTGATGATCTTTTGGCACAGTAAATTGCACAGCTTTCCTTTTGCCACTCAACCACTGAGTAAGGCCAGAGTAACAAACAGTTCAGCAGACATGAGGCGCCCAGCTTTTATCCTGATATCCAATATTACATCCGAAACAGTACTTGTAAGCAGTCAAGTACTAACTTTCTTTGTTATGATCACACGGTGTGTCTTTACCACAAATGTAACAAAAATGATCAGGATGGTTGACACAGCTGCTTCCTTAATGTTTTGCTCAAGCATGTTCAAGAAAACCCTATAGAATAGAGCCTGTGACCCGTCTTGTCTTAAACTGAGCTGACATCAGCTCATGGAAAGGCTTAAACTCTCACAGCACTGAATTCAACCAGGAAATATATATAGGAAGTACACATATATTGTATATTGTATATAGCAAATATATAGTATATAATTAGCTTACCTAAGCCACGCATTGGTTAAAACTGTTTCCACTAATCACAACAGAACACAAAACTGACACTTCCACACATGTCATGCGTACTCTTCACCTACTTTGTGCTGCGGCACTGACATCCAACTAAAACACGTGTTACTGCCATCTCCTGGACTGGAGTGTGGCTAAACAAGGTTCAAGGTTACTTGATTGTCATCAGTTGCGTACATAGTGAGATGAGACGTTTCTCCACAAACCACAGTGCAATATATATCAACATTCAACATAGTACAAGTTACGACAGACACAATAGACAACAGACAACACAGTAAATAAACACAATTGTAACGGTAGAGTCAGGGGCGGACTGGGACAAAAAAACAGCCCTGGCATTTTGGGGTAGAGCGGTGGTGTGCATACAATTATGCACACCACCCATCTTTGCGCTCCCATGAATGTGTATACAATAAATGTTGTATTCAACACAGTAGTTTTCAATGAAAGTAGTATTCAATAAATTGTAAATATACCCAATCACAAATGGCTTAATCTTTTAATGAATATTCTGTATGTGTGTGTGTAGCCGCCGTCACCATCATCAGCTGATGAAGGCCCTGCAGCAAAACCTTTTAATAAAAAAATATCTAATTATTTACAAGCTCTCTGATTAATTAATCTAAATTAATCGCACACTTTAAGGAACGCCTCACCAAAACACTGCATCATTTCGAATTCTGAATTCTGGCTGTCATACTCAGTATTGGGAGTAATGCGTTACAAAAGTAATGTATTACAGTGACTTTTTGCTGTAACGCAGTAGTGTAAGGCATTACTAATACATTTTCAGTAATATTTTACTCGGTACATATTCAGTAACGCTTGCGTTACAACAAACTTTACACCCGCGAGACATTAACAAATCAAAAATCCTGCAAGAAAGTTCTGTTTCCTGTTCGTGGTCAGTGAATAGACGCGTGTGGTGCCATTCATCATCTCCCGGTCGCTGGTGGAACTTTGTATTTTGTAACGCGGTATGATTTAAGCCTATGAGTTTGAGGCCCGCCCGGTTCGCTTTAAGCCCTAGCGCGCACTGGCCAGTGGGTATTGCCAGATAATCACTTTACCTCTACCATATTTTAACAGACACATTTGTGTGATTCTGGCTGTCATCCTTTCTTGCATTGTCTTAAGCCTTCCCTTTGCCAATTATAAACCATACTGTTAGTACCTGGATAGGCCACGGTCATTATGCTACATCATATCGCCCTCTATTGGATGTAAAATGCTCTGCAGAACAATTGGCATTTTAGAATGTTATACTTCTGTAGTTATGTTGGTGAAAGTAACTCAAAAGTAATACAGGAGTCATGTAACGTATTACATTTCTGAGACAGTAATATTGAAAGGTAAGGGATTACCTTTAAATGACAGTAACAAGTAATCTGTGATGTATTACAGTTTGGAAATAACTTGCACAACACTGATTATTACTTCACAGGTGCTTCTGACATCCTGCCTGATTTTTCATTATTATTATTCACTATTATTCATGTATCCTGTGAATACAGACAGAGTGTTTATATAGGGGAGGAATAACTTTATTCTGGTTATTGGTATAATTTTGCTGTTTAAGTGCTGGTGCTTGTTTAAGTGCTGAAGTGATGGTGGCCTAGTGGGTAGGATGCTTGTCTCTGGGCCAAGAGGTCATGGTTTGACTCTGAGCAAGACCCTAAACCCAAAATTGCTCCAGGTCCCTTTAGTTAGGGAAGAAAGTCGCTTGGATAAAAGTGTCTGCTAAAGGCAATGAATGTAATAATCTGTTGATTTACACACATTCATTTCTTATTGCCCTGTTTCACACCAGATGAATGGCTTCAATCAATGAATACTCAGCTTTTTCTTGACTTACTACATTTTCTGTCCAAAGAGCCGTGGAAAAGATTGTGTCACACATTGTCACATGGGCACAGATCTGCAATCTCTTCAAGACCGTTGCCATCAGATATTTGGTCATTTTCCCCACCTGCTCATAACATATGAAAATTCTACAAAAATTTACAACTTAAAAAAAACATTTATTGAACACTTTTTAAACACATTTGTTAAGTATAAAAGAATAAACAATAATAATGATAATAATAATTTTCACAGACCACGGTAGTGTAAGGTTGCTGATGTCCCGATCAAATCCTTCTGGCTGTTTACAGGACTTTGACTTCAGCATTGTTCACAAGCCAAAATAAGGTCCCGTGTGTGCTCTCATGTAACCCACTTCCCAGTGATGAATCACCACTGGATATCCTTCCAGACTATGACATCCTGGCAGGCCTTCACTTGTGTGCTCTGCCACCGGTCATTCTGTAGGATCAGTCTTACTTGGGACAGCTCCCGCTAAAACTGGCAAACTACTGGATGCCCTCGGAGAGAGGTGGAGCTTGGCTGTATTCTCATTATTAACTCCACGATACAGTTCTGTACTACACTCATTCAAAAACCCAGTGTGGTTTACACTTTATGAAGCAGCTGATGCTTTATGCTCCAAAAGCAATAAGGGGTATCATGACCACCCCACTGTTGGTCATTTGGGTGTCTCTAAGACTTTGGTACGACAAAGGCTCAGGTTTCATTTGGCCAAAGATAGCATCCAATATATATATATGGAAGTACCATATGCCAGTTAACCAAACCAAGCCCGAGAAAGCCCACAGGGCTCATGATTCTGATCCAACCCCAGAAACCAGTGTAGACTTTGTTGGCCCTCTGCCATGCACCCTATGTGGAAATGCCTTCTTTCTTGTTTTTGTTGATTACTTTCAAAATGGGTGGAGATAAACGCTGTGAGGGAAACCACAGCCCAAGAGGCAGAGGTTCAATTTCTCAGTGAAGTCCTTGCACGGCAT
Organism: Brachyalestes nurse; assembly: GCA_037974405.1. Lineage (NCBI taxonomy): Eukaryota > Metazoa > Chordata > Actinopteri > Characiformes > Alestidae > Brachyalestes > Brachyalestes nurse. Next base: position 6,084,183 of record JBBPCY010000109.1, read on the forward strand.
GGTGCCTCCAAGTATCTCATCTCTGACTGAGGCACTCCTTTCATAAGCGAGCTTTTTAAACATGTGTCTACTCTTGGGTACATAGACTCACTACTGCCTACCACCCACAGACTAATGTGAGTGAGGGGGTGAACAGAACACTGAAGATGGCCATTTGTGCTTTATGTTTGAGACAAGCACACTTCCTGGGATAAATACCTCCCCCAGATGTGTTTTGCCCTGCAAACTGCTTCACATGAAAGTACTGGCTTTAGCCAATCAGTGATGCTGTAGGAGAGGGAGAGGGCGACCCCTCTTGACCTCATCACTCAACCAACACCTGATGGCACTGATGAGCCAGGAGCGCTCTTTCTTAAAAGTATGAGGGCTTTACTGCAAGAGGCACATGCACGTGCCAGGGTTATGCTGCATGCTAGCTATGAGCATCATACAGTACTGTGATGAGACGCCGTCCTTCGTCATATCATACTGATTACCTTGTCATCCCATCGCAGATTTTACCATATCCTCCTGAGACCTGGCCACTCATGTATGTCCTTTATAATGGACATTTTGTTCACCTGTAGCTTCCTTAAGTATTCAGAGTTACCCCATAAAGCCCTATAGTATTCTGTAGAGGACATCCTTGGCTTTCCAGTGATGAGTCATGTGATGGGTCTGCATGCTGGGAACAAGGACTGCAATGGCAAGACATACATGAGGTGCACCAAATGCTAAATGTTCTTCTGCATTACCAAAAAGAGAACATGTGTCCAGGACTATCACACCTAAAATGTCCAGAGGATGTTCTATGACTTATAATTCACTGTTGAACTAAAATACGTTTCCTTGTCCTTACAAGCAATAAGCAACAGAAGAATGATACAGGATTTTATTGTTTTGATCAAATTTAATGTGTTCTTGGGTTAATATCACTTTTTTATTTTCTAAATTCAGTTCTATTATCACACGGAATCCGTCCTGTTGTCCTCTACAGTGGACGTGCTGGGAAATTAAAATAAAAAATATATTCAAAGAAATTTAAATTGTAACCAGAAACTCTCAGAGGTCAGCTACCGACTTGCCCAAGTTGATAATGGTGACAATGCTGGTGTCATTCATGTCGTTAATATCCTGCCATTTCATACATAGGACACTGCTGCCAAAAACAGGTCTGCTGCAAACGGCTTCAGGTATCAAATTACGATGGTGGCTGAGTCTGAAACTAGTTCTGAGGGTTGCCCTGAGAGTCAGGAGCTGACAAGTTACCCAAGAGTTCTTTTGACTTTCACCCTGACAAAAATTCATATCACAGCTGTGATACCACATAGTGCACACAAAATAATAGACCATGACTGACTATGACTCTGTTCCTAACTCAGTATAGCTTCAGACCACGAAAGGTTTCCAGCATTACTTTAGAGTGGTCATCCCGTAGGTGGACAAACCCATTCCACACTGAGAAACTTGACCTGAAGTAAGGGGTGAAAAGGTTGTTTGTTCTGGGGAAAGAAATGGTCAAATGTGTACCAAATGTTTTGGTTATGGTACATTAATATCTTTTTTGTCATTTTTTGTTCATGCGAAATGTAAAATGTTCAGGAGTTATTGTTGCATTAGCATATGGTAATAGATTTGTTTCTGTTCTGTTTCCTGTTTTTTAAAAAATGTTTGCATGGTTTGCAACTGGTATATTTTGTCATTTAAATGACCCCGTAAGAATGTATTAAGCCACACCCTAGTGGTCAAGCTGTATCAGTCTGTGTTGGACTGTGAGAGTGGAGCAGCCATTTTACATGTATGTAAGCCACTGTATACTTTCTTCGATAATGCTGGATGCTCCAGATCTTCTGTACAGCTCCACAGATCTGATCTATGTCATGGTGATGAACGGTGCATGAATTCCATCAGAGCAGGAACTAGATTGTCCTGAACCTGACTCAACAGTAACATACGTCTTCCTGAAGGTCTTTCTTTTGACCTGTCTGACCCCAACATGAATTTCAAACCTCCAGCCTTCAACAGCCTGCACAATCCATGTCTCAAGAAATATGTAAGAAAGTTTGTCATGCTGAAACAGACCGGTAGAGTTCCATAGAGCATCACCGTCTCAAATAAACAAATGGGCCGCTGTGGGTGTAGGTTTTCATTCCAACCAAGCAGGAGGCACACCTGATTCCACCTCTGTAATCAGCTGGTCTTGGTTTTCAGGTGTGGCTTCTTTTTTGGTTGGAGCGAAAACCTGCACCCCTGGACACCCCTGCTCCAGAGCATGTGAACTTGCTGTTTCTGTCATTGACGGAGTTCTGCGTTGCGCCTCTGATCCGAAGGGGGCGATGATGCGCTCTCCTGGTCTGCTGGAGGAAGAGAAATGAGAAAGAAAAGAAAAAGAAAGCATACAAACAGTAATAAGATGGAGAGTGAGGTAGATGTAACGCTAGAGTTCGGAAGCTTCGGAAACTTTAAATGTAGGTTTTTTCCTCACTTATGCATGTGGTTGTAGGCTGGGTTGCTTAATTAATTAGAGAGACGAGGAACTGTTCAGAGCACAGGAAGAAACTCCCACTTGTGGGCATCAGTGTGTTCAGTAACTCTCAGAACCAGCAGGAGGGATGCTGTCTGTATCTCTTGTCATCACTGTCAGTCTCAGTTACTTGATGGCCAACGTTTTCGCGATCTAGATGACTGTTGCACTGATCCACTTTTTGGAAGCACCAAACCAAACCCCTGACCTCCAGTTTTTTGCACGATTAAATCATTAAGGTGTAAACAGTGTAATTGGAACCGAGAAACTGGTAGAAGGAACCAGACGTCTGAATAGTTCAGTGCCTCTAAAACTGTCTCATAATGTTAGAATGATCAACGTTGCATACACTATATGGACAAAAGTATTGAGACACCTGTTTTTCAGGGTTGGGCTTACTTCCCTTACTTCCAGTGAAGGGCAATCTTAATGCTTCGGCATACCAAGATATTTTAGACAACACCATGCTTCCAAATAAGTGGACACAGTTTGGGGAAGAACATTTTGTATTCCAGCATGACTGTGCACCAGGGCACAAAGCAATGGTCCATAAAGACATGGATGGGTTCGTTGTGGAAGAACTAGGCCTGCACAGAACCTTGACCTCAACACCATCCAACACCTTTGGCATCAACTGGAACGAAGATTGTGAGCCAGGCCTTCTCGTCCAGCATCAGTGTCTGACCTCATAAATGTTCCACAGAATAAATGGGCAAACATTTCCCAGAGAAACACTCTTTTAAGAAGAGTGGAAGCTGTTATAGCATAATAAAATCTATGTATTTGAATCGAATGTCATTAAAAGTCCCTGCTGGTGTAATGGTCAGGTCCCAATACTTTTGTCCGTATAGTGTTTAAAAGGACAGAGGGGGTAGTAAATTAATTTATATTTGCACTGGGGGTGTTGTAGCCAGTGTTTCCATTCACTGTAAAGAAATTTTCACACCACTGAATGACTGCTTACATATGAATAAGTGATTAAAAAAAAATATAGAATTCCTCTTTAAACCAAATGTTCCTGGTCGGACATGGTGTTTTATTTTTGGTGAAAAGATAATATGTAAGTCTCTTCATTTAATAAACAATTCATACTTAAAACGTCCTATTTTGTAGTGATATCAGCAAATTATATTTCACACGTCTGGAATCAAGAGAGCTAGAACTTTTCTTGGGCATTTGAGTGAAAAAAGTGTCTAGGTTCATCACAAGTGTTGGCACTGGTGTTTGAAGACTTAGGTCTGCTTTTAGGGACGGATGCCAACACAGCAGACCTCATTGTGTGGCGCGTTAGCAACAGAAGCTTATTCACGGGCAAGAGGAATACAGCCTTGAAAGCTTTCGAGTGAGTAACCTTGTAGTAGGTGGTTCAGGTTTTTTTCTTCGGTTTATTGGCAATATAGATAAAACAATGATTTCTGATTCCACAGACAGTTTGTCAAGGAGAAACAGCTGGAGGGCAAGGTGACAGCAGGATGGGTGAAAAAGAAATGGGAGAACCTAAGGCAGAAATATAAGGTAAGTTCACATACTCCATTATATGGACTTGCAATTGAACCTGGATTGGTTTTTGAATTGTCTGGTCCAGCGGTTTTTACCTCCACTTCTGGAGCACCTGTGCCCTTCACAGTTTTGGTGTTCCCAGCTCCAACACACATGATCCAGCTCACAAAGGGTTTGGTAATTACCTGATAAGCTGGATAAGGGCAAGACATACAAGAGGTTCCCATGACTGGAGCTTAATTTCATCCCATGATAAGAATACTTCTATACGTAATGAAGTTCCGTTGCTTTCTTTCAGGACATTAAAAGCCTGTCCCTGTTCGGAGGAGACCCATCCACTTCTCCATGGAAGTGGTACGAATTTATGGATCAGACTTTGGGCAGCGAGATCACCATCACTCCCCCCATTCTCTCCGGTCAATCCAGTGTCTCCGCCCCTTTTGGTTCACCTGTTCTGGTGTCCTCCTCAGCTCAAGAAACTACCCCCATTAAGAGGAGAAGGGAGCAGTGCTTGATTACAGCTCTGCATGAGCTGGAGAGGAGGCAGGAGGAGCGAGAGAGGCGGGAGGCCGAGAGGCAGGATGAGAGAGAAAGGAGGGCAGCGGCGAGAGAGGAGGAAAGGGAAAGACGAGCTGTGGAGAGAGAAGAGGAGAGAGAAAAGCAGACACTGGAGAGGGAGAGGAGGAGGGAACAAGAAATGATCACGAGACAGGGGCAATGGGAGAGGGAGCTGCTGGCGAGAGAGGAGAGGAGAGAGAAGGAATACAGAGAAAGGGAAGAGCGGAGAGATAGAGAAGCTGCAGCAAGGGAGGACAGGCTTTTTAAGCTCCTGGAAACAATCATGGCCAAAAAGTAAAATGCATTGCATACTCATCCTTGTTCACCCTCAAGAACTGTTTGGTTCCTACCAATAAACCTTTCTTTGTTTTTTAGCTCTTCTCATTTGCATGTACTTTCACCAGAGCTTATTTTTGTGGTATGGCAAGTATGTATGGCAAGTAGAGCTGCAATCAGGTCTGAAAGGTGTGAGCCCAAATACAGCCTAAGAACTTTCTGACCAACTCGCTGCACCCAAAACTCACTCAAACTCACTCAAACATATCATGTAACAACAATAACAGCTGACATTAGACCATGAATAAGAAACTATTGAAAAAATAATGAAATAATCAGCTTTCCAAATTATGTATTAAATTTTGCTTTCTACTCATCAAGCAATGCTTTAGTACAACATCCAAATCATGTTTTGGCTGGATAATCTTGCATAACATGCTGTTGGCACACTGTGTGGTGCTGACAAAGCAAAAGGTTAACTTGTTTCTTCACATGGCCCAACAAAAAGACTGCACTAAACTGTACTTTCCTGAATTGATTTCCTATTTTATCTCCCACACATTTATTTGCTCACAAGCATCAGCCTTATGGAACAAAATTCTGTCAAGTTGGAGTGGATTACTCCAGGCAAGATCAAACTTTTAAATAGAGGATGGAGACAAAACTAAAGCAAGAGAACCCAAACAAGAACCTGATGCATAGCAGCAAAACAGCACCCAGACCTGCAAAGCAGTAAAGCCCAGGGGTTCACACAAATATTACAAGAATACTAGACATCCAATCAACATCCTAAGACATATTGACATTTTTGTTAAGACGTGTTTTGAAGGCATGTTATAGGGTATCGCCATTTGTTGGAAAAATGGACCTTTCCAGATTTGGGTTGGATTACATATTTTATTATTGCACAAGTCCAACAAATAGCAGCACATTAAAACAGACAAGAAAACAGCAGGCGCACAAAACACTGCACATTTGCACTCGCTAACAGTGGCATATATTGTCAATCTCTCTGTCTCCTCAGGCACCTCGCTACAGTATGGTACATTGTTCATTTACATGGTGTATTTAGATTAAAAGGTTTCCTCTTTGGCCAAGAATCTGAGTTTCTGTCAGTGAGCAGAATGTTCAATTCCATTCCTTTATATATAACATTTTATAATAACTTACCTAAATTAATTTGTATCAGCACTTACTCTTTTCAGATAAATATCTGACCTAGATCTCTGCTTCACATTTAGGCTCCTTTTGGACATGTTCACAAACAAGACCTATTCTTGTGTTTAATTATACTGATGGTGAGGTTCCTCTTTCAAAATAATACTAGAAAAACAATTCTGTTGGCCAGTTTCCCAAACATGGATTAAGCTTAGTTTCAGACAAAACTGCAGTACCAATGCTGAATCATTGGAAGTTATTTGTAGTCAAAGATTAGCCCTAATCTGGGTCTGAGAAACTGTATACATATATATTTTTGATTTAAAATATACATTTTATTATTCACTTTACATATACCTATTTTAATATTATTCAAAATATTAATATAACATTAAATTCAACTTATAATCTATACTATATATAATGGCATGAAACACTTAGGCTAATATTAAATTTATTACATCTTTTTTTTTTTCCTCAGTGCTGCATCAATGTTTAAAGCAAGCTGGTTCACATCAACTTCATAAATATAGGTATACAAATAGATCACTGTTTTGTCTATAGGTTGAAAGACATTTCCTTATGAGGTCAGACAAATGGGGGCAATACATTACTACAGAAACACTGCATAAAATGTTTTAAATCCCCTGCATTATCCTAAATAAGGTTGCAATGAGGCAGTGTATGCAGGTCAAACAAGGCTGACCTATGCATATACACTAGTATACATACTTTTAGTCTTGAGCATAGTTTCTTTAAGATGTCCCTTGAGCTAAGAGCAGCTTTCCCCAACATTATCCACTAGAAAAATGGTTTAGATGTGTTTCTTTACAGTGAGTGGGGAGCTATGGCTTTGATATGTTCAGACGTGGGATTCATCCAGGTCCAAGTCTACAGGGGAGAGGGGTAGAGGGGACAGAGAGTGAGGTGTGAGCAGAGAGGTGAGTAGGGGGTTCTCTGTGCCCTGGTCCTCACCCATCTGGAGCGAGGTATCTGTGTTCTGTAGGAGCCCTGACGTCTCCTCGTCTTCCGGGCTCTCCCGGATCTGAGACGCTGCCAGCCTAACCGGGGTACTCAAAACTGGAAGAGGGGGAGGGAGGGGAGAGCAGGATCTGGAGGCTGGAGTGGAGGAGGGTGTTGGAGACAGACTGCTTCGAACACTGCCCTGCTCTCGCTTCTCTTTACCTTTACCCAGAGGTGAGGGCTGGAAAGGTAGAGAAGATATAGAATGTATATATCAAGCATACTTTGACATGAATATTTTTAAATTATTTTTCTTTTTGTTGATGAAATGACAGTTTTTAATGCCTTTACTCAACTTGCTAGGAAAAGACAGACAACACTCAAGATGAAGCGCTGAAGATGAACTCACCTGTGGCCGGCCTGGGCTGAGCTGATCAGCTTTGATGGTAGGTGATGGAGTCTCGGAGGCAGCAGTGGTTAAAGGTGAAGCCCTGCCATGGCTTAATCTCCTGGCCTCAGTCACACCAGGCAGCCCAGGACTGGGTGTAGGTATGGGTGTAGCAGATGGAGACTTTCCAGCAGCTTCCTGCTGAGTCTCAGTGAAAGTGACTGACCTCTTCTGGTCGGTATGTGCTTACGAAAGAGACAGACTTATTTAATAGGACATACACTCAACAAAAATATAAACGCAACACCTTTGTTTCTGCTCCGATTTTTCATGAGATGGACTTAAAGATCTA
>JBBPCY010000109.1:6091980-6122128 GCA_037974405.1 Brachyalestes nurse
AATTTTTCAGATGGGGTAATGTGTTAGGGTAACAGGACTGAGTGAAAACCTAGGGACACAACTAAAATGTGTATTTTAACTTAAATATTATGGTTTTCTTATGAAAATGTTTTTTTCAAAGCGTTGAAGGGATTTGAAGTCACACAACAATGCAAAAAAACAAATGCTATTTTTTCAGTGTTCTAGGTAGTTTTTTATTAATGTTTTGAATTATATAGCTTAAATGTGCAATTAGGTCAATGTACAATACACTATGCTTAATAATACAATGTATTTTACAATTATTTTTTTGTGCACATTTATAAATGTAATTTCATGGGGACGGAAATGGCACCCATTTGGTGGAATGGCTCATTATCAGATTATGGTCTAATTTACAGATATCTAATTTAACCATAATTATTCGAAACCAACTTTCAAAAGAGTGGACATCATGAATGTTATAATTCCTTTTAGGTAATCCCCAATTAGCACTTTCCACAAATGCTTCTGTTCTTAAGTTTTAGTGAAAATCGGGAAATCTCTTGATTCTACTCTGGGCACATGGCTGTAATTTACGACCTTTGCCTAAGCATAGGTGGATGAATGTCATAATTATTACCAGCTGTTATATCTGGTTAAAACAAGACCAAGCATGGCCAGTCTATCTTCAAAAGTTCTAGAGTTGTGTTTTTTTTGTCTAAAAACACAATGGTCTTGGGATTACAAGTATCACCACTTAGAAGAATTAACGTTGGGGTTTCACTGGATAATTATCACAGAAGACAAAATTTACAGAACAAGTGGGTCATTCCGTGGAATCGGTACATTTTGCCTCCCAGAGAAATAATCTGTCATAAAATCACTATAATACCAGATACATGCATAATTTGAAAACATAACATTAGTATGTCTTCTATCATCAATACAACCTCAAGATTAAGTAAATTAAATATTATTGTCAATGGTTACATTTGCATTTATGTTGATAGGGCAGGGATTTTGGCCTTTCCCTCACTATGAAAGTTATTTTTCAGCAGGTCTTCTTAGTGAATTGTTGGAAAAATGAAAAGATTTTCACATTTGTATATTGTTCTAAATCTCATTGTTAGGCAATGTGTTTAGCATGAACACATGTCATCTCTATAAAAATTAAATCATTTTATCAGTGTCCCCTGAATTCAAATCAACCCTGTTACTAACACACAAAAACCCTGTAAAATAATGGCACATTCCAGCAGTGACATAATTTACAGGAAGTTACATAATTACCATGCAGAGGATTTCCAACATTTAAAACACAAGTATGTTTCTCTCTTCTATAATGTAGAATTTTGTTGTTTTATGAGATTGTTGGGGGTAGGGAGATCATACTGTGTCATTCCTGTTACCAATTTTTAACATTAATTAAAATAATATTTTTTGTATCTTGATATTTACCATATCTATAAGCAATATCATTTCAAACTGTATGACATATGCTCTTGTGACCTTGAACATTAGCTAACTAGAGGCAAATTAGCTTGAAATCGTCAACCCTGTTACTGTCATTCTTGTTACTTTATGATGTCATATCATAAAATATAATACAATAAATAAAATAAATAGCCTGAGATGGCACCATAAACTTTTTGTCACTTTAGGATGTCTTCTTTCCAGAAATATTTAAAAAAATTGAAGAAAAAATTATTTTATATTTAAAATTTTCAAAGTTGAAAATGTACCGATTTTGTGGAATGACCCAAAAATAAACTCAATCTTACATTGAAAAAAGTGAAAAAAATGCAGTGATGAGTTAGTTGAAGAAAGGTCATTTGGAGTCATTCATTTTAGATCCATCATATTTTTCAGAATGTTTCTATAAAATAAGATCTATTAAACCTCACGTTGATACGGCATTGGTACTGCAGGCGTAACTTTAGGAGAACTGCAACTTGAATTTTTATGGCTCTGAAATTTCTTGCAATTTGAAGTGCTGTAGAAGTGTGAAGATTAATCAATATACAAACATACACACCATTCTCATCAAAACAGTGACATTGATATGGTAGTAGAATGGTATCATACATAACTCTGGTACACTGCAAATGAAGAGCATGGAGATGAACTCAAACTGTGTCAAGAGAGCTACATTACCATCACTACACCAGCAGAGAGGAGACAGGTGAACAGAGGGAGAATACAGTGTGACATCAGGTAGTATAAATCATATTACATAAAAAATCATTGTTCTGTGTTGGGTATGATGGGATACTTTTGCTCCTTTGGAACCATAGCCTGCCAGGCTTGTGGGCAGCTTGTGGTCTGATAGTTAGGAGATTGCCCCTGCAATCTAAAGGCTATAGGTTTGAATCCCAGTACTGCCAGTGGCACCACTGAGGTGCCCTTGAAGAGGGTACAGTGCCTGGGCACAGTTGTCGGTAGCCCACTGCTTCATAAATAGGTAAAATGCAGATAACTTATTTAATCAGTTACAAAGACGTCATTCAGAGTTGCTTGGTGTGAAGGGTGATTGTAGAGAAATTTACAATTTCTTTTTGATGATAAGGACCAGGATTCGTGATTTGTCTACAATATTATGGAATCATAATGTTAGGCTTAACATCATGATGACTGTTAGTCATTGTCTATCACCCAGACCCTAGTCTAAATGGCTATATTTATATCTTAATGATTCATTTATACTTGTATGTATTGTTTAAAAAAAACCCAATGAATTCCCCTTAAAATAAATGTTCTTTAAATGATTTAAATGAGTTCCTGCTCTATCTTTCTTCCATTCTCTGTCACTTTTTCTACACAATTGTCCTGTTTTCCCTTTTTCTCCCTTCTTTGCTCTTAGTTCAGGGCCCAAATACTGTGTCCATGGCAACTATCTTGGAAAATAACCCAGAGACAGCTTAGGCATTACTCCCCTAAAATCTTTCTGTCTGTGTGTTTCAATCCATCTACCCCTTTCCAGCAAGCCAGTGCTTTCACAGAAGTCATCACCATTAAACCCCCCTGCCAAAGCTAAATAGATAACCATAGCAACCTATTTGAAGCACTGTGGCTAATGGTATATAATAATAGGCACTGAAATTGTGCTGGCCAAAAGACGCACCCTTTGCTTTTCACGGTCTGACTGCATGCAATTTCCCTGGCTCATGCTTCTCATCAGCCTTTTTCTTGTTTATTTTTTTCTGAACAGTTCGTTTGATACATACTTGTAAGCACACTTAAACAGAAGAACACTCCATACTTTCATTAAGTAACACAAGTGGATTGGATACGGAAAGAATGAATATGGGTAAATATATATATGTGAAAATATTCACATGTGCATGTGAAAGAGATTTTTTTGCATTTTAATTATTCTAATTAGGTAAATGTCGCTTTTGTTTTGTCATCTGACTTTGGTGTGGATGGATGGGGGTGGGTGAGTGGAAGGTGCTGTACATAAAGTATCTATTGGACATAATGGGGCCAAGCAAGCACACCCACACTATTAGGGTACGGTACTAAATAGAAGCAAGCACCCAGAACCAGAAGAGTGTAAATAGCTCTGTTTCTTTTCTTTCTCTTTCTATCTTTCCTTCTGTCTTGCTCCAGGCTATACAGTAATCCCTTCCCATTGGGGGAAATACAACTGAACATCAAGTATTTAGGTTTGATGAACTGAAAAAGACAAGTGGTGACAGAAAAGGGGTAATGATGGTAGCTGCACTGTGAACCTGCAGAAACACAGAAAAGTAACACTAATCTAACAATAATAATCTCACCCCTGACTGTGTCTCCTGTTCTACATCAAGCAAGACACTGTTTTCATTCATCCTCTGTTATATAAGCCAAAATAAATCAAAAATAATATTTATGTAAGCTAAATTAGCAAACATGCACAGTCAGGCCACGAATATTTGAACACTGATGAACGTAATTGCTATTTTAACTCGGATAAATTCGCAATAAAATGTTTGAGCTTTATTTTTCATGGCTCCACAAGTGATCTTGCTTGTCATTTGCACAGTGCACACTTAACCTGTGTTGCTTCTTGAATCTTATGTCCTCTAGTGTACACTGAATGAATACAGCAAATGCTACTAAGACTACAACAAACAAAAATGACCTCAAAGTCAAACACAGATTCAGTCGCAATAGATTAAAGATAATCACTTTCAAGAAAAAAGCTGCAAAATAATATGAAATACAAATGAAAGCCAAATTTACATATGATGTATGAGAAGGGATTTGGACCAGATCTGGTGCACAGTTTACTGGTTGGAAAAAACCAGCTGAGCTCTTTATATGAAACCAAGGCTTTTTAGCTTTTCACCCTTTATAAATCCCAGATAAAAAGAGAGAGGAGATGCAGATAAAGAGAGTGGGAATGGAGGCAGGGAAGAGCTATTAATGGTGTTTCCTTTCTTTCATTTGTGGGATTGCAGCTGTAGTTGCTGATAAGAATGGAAGCGTTAGAGTGTGATTATCTGTTATCAGGTGCAGGGGGTATAGGTATGATAACGGTGGGGTGAAGGGGTGGGGGGGTGGACGGGGGGTGTAAGAATGTCAGTGGTCTGTGTGCCGTGTGTGGTGACGGATGGCTTGACGGTTGGAAAAAAACGCTACCCCCATTGAGAGCAGACTGTGAAGCAATCACAATTCTGCCATGCGTGTGTGTGTGTGTGTGCGCACTTGTACTCACGTGTGTGTGCGTTTGATGTACTCACATCGAGGGAGACAAAAGGCTGAAAAAATGCTAGCTATTACAACCAGTGAAAAGCCACTAAAGCCCCTAAATTACCCCAAATTATCCTGCCATACCTGACCCCCCTCCAAAAAAAAAACCCAGCAAGGGGACTAAGAGACAAAGAGTGCAACACACAAAGAAATAGTGAATCCTGGAAATGGAGATTTTACACTGTGTTGTAGATTTATTCTAAAATGTTGACTCCAGAACAATGCCCTGCTTGCCTAAACGCTCAGCACACAACATCATTTTAGTCTTAAAAATAATAGACTCTTTAAACAGACTCTTTATCAATAAATAATTTTTCCAACAGTGTGATGTTCACCATACCCCTAATAAGGATATAATCTGCAGGGGGAAAAGCTAGTTTTTTTCTTAGATCCTTAACATTTCCTTATATCATACCCCCCCAACCTCAAGGTGGGGAAAAGATCTTAAACTATTTAAATATATTGTGAAAATCATGCAGACATGTGGACGCTGTCCATGTTTATCAATGCATGGTGGGTTGATAATGTCAAATGGCTGCATGTTTTGGCACAAATAGATTTTTTTTTACTTTTTCCCATGAATATGCTGCGATAATAGAAAGCCTGGTCTGCTTTGCAGTGCTGTTTTATTCAGACTGAACATAATGCGATGTCCAAGCGGAGGGAAAATCTCAAGACCCCTGACGGCAGTATTTTCAAATAGGATAATGTCTGATTCTGGCCTCAGTGACCCAGTACTCACTCCAGACTGAATGGTCAGTTCTTAAAGTGAAATGGCCCCTTATACTCATGTGTGGACAGTGTGAAATTCCTTCTCTGTATTTAAACCATTCACTAAGTGAAGCATTGGGCTGCCAGGGAGCTGTGTGTGGGGACGGTACCTTGCTCATGGGTACCTCAGTGGTGCCACTAGCAGTGCTAGGATTCAAACTCACAACCTTCTGACCCACAACCAAAATAAGAACCTACATGTAGCGGGATTTTTCCATTTCTATAATGAGTAGTTTGTTTTTACGTGATATTTTAACAGTATAAGGATAAAACATTCTATAAGTTAAAGCTGTAAAAATAAAAACACTTTAAACCGTGAATTTTGTGAAGTGGCATCCGCCATATTCTGTGGAGTGGTCAAGTGGGACAACAGCATCTCAGCTAATGACTGGAATGGGATGCCCTCTTGAGCCAGTGGAAATGATGGAAGAAAGGAGAATGATGCTCAGCTATCTTCCCCCAGGGAGAACAAATCCCACCCCTTGCAGGACACTCTGACCGCACTTGGGAGCTCCTTCAATGACAGGCTGTTCACCCACGGTGTGATAATACAACAGATCTTTTCTCCCTGCTGCTGTCACTGATGTAAAACAACAGTTCTGGGAGGTTGAAATGTTTATTTATCCTTCTTACCTATTATTGTAAATATAATATTTTGCATTTTCATATCTGGAAGAATATTATTACGATACCATTTTCTAAACTCCTCTCGTCTTGTCTGCCTGCCTCACCCCTATCATTGACTGACATACCATTAAAGGCATTGAGTTACAATTTAGCTAACCAACATTAGCCAGGATTTTCCAGCTTCGAATGCTTATTTGTTTTCATATGAAGTCTCAAGTGAACAATAAATGTTTTACAGGTGCCATAATCAGTGTTATTCACCATTTCTATATCAGTGTGTGTGTGTGTGTGCGCAAAACTCAGCTTTTACACATTGATACTGCAAAAAAGTAAAAAAGTTCAAATATATGTGTTAAAAGGCTTGAGTATAACTTACATAAATTGTGCACAGGAAAGACTAATAAATGAACAGCAGCAAAAAGCAGAAAATTAATTTTAAGAGCATGAGAATAGCATCCTTAGAATAGCAATGGTCTTCTGTCACCGGCCTCTGACTTAAAGAAAGTTTGTTGGATGGAACAGCTTTTAAAGATGAAATGGACAGTATACTGTATGCTACATCTTTAGTGTAACTAAAGGATTACAGCATTGCATGAACACTCAGGGCAAAGATGTTGTGAGTCCCTGAAGCGGTTTTACAATGTCTGTGACAATAAAGAATATATCAATAAATTCTCCTGGGAAAGTCCCAATGTTACTTTTGGTTATCAGTCTTGGGGTCATGATTCTATTCTATGATTCCAGTTTTTTCTATGACAAAATTTCCTTCTGATCATCTGAGCGTGATTGAATCAGTAGAGGAAACATTGGATCAGTGCTCAGTGCTCAATTTTATCCATTCCTGGTGACAACTGTTGATTTAGACATGCACCATATCAACACTGTAATTTGCTAGCTTTTGGGGGCAATCAAATAATTACTTACAACAAGGTTGTTGTTGCTGCATTATTCTGTGATTTTCATACATAAAATAAAACGGATACAATAAAGTCTTTGAAATTCACATTTTATGGGGTAGGATACCCATGCTCTGTGTGTTTCTGAGATCACAGGTTTGGCAAGTTTGATAAGAAAGAGGTGTAAAAAGGAAAATTGTACTTGAATGCAGGTGACTGATTTGGCCATGCATAGGGTCATCTGGTGGAAGTGTGGAGTAATGAGAACTGCAGGGCAGAGAGGTCTGTATGGTACAGGCCATCTGTGGAAGCGTCTCTCCTCTTCTCTTCTGGCAGGGTGCTTTTTAAGTTGCCTTTAGTGAGCCAAAAGTGGCTGCAGCTGGAGGCAATTAGCAGCAAGCAGCCCAGCAGCAATTCAGAGCCCCTCCCCTCAGAGATGCTGTCTGTGATGGTTTACAAAATGGTGTCGCAGGGATACTGGACACTGTCTGTTTTACTGAATAACACGGGCCAGCTAGTCTGGGATGAGGAATACTGCTACCAACAGTGTGGTATTACAGAAAACATCAGTTGCATTAAACACATTAAAAGAGGCTTATGGAGATTATGGAGACTCACCTTTAGAGTTTTGACAGTTTTGGTAACATATTCATATCTATATACAAAAAGCCAAATTAAAATACCTACTATTAATACACATGGAGTGGTAGTAGCCTTGTCGGTAAAACACTTGCCTGTGAACCAGATGACCTAAAGTCGCAGGTTCGAACCAACACTACCATTGTATCCTTGAGCAAGATACTTAACCCTTGGTTGCTCCAGGGGGATTTTCCCTGTAACTAATGATTGTCAGTAAAATACCCCTTTACACAAAATTAGGGGATTAGCATCAATGTGATGTCCATTCAGAAGTCGTTTAAAAGTCTTACTCTATTTAAATGATGCCTGTTGGCTACATCATTAGATGAGGGTCGCTCTTTTTGTCAGGTTATATGAGTCCAATAGTGCTACACTTTATTTCGACAGCCTTTTAACACTGTTCCAGTGTACCTCAAATGAGCCGTTCCAAATGAACAATCCATGAAAGCTTTATTAAAATTAATCTGAAGCATATATCATTTTACTCATCATTACATTTTGGGGTCAGCTTTCTGATTGCTGAGATTCTGAGTATTTTGTACATTTGCTTGTGGTGAATCCATGCAAAAAAGCAAAAAACAAGGTGGTCAAAATGCCTCCACCCTTGCTGTTTATGGCCACTCAGTGACGGCACTTCAAATGCACGTGACCATGACCACAGTGGTGTAAAGTCTGATTCATCTACTCAGGTAAAATATACTATAATGTTGTATTTTTAATGCATTATGCTAATATATATATATAGGTTTTGGGACACACCTATTTTTCAGGGTTTGGGCTGTGCCCCTTACTTCCAGTGAAGGAGAATCTTAACGCTTCAGCACACCAAGACATTTTGGACAATGCCATGTTTCCAACTTTGTGGACACAGTTTGGGGAAAAACCTTTTCTATTCCAGCATGACTGTGTCCCAGTTCACAAAGCAAGCTCCATAAAGACATGGCTGGATGAGTTTGGTGTAGAAGAACTTGACTGGCCTGCATGTAGCCTCAACCCCACCCAACACCTTTGAGATTAACTGGAATGGAGATTGCAAGCCAGGTCATTTCATTCAGGATCAGTCCCTGACCTCATAAATGCTCTACAGAATGAATGGACACAAATTCCCACAGAAACTCCACTTGTGGAAAGTAGAAGCTGTTATAGCCGCAAAGGGGAAACACACTCTATATTAACATCTATGTATTTGAAAGAAATATCATTTTAGTATTTGGTGTAATGGTCAGGTGTTCCTATACTTTTGTCCAGTGTATATTTATGCCAAATATGTATATTTCTTGGTTAAATGAAATCCCAACACACTGTCAAAAAGCAATCTATGCCTGTGATTTATTACAGTGAGAAATAGATGCCAGCACCTGCCTGCAGCCTCTGGACATTTGAGCAGTTAAAGGCCTTTGACAACTCTGTATAGCCACGGACAATCAATGCTCTAGAACTCTGTGTTTTCATATTAGTTGCATTTCTGCCTCCGGTCAACATGCTGCCTCTGTGAAAGGCCAAGAGAGCTTAACATTCATGGCTTAACTGTCCCTCCTATTTCTGTTGTCAGAAAGATACAGAACAGTTCACTCACAGTTGACCTACATGAGAAGACCTGTGGAGGAGAGTAGGTGTTTTAAAGTGCACACAGGTTGCAATGTGGAACCCCTGCCAAACACATAGAAAGCAGAGATGTACCTCCTGCAGCTAAGCTATTCACAGTCAGCTGGAGAGAACAACCACCATCTGTGAAGGAATACTATCTTCCCCTTGTCTCTCTCTTTCCCTAACTCTTCTCATAGACTAGACCTCGAAAGCTTTTCATTCTTATTTACAGCATTTTTCACAACATGCATTCTCTCAGACCAGCTTGTCAGAGATGCAAGCCCAGACTACTAAAGAGCAAGCCAAAGAAAACAGCAAGTATTTCATGATAATAGTTCAACAAAACAAAGATTTCCATCAGAAAGCACACACATGCCCACACTTAACTCTACAGCTCACATACATGTGCTGCTTATTGATGTGTTTCTCTGGGGAGCAACACTAGCTAGAGGTGGAGAGGTAGGGTCATGTTCTCTTCTCGATTTATGTGTTAAGACCGCAGCACATAGATTTGTAGTGCTTGTCTAATTCTAATGATAAACTTCAGAAAATATATCTAAATGTTTAACTGTAGTGATTGCTTTTTTCATGTGCCATCAAGAAGGCATATCTTATCCATTTGCCGACCAAGTTTGTGATTAGAAGACCTGGTAAAGAAAAATCCCACTGATTCACCAGATCACCAGATCAGTCTTCAGGATGCAAGTGTGCAAAAGACTTAATGAACAGAAATAAAAAGGCCACACTGCAAGGTGCAAACCACAAGTTGGTCACAAACCTAAGATAAAGGGGCCTGCAGAACTCTGGAAAAAGGTCTTGCGGATAGATGAAACCAAGATTTACATATGTCAGAGTGATGACAAGTGCAAAGTATGGAGACAAAAAGGAACTGCCCAAGATCCATAGCATACCACCATATCTGTGAAACATGGTGGTGGCAGTGTTATGGGAGGTGTATAGAAACAACTTATCAGCTCAAGTTCCAGTAAATGCCCCTAAACTCATTGGACAGTGCTTCATCCTGCAGCAAGTCAGTGATCTCAAACATATTGAAAATCAGAAAACTGAAATCAGAATTTTTTCCAAGTACGTTTAATGTAGATCTGCACATATTTTTAACTGACATTAAAATCTTTCTTTCAAATTTATGATATCATAAGGACTGCCACCACATGATATTTTGGAGGACTTGAGAATTAGTGTGTTATGAACATTTTCACACTTTGAGAAGAACAAATCTAGTTCAGTGCTTGGGCAGTGTCTCACACATTGCCACAAAAATCAATAACGCTCTCACAGTATGGCTTTGAATTGTTCAGCAGGTGTCAGGAGTTTACAGAGTGTGGTTGTGTTTCAGACAATAATGGTTATTGATGTTCCAGATTTGTCGTATTTCACCTATGCTCACTCAATAGCACTTTCTTTATCTGCTTGGTCGCATTAAAATCCACAATAGAGCTGTTCAGAAACCTTTTGAGGGGCAGGTGCTCAAATGAAGGTAGTGGGGAAGGAGCTGTGGATAAACAGTGAGTGACCAAATTATTGTCAATGTTGAAAAATGTTGACCAAGAGAGGGGAATGAAAAAATGAACACACAAGTTTTTGTAGATGAGGAAACTACACTTGCCAAAATGGGGACAACCAAAGGAGCAGGTGCTTGAGGTGCTTTGGATTGTTATTCTGTTCTGAATCACATTTGTGCAATATACAACTCAACTGTTTAATCTGTGAACTGATTGAATGTTATTGAATGTTAATCTCTTTACCATATAATCTGCTGCTATTTTACTGCATTTATTTTAATGCATTAACACTAAGTCACTTTCATAAGTCATTTTGCCCTACTGATCTGCTGGCACAGTACACCAAACCTCTACAATCAATGTTCTTTGTAACACTAATGTTCTTGTCACTGTGTTGTACTATTGTTTATTGTTTATTTTTGATTATCTTATAACCTTTTATTCTTTCTTGTTGCACTGAGCATGCTAATGACACAAGAAGTTCTTTCTTCTTCTTCTTCCTCCTCTTGAGCACCTAAGATTCCCTACTCACCCGCCCCCATACGTGACTGTTCTGCACCCAAGGAACACCACAATGTGCAGCAGAAATCTTTTAGTCGTCCTACATGGAGAACATGAGGGCTTTGAATTTCAATGAGTCATTCAGTGGCCACTGCGATCGGACAATGTACGTGAATCTAAAGTGGCCTTATTAGAAATGGAGAGGGCAATGATACTAATTTCAGTCACGGATTGCTCACACAATGACTTTTTTCTTTTGCTGGGGCTTCACACACTCCAAGACACTGTTCTTTTATAAACACTTTGTCAGAAAATGTAACCTGACTGACAGCATATGATTTAAAGCACATCAACAAAATCAAATCAAAACACAATTATTTTCTTAAATTTCTTATGCTGCCGCACCATACACTCAAATGCAGCTGAACTTGAAATATCTCTGATGCTTATTTGCAATGAATGTCATGATTTTTAACTGGTATGTTTTGACCTCCTGAATTCAGAAAATCCTTGAACAAAAGCAATTAACTAGGATTGATGTGTAGAAGTGATCTTTGTTTTACAAAATACAAAAAGATAACACTAAGTAACAACACTAAGTTCTTAGATTTGGTTATTCACAGAGAATGCAGTACCTATACTAATGCCTCCGCACACACACAGACACATATTTGATATGTAAGGTATTATGATCCACTTGATATAATTTATGTCCTCAAATACATGTCTTTTCTGGTACAGATGATACACTTGATATCACACTTTATTTGTTAGTTGAACTGAATATTTCATATGTATGTTTAAAAGAGATAAGCATCTTGTTGCACTCTACATTCCTGTGTACTGCAATGACAACAAAGACATTCTAGATATTCTGTTCTATTCTATACATTTTTCTAAACAGTGCTAAAACACTATTATTATGTGCAATATCTTATTGTGTGCAATAATAGTCTTACCATGTGAATATCTCTATGTATGTCAATATTACTTCTGTTTACTGAACTCTATTACGTACAATAACATACACCTATAAGTAATTCACTTTACTGTAGTAAGTTATCTGTAGTATTAATACCTGGCATAATACCACAGTGTATTTCATACTGATAACGGTTTGTGATTCTGGTATTAGAATTTATTACTTTTTAAATTTGTAAAGAATTTCTCACAAAAACAAAGAGAGACAGAAACAAAGAGCAGGAAAAAATACTGCCCAAGTTTCACTTTATTATGCTTGGGATCTGTAGCTGTAAGGCCTTTGTAATGGAAACAGATTGGTGTGTTGATTGTGTAGGCCTCAGGCTCCTGGTCCCTGAGGACCAGCCCAGTTTACTGTGTGTTCAAAGGAAAGGGCTAAAAGGCAATTACAATGTTAATGTGTCCAGGCAGGGGGGAGACAAGCGGTCAGGTGATCTGGGGGGAACCTACAAGGTGATGGAGTGAATGGACTCCAGTCTGCTGAAATAATGATGTCTGGAGAACGCTGGCCACCAGAGAACAAGAAAATGGCACACAGAATCCTGACAAGCCAAGGCACAAGTATGATTACATATAGGTCATGCTAGAAAAAGCATGACTGTTGTGATAAAAAGAAATAAAGAGGAAGAGGGAGATTAAAGTTTGTGTGTGTGTGTGTGTGTGTGTGTGTGTGTGTGTGTGTGTGTGTGTGTGTGTGTGTGTGTGTGTGTGTGTGTGCGTGTGTGTGTGTGTGTGTGTGTGTGTGTGTGTATGCCATATTTTACTTGCTTCTATTTTTTCATACACAACATGAGACTTTGGATGGCGAAATATCTATTTCGCTGCTTAGGGCTTAGGTTTACATTTGAATATGAATATTCAGCTGCAGAATTACATTCAGTGGGCTGCGTTCGTAAAGATAATATTACACACGCAATACACATAGCACGGCAGGAGCAGCTTTATCAGGGCTAATATAAGCTGCATTTCTCCTGGGAGCGCATAATAGGCCATTAAACAGGCACATTAGGATAGATGAAAAGGTTTTTAAGTGGTTACCACAAGACCACCTGGATTTTACTCTCCTGGGTTTTTGAGTGCTTGAGTGTGTATTTGTGTGTATCAAAGCACAATTTGGCTCGAGGGGAGAGCTCTGTCTGAAAGGGTCTGGGATGTGAATGTTCTATTTCAGTCCCATCATCACTGGTGTACTTTATGTTAACACTGACAGTGGCTCTGCGGGCAGATTTCTAATTGTCAAGGTCAAAACGTTCCAACAGGGTCTGTAGGAACCTATGTTTTTGAAGATCAATAGCTACAAGAATATAATCGAATGTATGATTAAGACAAGTACCATTTACCTTTTTCTGTTTTCATTTCCACGAACAAAAAACTATTCAGAATGAATTAAATAAAAAACAAGGTAAAAAAATCTAGAACACACTTCATTCAGAAAAGCACTGAGACTTTTACTTGCTCAGAGAAAGAAAGAGAAAGAGAGATAGAGAGACAGAGACAGAAAGACAGAGAGAAACAGAGAACCCGATAGAGAGAGACAGAGAGAAAGAGTGTGTGAGAGAGAGACAGAGAGAGAACAAGAGAAACAGGAAAGCAAGAGAGAGAGAGAACGAGAAACGAGAAAGGTAGGAAAGAGAAAGAGAGGAGAAAGAAAAGAGAGAAAGAGAGGAGAGAGAGAGAGAGAGAGAGAGAGAGAGAGAGAGAGAGAGAGAGAGAGACAAAAGGAGGAGTTTTTTCTGATTTCATCTCCATGACTGCAAAATGCTTAACTCTTCAGACTGAATGAAATAAAAGCATGGTATTTTTTTTCTAGCACACTCCTCATTCAGAAGAGCGCTGAGATTTTTACTTGCTAATCAGCTCTGTAATGTAGATGTGATTGTAATGCAAATCGTAATGGATTCACAGAAAAGCCCTTGTGCACTGATTGGCTAGTTTAGTGGTGCCGTAGCCCCCAGAGACACGTGTCTTTTCAGTTTCTCTCTCTAATTGAAGCGTGTTATGTGTTATTTTCTGCTCTGCTGCCCTGTCGATGGGAGAAACCTTCCTAGTCGACCACTGGTTCCATTGAGGGGTGAAATTAGTTTCCTAAAAAACAGAAACAACGAAAGAAAATCATTACTTGATATCTGCCAAGAAAGGACAGAACGACCTTGTAGGTAAAATTAACAACATCTTTACAACAGCACAGCTCTGGGAAAGCAAGTTCTAATGTTTGTGTGTGTTCAACCCTGCCATGGAAATATGAAGTGAAATACATACATGAAGAGTCTGTCCTTGCCATTCTTGTCAAGATAATTAATGGCTAATGGCTCATCTTTCATACAGACAGGAAGGGACTGCACGACACTAGCTTAGCTAAAATTGACTAGAGGCCAACTCAGTCATGTGTGTAATGGGAAAAGCAGGATGCAGCAGCAGGGATGTGTGTGCGCGCGCGTGCGTGTGTGTGTGTGTATGTCCATGTGTGTGTGCGTGCGCGTGTGTATGTGCGTGTGTGTATGTGTGTGTCCGTATATGTGTTTGTATGTGTTTAGGAGGAGCGATCTAATTTGACTGACATTTCAGTCTCGAGCTATTCTATGTTCTTGTTATTTATCGAGAGGCAGTTGTGTAAAAGATCACAGATTTGAGATGTGTGAATAAATTCAACACTGAATGTCGAAAGACTGTATTCAGACAGTCCAGAGAGAATGACAGCGTCAACCTCTTGCAGTAACTGATTTGAGATCTCTCTCTGGGGAGAACGATGGTCCTGAAAACACATGGGGGCCTGTGTGCTGTGAAAGAGCTGATAAGATATTATGTGCCGAAAGGCCTCTTGGGAGAAATACCCTGACCTCTCATTGTCCCCCATAATCTCTCTGATGGCTAATAAACTGGTGAGTGGAGAGACATCAGTCCTGCACTACAGAACTGCTCTGTCACTTCAGTGTAACGCTTCACACACAGGCAACCCCTCTCTTCGCTCTCTTCCTTTCCTCTTTCTTTCTCTCTCACCCTCTCCTCGCCTTTCTCTCTCTCTTCTCTTTTCTCTCTCTCCCTCTCTCCTCCCTTTCTCTCTCTCTTTCTCTCCATCTCTCTCTCCTCTCTTTCTCTTTCTTTGTTTCCATCACACTGCGTGCGAAAAATGAGCTTTTTATGTTACCAAACAGGAGAGGGACAGAGAAAGGGCAAGAGTGGATTTACAGCAGCACTCAAACAGCAGATAGAGCTGATTATACTGCTCTGGTGATTTTAAAGCTCAGACGAGTTCACACGTCCTGTGTTTTACTATATATATAGCTATATATGTGTGTGTGTGTATGTGTGTGTGTGTGTGTGTGTGTTTGTTAACTATGTTAAACATGTTCATGTGAAATCACCTGAGAATACATTTACATTGACAAAATAAAGGAAGAACCACAATAACAACAACAACAACAACAACAATAATAATAATAATAATAATAATAATAATAATAATAATAATAATAATAGTAATTGGTTTGCTGAATGTTTATTTTTTATGATCTGTCATGCAGTCATCGTGAGTACGGTGTATTCCTACAGAGTGTTAAATCAGAGCAGTGGGAGTACAGAGAGGGTCTGCACTAAGCTGATAACGCCGCTGTGATTAACCTCCGAGCCCCCCGGGGAAAACTCACGGACTGATTCAGTCCTGAGAAACAAAAAACACAAACCCAGACCCACCGAAAAGAGGACAACTGTGTCAAGCAGAACTGCTTTAAATAGAAAATAACAGAAATAAATTCCCTTTTACAATTATTTTAGAAAGGTTTAAACAGTGCGCGCTCTACCATACATCATATAGCTTATGAATAATCGTTGAAACCTAAGACTGCTCCACGCCAACAAACGTAGCTTGAAAAAATTGGGCCGTTTTTGTAAATCTTTTTTTTTTGTTTTTTTACCAGAAGCCATGACAATCATATCAGCGATCTGAGAAATGTGTGGAATAATTTATTTTTCTCTAGTCCTTGTTTCTCTGCGCGTGGACCCTATAAATCGTTATGCCACAGACTTGTTTATTTTTTCGTCCTTCATTTCATAGGCCTGCAGGATTTGACTTTTGTTTTTCTGCTTTCACAGGAACCCTTCCATCAGATCACAGAAAACCCTCACAGCTAAACACAGCGTTAAAACTAGTGGTTGTAATAATTCTAATATAAATAAACATATATTAATTCTAATATAAATAATAATACTTTACTATACATAGTAAGATATTAGTTATATCTATATTTATACAGATATAAATATAGGCGGTGGGAAGATGTTAACATTTTTTTTCCTTATGATGCCGAAATTTACTTGTAGAGCTGCAATATATTTGCTTGTTTTGCAAAGTGTCGCACAACAAGCACAAAAACATCAAAATAAGCCTATTGTGAAGGTAAAGGAGTGCGTGTGTGTGTGTGAATTGGGGGGCGTGTGCGCGCGCTGCAGTGCAAAACTGCTCAATGTAAAAAAAAAAACACTGAAAAATCGTCTGCATATTTAAATTATACTGATCTATTTCTCAGATCCATACTAAACCTAAATTCAGCATTAAACGTGTAAAATTGGTTTTCATGATGAAACTCCATCGGATTGTAATCCGCGTCCACGAAATCAACCCAAAAAGGGGATCGAGGCCCGGTGGTCCTGACGTTAAAATCAGAATAAATGCCTGATTTTTTTCTTCTAAACGCCTGATGAGCTCTTCTTCATTCACTACAGAGCTTTTCAGTGATTTAAACACAGCGCAAAAAAACAAGACGGGTCCATGATTTTTAACCTCATATCCAACTACAAAGTCCAAAAACTAGGCTCTTAACGGGTTATAGAAACAGTGTCGTTTCCCAGTAGGGGGAAGAGCATCTTAGTCCGGTTCCGAAACTGTTGTAAGATCCCAAGTTCAGCCGGAGCCGAAGGGTCGCACGAGTCCTTTTTCTGGATTGCAGGTGCCCAAAGTTCAAACTGCGTCCTATAAAACAGCAAAACAATAAAATCTCGCTACTTGCTATATTTGCAGCAGAACATCTCCGAGGAGTTTCTGATCTGAGTGAACTCTGCTCCTCTGGTGTGTGTGTGGAGTTGAGAGTGACAGTAGTGGTTCTGTTTATACACGGGTCTATATAAAGAGGTGAAGTTATGCAGGGTTTGGAGATTCAGGCTGTCATTGGGTGCTGCAGAGGGAACATTGTGTCTGATGTGAAAGGGGGGAGGAGGATGGGACCCTGCAAGCGCCTCCCTCAGAAATGCACCAAATCTCTTTTTCTTTTTTCTTTTTTTTCTCCTATTGCGGGGTGGCTGGAGTTCCGGGCACGAGCTTTCCTGCGCGGCCGCGCGTCTTCGCATTGGCAAAGCTGGCGATGACACGCGCCTCCTCCTCCTCCTCCTCAGCATCCCCCGGCTCGCACTCACTGCACTGGCACCAGTGACGGCCCCCGAAAAACACGACCAGTGGACAACACAGAGGAAAAGGGAGAACCTACAGCAGGAGCGTTTTTACGCACGAGCAGAGCCGGTTTCATCAGTCACGCGCGCCCCGGGTCCTCAAAGGGAAAAAAGAAAAAAGGAGACGTGCGCGCACAGGCGCGATGCAGGCTCCAGGTACGGACCTCTGAAGGTGACATGATCCAGGGGATCATTAATAACACTCTGACGGAAACCGGGAGATAACGAGCAAACCTGGGAAAAAGAGCCTGTCTTTTTGTAGCACGCTTTCTTTTAATGCGCGCACAAAGAGCGTCTGCCCTTAATTAATCTGTGAAACCAGAGAACTCATCCATAAGGCGCGTGGACCATCGGTCTGAGGGAGCGACCATGGCGACTTTAATTCGAAGCAAGATCTCCAACAAGCTGTCCAACGCAGCGACCACAGTCTCCAACAAGTCCCAGGCAAAGGTGAGCGGGATGTTCGCCAGGATGGGCTTCCAGGCCGCCACGGACGAGGAGGCGCTGGGCTTCGCAGCCTGTGATGATCTGGACTATGACCACCGGCAGGGGCTGCAGATGGACATCCTCAAAAACGAGGAGATGTCTGGAGAAGGCGGAGGGGACATGCTGGGAGACGGCACCGTGGAGGGAGACAGTCACTACCAGAGAGACGGAACCGGCCCCCCGCCCTCCGCCTCCAAAGATGAGGGTCTCTGTAACGAACTTGCTTCACAAGACAAGCCAAAAATCACTGCATGGGAGGCGGGCTGGAACGTCACTAACGCCATCCAGGTACAGACGCGTTCTCCATACATAGTTACTTAGGGAAACATTAATAGTGAGCCTGCAGAATGGTTTGACAGCTCAGGTGGTCCCTGGACGGGTTGTGGTAATTGTAATGTTGAGAAAAAAAGAAAGACAGAAATGCCCTGAAGGAAAGCATAAATATTTAATTGGAGACATTCTTGTACACATCGCGCCAGAGTCCTGTCCACGCACAGTCTGGGGAATTTGTGGGGCACAGATGAATTCCCGTTAGGCAACACAAATGTTTTACATAACATGTGTTTTATATTTCAGCGTAAAAATCCGTTTTTTATTTGGGTGGGGTGGGGTGTGGTGGGTGATGGCCTTCGTTTGTCTGCATTTATCTGCAAGCAGTAGAAATACATGCACTTATACAAGCATTTGCATTAGTATGTTTTACTCTGTGATGTAGCTGCTCATCCAGTATCTTAGAAATATTTTTAAAATCGTTTAACACACACACACACAAAAACTCAAATACAGGGACGTACATTAAACCATGCGTAATGAATTCCCTCAAAACGCGCTCCATTACGTCACTCTCTGTCTCTTTGATTTATTCTGATGACGACACGAGAGCTCAGAGCTGAACGGAATGCCCCCCGAATTCGACCCCCAGAGAAACTGCTCACGAGCTTTGCACAGACCCTCTCACACCTCAACTAGCATTTATAAACGCATAAACACATAGAGATAAAACAAACACAATATCTGCGTTATTACCGAGTAATCTGTGTCGTTCATTAACAAATGTTGATCATCACGATCATGAAAACATGCATAAATAAACACATAAATAAAATAAACACAGTACCACTATAGCAGCATTAACTGAGTAATTTGTGACATTCATTAACAAATTTTGATCATCACGATCATTTAAACATCATAAATAAACACAAACACCTATAAATAAAATAAACACTATTACTATATCCGCATTACACCAAGTGATTTGTGACGCCTATTAACAAATACTGCTTATCACGATCGTGAAAACAACCATAAATTAACACATTTAAATAAAATTATCACAGTAAAGTATCACAAATTGCTCATCACGACCATGTGAACGAGTTTATTCCAGACTTCCCTGAATAATGAATTAATAAGTGCCTGTGATACTGACTGGTGTTTTTTCAGGGCATGTTCGTGCTGGGGTTGCCCTATGCCATCCTGCACGGGGGGTATCTCGGACTGTTCCTCATCATCTTCGCTGCCGTGGTGTGCTGCTACACGGGGAAGATCCTCATCGCCTGCTTGTACGAGGAGAACGAAGACGGACAGCTCGTGCGCGTGAGGGACTCGTACGTGGACATTGCCAACGCGTGCTGCGCGCCCAGGTTCCCCTCGCTCGGGGGTCACGTGGTGAACGTGGCCCAGATCATCGAGTTGGTCATGACGTGCATCCTGTATGTGGTTGTGAGCGGGAACCTGATGTACAACAGCTTCCCGAGCATGCCCGTGTCCCAGAGGTCGTGGGCCATCATCGCCACGGCCATGCTGCTGCCCTGCGCCTTCCTGAAGAACCTGAAGGCCGTGTCCAAGTTCAGTCTGCTCTGCACGCTCGCACACTTCGTCATCAACGTCCTCGTGATCGCCTACTGCTTGTCCCGGGCGCGAGACTGGGCCTGGGACAAGGTCAAGTTCTACATCGATGTCAAAAAGTTCCCCATCTCCATCGGCATCATCGTATTCAGCTACACCTCCCAGATCTTCTTGCCCAGTCTGGAGGGGAACATGCAGAAGCCCAGCGAGTTCCACTGCATGATGAACTGGACCCACATCGCGGCCTGCATCCTCAAAGGCCTCTTCGCGCTTGTGGCCTACCTCACTTGGGCGGACGAGACCAAGGAGGTGATCACGGACAACCTGCCCCCTGGGATCAGGGCCGTGGTCAACCTGTTCCTCGTGGCCAAGGCTCTGCTCTCTTACCCTCTACCGTTCTTCGCCGCGGTGGAGGTGCTGGAGAAGTCTTTCTTCCAGGACGGGGCGCGCGCTTTCTTCCCAGATTGTTATGGGGGCGACGGGCGCCTCAAGTCGTGGGGTCTCTCGCTCCGTTGTGGCCTAGTGGTCTTCACCATGCTGATGGCCATCTACGTGCCGCACTTTGCGCTCCTGATGGGTCTGACGGGGAGCCTGACGGGCGCGGGCCTGTGCTTCCTCCTGCCCAGCCTCTTCCACCTCAAGCTGCTCTGGAGGAAGCTGCTCTGGCATCAGGTCTTCTTCGACGTGGCCATCTTTGTGATAGGGGGTATATGCAGCATCTCTGGCTTCATTCACTCCATGGAGGGTCTCATCGAGGCCTTCAGATACAACATACAGGATTAATTAGTACATTACACCCCCTCATCTAAACGAGCCAACCCCACCAACCTCCAGTCTACCGTCCTCATGTTCCACTGAAGCTCGAGACATCAAAAGCACACTGTCTGTGCGCACCAACTTGATGTTAAACTAAACATATTCACGTGCAAGCCAAATAAAAAATAAATAACACGTAATAATAAAAAGATATACAGACGTACAATATCAAATGCCTTGGACAACGAAGCGCATTTCTATCATTAGAGAGATCAGAACACACGTTTTTTTCAGTACGTAAACGTTTACAGGAAAACATATCAAAAGGAAAACAGTTATGGATTGGACTAGATAGAAATCAATTGAATTGAATCACAATTTATGACCAAAAACTATACAATATATCAAAACGATTTCCAGGAAACATATGCAAACAGTTCTGGATTGGATTCTTATAAATCTAGTAAACTGGATTAACATCACAATTTATGACGAAAATTATACAACTTGCTTGGTCTATTATTATACAACTGTTATATCAAAATGATTTCCAGGAGACATATCAAAAGGAAGACTGTTATGGTCTGGACACTAATCAATAAAGAGCCCAGACCATAAATAAAGAAGTCTAATGAATTGGATTAATATCAATTTATGACACTGTGTGCAAAAAATATAAAACTTACTTGGTCTATTAAATCAAAAATAATTTTAATAGGTGTACACTTCTGGTCCATAAGTAGCTACTGAAAAAAATATTTATCATTTTTTAATTGGGGGACTTCAATGATGTCAGCATTAGTCTAAATTCAAGAGAACGAGCTCTAAAATGATGCTGGAAAATTGAATATTGTAATGAAAATGGAGTAAGAATGTAGGACTATAGGTTTCGAAGACAGATTAGAGTATTCGACAGTGAAAAGGTAAATACAGTCATTACAGGACTATTTTAGCTATGCATTCTGAATGTATGACGTTCATGCATTGAATATATTTTGAGGAATCAAAAAGAAAGGCTCTTGGTCACGAGATGGAGCTGAGAAGACCACCTGAGAGGCAAATCCCCTCCACACCACGAAACGAAGAGATATTACGATGCAGAGCTCACGACACACACGACGTGCATTTCTAAAGCGATGAAAGAATAACACAAAAACAAGCAAGTAGGAAAGAATGAAAGGAAAAGAAAGAAAGAGTTTTACCCAGAGCTGAATTAAATTGCAACCCCTGTTAATTGGAAAAACGCGTTAGAGGCCAATTTACATGTCCTTTTCAGAAGAAAAAATCCTTTTAAATGTATCTGAAAGAGAGTAAAGTGTACGAATATTTATTCTAAAAGAGTTGCATAAGACATTTTTTTCATTTTGTGCAATCTAAAGGGTGCTGTGGAAATGTTCAAAAACCGTATGTGTAGTGTTATTGTGGTTCAAAAGATGGAATGTAAATCACAAAGTCGTTATCATATATTGTGAAAATGAATATATTACGAGAATAAACACGTGAACTTATATTGTACAGTTGTGCTTGACTTTCTGTGACTGAAACGCAGCGAAAATATGTATTTTCCTCCAACACAATAAAATTTCAAGAAAAGAAAGCAGAACCATCCTCTCGGAACCTTCTTTAAAACGAGATTATAGCTAAGTAATCATATTTTAGACACTACTGATCACATTGGCTTTTATTGTCTTTTTAAATGGTCCTACGCGCATTTCCAACTAACATCTCTCCAATTAAAATTATTTTAACATCGGCAAAATTGTTTGATTTCCTCCTGTAGGATCCGAGCCTTCTTTTCTGAACAATCCTGGCCACCCTGGTGTTTTCCCAGTTTCAAACGTAACTCGTTGATAACTGAGTTCTTTCAACTGAATTTAGCAAATAATGACAATAAAACTGCACACAATGGCAGTGTACGAACACTAATTAATAGTAAAACTATTGAAATAACATGTAGCTACTCCATTGATTAACCGCACAGTTTGACTGTATAATACACCTGCAGTTTCACAGTCTGTGTACAGAAAGGATGTGGACTGATCTCTCGTTAACCTGTGCACGCGAGGTGCAGCTAATAAAATCATGAAGGAAACTTTCCCAGAAAACAGACGGAGAGGACAGATTTTTGCTGTAGGGTCGAATTCAGCAAGTAAAACCTGCCCCAGTGCTTAAACTTGATGAATGCTCGAAACATCTGGGCAGTGAATCTGCTTTTTTCGTTTACTGGGAGGGGGATACACACACACACACACACACACACGTAGATAGATAGATAGATAGATAGATAGATAGATAGATAGATAGATAGATAGATAGATAGATAGATAGATAGATATTTTTGGTAACCATGTGATATAACATAGAATACGTTATTTATTAACATTTCACAGTAAAGAACTACCAACATCGAGTAGTTATCACATTCTGACTATTCCCCACAGTAAAACACGTCATCTTTAAATCCCACATTAAACACGTAATGTTGAAATACCCCCATTAAACACGTCGTGGCCCCCTCCGTCTCCGAGACATCCTGGACCCCTTACTCCGAGCACTCTGGGAAGTGGAGTACAGAAACAGGAGCCATTTTACAACTCCGGGAGCGGAAAATACTAGAAAGAGATGCTGGAGCAGGACTATAGCGCCATCTACAGGGCCGTCTAGTAATTACGACACCACACCTCCACAGACACGGCGTTTGAAGAAAATGGAAACCAGACTACAGACCAGAAAACGAGTCTCTCAAAACCCACCATTTCCACATAGAATGTCTTTCTCACACTACGGAGATCTGGGTTGATTAACAAAGAATACGTATGCAGATAATTTGCTAAGAATAAATATACCATTATTATTATTAGTATTATTATTATTACTAGTAGTAGTAGTAGTAGGCCTAGTAGTAGTATTACTATTATTTTTGTACTACTATTACTACTACAACAGCACTACTACTACTAACAACAGCAACAACAATAACAACAACAATAATAATAATAATCACTTACATTGGATATTTTCATTCCACATTTCCTAAATAAAACAACCAAATGTGTTGTTGAGATATTGTTGTGGTGCTTTTCACTAAACACACATGATCCATTTAATACTGATCATAATATCTAATCTAATCTAATAATAATAATTCATA
The DNA here is from genome assembly GCA_037974405.1 of Brachyalestes nurse. NCBI lineage: Eukaryota > Metazoa > Chordata > Actinopteri > Characiformes > Alestidae > Brachyalestes > Brachyalestes nurse. The sequence continues at coordinate 6,115,884 of JBBPCY010000109.1, forward strand.
GCATGCTACAATAACAACATTGATTTCACTACTCCATGATAAGTCTACATTGACTCTTTGTATTTTGCTGCAGGCCCACCCTGATACTTCTCAGTCAGTGTTGCCAGATTCTGCTGATTGTTTCCAGCCCGAAATATTCCCAGAACCCGACAAAATGCACTCAAAACCGCCCAAAATGTGAAATCTAACTTTTTGAGTGATACAGTAATTGCCGTGGCTGCCTATACCCTTGTAAATATGGAGCTAAAGCTTACTTACAAGTAATTATGCGATATAGGACTGTACATCCATGCAGCAATTTCTAAATGTCAACACTGAGATAGATCATATGGGTGTCAGTGCTGGAGATGAAAAATCTGCTGTCCGAATTCGACGAAGTTATCCATAACTTTAAATCTGGGTCGTTTTCCCACTCCTTTCTGTACTTTTTTGTGTTTCACCCAATTTGACATTTTGACTAGCCATTAATTTACTGCTAACCGAGTTGAAGGGAAAAAACGTGAGTCAGGGGGAGCGTCAGCGAATGGAGTGGGAGGGCACCCTGTGGCGATGCCCATCTAGAACTCTGACTGGTTGGGTCAAAAAAGTATTTAATATGGATTGGATTGAATGCATTCTCACAGAACATAGGGGCGAAGTTATATAAAAACCCGCAAAACTAATGTCAAAACCGCCCAATTTTTGTTAACCCGCCCAAGCCATTTTTTACCAGCAAAGTAGAATTCAAAACCGCCCAATCTGGCAACACTGTCTCTGGCTTGAAAACCCTCTTCATATTTACTGCTGTCTGTCATTCATTTTGACAATCTGCCGTCAAACTCATTAATGCACTTCTGCCTCGCAGCTGGGTCGCTCTCAGAACGTTGAGGGATTCCAGGTCCCTCAGCTAAAGACCCTTTTTTGCGACTTTCAGAAATCAATCACGCTGATTTACGGCCTGCAAATTAGCAGGTAATGAATCAGCCTTTCCTGTTATCGCGGTCGCTGATCTTGTTCTCGAATCAAAAGAAACTCTTATTAGTCCCTTTTCTTTTCAGACGAAATCTCCTCTCTGGATTCTATCACTGTGATTTTTTTTTTTTTTTAATTCCTGTGCAACTCAGGGGAACAAGAGGGGGCTGAAGTCACACTTAAAAGAGAGCCAGAAAGCATTAAAAATTGTTTTAATTGAGGCATGCGAAATGTGCCTAGATATCAAATGAAGAAGAAAGAGAAAGTGGGTCTTAAGGGGTTTCTACTCAAGGACACTGCTCTTCTTTTGATCAGTGCAGTCGTCCTGCGCTTTTGAAATGTCAACCAGCAAGGACACAGGTGTGTGTGTCTGTGTGTGTGTGTCTGTGTGTGTGTTGGTGTGTGTGTGTGTGTGTGTGTGTGCGTGCAAAATATGCGAAATCTACGAAAAGATTCCCTGGCATGCTCTAAAACTTGATAAAAGTATGCCCACTCCGAGTCGCTCGTGTTGTGTGTTGCCATCCCCGAAGATCTTTAACTTTATTTTGCGCTCGTCATTTGCATATAAACTACTTCATTAGGTATGCTCGACTGTTTCCGCCATGCTGAAGCTTATCAAATTAAGAACAGATAAATAAGTGAAGAAGAAAAAAAAAACAGCTGACTGGAATATAAAGCGATCTGAGGGTTCAACTCCAGAATTGACCTTCTGATTGAAGTCTTGGAGCCTCAGAGTGAAGCGTCCCGAGCGTATGTTGCGTGTTTGGCGAGGGATTACTCCCTGACCTTCCGTGTTTGTTGTTCATCAGGCACTCGCATCCAGCATCTGCCTGCTGGTGGCTGGAGATCACTTGGGATAAATGGAAGGTAACGGGAGAAGATAATGGACTCAGATGAGCTGTTAACTGAGGTTCACTAGCATGATTACGTAACACTTTTTTGAAGACTAAGGGTTCTTCAGGGGTTCTTCAGTAACAATCATAGTTAAATTGACTATTGAGCTACGTGGACCACTGCGGTCAACCTTATTTCCAAATGGTGTTAAGGCTTAAAAGCAGATGACTTGCTTTTGGGCTTTGTAATTTAACTTACAGACTGTCCACGAAACCATCAGCAGGATTGACTATAATGGTTACATTGCAGGAATGGCAAAGTATCTCCATGACAACTGGCCCAAAACACACCTCCTTTCCTGATGTTTGCTACAGTTTCTCTGAGCAACTGTAGCAGGTGGTCCATATAAATATGTGTCAAAAATGTTCAATAAGAAAGTCTGAGTCTATTTCAATCTAGCTACTTTTAGATGGCATTTCTCCAAATGGCCTTGGTTCACCATATTTAATTCAATAAACAGGCTTAATAAAGTTCCAAAAGGTTGAGAGAGCACTGTTCTATCTATCCATTCATCCATCCATCCTTCTGTCCACCCAGCCATCTATTCATCTATCATCCATGCATCCATTCATGCTTTTATTTATCATCAATCCATCCATCCATCCATCCATCCATCCATCCATCCATCTATGCATCCATCCATCTGTCTGTCCTTTCATCCATCTATCCATCCATCCATCTGTCCATTCATCCATCTGTCCATCCATCCATCAACACAATTTGGAATCTTCATATAATTTTAAAAGCTTCTAATGTTAAGGAAGTAATAGGTGAGGAATATAAAACATCTAACATCTAACCTGGATCAACAAAAGAGAGTCCTGTTCCCTGTCTCCAGCCAACTCCCCCATAATGACTCCATAATTACTTATAATGAGATCATTATTTCCTCAACTAGTGGACTTATCCACTTCTCTTAGTAGTCAAATTCCTCTTTTCACAGGCCTTTGTGTTTTGGTGCTAAGGTCATTATTTCTCCATCCAGTGGACTTACTTTACTCTTTCTGCAAAAAGCTTCTTTGGTCTCTGTCATAACATGAGATCAGTCTGCAATAAAAACAGACTTTTTTATATCCCTGATCACATTAAGCAAGGTACATCATGTCATTGAGATGGTTGATTTTTGGTCACCTTGCACCAATGGGCAGGGATTCTATCAATAATGTTGTTTCCATATCCATGATACCACATTTTATTCAGTATGGTGTAGAACGAAAATGTGTTATTTCATTTTCATTGTGACTTTAAGTATTTCTTTGCATGGTTCTTGCATGGAACCTGTATATCAGTTCATCCATCCATCCAAAAATGTATCTAGCAATCAACCTTCCATCCTTTTATCTGTAAATCATCCATCCATCAATCAATCCATCAATCCATCCATCCATCCATCCATCCATCCATCGATCCATCCATCCACCTATCCATTCATCTACCAATCATTCATCCATCCATCCATCCATCCATCCATCCACCTATCCATTCATCTACCAATCATTCATCCGTCCATCCATTTCTCTATTAATCTTTCTTTAATCATACATCTCTCCAGTTGTCTATACATCCATCCATCCATCCATCACATACACACAGGTTCCTTTGCTCCTTAAATAAAAAAAAATAAAGGGTGCTAATTTTGAGTCATGTGATATAGTGTATGTAAATAAGAACAACATTAGCTGCTAACGGCTTTATCTGTATGGAAGTGAGTAAGCTGTAAAGTACCAGTGGGATACATGAGGTGATTGACAGCCGAATCCCCTCTGCAGTTTGTTTCTTCTCTCACCTTTTTCCCCATAAGCCCCAGCGTCCGCCTTTGATCCACTCGGAAGATTAAATGCCTTTGGTTAATCGTTCGGATCAAATGACAAATCCGTACGCGTCACCTGTGCTGCTTATGATGTGCTAATTAAAGGTCGCTGGAACGGGAACTGAAAAAGGACAGAGAGCTGAAGTGTTGCAGATATTCGAGAAGGTTCTTTATCCCTCCAGGTTCAAACGCTGCAGAAGCTTATAGCTTCATGACAAACAGCTTCAAAACTTTCTCTGAACTTCATCAAATCGTCGGCTTGCTTAATATCTGAAGGTCTGCAGGTTAACAGGATGACAGTTCTGAACAATTTGAACCATCCATTTCCCAAAAATACCCTTTTTTTTTTTACCGAGTAGTTCGTCTGTCAGAGATCTGAAAGATTGCCCTGCAATTCTGGTCATCACAGAAGGTAGTAAAGCAGTCCAAGTTCTCCACATCCTCCACATTCAATATATTACGATACCCAGCAGAGGCCTCTTTGATGTTAAAGGGTTTAACCCGCAATGGGGTTGTTTTAATTTCCAACTCAGGTGGAAGACGAAGGAGGATTGTGTTCTTGTTTGTGTTTGGGGGATCCCGTCCGTGAACCCGTTTATGAAATTCTCCCCCCCCGTCCAAACCGATGTAAATCCCCTCGCTTTAGGTCTGAGTGGCATTTCGCCTCGTTTATGCTTTAGAACCTGGGCGGCGGCTGCAAATGCCATCCTCCCGAACGCTTCATATACTGCAGATAAACCCGGGGCCGTTCTAAGCCTCCGAAACTTCTCAGAACATCTGACGTTTTCTTTTTTTTTTTTTGCCTTTCTTTCTTTCTTCTTTTTCCAAGGGTCTGTGAGAAGAATCTCAGATCGACGCTCGAGCTTTCAGCCGCAGTTAATGACTGGCAGTGTGAAGCTTCAAAGGTCATTTTCTGCTAATGATCGTGGCCTGAGGGGGAGACTTAACGCCTGCTGTAATTACGGCGGGTTATCAAGCCTCGCACTGGACGGCGTGACCTGTCACGCTCTCTCTTTAAACAACAAATGAAGAAATTAATCTATGCCTTTGTTCCCGCCGACTACGTTGAAACCATTATCGAGAAGGAGGAAGGCGCCCGTGCCGAGGCACGCGTGCCCTCGCCCGTACGCACTGCACAGCTCAAAGAAACATCAGGCCGCTCGGATGCTGAGCACGATCGCAGGTTTCATTTGAGTGCAGGGCTCGGGTTCTTGCCTTTCCGCAAAAACTCATTTTGTTTGATGGATGTCTGCAAAGTTGATTCTGTCCACTTATTCCCTTTGAGTTAAGAAGGTGGGCGTGGGAGGAAATATATAACATCGTCACTTGTTTCCCAAATAGGCTCCTATAATCTAACCCGCCGAACTCCGCCACGGTCTTTGTTATGGACCGCGACGCAATTACTCACATTCTCTTGCACTTCAAAGAGCCTCAGGCCCCATTCATCATATCGCTCTAAATAAGCTCCATCTGATTTCATATTCCATTAGGGTAATTCAGGCATGTGTGTAGCTGTTTGTGTCTTTGCGTGTGTGTATGTGTGTTTGGGTTTACTAACCTGGATTGATTCATTCCTACGCTGCGATCCGACCAATCAGACGTCGAGGGCTTTTTATCACTCGTCACAAATAAGAACGGCAGTGACAAGCAGCGCTCCCAGATTTATGACCTTCGTTCCGAGGTTGGAACCACTGGATGGCCACCCGATGCACACTGAAACTTAAAGCGATGGTTTGGCAAAAAATCTAATTTGCACTTACGCTTTTCTCGAACTCAATCAATCACTCAGGACATGCTCGGCATCTGAAGTTTGTATGGCAACACTTAACTGAAGGCTGGTGTTCATGGAGCTACATGATAAAAACATAAACCTTTTATGACAAATACACATACATGATTATATGTATAACCAAATATCACATATTATATATATATATATATAATATTAGGGCTGGGAAAATTATGAACAGGTTATTATCGCATCAACGCATTATTTACTTAACGCCGACAATGATTTTATCGTGCGTTGACGCAGGTTTTATAAAATTCTTTTATTTTGAAAGTTTTTTTTTTATTTTCACCGAATGTGAGCATTGAGCTATTTAATATGGACAAAAGTAATGGGATGCTGCAGTATATTCGAGCATTTAGTCCTGCAGGCTGGTGGCAGACACAGCAAGGGTCCAGCGGACTTTAGACCCAGAGCCCGTCGTACAGCGCCAGTCGCTGAATCAGAATCGGAATCAGATTTAGAATCACGTTTATTGGCCGCCTATGTGAGCAACACATCCAAGGAATTTGATTCCGGTTGATGGTGTCTCTCAAGCACAAAAGTATAAAGCAACAACAATCTGTAAAAATATGTGTTTTTGAAAAATTTAAATTTTTTGAAAAAATGTTGTTAACAGTAAACATAAATCTGCACAAAGCAAACATATTTGCCTTCTCCTATGTTGATAAGAGTCTTAAAAACAGTATGTTTAGGACTGCGATTAAAGGTGAATCACTGAAGGCCTGAACCGGTGAAGAACCAGGAGCAGATGATTCCAGATGATCAGGCGGTGATCAGTATACTGGTGGTGCTGAATGC
>JBBPCY010000109.1:6122228-6147888 GCA_037974405.1 Brachyalestes nurse
GCACTGATGCTGGATGAGAAGGTCTGGCTCACAATCTCCGTTCCAGTTCATCCCAAAGGTGTTGGATGGGGTTGAGGTCAGAGCTCTGTCTTTATGAAGCTCGATTTGCTCACTGGGGCACTGTCATGGTGGAATAGGAAAGGGCTTTTTCGCCAACTGGAAAAAAAGCCCTTTAAAAGCACGGTGTTGTCCAGAATATCTTGGTATTCTGAAGTATTAAGATTGTCCTTCAGTGGAAGAATGGGGCCTAGCCTAAATGCTGAAAAACAGGTGTGTCCCAATACATTTGTCCTCATAGTCTATCTACATAAACAATTCAGGAAGTGTACAGTAAAAATGATTTCTCTCCACAGCATCATATTCACCCATGCCCAGTGTGTGCCTTGGTGTACCGCTCCTCAGAACAACACCCCCCCATTTTACCTCCATCCCGGTCCATTCCTCTGAATTTAAACGGCCGCTGGGTGAGCCAGCATTGCGAAGCCCGTCCAGCTGTACTCTTCCTCACTCGACTCTTTATCTTCAACGAGGAGCAAAGCTCCTGGGAGGGCACCTACCATCACTACTCTGACCCCATGTGTCACCAGCGTACGTTTACACTTGTGGCATCTGGGCATTATGTCTACATGGAGCCTTCTGCTAAGGTTAGAGGAGCCACTGAGCTGGTCTTCAAAGTGACCAAAGCCAAGGTGACGGTGTTTGAGCGAACGCTGGTCCGAGTGTTGAATTCCACTGAAGAGGGAAGCTGTGGGCTGGCAGGAACATGGGAACTAGGGGTGGAGCAGGATGTAACGTGGACAGCAGGCTGCAGTGTGCTTGGAATTTTACTTCCGCACAAAGAGTACGAGCTGTTTAAAATGGAGAAGGATCACAAAGGCCGACCGTTGCTGTTCATCGGAGAGAGACCCACAGATGGAAGCAGCCCTGATCACCCAGCAAAAAGGCCCACATCCTTCCAGACTCCCTTGGTTCAGTGCAGTGAAGAGGCAGTAATGCCCCCACAGCACAGTCCCCACAGTGGCGTATCAAGAGAGTCTGAGGTCAGCTCTGCAAGACAGGAGTCAGCCTTGATTGTTTCGTTGATGTCTCTACTGAATCTGTGGCTCTGGTACATGCTCGTTGAAAGTTAAGAAATTTAGTTGCAGAGAAGTAGTCCAAAGCATTCCCAAGGCGTGTTTGATATCCTGAGATTGCTCTTTTAGTGTTGCACTTGAGCTATTAATAAGCATTGTGCAAACTGCATACCTACATTATCACACACTTGCCTCAAATCCTCTCAAATTTTTCATTACTTTAAGAAAATAGCACCAATGTTGCTTGAGGTACTGAATGACATACTGTTTCTGGTTAAAATGGAAAACATTTAGCACAGTGCTAACTCAATAGTTTCCAATCTGCTACTTTTGTGCAGAACTAAATAAGCAAAGAATAGATGTGTCCTGGATAATTGGATACTCTTGGGGCAAGAGGACAGTTGTGTACATTTGGATCATTTTGACTGATTTTAGTTTGAAACATGACATTGTCATTTACATGTACTGTCTAAAGTCTAAATGCTAGCCCGCTTGTGATGGGTAAAGCTCTGAATGCTTCATCTAAAGGTAAAAGGTGCTATTATACTCTTTATGTAGAATATTTACTTTTAGCTCTCTAAATATGACACTATTTTTGTATTGGGGGGTGGTTTTATGATGAAAGCAAAATGTACATATAAATCGTTTTCAGTTATGTATTCTGTATTAGTTCTGAACATGTCTCATTTTTTCAATGCTGTTCTACAAGGCTGTTTGGATGTGATGTATATTTTCTTACACTGATATAAAACTGGACCATGCTGCCACGCATCAACATTCTGGAGATGAATGCACAGTGAAGTCAACCAAGCCCAAAGGGAAAGGGCATCCAAACACCTGACTGGAAAAAGACCAGGGAGTTTTCCGTACATGGTCTGAAGAAGTGGTGAGTTTTGGCATCTAGACACCTTGGTTACGGACCTTGTACGTCTCGATTATGCTGGAAAAGATCAGAGGACTACATCCAGCATAACAAGAAACTCACCTTATTATTTTACTGTCCTGTTATCTAGAGACCAGAGTACTTGTTCTTATCTGTTGTCTAATATAAGTGTCATCATATAACAGTGAAGAATATACTTTAATGATATTTATTGCTACTCAAATTAATTTGATAATAAAATGAAACAATGTGTTTGTAATTACTGGAGAGGAGGAATATCGGTTGCACATAAAAATACAGACACACACACACACACACACACACACAGCAAGTGATAAAAAGCCTTTAGTTCTCTAGTTTGCAGCTGTACCCCACATTAAGTGAAATCTTAAACAATAGTCCATTCATATTGCTGAGTACATGTGTAAGACATTTGAAAAGAAACTGTCATGTGGGCTGCACATTAGTTCTCTACTGCCAATTTCTGAAGCACAGATTCTCAGAACTCTGTGTGACTTGGTGCTTGCCGTTTATTTAGAGTAGCAGGAACAATTCGAATGATTAGGTTTTGGTTCATCAGAGCGTGTGATCTTTTTTTTTTTTTCTTGAAAGTGGTAACATTTTATGGGGGAAAATAAAACATTCAGTTGGAAATAGTATACTTTCTCGAGAACACCAAGCAAACCCAAACATGCGAGTCTATGCAAGCTTTTCAGAAACCATTAACCCAATACATGTACAATGCTGGCAAGGTCGATCGTGCTACTGAGTTTCATGGGATTATAAAAATCATGTTACTAAAACTGTTTTATTAGTGGTGGAGAGATTATGGCTGTTTTATTTGATTCGTCTGTTGGCCTTTTCCCTTTACCAACTTATTCAGAAACAACGCTTGCACTTCTTTTGGCTAAAAATAGTAAAATGATGCTTGCTGGCGAATGAGGATGAGAAAACAGGGAGAAAGGACAAAAAAATGTGTCCAAAATCAGCACATTGTTCCCATTAAACCTTGTACTGTGCAGCAATAGTCGCTTTGAATGCTATGAGGTAATGCCTTGAAGAGTGAATGTAGTGAAGGCTGAGGTTTGGAAAGGACAGTGGGTCTGGAAGAGTGATGGGAGGAAAAATGAACAGCATTTGCCTCCGCACTGACGCTGAAGATGAATGTCCTGCTGAATATATGCTCTACCCACACACACCAATAAAAACAGATATTATTAATTAATGCTGGAGATGACACAGGACTGAAGGAAGGACCACATCCTGCACTACAGCCTGTAGCATTGAAACACTATTGTCAGGTAATCTAACCATAGGACCTAGGCACAAAAAATGATACAAATAATGATGCATGTGGCCAGAAATGCAACAAAAAAGGATCTTTTGACTGTTAAATGCATGATGGAGTTGTTTTAAATACTGCTGTTTATTAGTAATGGCTCCACTGCTCTAATTTGAGTCTTTGTAGGTGCTGTTTGGGGTTGAGATCAGGGCTCCATACTCTTCCAGCCATGTCTTTATGGAGCTTGCTTTGTGCACTGAGGCACAGTCATGCTGGAATAGAAAAGGTTCTAAAGGTTCTAAATAGGTGTGGTTCAAACTGTGTCCAAAAAGTTGGCATGGCATTGTTCAAAATAAAGATTGTCCTTTACTGGAAGTAAGGGGGCACCTGAATTCAATAATTAAGAAGTGTGAGCAAGGTACTGTCCCCACACACTGCTCCCTGGCGCCCCTCATTGCTGGCAGCCCCCTGCTTCACTGAATGGGTTAAATACAGAGAAAGAATTTCACATTGCTCATGCTGTGTTGTGTTCATGCATGACTATAAGGGGCTACTTTACTTTAGTGTACATTATAATGATAAAACAGAGTGCTGCCATTCTCCTACAATTATGATACATTAGCATAGCATTGACTCGAATTTGTTTTACTTCTCAGACAGTTGTAAAGTGGAAGAAATATATTATAAAATCTGTATACATTTTTGTACTTTTATGTAAATCTTGCAGCTGTATGCTTTGTTCTCTAGAGATCTTTCTGTTTGTATTTATGCAAAGGAAACAGGGATGAGTGTGACAGGTATTGTGAGGTATGAAGTCTTAAAGGTATAAAGGTTTTAGGAAGAGCCCTTAAATTGGTAAAGAACTTTATGTAAAGGTTCTTTATACCCTGGAGAGTTTCTTCACGTTCACAAACATTGTTCATCAGTATATTAAAGCATTTCCTCTGTGGCATTCCCCTTTGTGGTACTTTCATTTACATTAGCCAGCTAGCAAGGATCCAAATCAGCAAAGGAAAAAAATGACAGGTCAAGCATTTTAGCTCATTCTCATGTATCTGCCTCAGACTACTTGCACTTTTCCAAAGGTTTTCCTCCTTATTATTATTATTATTATTATTATTATTAAGAGTAAACCTAAGTGCATCTTAAAAGCTAAAACCAGGATTTGTGGGACATTTAGCTTGAAATTCTGTTTAGTCTTTCAAAGTCTGTTTAGTCTTTCAGAGTCATTTGCTTCAAAACAACCTGACACTGCAAATGAGAGGTTTTAAAAGGGGTAATAACATGTAGAGCTGTTGACCACATATAGTGGTGTGTTAAGAAAAAGTCAGTTTGAGAGTTCGGATTATGCTAGCGTTTAATTTTCAATTCCTCTTTGGTTTGGTTTTTCCCAACTTCAGTCTTATCTTCAGTAAGTGAAAAGCGTATTCTTTGAAGGTCTTGATTGGCTTGACCAGTGGTAAGCAACTTTTAGGCCCTGATAGACGTCATGGTTGTTTGTTTTTGGTCTGCAAGCTGCAGCATTGTCCATTGACATTTGAGGCGTTTTATTGAATTGAAGCAGTTCCTTTGCCAATCCTTTGCCACTGTATTGACAAAAGTATTGGGAGTTGATTTTCAGGGTTTCGACTAGGCCTCTTACTTCCAGTGAAGGGCTTGATCTGAATGCTTCAGCACACCAAGACATTTTGGACAACACCATGCTTCCAACTTTGTGGACGAACCGTTTCTATTCCAGCATGACTGTACACCAGTGCACAAAGCAAGGTCCGTAAAGACGTGGTTGGATGAGTTTGGTGTGGAAGAACTTGACTGGCCACACAGATCCCCGACCTCAACCCCATCCAGCACCAGGATGAACTGGAACAGAGATTGCTATCCAGGCCTTCTCATCCAACATCAGTGCCTGACCTCATAAATTTTCTTCAGAGTGAATGGGCACAAATGCCCACAGAAACTCCAAAATCTTGTGGCAAGCCTTCCAAAAAGAGTGGAAGCTGTTATAGCTGCAAAGGGGGGACCGACTCCATATTAAACTTTAAATGCAATGTCATTAAAGTCCTGGTTAGTGTCATGGTCAAGCTTTTGTCCTAATATTTTTGTCCTTATAGTGTACATATTCATGCCATAATCTCACAACTGAGGTGCTTCGGATCATCAGCAGTTCCTGTTGTTCTCAACACCTTCCAGATTCTATCACACTTGTTCAGGTTAATATTCATTAATTAATATTCAGTAGCAGGCTTTATGTACAGTAACCATTTCTGTTCTAACTCACAGCCTCATAAACCCTCTAAATAAACCCTGTACTGTACTCCTTTTATGATACATTTCCACACCTACATTTTCTTCTCTCAGTGTTTGGTGATTGACAGTATCTTGGTCATTCACTACTGAGGAATTCTGTGGTCTGTCAAGTTGTTCGCTTTTGTTAAATGCACCAGTCCTTTCTTCCTTCTTCATTGTTCAGTTTCACACAGCTATTGTTTTGATGTCTCAGGGCATTTATTTTTATTTCTGAGCCTTACAAAGCTCCGGCAGGCCTCAAGTGACAACACCTACAACCTGCAAAAGCTGCAAACACTACATCTAAAATTAAATCTACACATTCGTTAGTTCTCCCAACAACCTGCACTTTAACCTTTTAGTCTTTGTTTAATTTCAAAGTCAATGTGCTGGAGTACTGAAGCCAAAGCAAAATATGTCCTGGCTTAAAACTGAATGACTGGCTTACTAGATCATTCTTTGATTCCAGTTGCAACAAAACACCCAGCTATGGACTGGAAAAAGTATCTGACGTGTAGAAAAAGATATTTTCCTTGGAAGGAGTATGGATGATCACTGGATCATAGGCACACAGGCACTCTTTTACAGTAGCGTCAAAAGAAAAAGAAAACAACCATAAAAAAAAAATAAGCCACGCACGTCACTTTTATTGAACAGGCTTTAATTAGCTCCGGATTCTTTTAAGATGTCAAAAAGCGACTAGATGACATGAGGAAACTGCCACTGGAAAACATACTTTAAGACAAAAACAAAAATAATCCAGAGTCTGTAAGTCTATTGCAACATGACAATACACTTTCTTTAAATAGTATAAAGCTCATGTTTTAAATTTTACTGTTTTATTTCTTACTACACATCCCCCACTCCCCAAGAAAAAGAAGTAACTTTTGTTGGAAGCCATTTGTGTCATCCAGACATGAAAACACACATCAGCCCTTTCAATAAACCAAACATTAGTCTCATACAAAAGCTTATTAAACATCAACACATCATTTTTCTGCTCGAGTATTCACTTAATCGAATCTGAAAATGAATACACTCCATTAATTTGCATACAATCCCATGCATGTGTAACGGTATACCAGGGAATACACAAAGGAATGGTATCATAACCTTGACATAGGCCTATTAAATGTGGGCTTTTTATTGGTGAAACATTTGTCTGCCACCACTAAGAGGAGTTGCTTTCCTGTATTTAGAGACAACCAACACAAACAAGGTCTCAATGCAACCTCACCTGACAAACAAGTCATGCCAGTCATTACCTGAACTCAAACAAATGTTTAAAGGTCACAGCAAAACTGAAGATATGTAGCAAGTGTATGAGACCACCGGTTCAACATACCAGGAAGTGTGTGTTCTTGATTGTGGAAGAAAAAAAATGACATCACAGGGAGTCAGATCTGGGGCTTTATTGATTGAATTTATTAAGATGCTACATAGTCCAACAAAGTTGGGAGTTTCTTTTTACACCATAATAGACTACTTGACTAGGAATATCAATCTTTATTTTCATCTTTGATAGACTTAACTATTTATATACATACAAAACAGTCACCTTCTGAATTATATCATGGTGAAGGTTTGGGGCACTAGGAAAGTGTTTTTGTTTTTGTTTTTTCCTTCTTAAAGAGATCTCGTGAGCCAGTTTTCTGGCTTCTCAGCCACCAAAGCCGTCCTATTCCATAACTCTACAGTAAACTGCAGTCATAAATCCATTACTATTTCTACTACTCCCTGAACACCTTCTCAATACAATTAAAGTGTTATTTTTTTCAGCTCCGCTGTTCATACTACTCAATTATTAGAATCGATGAGATGACAGACCGAAAGAATAGCCATTTGGGGGATAAAAACAAACATAAAAGGGACGCTCCCACACAGAGAAAACCATGAGACAAAAACATCAGGTCACAAAAAATGGTCCCTTGTAGTGTTTCTTTTTAGATGTTGTCGTTCATGTCTCAAATACTGTGAGAAAGTGAAAGAAAAAGAAAAGCTGGATAGTGGGAAGATACTGGGAAAACATTCTTCGGATGCAGTGCATTTCTTTAATAGAAACAGTGCTGTGCAATAAAAGCTTTATTCATATAACTTATTTCGAAAAAATCAAAACAAAACCGAGAAAGAAAAGAAAAAGGATTCGGGTAAAATCAAAGAAGACATGAGTCTTAAAAGCCTAATGCAGCAGGATAAACCAGTGTATAACACAATACAAACGACTCACAAGGCAAATCTGAGCCATGCATTTGTCTGAAAACAGAACCAACATGGCATGGCTTGACAACACATGAGCAGTACATGGGACAGGCCATTAGGAAGTTGAGTGGTATTGAATGCTTTAGCACAAAACTGTGATTTCATATGCCCAGTATTGCACGTAATGTTGGAAGAAAAGACTGAGAACAGGTCACCTTTCGGCCTGATGCGTTTTCTGATGAGTGTCACAAGGCAAGAGGTCCTCAACAAGGTAGCTTTCAGTGAATTTGAACCTACAGCTTTGCCAGAGATTAGGCAGGGTATCTGCATAATAATAGTAATAATATAGCTAAAACGAATAAAAACATAAATATCACATTTAAGTTTAAAAGTCGCATAAATTAAACTGTGCAGTGCTCAAGGGCTGAAATGACACGAAATCTTAGTTACAAAAGCAACAAAGTAAAACTGTTTTGCTCTTGTTGGAGACATGCAATCAAGCATCTTATCAACTGTCAAAAGAAAAAGGATCCAGAAGTATTACATGTAACACTACCTCAATCATAACAACAGGGAATCCGGTCGGTGTAAAGCTCAACACTGGAAGCGTTTAATCGTTTCTTTTTACCTTTTTGCAACATTAACCTGACACTTACTCCCAACCTCCTTGCCGCCTTACACTTCAATGACTTCATAAAAGAGGTTTGAGGACAGATGCATACCAAACACTTTTCTTAGAGCTTTTCGTGATGATGAGCTTGCAACCTCTCACCTCAATGGAGAAAAAAAAATCAAATAAAATCATTCGTCCAACTACAGTTTTACTCAGTTGCAAGTCTAGCGTTAGAAATGTGACTTTTCAATCTACTCGATTATACTGTGTCTGTAATGGTTTTGGGGCAGGGCCAAAGTGATTCATTGTCAGTGGTTCATTGTTTTTCTATGGCAGTTTTTCCTTCCCTAAATGTTTCCTTGCACGTAAGTCTTAATTTGTCAAATTCCTTTTCATTTTAAATAATTCAGTAATCCAATACTATCCAAATGATATGGCATTCCAATCAAATAAATTCTGCATCAGTTAGGTTTTTTTGTTTTGTTTTGTTTACTCCACAATGCATGCTGTTGCTGCTTCTTTCCTAATCTTTACAAGAGCAACTTGCCAACAATGACACCAATGACAAAGAACAGCACGATGAGAGCGATCACCCTGATGCTCAAGCCTTCCTCCTTCACTGTAACTGATGAAGATGAGGACAGCTGAGCTGCCATCATTGGACTCTTCCTCATCCGCAGACCATCATCTTCCTGCAAGGGAGAAATTGTAAGGGGAGTGAGTGCATTTATATACACATTTTGTGACTTCGGTATTTTTCCTGAAACACAAAACGTACCCTAATCTGTTTGTTTTCTTCCCGTAGTCGTTGCACCTCCATTTGAAGTCTCTTACACTCCTCCATAATCCTCTTCACTTCTCCGTCATCCAAACTGGACACCATTGACTTCATGGACAACGTGGATGACTCAGATTTCAAAAGACTAGAGGACATCATCTTATTGCTGTCTATTTCGTGCTGTTGACACAAACGTACACATACAGACACAAAAACTGATTTTTATCCAAAATATCATGCGTAACTACATACGTACATACTGAATATGCATACAAGGCTGAACACGGTCAAATATATACCCATTTTTGTGCATACGAATAAGCACACGTGCACATACACATACATAAACACAAATATACATACATCATGGTCTGTGGTACCCTAACTATAATCTTAATATTGAGCAACATATCTTCTACACTATAGTGTTGCTGGCAGACAATTAACAAAGTGCATTAAAACCATAATACTACTGTAAAAAACAAAGTTACACATTGCTTTGAATTTGATCCTATGGAGTCAGGAAACTTAACTGCAATGTATGTTGTTTGCTGGTTACCTCACATTGTTTTGAAAGACCTCAATAAAGAGTTTCCTATCTAAAAATCTTGCTCCCTTTCTCCTTTACGGCACTGTGAAATGCTGCCTTTGGTATTATTTTAAGAAAATGAAACAGAACAGCATCTAGGTAAGGTGTAGCTACATTTATACAAAATTATCTTAGAAAGCTTGGCTTCACTTAGTTTAGGAATGTAAATACATTTTGTAAATATGGTGACGTCAATATTTCAACGGTTGCAAAATACCCTCCTACTGAATTTTTTATGTATACTGTTATTTAATAATGATAAAAATAGCAGCACAGCTACCGTTTTCTCATTCTCCATCGGCATCTCAAAGACACACCGCAGCTTGGAGTCCATCAGCTCCTCCGGCTTGGCCTCCTTCCACTGCACATGGAGATAATGGGGAGAATTAGACACAGAAGTGGACAGGACTCACAGAGATCCACAAATGTGTTTGGCTTCTTAATGAATGTCACTAATAAAAAGCACTAATGATCAAAGCTCTATGTGCTTCACACTAATTCATGGGTTTATTTATAGACTTGCTTGCTAGGTAGTATTAGGTTTAGTGAATGTGTTTGGGGTACTATGCTGGACACTCATCCTTCAGGACTGGAGTTGTGCACCCCTGGGAGACTTTTCACAAACAGAGATTTCCTAAAGCCTGTGCAAGCAGCTCAGACCTGATACAAAAGCATCTAGAAAATATGCATCAAGTCTATTTTTGCCTTATGAGCTGCACATGACACACAGCAAAACACAAAAAAGTTAAATTAACCATATAAACGGTATAAATAACACAAAAAAGGGAATTCATGGACATTATCAAACAATTGACAAGTTGACAATTATGTGCTATCTAAATATTTTCCAGTGGACCTACAGGTTTGCAACACTTGCCTAAAAAACTGCAACATGCAAAAATCTTTATTTTTATAAGTAACTGATTTGACCATTCCATTGGAAAAAGGCCCAATTTTGGAAGCAGTAAGAATTTTCAGTATGAAATTAATGTGTGAAAAGTTGTACCCGTCACACAGCTGCACTGCTCATGCTATGGAAAGGTAGTATGTGTCTAACAGGCTTAAAAAAAAACAAAAACAAAAAACCTCACACAATCACAAAAGGCAGACAGTGCAGAACTACTTTCACAATTTCTGGATCAATACTCACCACTCCCTCCATGTCAGTCATGTCAGGTGGAGCGATTAAAGACTGCACCATAAATTTGTGTTTGCTCTTCTCATTGGGGTCATAATCAAACGGCTGCAGCATCACTGCAAAAACACAAAAACAGAAAAGATAAAACACATAAAACGCAAAAAGAACCTTTACTGTTTAATGTGTGCTGGTCATGTCTCCTCCATGATTGCCACACTAACAGAACAGAACACCATTTTCTCACTAGAACAGTTTTATTTCATTTTTAGTTACTTTTTCCAATACATTTCAAATAACTTTCATATCATAGACTATTTATGCCAGTCAATGGGCGTTTGTTTGCGGAGATGGCATGGCACTTTTATCTGTTAGCAGCTGGTCTGAAAAAAGTCATGATGATGTCCACATACTTTTGGCCCTATAGTGTATGTGACCTTTAAAGTTGACATGTCAATGTTCAAAAATAATTTTCAGAGAAAGCACTTCATTATTGCCAAATTAATTAATACATTTTTGTAACGGGTAAATTCTGGAAGCATTTCAGTGTTTTCAGCAATAAAATAGCAATAATTTTTTAAAGCAAATCAAGACCATTCATAGCACAAACATACATTCATACATATACAAATGACTATACATTAATCTGCTTTACCCAAACTTAGTGTCAGGACAGTGTGAGAACCAGCGGAGGGTACCAAGTGCTAAAATCTTTACGTTGTAGTGCGAGAAGATAGAGAGGAGATGCTCTCTGAACAGATGAGTCTTAAGGAGGTTTTTGAAGCTAGAGAGGGATTCTATTTCTCTGGTTGGCTTAGGCAGCTCATTCCACCAGCAGGGAACCACAGAAGAGAAGAGTTTGCCTTGTGTGTAGAGATTGCGTACAGACAATGTTCCTTGAAGGAGCAGAACATGAATAACTGGCATACAAATAATTACAATTAATGAATTCTCTCTTATTTCTTCATTGTATGTAGCTATTTAAGTTTAAACCTAAAGTGGTCAACATTTGTTGATTACTTTTCTGATAATGTGCACAGCTTGAGCTAAAAAATAAATAAATAAATGAAAATAATATTTTTACAAAAAAAAAAAAAAAAAAGGTACTCACTGCTGACTTTTACAAATGATATTAAGCATCAAATAAACATTGTTCATTGCTGCCCGGTAAAGATCTTATAAAAGTAGTTTGCAGTTAGATTTCTGTTCTGTTGGTTTGTTGTTTTCATAAGACATGAAGGATGACTTTCAGAAATTCAGATACATAATGCAGCTGTAGAAACTGATTACAGGCAGCTTAAATAATAATGATTACCTCAAGTAACTGCAATCAAGTGATTGTAATAATCTTAATGACAAACACTGAATTATAAATAATGATCTTTGATAGCTCCATGACAGTGTTTTCATGGAAACACTACCTTCTATTTCTGATGTCATTTAAATGATGGAATTTTTTTTTTTTACTCACTTACACTGATTACTTTTTACATCAGGCTGAAAAAAAGTGCAAAGTCTGCAGAAATCTTTCTCCCTTCTGCTCTACTTTTTGCTTACTTTTCATAGGCACACATTCGGACCCAAAATGTCCATTTTACACTGGTATGGCTGTGTGCACGAGTATAGAAGAACTGCTGTTAAATTTCATTAAAAACAAATGATCTTTGAATTTCAAAGCCAGGGAGAAACTCTCAGATGTGGCTCGCCAGGGGCGCGCTAATCTAGGGAACATGCCAGTTCCCCAGGGAGTTACAACTTCTGTTTTTGTGCATTACTACAGCGATCAGCTTTAATATTTAACTGAAAACAGACCGCATCGACAGATTAAGCATGTCTTGATTTTCTGAAATCCCATCTACAAAAAACATTTCTAAGGCTATCGCACAGCAACACCACAACGCCATTTTTTCTACAGCTGCATTGTTTTAGTATTTCATGTTTGGTTAAATGTAATGTATGTAAATAAAAGAAAGAAAACAATTATTGTGTCATGGTTAATTTTTTACTTCACTCCTGCTACAACACCTTTAGGGGGTGGCCGTGAGCAATGTTTGTTGATTTTATACATATTAAAAAAATCTAATGGATTTTTTTCTAGAGACCAGAGAAAATGAAAGATGAAAGAATTGTTCTTATACCATAGTTCATGTGGTTGGTCTGTTGTTTTTCTAAGGACAATTACTAAAACTTTCATTGATGCACTTTGACTTTAACAGATGGCTTTAAGTTTTCTAATTTATTGTTGATGAAGACAAAAGTCTGTCCAAAAGACATGAGAAAAAAAGTAATTTTCCAATTAATCAGGAGTCACAAGAGAACATTAATTATATACTGCAAACTTCCCGTTGCCTCTGCTCATCTGTTAAGTCAATGCCTTACAGAAAGAGGGAGAGAATCCAAGAGCAACACAATCACAGCTCTAGAATCTAAAGCTTTATGTTTTATTTTACTTGTGGACTCATAGATCAGTGATTTCCAACTTCTGGAGCATATGCTGTGTAGTTATGTTTTCTCTAAAATAAAGTTATCACTAGATAATTATCAATCTATTTTTAAGTTCAGGTTTGACAGCTTAAGCTATGGACTATGGAGAAGCAACATGAGCATAGACTAAAATCATCATTAAAATACACAGAATATAGACAATTGAGAAAAAGGCCCATCTATAACAACTAAAGAACATTCACACCAATCAGTCATAACACTGAAAGCACCCGCCTAAAGAAAGAGGCCACGGCCACAAGGGATACTGTTGCCAAGAAGGGTGTTGGTGGCCAAGTGGGTAGGATACTTGCCTCTAGATCAAGAGGTCATGAGTTCAAATCCTACCTTCAGCACACCACCACTAGGTTCCTGAACAAGACCCTTAACCAGGAAGACTGCACCAGGGAGACCGTCCCCTGTAGTTAGGGAATGGAAGTCGCTTTGGACAAAAGCGTCGGCTAAATGCCGTAAATGTAAATATGTCCTTGGTCTTTGGTTTTTCAGGGTTTGGGCCAGGTCCCTTACATCCAGTGATGGGCAATCTTAATGGCTCAGTATACCAAGATACTTCAATGCCATGCTTCCAACTTTGTGAACACACTTTGGGGAAGAACCTTTTCTATTCCAGCATGACTGTACCTCACAAAGCAAGGTCCATAAAGTCATGGCTGGACAAGTTCGGTGTAGAAAAAAGTATTTACTAATTAGGTGACTTCTGAAGACAATTGGTTGGAGGAATTGATTTAATAGTATCGGAGTAAAAGGGCGCTGAATACAAATGCACACGTCACTTTTCAGACTTTTGTTTTTAAAAATTGTAACACCATTTTATTTTCCTAACCCTAACTGTGCACTACTTTGTGTTGGTCCATCACATAAAATCCTGATAATACATTTGTTTGTGGGTGTAACGGGACAAAATATGGAAATGTTCAAGAGGTATGAACACTTTTTCAAGACACTGTACATGGGTTTACATACGGAAAGCTGTTTTTCCATTCCCCAATTCAGATGTTTTCATGATGACTGCAGTATTCTTGTATTATACTGGTATTTCCAGGTTTGTTGGAAATATTTTAATATGATGTAAAAATTACAATTAAAAGTTAAATGTTAAAAGTTAAAGTTAACACTAACTAGAGAATTATCTAACTAAACTTACAATAAAAAAAACCTATTTCAAACTTGCACTAAATGTCAAACATGCGTTGGAGATTTTAAAATATTATGATACATACTGCAATCACAATACAGGTTAAAGATACTCACTATCTTTTATTACACAGCCCTAGAGATCAGCTTTTAGACACAAACTCACATTAGCCATAGTGTGAAAGCATCAAAATGCTCATGTGCCTTGAATTTTAAATGCCAGTCCGATGCTCATTTGAAGACAAAGGCTATATTGGGGTGGCTACAATCCAGAACAAGACTCTGCTGTTCATTTTGGACAAACAGTTGAATACTAATTAACAAGCTTGACTGAGGAACTTTGCAAAAGCAACGCTTACGTCAAGCCAGCAATCATGACTGTTCCCTTGGAAAAGCAACTTGTCACATACTGATGATTTCCTGGAATAACACTAAGCAGTCGAGCTCTCAAAAACTGTCCTCCTTTAAAATGAAGCATACACCATATGGACCAAAGTATCGGGACACACCTGTTTCTCAGGGTTTAGGTTGTAATTTTTTTTTTTTTTTAACACAGTTTGTTAAAGGCCCTTCTCTATTGCAGCATGACTGTGCCCCAGTGCACTAAGCGAGCTCCATAAAGACATGGCTAGAGGAGTTCGGTGTGGAAGAACTCAACTGGCCCGTCCAGTGCCTGACCTCATAAATGTTCTACAGAATGAATGGACACAAATTCCCACAGAAACTCCAAAATCCAGATTAAAGTCTATGTATCTGAACGCAAATCATTAAAATCCCTGTTACTGTGATGTCAGGTGTCCCAATACTTTTTTTCCCCATATAGTGTATTAATTGTAACAGAAGCAAGGAAGGTACACACACATGAATCTGATGGTTTTTTAAGGATAAACTGAACACTTTTTAGAATTAGAAAATTGTAAGAATGTTTGTAATCATGAGTGGCTTTAAGAGGCAGTTGCAAAAGCAATACAATATACTGAACAAAGGAGTACTTTTAAAAACTTGCCTCCTTTATGTCATGGCCCATTATATCCCTGTACTTCTTTTTCAGGCCAAAAAGTCAATAAATGCAGAGCCCACTGTTTTTTTCTTTAACGAATGCAAATACATGTTTGAGGTGAACCTTCCGATAAAGATAAACACACACTAGATCTATATTGTGGCTATCTATGCATATACAGTGTTCTTGTTACTTAACAGTGATTCGAACTGGACAAAATTTACTACATGAAAAACTAGCAATGCTGGTTTTGTAGCTGCGCTTGTTGTGATGTATGAGTTTAATCCAAGTTGATATATTTACCTGATACATTAATTGAGGTTCCAGCATCAATCACTCCACTGTTTGGCCGCACACAATAGCGGCGTGGGGCAGTCGTCTTCACTTTAAAACACACATTTCTCTCTGTAGGGTTAGCAAGCTTTAGGGTTGTGGTCACCACATCCGTAAATGGACCTAAAACCAATTAGAAGTGAGTCCAATTAGAAACAGAATCAAAATCAGAAAACTTTACTGAAATATAAAGTCTAAATAGGTCCAATAAAAACAGAAGTCGATATGAAAATACATTATAATACACACACACACGCTGGGTATAAATACTATAGATAAGTAACTTAGTTAAGTTAAAAAAAAACACTAATCAAAACATCAGGCTTAGAGAGGACAGATATAACTGACAAATGTAAATATGTATTTACTTCCCTTCTGAAGTTAACAGTATTTAGTTGACAAAACATTACATATAAACATATAAAATAATAATAAAAATAACAGTGATTAAACAAACCTGACAAAGTATTACATTTCATAAGCCATATGAAATCCTAAATAAAAACAGAGGAATATTTGATGCGTGCTTCTAGCAGTACACAGGCCAGTGTGGTGACTGCGCACCCTTCTGTCATTTAAAAGTTTGCTGCTGGCAGTCTGAGTGGCCACTGTTATTACTGTTCTTGATCTTAAATGTGCTTTATTTAGCGGTGCTCTTTTGGAAAAAGTGGCAGGTTATGGGGGTGATGTAGTCTGTGTGATTCTATAGCAACGCTGCAGTGAGTCTTACAGCTGTACTAAAGTCTGCAGAACTGTCGATTCAGATTCGAAATGTATTGAGGAACCAATCAAGATTCTAATTTTAAATGCATATATAAACATATAATTTGGTAGTGGATAGATTTTTCTATCAGATAGTAAAGTGAGGCTTGGAAATACTAAATAAGTCTTTATGGGAGGATACATCTTTCAGCCAAGAGATATTTGGCATAACCACATGAGCAGATGTGACTTCTCCCGCTCTGTATTTCAACATCTGCACCATATTTACAACGTGACAATGACTAATGGGACTTACTGAAATCAATCAACAATCGCTTAAGTGATTTAAGTGGCAGATTCTTTGAGGATTAGCTATTACTAAGAATTAGCCCACACAGGTACAGTCAAAAAGAATCAAGGCAGGTTTACCAAATTTCGACTGCTTCTTTGGGAACCTAGGATTCAAATGTTTGGGTTTTTTTTCTTCCTTGTTTTATCACACTGATGAAAAATATACTCGTATAAAACAGACATCTTGGAAACAGCTGTGGAGAGACTGGATGTTCTAAAACCTTTTCCACAAACGCAGACACAAGATGAATAATATTCTCAGTTCACTGAGCCTGAATCTGAGAGTTGGCAGTGAAATACTTTCCTTTGGTAGAGCCAATTTAGCCGAAGTTTCCAAAAAAAAATAAATAAATTTCGTTATTCGTAACTGAGGGTCAAGTTAACTGATCACATTTTATCCCAGTAAGACACAAGCTCTTATATAGAACAAGCCACAGCTGTTCCACCTTGCTATGCTGCAATACCTCTATAGCTTCAAATATTACTCTGTAACCCAACATTACTTACTATGTGTTTACATCCTCCTGTCAGAATACAGGATAAGGATTCACTCTTAAAGGCCCCCAAATTTAGGTGAAAAAGTTCTTCCATGTTGGATTACGAGTGATTTTCTGTTGCTGTACAAACGAAACTTCCAAAATCTCTAAAGCTTTTCAGGCATTGCTCCCCTTCCACAGTAGCTCAAACTAGTGGTGAGGCTTAAGAAAGACGCAAGCTTTTTTCTTAGCTCTTCAAGAACAGTATCTGAATTTGTCAAAACAATGTAAGACATTTTCTCCCCTGGAATTCAGAGTGAAATTCAGTACAGTAACAGGATGTTAATAAAGTTGTTGTTCTAAAAAACTCACAAAAATGTTTGTCAGCTCTTCACATTTACAGTCCACATTTAGGTGGATTAGTCTGTTATTCATCCACTATCAAAAGCAATCATTACAGCCCTAAAGATGAGTAATGTTTAGAAATCAATTCTGTACTGAACTGGGAGCCAGTGCAAGGACCTGAGAATTAGAGTGACCTCTTTTCTGGGAATCCCAGTGAGGAGAGTGTTGCAATAGTCAACACTGCAGGAAATAAAGGCATGGATATGTTTCTCTAAGCCCTGTTTGGACACAATGTCTCTAACTTTAGCAATGTGTTTAAGGTCCCAAAAATGCTGCTTTTGTTACACATTTAATGCGGAAACCAAAACTAAGATCCCCATCCATCATCATGCCAAGATTTTTTACATGGACAGATATCTTAAGTGCTCTAGATTGTAGGTGGGCAAAGGGAGAAAGTTTTGATGCAGTTATCCTCTTTATCAAGGCACCGGCACGTCGAATCTATTGGACCAAAATCACTTGGCAATAGAGCTAGAAAGGTCTGAGTGGTTGCTTGGTTATGGTAGGACACATTATTCTCTTTAAAAATTTGAGCCAAAGGACGCAAGTACAGGTTGTACAGGACAGGCTCCAGAATGGATCCTTGTGGCCATGGTGGGTTTCTCTGATTCACAAGTGCTGATCTAAGGGCTGTCGCTGAGAGCCCAACCCAGTTTTCAAGCCTGTCTAGTAGAATGATCAACAGTGTGAAAGGCAGATCTAATAGCACCAGTGCAGTTGTATTTACCAGTACAATCTGTATTCAGGCAAACATCATTTAGTACCCTTATAAAAGAGCAGTTTCTGCACTATGGATGCAGATGGAGTCTTCAAAGAAACCATTTGAGTCTAGGTAGTTACTGATCTGATTAAAAACTACTTCCTCTATAACCTGACAGGTGATGTGAATAACACTTTTTGTCTTGCTCCTCAAACCATTCCAAACCAACCCTTTTGTGATATCAGCATGAACGCTACTGTTCTAAATGCAGATCGTCCTGAACTAGCGAAATCCAACCTCCAACAAACGGGATGACATACTCCATATTGACTCCACACTTCAGACATCTGGTTCCTTTCACCATCACTGTGAAAGAGAGCAGGAGGTGGAAGCCTGACAGTTAGAAATGGTTGCTGATCATGCTCTTCAGGAAAGAAAAAATTTTTTATTAAATTTATTTAATATGCTACGTAATATACGTATTTATTAAATATGCTAAATATTCAGTTTTTCTCTGGCTTTAGTAAGGGGTAAGCCCAATGCATGTGAGCTACCTCTAGTAAACAGGCGACAACCGAAATCACATACTGGCTAGAGCACTGAGGCAGTCTCTTAAGACAGTGAGAACTAAGCGTAGGTGACTTTAATTTCTAGTTATTAAGGCTGCATTTTCCAGTTCACCGTAAAGCACTGCAGCAGCGATGCTTCATTTAGTACAAGAGAGAAAGCATTCTAGTTTGTTATGCTGGAACTGAACTTCAACTTTTAAGTTAGCTCTGGAACAGGAACCAGGCTTTCCATGCAGTAAAACAGCTAAACTGACTATGAAAACAAACAGGAAGATTCTAACTTTCAAACTTCTAGATCAACATCGCGCTGTAGGTAAGAAAAAAAAAAACATTTGATGCATTTAACTACAACACACTGTATTCATATTTATAAATATCTTTAAGGGTTAAGGTTCCTTTATTGTCATTTACATGTGTCACATGTAAACAAAATTTGTACCCAGGACCGATAGTGTGTATACCCTACTAATCAAATCCTAAAAATCCTATAAAAGTACATAACAATAAATCCAATGCTAAATAAATAATAATCATAATGATTAAAAAAACATAAATTATTCCTAAAATTAATTCAAATGAGTAATAAACATAAAATCTATAATAAGTTACCAATGTGCACAATTTTTATCTTGAACATAACACTGATAAATGCTGACGGGAGCAGTGTACATCCCACCAGTGCTAATGCAAACAACGCATTGCTTTAAATTTACATCATTGAGCTCCAGAGCTCCAAACCTCCAAAACACCCAGAGCTGTTCACTGTCACCTTGAGGTTTTAGCCATGCAAATCTCAAGTACGTTCTCCTAAATTCCCTGGTCGTGTAAGACCAGCCAGCAGATGTTTACACAGATATCTTCAATATCTCTCTGAGCACCATCGTCATTCCAACATGCTTCGGTGCCACCACCATCATCCCCGTGCCAAAGAAGTCATCAGTGTCCTGCCTCAATGACTACCGATCCCATTGCCCTCACACCATCATCATGAAGCGCTTCAAGAGGTTCGTTATGAAGTACATAAAATCACAGCTGCCACTCCTCTCAAGACCCCTTGCACGTCGCATACTGTCCCAACCACTCAAAGAATGATGCCCTCACCCCTAAACATTCACCTGGATCTCACCCACTTGAACAAAAAGGACACTTATCATTCCGTAGTATCTCCTAGGAATACTAAGACCGCTAGGCCTATACATTTACATCTGCAACTGGATCCTGGACTTCCTGACTAGGAGACTTCAGTCAGTCAGGATTGCAAGCAAAACCTCCCTTACCATCGCACAGTGCAGGATGCCCCAGGGTTGTGAGCTCAACCCTCTGCGGTTCATGCTGCTGACCATATCAAGATCACTGTTGATAAAACTATGGTGGGTTTAATCAGTCAGTGTACAGACAGGATGTGCAATGGCCCTTAAAACCAGCTCATTGCCAAGAAAGCTTAGCAGCATTCTGCAGAGGGACTACAGAGAGCATTCTCTGCAACTGCATCATGGTGTGGTACCGGATTTGCCCCGCTTCAGATCAAAAGACAGATTACAGCGAGGACTCTTGAAAAGATCACTGGGGTCTCTCTTGCCTCCACCACAGATATTTCTACCATGCACTACATCCACAAAGCCATCAGCACAATGATTACACACACCCCTCCCACACCTCTTTTCTCTCCTTCTGTATGGCAAAAGGTTTGGTACCGTACAGGTCTTTACTACCAGAATGGGGAAGTATATTCCCTATACGGCCATCAGACACATTAGACTTCCCTCAGGCTGTCAAACTGGCTGACTTCAGAAGGGCACGACATGATCGCTCTTTGCTGAACATGCACCTCTAGTCAGCTGAGACTGTCCACAGCACCAAGTTCTTTGGTGTTCACTAGGGATGGGTATCGTTAAGGTTTTAACGGTATTACTACTTCTATCGATACCAATTATCGATTTAACGGAATTTTTACTCCTATCGGTACTTTTTGTTGTGTTTTTTATTTTTAAAAATGAAACAAATTGAGAACAGAAATAACACTTTATTTTTTAAATGTAAAATAATTATATAAGAGCTTAGCAAACACCAATGTTTGAGCAAATATCTATTATTGCAAATAATGGCAATGCAGGCGAATAATGAATATTATTGTAAATTACAAAAGGCTGGTCAGGTAAAATATGCTAGGCAATGTTTATTTAATGTAGCCCGTGGGACTGAGTTTATCAGGTTAATGTGTGTGGTTGCACCAGCAGGCAGGTATAAAAGGGACTAGGAACCAATTGTATGGACAGAGTTCCTTAGGGGGGTGGGAAACAGTCATGGCCGACTGTTTCTAGCGTTTGTGAGAGCATGCCTGCATCTCATGGTATAGTTTGCCACTGCTCTTTGGGGTTTAGTTTATACGGTTTTTTTTTTAGTTCGTCCGCCGCGTGAGTGGTCCATAGTTGGCGTGGCCCGGGCGGACTTTGATTTCTTTTTCTTTGTTTTTGTCTTTGAGTGTGTCCGAAATCGCGCACTTGCACACTTTTAGTGCAGGATTTTAGTCTGAAAGTACCTGGATGGTGCACTGAAAATGACCAGAAAACGCAGTGCAGAACGATGGACACTAAACGGACGCCATTTTGACTACGTAGCAGAAGGGGAGGGATTTCGACGAGTTTTTGGAGTTGAATAATGGCGGCCAACAATGAAATGCTGGTGCAAAGTCATACTGACATACGTTTCAAGTGTGCATGGTTTTCTGATACATTTGCAGTGTCAAAGAATATGATTAAATGGGTTGCCACTATGAATTGAACACGTGTTTTTATGAGAAACACGGTCAGTGTGTGAAAGGCTTATGTATGACTGACTGAGAGCTAACCTGATGAATTACGTGGCAAGTCTGTTGGAACAGTGCTAATGTTTTGTTTTATGTAACCACCACCCTCTCTTTGTAATAAAAGAAATAATTTGTAAACTAGCAATTGTGGTCTGGATGTTGTTATTCCCCTCGAGTTTACATTAACAATAATAAACAGAAAATTCTCCAGTACCGACAGCAGAACTGTTAACGTCAGAGCTTATCGATACTTCGGTCTTTTATAATTAGACACCGGGACCGATTTAGTACTGGGTTTCGGTATCCCTCCCTAGTGTTCACAACTCAGAAAACCTCATATGGGGCCTCAACACCAAGAAGGCTCAGAAGTGTGTTTCCTACGGAGATCTTGTGTAGTTGCATCACAGTTTGATATGCAAATTGTTCAGTTTCGGATCATAAGACCCAACAGAAGACAGTGAGGACAGATGAAAAGATTGCTGGGGTCTCTTTCCCCACCGTCACAGACCATACACTGCATCCGCAAAGCCACCAGCATTTAAGATAACCCCACACACTGGTCACACACCCTCAACTACCTTCTCCTGTCAGGGTAAAGATTCCACTGCATATGTGCCTCCACTGCCAGAATGGGAAACCGCTTCTTCCTTCAGGCTGTCAGAATCCTCAACCAGAAATGAATCATAAACTGTACCCACACATGTGCATAAACACACACACGCGCTCACACATACACACCTGATCTGAACTACATGCTCCTAACACAACGTATACACACACTAAACTGTTCCACCCAAAACAAACTTACACTCTACTGCCACTGTAAATATTTTTTGCTATATATTTTTTTTTATCCTGGAGGAACGTTGTTTCATTTCTCTGTGTTCTGTGTATATGGTTGAATGACAAACACCTACATGACTTGTTTCTAGGACTAACAAGAAGTTTGTTTAATTTTAAATGCGGACATGAACATCCTGGCTATCCGGGGTAGGCTGAGGAAACACAAATACTGACACAGATACTCAAAAGTTGGCCAGTCAAAAACCCTTACGAATTTATTGGATCACCTGCTAAACATAACCCAGTTTATATGAGGTTAGAGAATTAGCTTTGAAGGTGTTGGTAAGAAGCATTGAAAAAAAAATCCCAGCAAATTTCACCGAAAAACTGAAAGAAAGTCTTTCCGAAAAAATGAAAGATATAATAATGGCAAAAGGCGAATACACCAAATATTGACAAATCAGAAATGTCCATGTAATATTAATAAAAATAATACTAAACTAAAATGCGGCTTGTATCAAAGCCCTGTGCTATGGAAGCTCCAGGTTTACACAGAAGAAACATTTTGTCCAAAAAGAATTAGCCTGTACCTGAAAATCATGAAGTACCTGCAGTTCACTTTTTTCCTGAATAATTAATTCAAATACTATTAGTGAAGTTGTGAATCTGAAAGACAGTAGTAAAAAAGAAATATTAGGTAAAACTTTCCCTATAATTATTTTCTAACAATTCAGGAATCACAGCTTCTAAGTGAAAAAATGCTTCTGAAAACCTACTCCTACAGCTCATCTAGTAAAATAAAAATACCATCAGACAGGCTTGTTAAAATGTTAAAGCAATTAAATGATGCTGCAGCTGAAAGACTATAAATCTGCATATTTAACATCAATATTTTTAGCTATTCACATCCGTTACAGCAGCTAAAATTTAAACTAAAATAGTTTTCCTTGTTCCTGAAATGCAATTCTTTGTTATAACTGTTCACAATTACGGGCCACATTTTGACCAATTATTTGATTATAGATAACACAAATTCTACTAAGCTTGGGTGATAAACACTAGATATTAACAGTGTTACTTGCCATCTGTGCAGAAATCAACATAAATAGCAAGGTTGGTAATACTATCATGGCATGCACACTTTGTTAACCTGGGTCTAGTCTATAGTGGAAAAGAGGATCTGTCAAATCAACCAACCGGCCTCCTTCCTCATTTTATTCTGCAATGGAGAGATCTCAAGTTTTGATTCATTTGTATGTTCCCCAGCAATCTTTTATCTGACTGAAAATGTATACTAGCTGCTGAAGTTCTGTTTGTATAGCCTATAATTGTATAGCCTATAGTGAACATATTTCACTAACCATAGATTAGTATGATATCTAGGTGTACTAATGCAACACCTAGACATCATATATATCATGTTTTATTTTTGAATAATAAATCAAGCTTTCAAAAACATCCTTCTGTGTGCTGCTGAATCTTTCACACAGTCAACTATATCCTAAAACATATACCTGAAACATATCATGTATACCATACATACATATCATCTTACCATTTACTAATTTTGGCCAAAGTTACTGTTTTTTTAAACACTGGCCAGTCAGAAATATTTTTAACTAAAACATTGAAAGAAAAGCGTGCTAGTAGCTTGACTTAATTGGGATTTTTACTCTTCAAATGTTCAATCTATTGAAGCATCAGTCATTCAGTTTGATAAACTGACTATAAGTGTTCTATAAAACCAAAACATATCATTATACACTGTCTAATAAGTTTGTTTTTACTACACTGGATAGTATAATATAGTGGCTACTAGTAGAGGTGGCCAGAATGAGTGTTTTTTAAATCCAGAAGTAATTTTTTTACCACTTTTTACAAATAGTTTAATTGTAGCACAAAGATATCTGGCACAAAGATATCAGCAGCAGTCTAGATTATGTAAAATAAAATGAGCATGGGCACTCTGACCGGTCTGTAGCTACAAACCCCCATAAACAGGAAGCTGCACTGTGTACCTTTGCACTGATACCTTTCTATCACAGCCAGCATTATTACTTTTAGTGGTTTTTGCTATAGCAGCTCTCCTGTGGGACTGGATCATATGGGCTAGCCTTGTTCCACATAAGCATCAGTGAGCCTTGGGTGGCAATGATCCTTTCACTTTTCCTTTTTAGACCACTTTTGGTAGGTACACCATTTCTGGCAGCACACAGAACAAAGAACTTCTGGTTTACTTGCTGTCTAATGAATCCCACACCTTGACAGATGACATTATAATTAGATCAATGTTATTTACTTCACCTGTCAGTGATTTTGAAGCTATGGCTGATCGGGATACCTTGGTGATTAAGAAGAGAAGTAGTTTAAAAAACCTCAGGCCATTACCCTATTAACTGTTTGTGCTTACTTGTGTATTAGCCTCTGACTTTTTTCATTTGACAGGGTTTGTTAAGGTGTGTAACTTAGCTGGTAGTGACTTGGTAAAAAGCAGATGTTGATTTTAGTTTAGCTTTACAGTAGGGCTGAGCAATTAATCGAAATCGTATTGAAATCGCAATGTGAATACGCGCGATTTCTAAATCGCCTTACAGCGCAATTTTTTGTGCACTCCCGACTTTTCCCGCCATATGCTATTTGAACCAATCACAACGCAGCGTGCCTAACGACAAATAGGCTGCAGAAACAAGGATGATGAGTTCAGCACAGGAGGACTTGGTGATCAAAAAAAAAAGTCAACATATGTGGTGTGGGCTTACTTTGGATACAGGAAAGATGATGTATCACAGAGTCAGGTAATTTGTAAGACCTGTCAGTCTGTTGATGCGGCAAAACAGGGTAACACAACAAACCTATTTCAACACCAGAGGCAGTGTCACAAAGAGGTCTATGACTTATGCATGGCAAATTTCTTTTGCCTTATATCTGTTTTAGAGACATGTTACAGGTCTTTGATAAAGATCTATTTGTTTTCCTTGGAAAAATGTTTCATATTCACACTATAAAACATGTCTGTGTGTGTCAAAATCGTGATTAAAATCAAAATCGCAATTTTGTTCAA
>JBBPCY010000109.1:6174068-6205260 GCA_037974405.1 Brachyalestes nurse
TTTGCGGGCTTTCTTGTGCACCATCTTTAGAAGAGGCTTTCTTCTGGGACGACAGCCATGCAGACCAATTTGATGCAATGTGCGGCATATGGTTTGTGTACTGACACAGGCTGGCTCCCCATCCCTTCAACCTCTGCAGCAATGCTCTGCAGCAATGCTGGCAGCACTTTAATTTCAAACTCATCTTAATACATACAGTAAAAAAGAAAAGTAAAGGTAAACTCCAGATATCTCGGCGCAAGAAACCATTATTATGCGGGAATGCTGGGTTGCATCTGCCAGAGATGCATCACAGGGCAGCAGCCAATCAGCAGCAAGGAGAAATGAAGAGCACAACTTTCAAACCTCCCACCCACAGGGGTATTTCACCATCCCAAGACACGTTTTCATATACGTTGGCTTTTTGTTCTCCCGTCAGTACTAAAAAATGTATACAGTTATATTTAATATGAAAATTTAGCCGAATTAGTACATTTACTAATCATATTAGTAAGTTATAGTTTTCTTTATAATTTAGCTCTAAAATGCATGCAAAATTATATATTGCCATGAAAAAGCAAAAAAAAAATGCAGAGGATCTTTGCAGTTTCCGCGAATTTGGGGGGATTTCCGCGACCAAGTATTAGTTCGGTTCTAAGAAAAAATCCACAAACGACTCTGAACCGAGATTCGTGAGGGTACACTGTATATGATAACAAAACACTGACACAATTATGTAGTGTCATGAAAGATGAATCCTGGTCAAGTATGTATATTTGCTTGTGTGTGAAGTTTACCTTATCATGTCTTTTCGATTAATTTTCATCACCATAGATTTACTGATAGTGATGATGAATTCCTTTGAATTAAGTAGATTTGTGAAGAAACACTTTATTGTCCTAACTATCTAATTGTATAGACATGCTCTAAATAAATGAATACATAAGGGTTAAGGGTGTGTACACAGCCTATTTTTATTTTTATTTTTTTGCTTTAATCCTTGCTTTTGTATGTTGTGACACAAGTAATACTTGTTTACCCACATAAGCATCTTCGTAGTTTTATTGGACCTAATCACTCTTAAACACTTTCTTTGTTCAGGTCCGCCAGGCTGCGTTTCAGTCTCTTGGTCGTTTTATCTCCACATTTGCCATTCCCTCCAGCACTGGTGTCCATTTTGATGAGGATGGAACACTGCGTGAAATCCCAAAACTGCACACAGAGAGGTGGAAAGCCTTTTGAAATAAACTAGCTTTAAACCAAGAAAAAAAATGTAAAAAGGTGTTGGCTAACATGCTGGAAAGGTTTGCTATTAGATTTTTTCTGGCATTGTTTTACAATGTAAGAAGCCAGGGGGATTAATGTAGCAATTACAACTTCAGTGTTTTGTTTTAATGATCATGTGCTTTGTATTTTTTTGTCAGCATTGTTCAGTAGGGCAGTAGAGTAGAGAGAAAAACATATATTATATAATGTATAAAACATATATTTATATATTCTACTTTGAATAGTCTAATTCTGATTTTGTCTTCACAGCAGTGAGCAGCGTGGAAGCAGTTGTAGCTCAGGTAGCCGCAGTGATGCTTCAACTCACAACTCACCTGATTGTCCTGCTCCTCTAGAGCAGTCAAACCAGTCATCCGTTATTTCACCACCTCTAGCTCTAGCGGACCACCACAATTCCCCAGTTCTTTCTTTAGACAGGTCCCATACGGATCATAGTGAACTTGGTCACCCTAACAGCTTGACCTCCACCCTGGACCAGCACACAGGGGACCCTTATGACTCCTTCCACTACTGGAGACCTCTACTGCCTGACATCAGCCAGGACTTGGAACTGCTACAGGAAGATGGGAAAAACAATGAGCAAGGACAGGAAATAGTGACAGAAGAAGTAGAGTTAGACTCTAAGGGGCCAGCAACAAGCTCTCAGATTCAGAAAGTTCTGGATTGCCTCCAGCCCCATCTGGATGATCCTAATGTTCAAGGTAATTTAAAGTAACAGAACCATTTTTAATAGGTTCTTTTAAAGCAAGGTTTTCAAACCAGTCCTCAGGACCCTCAATATAGGGCCTGACCTGGCTCCCCACACACCTATAGCAGGTTAAACACACATATACCATTTAACAATAAGCTGGTTTTATAGTAGCCTTGAACTACTATTTTTATAAAGGGTGTACCCTAAGTTTGCCCTTTGGCAAATTTAATGATGATGTAGATGTAATCCTGGACAGTCTTTAACTTTGTAAACCGTCAAATATGACAGAAGGAAGTTGGAATAATACTGTCAAACCAGCACTTCTGCAAAGCTGCCTCAGCCTCTGCTGTTGTTAGATGCAACAACAGCTGGGTTGTAATATGAGTTAGTAAGAGACTTTAGAGGAATACACTGTGGAATAACCGTGGGATGTACTTATTTTGATATAGTCTTTATAATGCAGCATTTCTGTTGTTTTGCACAATTATTATACATCATGCAATGCAGTCTACCATGAAATATGAAAAAATATGTATTTGAATTCTTGCTTCTTTTCTTTTTCAAACATTGGTACCTTTTATTCTGCCCAGGGCGCTTTTCCCTTACGATGATTTAATTTGTTACTCTTTGATAAGTGTGTCCAGCAATGAGTCCCCTTTTATTTACTTGTTAATGTACCTTGTTTGTGTGATTCAGTTCTTTGTGTTTTGTTTCTCAGCTCAAGTGCAGGTCTTGTCAGCTGCGCTGAAAGCTGCTCAGTTGGAGAGTCACACAGATGATGTGGATCAAGATGTCTCCGTCTCGGAAAGTCCGAACCCTGATGATCCAAGTTCCACAGAAAAGCAAGAAGAGATAGATGCACACCTCTTAAACTCTCTTCTTGTTGAGGAGTCTGGACCAAACTGTGTGGTAAGGGGAAGACTTTACAATTTCAGTTGTTGTCAAAATGAGCTTTGGCCTGTGTGAAGCTGAGCTGATGTCTTTTTTTTTTTTTAGGAACCTACACTGATTGAGAAAATTGAGGAAGTTAAGGACATCGACATAAATGGAGCTTGCGATGAGGAGAAGTCTAAAGTTCAGGTGAGTTACAGGTCTAAGATATGAGCACTTTTTCGTCAGCGTACATAGACCTCATCAAATAGATTATGTAGAAGACATGAAAATAAGTGGAAT
This sequence comes from Brachyalestes nurse, assembly GCA_037974405.1. NCBI lineage: Eukaryota > Metazoa > Chordata > Actinopteri > Characiformes > Alestidae > Brachyalestes > Brachyalestes nurse. The sequence continues at coordinate 6,177,199 of JBBPCY010000109.1, forward strand.
ATTGCTCCTGTACTATATGACTATATACAATTTAAGGATACTTTTAGTGTACATTCCCCCTTTGGATCTTACTAAGCTAGGCTACCCTGCACAATTTAAATTTAGCAGTAAGCAGGCTTTTACAAAAACATTGCCTTTTAAGAGTGCATATATGTTTTTCTGTTTGCTAAATAGTATTAGCTGGATGCATTTTTCTTCTAGTACTTGCTTGTGTTTTCTTGCCATAATTGCATCCTCTTGATTATACCAACCTCTTGATATAGCTCCTGTTCATTTAAGCCCACTCTGATGAAGTGGGTGTACACTTCAGCTAGTTCCTATGTGCCTCTTTTGGCATTTCACCCCATTAATGAATAGAAAATTGAAATTGTGATCTGGTTGTTTTGTTAGTAAATACAGTTTCCCAGGGTTTCATCATGTCAAGCACAAATACAGATTTGAACCTATGCACACTAAAGTTGTGAAAGTGTCGTGTTCAGCTTGGACAAGAAGCACAAAATTAGTGACAGATTAAGTTAAAATGCACAGAAATGTAAGAGATTGGTGCAGTCCTCACCTGACAAGATTGATGCTGTAATTAAGACAAAGGGAGGAGTATTATAGAATAAATATTGCATGTGAATTTTTATTTCATAATTCATTTCAGCTACTTGTGATATTAAATTTGATGAGATAACTCTTGTGGAATGGATAGAACTTCCACAATCCACTTTCCAAACTCTTAAGATACTTGGTATGAAAATGCCACACACACAATATTGTAGCATAAAGTTCAAGTGCTCTCAGGGAGGCCACAGTGAAGGATTTTTGATCTCTGCCTGCTTTTTTTTTTTTCTTTTTTCATGAGACATATATTACTGTCATACTCACCGCTGACCCCGCATTCTCTTGTTCCCCTTTCTTTCTTTCTTTCTGTTCTTCAATCCCCCAGAATGTGATTCCTCAGCAGTTGTTGGATCAGTACTTGTCAATGACTGATCCAGCTCGAGCTCAGACTGTGGACACTGAAATAGCCAAGCATTGTGCATTTAGCCTGCCAGGTGTGGCCCTAACGCTGGGCAGACAGAACTGGCATTGTCTCAAGGACACCTATGAGACCCTGGCAACTGATGTACAGGTGAGTGTTTTGCTGTTTGGCCCTCTCCGTATTTTTAAAAACCCTTTAGAGCCGCAAAACCGACTTAAAATTTGTAGAAAACCTCTGATCACACAAGGAAGAAAAAATGTCAAATGTGTCACAGTATATCTACAGTAGTTTAGACCAATTTCTAGACCAAATATGCAACACTGCCTGCATGGAGTTCTAACATACCATGGTTTTAACAGTGGAAAGTGCGTCGGACGCTGGCGTTCTCCATCCATGAGCTTGCTGTGATTCTGGGGGATCAGCTCACAGCAGCTGACTTGGTGCCTATTTTTAACGGCTTCCTCAAAGACTTGGATGAGGTGCGCATTGGAGTTCTCAAGCACCTGTATGATTTCCTCAAGGTGAGAAGCTGCAATCATCCTATTTAACTCTTCTCTGCAACGCTTTACTGAGTTTGTTTACAATGACAATAATAAGACCGTTATGTGATTTTTGCCACTTACTAGTTTATTCAGCTATGCATGTAAACTCCTTGCTGTGCTATATAACATTTTAGCCCAGTAAACCAGGAGCAGTAGACATCATGGAGTTAACTTAGCACTATACTTGACCCATCTCAAAAACTAGAAATAAATAAATAAATAAAATTTTATTATATAAACTTGTCCCTTGAGCGCAAAAGTAAAACACATTATTTTCAATGATCTTTCTGCTGTGAATCTGATTTTGTCTCTCGTCTCTCTCCCAGCTACTTCATGCTGAAAAGCGTAGAGAATATCTTTATCAGCTGCAGGAGTTTATGGTGACCGACAACAGTCGAAACTGGAGGTTCCGCTATGAGTTAGCCGAGTATGAATTCATTCATTCACTCATTGCTGATTCATTCTTTCCCTTTTGCTTATTTTATCTATGAAAATCCACTCATATTGCTTTGTTTGTTGCTGTTATTTTATGCAAAGTGATCTTATATATATTCTCTCTGTATAGGCAGTTGATCCTGATCATTGAACTGTACAGCCACTACGATGTATATGACTACCTCAGACAAATAGCACTCACCCTTTGTTCTGACAAAGTCTCAGAAGTGCGATGGATTTCCTACAAATTGGTGAGTGATCTCTCTTTGAGTACTTTGTTTGAACACAGGCTACCCATAGCCTCAAGTGGCTCATCCAGCCAAGGTACTGTCTCTACAATGCAGAGGAGAGCCTTTTTCTAATGATATTTTAATGAGATTACCTGTCTTCCTCAAAACACAAGGCCATGCTGGTCCACAAAATGGATTTTCCACCTATTATTCAATATTGCATGCAGGTACTAATCATTTATATGTTATAAATTAGTGGCGCCAAAGTTCCAAATAGTTGTTTCCAGTAAATCTAACACCCTTATTACATTTTCCTTTGACCTTCTGAACCATGTATAGCCTGGCTGCTCATTTCGGTGGCTTTATCCCTTTATTGTAATAGAGCTTTTAAATGGAAAGTTCCCTTAATAGCTCCCTTGCTAAAACAAAAGTTATATCCGGCTAGTGGCGTTGTGAATTGATTTATCATTTACAAGGAAAATATCACCACAACAATACCAGTAATATCACTAACATTAACTCTAGTGGGGAACTGTAGATGAATACCAAGCAGCATACCAATAATAGCAATTAGAAACTGGAAAGCTACAGCTGTTTTCAAAACTGTATATGTATACTGTATATGCACACTCCAGTTAGAATATGCTTTCAGTGGTGCTATCATTGCGTGTCAGCGATGAAACATTCATGATGAAAAACTATTAGTGACTTATTGAAATTAATTAATACATTATTTTTAAGAAAGTCTAGTCATTTTATTGTAGCATGGCTAAAATGTCTCAGAATATTTTGTTGTGAGATTTCAGTAACTATTTAGTTAGGCTACTATGAAATCTTTTTAATCAATGAACAGTAACTTGGAGGTCCGTATTAAGATTTTGTAACTCAATCCATTAAGCACCTTTGTTATTTATATGTTGTTTTCCATACTAGTAGCACTCAATGTTTGTGCTTTTTTAAACAGCTGAAACTCTCTCTTTCCGGTTATTTGAGCTGTTAAATTATACCATTAATGATTAACTGCACATAATAATGTAATTAATGTGTAATAATTGTATCTGTGTGTGAATGAATGTGTGTAGGTGGTGGAAATCTTGCAAAAGCTGTACTCCTGTGGAGCTCAAGACCTCAGCCTGAACTTCATTAACGAGCTTGTAGTGCGATTCTGCCATTGTCCTAAATGGGTTGGACGACAGGCATTCGCCTTTATATGTCAGGTCAGATAAGTCAGGCATAGTAGTTCTATCTGTGGTGTATGTCTTCAGTGTTTAAAATGCTTGCTTTTTTCCCTAAGTATTGGCACACTGTTTGTGCTTAAACACACTGGTCCCTTCTAAACACCGTACTGCAGGAAGCTGCTGTGTTACTGTGTCATGACCAGTCCTAGTTTTTGTAAAAAAATGTCTATTCAGTCTATTTCACATTCAGTAAAAATGAATTTTCATATTGCAGATATGTGACTGATTTTTCATACCGACACCTGTCTGTTTCAACCACATCATATCTGCCTGTGCTTGCAAAACCTATTGGTCTTGTTCGCACCTGCCCACTTCAAACACAGATCACTTCTGTAAAATGTAACTAAAATGCATTTCCACAAGAAAATGTGAAGTGTAATTGCGCAGTTGCTATGGTAACTGTGGTGTTCCTAGGTGGTTATTAATGGTTGCTATGGTGTAGCTAGGTGCTTACTCGTGGTGTAGGAGTTACTCGGGGGGGGGGGGAACAAACCGCTCAGAGAATAACATTTCAGTTCAGCACAAAACCTGTTGGCTAACTTAACCTGTCACGCTACCCAGCTGAAGATAAAATATTCCATATTTTTAGTCTAAAACTAACTAATGTAAATACATACATAGTACCATACAATGAGCATTGTGCGATAACACTGGTGGGACAGCTTGGCTTGGCTTTTAGCTGTATCAACAAGGTTTTATTTGTACTGAAGTTATATTGGTGTATTATGTCACAAAATGTCTACAAGTCAGCTAAAATTAAACTGAAGTCAGAATCCACCTTCTTCTCAGATCTCTCTTAAACATGATCAGAATATAGTTCAGCGGGATGTTATGATTGGCTGTAGACCCCAACACACACAGCTCTTGATTTCTGATGATCTGTTCTCATTTTTGCATCTCTACATAAAAGATTAAATTTGATAAATATGAACTTTAAATGATCAGTGAAGTCTGCAAGTCTGAAGAGTCTATGGATGTTAAAGTAAAAGTATTTTTCTCTGTATGTATAGGCGATCTTGGAGGAGGAGGAGGGTATGCCCATGGACCAGTTCGCTCAGCACCTGCTTCCATGTCTTCTCAGCCTCTCATCTGACCCTGTTCCCAACGTCCGTGTGTTGGTGGCCAAGGCCTTACGTCAGAGTGTGCTGAATAAACGTAAGCCATTGATGTATTGTCTCTCACACGCAGAGCTTAGAGCTGTCAACTTTGCATTTTCATGCTTAAAAAAATTGTTAGATTGTGCCCTATCACTGGCACATGAGTTTGATTCCTGTGGACAACATAAGTACTGTGGCTTTGGTGGCATCTGGTTAGTCCTAACACCTTGAAAATGAATAGTGATGCTTGCAGTTGTCTGTTCATGTATACAGAATTGGGCAGAATTCTGTGTCAAGCTGTGGTTTAAAATGAATGTGGGGATATATTTCCTCCAGTAATGGTCAAAAATTGATCTGCTCTGTTTTGCCTGCTCAGATAAAAAAGTCTAAATAAGCATATCAGCATTTAAGACTGAATTTTGGTCTAATCCTAGCTGTGAACCAAGACCGTATTTCTGTTTCAGTCTGATGTATGTTAGGGATATATAAAGATACATTTCAGTGCAGGCAGTTGTCATTGGGTGAATTTAGTACTTTTCATGACTCGTAACTTCATACTGAGTGCTACAGTATGGTAGTCATACAGGCAGATTATTTCTTTGGACCTGGGGATGATTGTGGTGGAATATGCTGGAGCAGCAGCTGCTTGAGTCAGAAACGGAGTTAAACACATCAGTGAGGACGTTGGCCTGCTGGTCTGCACGCTCTTTAAGCTCCCATCCGTGTATGTTGTCAGTGCCAGAAGTTTTCCATGGGTTTACTCTGGTCAGAGAACCGCATATAGTAGGCATTCAGCGTGCCTGGGAGGCACCATCACTGTTACAGATAGAGGGTGATGCTTTGTAGTCCGTGACGGACTGGATGGTGTTCTGAAAGTGCCCCTGGGTTTTTGTGGCATAAGGATACTTGGCTACATGCTAGGGAAGCATAATGGGTGGTAGGAGCCTAGTGGGTAAAACACCTGCCTGTGAACCCAATGACCACAAAGTCATGGGTTCGAACCCCCAATTTCTGCAACCATGTCCTTGATCAAGACATTTAACCCTCAGTTGCGTCAGGGGGACTGTCACTTTATCCAAACCACCACTACCAGACATCACAACAGTTTCTTTCTGTAAGCTATTAGATTCCTGATCTCAGAACCCGCACCTAACATCAGGGGTCTGACCTCATACAGAAACTGCTATAAAATGAACATGTCACTTTTAACTGCCTTAAAACTTACTGCTGAAAATGTCTAAAACTGCTGTACCTCAGAATACACTCCTATTTGCTCTTACCTGCCTAATTTTGTACTATAATGCTGCAATTTTGTACTTTGGTGCAGCAGGTTCTGCCTGTGTTTTGGTGCCTTGGTCTATGAACACTACATTATTTGCTTCAGAGAACACTGTTTCAACCCTTTTGTGTACTTGTGAATGTGGCTGGGCTGACAATAAACCCTCTTGAATCTTGAATAACTAATGGTTGTAAGTTGCTCTGGATAAAAGCATCAGGCACATGCCCCCCATACACGTTCACCCTAATATTTAAACACGTTAAACACACGTGTTGTTTCACGTAACATGTTGCTACCACCAGAAGATAGCAGTAATGCACCCAAAGCTGTTTTGCCATACGCACTCCAGTGTGTTTTGTGAAAAGTCTTGTAAATTGACACTACACTAGTGCTGTTATAATTTGGCTTTGTCATTTTACAGTAGATTAATAGGCAGTGTTTTATATTTCTGTGATTTTTTTTTTTTATTTTATAAATTAATTCATTCCATTCTCTTATCAGCTTACTTCAAGGAGCCAGGCGGTGCGTACTCTGATGAACTGGAGGAGGCTCTTTCTGAGCTGAGAATGGATAAAGACAGAGATGTGCGTTTTTTCGCAACGCTGGATCCCAATCAGAATGTCTTGGACACTGCGGCCTTGATTTAGAGGTTGTCTTCATACACGGAATAAAAACCAGCATGGACCACATCCAGACCAACATGAATAAGCACCAGTGACCTACACACTCACTCTCTCCCACTCTCTCTCAAATGCGCACACACACACTTTACAAACATGCTCTGACTCTGTTTGGACTCTGTTTAAAGATGTATTTATACATATGTCTTTTATATATTGTGTGTGTGTATGTGTATGTAGTGTGTTTTTTATATATATATGTCCATTCTTTAAAAAAACAAAAACATAACGCACAGGCACAAAATATCAAATTTGTGGACCTTCCTCCAAATCAGCAAATAAGAAAAAAAAACTAGTTTTCCAGGGTATCTTGAGTCCCACTGGCACAAAACATGCCCCAAAATCATGGTGACTCTGGGTTTTTCCACATCCTTTCCTCAGCTGAAAAAACTGGTGCAAAGCTTTGAGCTGTCTCTCCAAAGTAAACTATTTTTGATTTATAGTTTTTCTTCCTCTTTACCATGGGTTTCTTACAAGGCAAACTGCGGACTCTAGCAGACTTTTTTAGGGTGAGTACTACCTAGCTCAGGGGAGACTTAAAGGCATTTTTTGTAGCGGAACTGCCAGAAAGTGGCATCAAATTGAACCTTGGTGATGCTTCTGTAGTGTTTTTGCATCTACCGATCTCCTGTTTACTTCTTCCACAACATTTTGCACATGTAGCTGCGGGCAACACTTTTCATACCTATGTTTTTCAAACCAGTACAACTCAGGATTTAAAACGCTCTTTCTTTCACTTGTTTTGTCTTTTATTGGACGTCATAAAATTGACAGATGTTGTTTAGTAACTATCATTTTGTCTCCTGTTTTGTGTGTGACTGTACAATGACCGTGTGATCACCTAGCCTGGTTGGTGGAGACTGGTGTTACTATCTTAGTTTGTCATTAAGGGGAGTTTTAAGGAAAGGTTGGAAAGCCATTCGGTTTGTGCTAAGCTGGTCGGATAAACAGGATTTCTAGAATCAACTCCATACTTGGCACTTCTACATGGATAGTTTTGCAAACGTCTGCAGTTTTGCAAACATCTGTACAGCCTGGAGTTGCTTAAAACCAGCAAGAGTTCAGCTTCTAACTCCTAGCTAAGCATTAATTGGACTGATGATATTTTTTTGTGTTTTTTTGGTTTTGCAAACTAAAAGCTGTGCCACCAGAAGGCAGTGTTGGACAGTGTTTCCTGTTAAACTTGGATGATTAAAGCAAACTGTGATCAAGTATAATCTTATATACAGAAAGATTGGTATGAAATGTCATCATAGTTTCTATTAAGATTTTTAAACAAAGGGTTGTGATGCGCCTGTAGGCAAATTTGCCCGTAGTTGTTCTTAAATCATTTAGCTTTTTCAGCTGTACGTTAAAGGTTTAGAGTCTTGAAATCACTGTACCTTGGGAGGTCAATGACAGTTTTCAAAAGGTGTATTAAACTAGACTCAATCCAGTGGTTCTACACTCACGGTTTGTGCAAACAAACGACACCACCTGTGCTTTGCTATGTGAGTGGAACATAAACAGTCATTATGCTGAGTGACTTTCTTAAGTTTGGACATGTTCTGTATAATTAAGTTACGGCCAGTCTGTGTTTTTTTTTTTTTTTTAGCTGTGGCTTTATAATGGGAGCTGTCACTAAGTCACTTTTGTACTTTTGTGTATCATTGTGTTTGTGTGCGTTGTTTTAATGGTGGACCATGTTGAGATTGGGCTACACATGGTTAGTCTAATCTGTTCTCTGTAAAGATTGGTCCATTTTACTGTCACTGTGCGTACACTAGCTATTAGTGAGGCACAGGCATGTCAAAACCACTCGGTTTTCCTAAGAGTACCCATCCACTATTGTAAATGGTGGTACAGCTGTTTATATATAATGTTTTCTTTTCATTTTTGTGTCTTTCTCAGAGATTTTATATAACTCTTCAGGTTGCTACCTTTGTAATTTCTATTGTTTCTTTTAAAAAAATTAAAAGTTTTACGTATTGTTATTTTTAAGTATTCTAAATAAAATTTCAGTATAAGCTGCGGATGGATAAAGTAACTTGTGTGCATCTTTTAAAAATGAAGGATTCAGAGGATTCCGTATGTTGTGGCAGTGCAGCCTAAATACAAGTTGCTGTATGCTCGCAGTATTTCAACATTTGGATTATAATTAGAGCTGATAATTAAATGTTTAAAGTTCTGACAGTACCTCACAGACCAGCAATGTCCAGAACACTAAGGGTTTGCTCTAAAAAAAAAAAGGGTTCTTTGAGCCATGTCATAGAAAAAACATAATTCTCTAAAGTTTTTATATACAGTTTATGGGGGCTGACTAGTAAGAATGTTGCTTATGGTTCAGCCTATGGTTTTTTTTTTTTTAGAAACCATTTACAGTCCACATTCTGAGCCCTGTGAGCATGCACTATAGAGGAATAATTTTTTTTTTGTTTTTTATGAGGTCAGGCACTGATGTTGGACGAGAAGGTCTGGCTCACAATCTCTGTTCCAGTTCGTCCTAAAAGTGTTTGGGATTGAGGTTGGGGCTCTGTGCTGCCAGTCAAGTTCTTCCACACTGAACTCCGATTTATTTTTAGCCTCTATATGAGAGTGAATTTCTTGATGATGGTTGTATGATGTATTAGCATGTCGAATGCTATAGGTAGCACAGTCAGAGCACACCGATGGACAAAAACATAAAAAAACATACAAAACCATGAATTCTGCCAAGCTAATGAGACAATGTATGTAGTAATGTGCTACAAATTACAACAAATCACGTACAGTAATCCCCAGTTTTAAGTGGATCAGCAGTCGCGGATTCAGTCACACGCTGATTTTTTTCAGAACCGAACCCAGTGTTGCCAGATTGGGCGGATTTGCATTTTACTTTGCGGGTAAAAAATGGCTTGGGCGGGTTAGCAAAAATTGGGCGGTTTTACATTAGTTTTGCGGGTTTTTATATAACTTCGCACCTATGTTCTGTGAGAATGCATCCAATCCAATCCAATCCAATCCATATTAAACCACATAGTGCCCTCCCACTGCATTCGCTGACGCTCCCCCCGACTCACGTTTTTCCCTTCAACAGCACTAGGAGAGAACATCCAAGCCAAATGTTCTTTGTTCTTTAATATGCAATAGAAATCAAGAAAAACTATCTTTGGTCAAGCTGAGGTGAGTGGTGGTTTCCCCAGGACATCAAAACACAAACAAAATCAACCATTTGGCCCAAAATAATACAAATAAATACAGGAATCTCCATGTTGTAGACTATCATGACATATTTATTATTTAAATCTCAATGTAGTAACGGGTGCACCATTTGAAAAAATGATTGCAAAGTCATATTCTGTTTGAACCATACTTAAAACCGGACAGCCGATTTTTCATCTCCAGCACTGACAGCCATATGATCTATCTCACTGTTGGCATTTAGAAATTGCTGTATGGATCTACAGTACTATAGCCTATACTATATAGCCCATAGCCTAATTACTTGTAAGCAGTGTTGGGCAAGTTACTCAAAACTGTAATGCGTTATTTATTACTTGTTACTGTCATTTCAAAGTAAGTCGTTACATTACAATATTACTGTATTTAAAATATAAGGCATTATACTACTATTGCATTACTTTTACTTTTTCTCTCACTGAAATGACTGGAAATATGGATTTGGCAATCTAAGTGTAGCTCATGACGCTCAATTAGCTCATTACACAGCCAGTGGAAGGTGATGTGGTATCTGACTGAGCTAGGCTTATGGTTAAAAACAGTTCTATCCCACGTTAGATCAGTTGCAGGTTTACTCATCTCTCTGTTTTGTCTGACTACAAAAAGTGAAACATTTTGCGCGGCGTCACGTCGGGTAGTGTGATGCGGACGCATGAGCAGGACACAGCTTCAAATAGATAAAGTTTCTTTAATGAAAAAGTCACGACAGCTCTCTATTTCAAAACACAAAACAAGCAAACTTCGACTCAAGTTGTGACGTCGATTTTTCTTTAAAACAGCAGCCTTCGTCGGCCAGAGAGGCTGGGTTCTCGCTCCAGCTCTGTGGAGATGCGTCCTTTGGCAAATTCCTCACTCACTCCTGTTACACACACACACACACACACACACAAGGAGAGAATCAGAGTGCCGCACACAGTCACTACTCCTCAGACAGAGGAGGGCTGGAGATCACGCAACATGAAGTGGGCTCTGAAGGTTCTCCCTCCTCGTTGTGGGCTCGCTGCAAACCATACCGTTTCTCGGATCCCCCTCCCCTTTGAGAGCGGGCTGTAACACAGGCAGTTTCTTTTCCTTTTACTCATGAGCAGGATTACTTCTAGAGGAGCCAGAGTCCAGAACTTCGTTCCCAGCCTCAAACACCCGAACTTCAAAGAACTCAAAGTAGGAGCTTGGTGACCATGCGATGTACCTCAGGATCGACAGGCTTTTAAACTTACCTAGCCATTCAGACACCCAATCACATTACGCAGACAATAACACAAGTAACTCAGATCAGACAGGTGGACCTGTCATCAGGTACCTAGCAACCCTGCTAATGAGAAAGCGCGGCTCAGGTGTGTCTCTGAGCAGGGCCGCTCTTAGGCATACACGAAGTACGCAACCGCGTAGGGCCCCTACCGTAGGGCCCCGGGAATCCCGTCAGCGCCCCAAACCCCCACCCCCCAGGAGCGATCGTGAGGGGGGCCCCGGCACGGAATCCCGTCAGCGACACACACACACACACATCTGTCACCACAACTACGTGCCCAGGGCTGTGACCTAATTCACAGGGGAGGGGCTATGTTGGAAGCAGGACGGAGAAGTACCAGATATGACACGCAGACGTTTCTCCTCTGCTGATCTTGCGGTGATTTCGGCGAATTTGTATGAAGAAAAAAAAATCACTTCATTCTGGGTTAAAAATGCATTGTAACGTGCGTTACTGACATTTGTACCGAGTAAAATATTACCAGTTTTTTTCTGTAATGCCTTTCATTACCGCGTTACAGCAAAAAACAATGCATTACAGTAATTCATTACTTTTATAACGCGTTACTCCCAACACTGATATACTGTATATATAAATGTGTGTGTGTGTGTGTGCATGTAATGATCTAAGTGAAGTCCTAGATGACCCCATCTTTTAGATGTGCTACTTAGGGATGCAGCAAATAAAAACAACTAAATAAATAATACATTTTCTGAATACAATACTGAACCTTGCTCTCAATCTGTTAGTGCCCTTTAATGATAAATAATGGATGCTACTTTCTCTACCTGCCACTGCTTTTCCACCTTCTTTCCATCACAGCCCTCTTGCTTTGGAACTTTCTAAAGCTAAATAAATAAGTCATTGTTGTGTACTTTCTGTGTTGCTGGGAAAACTGAGAGACTGAAACATTCAAGATGAATGTTCCACTAGCATGACCATAAGACTCCCTCAACAATAAGCTTGATTATGTTTCATTTTTACTTGCTAAGTGTGTGTGTGTGTGCATTTGTTTATACACTTACATTTACTTTATTTGAAATGCCTGATGTCTTACTGATTTATTCAAAACACCTTCCTGGTGCTTCCACACATTGGCCACTTTATTATAATAATATCCACCTTAATAAACTACTTTATTAGAAAAACCCACCTTGAACTTCTACTCAGTGGCCACTTTATTACACTTACATTATATTTTTTTAGAGAGGTTTACAAATACAGACTGTTGCTGCTATTTATCATCCTCCCTCCCTTTTAATCATCTTAGTAGTATTTGACCTCTGCTGCCTAGATATGCAAACTAGATATTCTTTAAGAAGGAAATGGCCATGACACATTTAACTAGGGGTTTAACTAGGTTATTACGTTATCCCCATGCCTTACTAAGCCATAATCTTGTTCCTTGTCACTTGGTAAGAAATTGGGTTCCCCCCACTCTGAAACCAACATTCTCACTTCTATGGACTTGAATAGGATCAGCAGGACCTCACACCACGCAGGAAAGTTTTATTGAATTCACTTTATGCACTTTTAACTTTTAAGCTGTAGGTGGGTGAAAGCTGCAGGAGAAACTTTGCTGAGCAGGGTTTAGACATCATGACTGGGTTCCTCTGACTGTGTGTCATAGTGTCACACATATATTCAGAACCATCTTCTGGCATCTTTCTGAGGAACAAATGGCTTCTTGTCCAGTTACTGAGATAGAGGGCAAGAAAGAACCAGGGGCAAGCTAACAAGTCCATTCCACTGACATTTCTAGCTGAAGGCAGGAGAAAAAGAAGAAACAAGCTTCCCTTCACTGTGTCAACATTCTACACCAATGCCTCATCATAAGGAAAATCTTTGTGTTGTTTGTTGCTTGAATTTTTCCTAACGATTTGTAGGAACATAAACAGTTATGTAAATATGTGAAATGTTATTTCATTGTAATCATTTTACAGGATCATCATGCTTATTGTCACTCATTTCATTGGTGCATTTTGGCTGGAAATAAAAGGAATAATATATTGAAACATCCAGAAATAGTCATACAATCTTTTTTTCTTTTTGTTTCTCTGCAGTATATAGTTACACCCAGACAAGTGAACTCTTACAAAGTCTTTCAAGTTTCATTAACAACATATTTAGGAAGTGACAGATTCAATCAATCACCAGTTTTGATTTAGAATGTGTGGAACCACTGAAATGAAAATCACATACGGAATACAAAGGATACATTGACCATTTTGGTCTGTTAGAAACTGAAACAGCTTTGTGCCGGGGTTTTATGGTATTAACTTGTTTTTTTTTTCTTGTGATAGTCACTGATTATCAAAGTGTATGTACCAGAATTTTGTCCATAATTTGGTCCAAGCTTGTTATAAATATTGCTGATTCTGTTGCATGCTTTCTAAAATAAAAGGGGTATCTTCCTCTCAAAACAACTGTGAAAGCATCTCCCTGCCTAGTATAAATGTACTACATACTAGCTCATGTATGCTAATGTTTGTTATCAGAAATGCATGGGGTTTTTATAGACTTCAAATTTTAATCTAGAACAACCAAAGAAAAAAATGGGCATCCATACCAGTATTGGTGTAATATTAACATACTATTAGAAATCCCATAGGGGTGCCACAGGAAATAACCTTTCTTGTTTTTTGATGGAATTTAGACATGTATGTCCCAAATTGAAGGTCTGGTTCTGATAATCCCAACTCACTTTTGTATTCATGCTTTCAGATCGCAATTGCAAAAACCAGACCATATTATTATTGGCAAATTTTGCCACTGTAAATCTCGAGGATGATGATTTATTAATGATGTTAAACCTCAGATTAGTGACCTGCACTCCCGCGGGAGTACCGTGGGACCCGCGGGACAAGATTTAATGGGTGAATGCGGGTGCAGGCGGTAAGGTCCTCATGTATGTGCGGGTTGCGGGAGAAGAGAATTAATCAAATGTAATAAGTGTAACCTTTATAAAGGCAACTTTAGTCCGGTTCAGCCAAATTTAGTCCGGTTCAGTCTCTTCTGTGTCCACACTTTGTTGTTTCAGTGTTGGATGACGGTTACATCCTGTAGGCCTTTTTTTTTTTTTTAAAGAAAACGAAAATAATTTTCTTCTCCTAAGAAGAAGAAAATATGCAGTTTCCCTCTAAGTTTCCCTCTAAGCATACAACTAATGTAGCTACTAAATTCCCAATTCCCCAAGATATAAGCCCACCCCACTGACCTGGCCTAAAGCAGCAATACAGCAAAACCGCCTTTTAGTTGTACTCGAGGTGCGCTACTTCAAAAGTATGTTGGTTAACTGCAGTGGCTGTGATGAACAGTGGAAATGGAAATGGGTAACCTTTAAAGTTTTTTTTTTTTGTTAAAAAAACAAACCCCATTCTAGACCTTCTGGAGGTGCCCTTTAGCCGAAAACACACCACCTGTATAATTATGAGCAAATGAAACATCTCTTATTTAAATTTCAGGTCAAAGGATTGGCACGCAGCTCTGAATGTTGAACATCTGAAGCTCCAGAATGAATTATGTATTTGGTTTATTCTGATTTGTTCAGTGCACAAACAGGAAAGTTCTGCCAGAGCCATTGTTGTATTGAATTATTGGCATTTGTTATAGTGTAATTACCTGCTAACATTCAACTGTAGGAATTAGTTTTGAAATCAAATGTATTAATTCTCCACCAATTATGTAAGGAAAAGTTTTAGCTAAGTTTGTTTATGCTCCACCAGAATCAGTTTAGGCTGATTTACCTCTATATTCATCAATTCATTAATTGATTAGGGGGTTTCTGTCAAGCAGGGTTTATTAAGGAATCCAGCATAAACTATTCAGCCAGCAAGATAGTTCAGCAGGAGTACAGTATTTTGCCCTTTAAAGCTCTTCTTAATCGTGCATTTAAAAGGAATTTTACTGGAAAATAAGGGAATTAGTTGATCAATTGTATTATTATGAATTTAATCAGAACGATATTGCAGTGGAGAATTGATTTCGCCTTTCTGGACAAGAAACTGACCCACTGGTCATGAAAAGACAACATTTATTAACTAGATGAGACAAACATAAAACATACAAACACAGACTAAAATAAATGTAAAAGATGATGGGATAATGGTATTGACAAGGTTGCTGAAAGTTACTAAAAGTCCCTGAACAGCGAGCCTCATGAAACAACACAACTTCAGTAATTAACACAGGTTAGCACGCGTGTAGTCAGCCTGCACCAAGTGAGAAGGTAACTGTTATACTTATTCTTTGATTTGGAGTTTCAGGAGAGTTGAGGTCAAGTTTCAGAGTCTTGATCTGAGAGCTCAGAGGAGTTGAAGAAGTTGTTCAGAAGTTTGGCGCTGTTTTGAAGCTGAAGATGATGAAGTTGCAGAGGTGATGAAGCAGTAGAGCGGTCGGCTGGTCTTGGAGCCTTGCTCGGCCCGCCGCCTTCTGTTGCTCGATTGCTGCTCAGGTCCTACTCTGGTCTGGGTCCAGAGGCTCAGCGGATGTTCTTGGAGTGTCTCAGGTCCGGCTCAGCTTGACTGAACTGTGGCTGGAGCCTTTATGGCCCCACAGAGCATGGGAGCGGGGCGTCCTGAGCCCCCATCCTTGTCACTTTTAGCCAATCACGAGGCCAGAGTAGTCAAAGGGGGGTCTCCCTCCCTTGGGACCTCAGAAGCCACTTTCACTCTCCTAAGTGTGGAACTTCTCATTGACAGAAATAAAGTAAAATACTTTCCTCACAATTCATAATTTGATATTGAAACTTGTACGTTTGTTTCTATGGTGATCTGGCAGTCACTTAGATACCAAACATGACATATTAAAATAATAAGCTTCACCAACTATGGCTTAATTTACATACACAGTCTAATTATTCATAATCAGTCAATAAAACAAACTTCAATATGCATGAATCATTACTATCCTAATTTCTCTTTTCATAATCAACCCAATCCTGACTCCCAGAAATGCTTAAGTTGTTAAGTTTAGGTTAAGAATCAATGAGATATCTTTTTAGCTCTGGCCCTGTTACAGAATGGTTTATGACTTTCCTTCAGACACTTCCTGAAGTGAAAATAATAGTATAAACGTGGATATTATAACTCACTGTTTATTTCAAGACTAAACATATGTTTTATCATGAAGGAAAAGAAGAAACTTGAAGAAGAGCTCTGCTTTTCTCTTATCAGGTCGGCACAAATAATTAATATTCACTATTTAAAATGGGAGGACTTGACACACAGGGTACACAGGATGACTTATCCAATAAACAACTTTCAGTATATAAGTATTTTCATTCAAAATTACACAACAGGAGGAAGAAAAGTAAACAAGCACAGGAATGTATTCTTCAGAGTCCTTTGGGAACAATAGAATGTCTCCTTGGGTGTGTGGGTGTGTGTCGAGTGTCCTAGGAATGCAGATGGTGGTGAGAGGCCATCGTAAAAAGGGGAGTTTGTGTGTGTGTGAGGGTGAATGCTGGGTCACACTGATGTGGAGGCCTTGGCCCAAAGCTTCGTTGTCCCTCTGAGTGGCCATAAAGTTGCCTCTTCAGCATTGACAAACCACAGACTTCCTTGTTCAAACAGGAGGGGGTTTGTTCAGTTCAAATATGAGTTCTGTCCTGGTATCCTGCATGTTAGACAAAGCATGTGGCAGATCAAGAATCCTGAATCTAGTGATCATTTCTTGCATGGATCAGAATCTTTGATCCTACACAACTGTGGTGTTATCCCCAGTAAATAGGCAATAATTCATGCACATAACAGAAGTGATGTCATTAAGAAGGGTCCAGTGGGTAAAGCACCATTTTTGCAGGGATACACAGTCTGTTGGATGTCTTCTAGGAGACCGTGGGTCCATCATACTGAACCATCTTTTCTAAAAAAGAAAGTATGAAAAAACCTCCAATATAGTATAATATATATAAACCTTCAAGTTACTTTTGTGCAACTTTCAAGTCAAGCAATATTGTCATTTTTTTTATTGGACGCTAGCCAGCTAATGTGATAGAAGTGATGACTAAGATTCATATGATACAATTTTGGCAAAAGATATGCGGATGCATGACTGTCACACTTATATGAGCCTCCCATGAACGTTCCATACCGAAACCATGGCCATTAAATATGCAGTTGCCCACCCTTCAGCCTTCATTATTCTGAGAAGGTTTTCCCCATGTTTGTGTGAATTGGGAGCGGGGGGGAGGTTCCAGGAGTTTAATTAAAGGAGTGTTTAGGAGGTGAGGCACTTCCCAAAGGTGTCTGGTTGGGTTGAGGTCAGGGCCATGTGCATGTTTGCAGAGTCTACCACTTGGTGTCTGAGCTGTTATAGCTCTCAGATGTTTACTTTACACAATAACAGCACTTACAGTTGACGGGGGAAGCTTAAGCTTCCTATTGGCCTCCTATTAAAAAGTGCCATGGTCAAAGTAACTGAGCTCCACCCATTCTACTGCCACTGTTTGTATATGAATATTTTATGGAACTACAAGCTGGTAGCCTGCCTATTTATAATGACCCTGGTGAGCAAAAACAACTAATATTGACAGGATAAGTAAATGTTTTGCCCATCATATTACAGCTCCCGAAGTGCAGCATAACCTTGATAAAGGTCCAGTCAGGACAAACCCTATATCCTTCACCGTCTGGTAGAGTGGTTGTTATGAATATGGATGGAGTGAAGTTGGGCGTACTTGAGGTTATGGTTGAGGGACAAAACATCATGTTTACTCCATCTCTGTCTCTTGTAGCTTTTGAGGAAGCGGACCTTAAATGTCACTTCCCTCTTTTTTAATAAAGGAAGACATAGTTATGCTGCCTTTTTTCATTGAGAATGATATTCAGTCAGTGATAGAGGAGCCAGACGTGTTTAATCATACTTGGCGTACACAAACAAAAATGTTCTGACAGTCAATAAGTTGTGAGCGTTTGCAGGGCCGTGGCATAGAATAACAGCTGTGTTAACTCGGGATAGATGAGGGGGAAATGAGATTTGTGGATCAGCAACAGGAAGGATGTCTTCTGGGGAACGCAATGTCTGACTTAGCAAACCACTATTCCTGTTCTTCTGTACTTATATTTACATAGAAATTCAAAGACAAAAGAACCAGCATGCTCACTGAACTGTTGGAGACCTTTAGAATGTAATGTCATGATGCAGGGTCTAAAGGGTGAGATGGCATTTGGACAGTGTTAAACAGTCTGTGTAGGTGAGGTGTCAACATCAGGCCCGTCACTGAAGGTCTGTAGATTTGGATTGAATGGAGGTCAGCGCTGTGTGCAAGCTGGCATGGTCTACTACTTGGTGGTTGAGCTGCTTTTGCTCTTGGACACTTCAGTTTCAAGCTAATAGCACATCAGCCCTAGCAGGGTAGCCTCTTTTGACAGTGGCATAGTCATTCTGCTGCAGTTGTTCGTATATGCAAGCCTGTGTGATTTCCTACACCTGTTAGCACTGGTTGTAGCTGAAACACCGGGAAAGCAATAATGGTAGGGATGTCCTCATATATTAGTGCAAATGCTGGCTGATCTACAGCAAATACCACTGTAATTTCTTTTCAAAATAAAGCAGTTTGACTTTTTCACTGAATTTTTACCCTGGTTGGAGATGGAAATGAGTCGCAGTCTCTTGAAACCAGGCTCTATGTAAAATTAACTTAAATGACTCCACTAGCAGGCTCAGGCTGATAGAGCTATCTTGGCTTGTCCCTTATTTGCCTTCAGCTGAACATCTGCTTTTATTTAAAGCCTCCTTCTGCTCGGGGAGCTCAGCGCTTGCCCGATCTCAGCTTATTTACCACTGCTGCACTCCAGCCCTGCTGTGCGGAGACTTTAGTGGTACCTCAAAGTCACTATTGCCCACTGAGTGCTCAGGGTAGAAGGTGAGAAGCCGGTATGTGTCGCTGATGTTTCCACACTCAACTTTGCAAGGTTACCAGCTCACTTCGACAAGTATTCTGTATTATATGGTTTTGCAGAACTATTTTCCAGCCTCTCCTCATCCCAGCTGTTGTTACTCTGCCTTTAAGACAGATATATGCAAACGACCTCATTTCTGACTGGCTGTTCTATAATCCTAATGCAATCTGTTTCAAAAAAGCGCAGAGGCTCCACTCCTTACAAGATGACACATGCAATATGGGCTATTTTTGCAGTTTGTAGTCTGGGCAGCAAATGGCATGTTTTCATGCTTTACATCAAATTGGGAGTTCCAGCCTCTTCAGCCTAAGAGCCCTGAGATAAAAACTACAGTACCAAAAGACTGATTAATAATCTAATTCATTTACTTAGTTATTCCTTACAGAGCAGCGCATACATTTATGTGCACCTTGCCTGCATTGCCTCTCTTTAATGAATTAATTCATAACGAGATTCATTTTGTTAATTCACAGTCTGACGGGCTTCGGCAAGCCCCTCCTGAAAATACCTGCTGTGAAGATCTTTGATCCCAGAGCCAGAAGGAAGGCACCCAGTAACCGTTGCTGTCTGTTTATTTTTATTGTTGTCTTTTAATTCACAATGATGATGAAACAAACTGCATGTTCAGCATTTAACGCATGCACAGCCTGAGTTATGCATGGAGCACAATGAGGCTGACGTATTTTGCTCCAGTGGTGTCAGTTAATTTTGAATGGGAAACATTTGTTTAGAAAGCAACTGGGTTCTTATTGCATCCAGATAGGGATGGAACAACAACATTACTGTTGCAATTTACCAGTGCTGGCTCTAATTAGTGTGCTTTTAAGACTTGTCTTGACACATGGGGTATGTTGGGTATTCGTTGGCCACGCTATTGCCGTTTCATGTTTTATGTTCGATTTCAACAAGTTCAACAAAAAACCTGATATAAATTTTTTGTATTAATATAACCGCACACAAAATACATTTCATGTGATTGAAATATACACCAGTATAATTTAATACTGATATTCTTTCTGAAATGTCACTTACATGATTATTGTATGTATAATCACATAAAATACATTTCATATATAATAACAATTATTGCTGACAATATAAGAAATTGTTCTAACATTTATACTGCTTCAGATTAGTGGTAGGTCCTTCCGTGGTGAGGGCCTCCAATGTGGAGGTCACTCTCCACTGGAATCAGCCCTTCCTTGTCCTTTCTCTTAAGTGTTGACCTGTGTTGGCCTCCTTATGAGCTTGTGTCTACTAAGTAAATACATTTCTAACCTCTAATGCAGTCTTAATGTTTTAGTTGAAGTATTTGCATATCTGTAAGTAAGACTGAAAGGGAATCTTAAGTGGGGTTAACGCTTAGGGCAAGCAGGATGGCCCCATGTGGACCAACTGTCTTCTGCACCTCACTGGAACTTTATTACAATCCATATGATCCCTTAGAGGTCGAGTTATTATTATCATTTTACCTTTACATTCAATTTATGTTACTTTATGCATTCATAGATAATTACACAATTAATTGTGTTGCAATGTAATAAACATACTGATTGACTAAATTAGATTTAAAATCCACTCATCATAGCAACCAGCTTGTACAAATAATTTGTACAAATATAATTTTTTTTAATTGTTAAAACAATTACAGTAGGATAGTATGACACCTTCATGACACGTACATAAACCATTTATGACAACTGTCATAACCCTACACTAGTATTTATAAAGCTTTATTCCAAGCAACAGCTGTCATAAAGTCCTTGATTTCAGCCTTGAAAGTGTAAGGATAACTGCCACTTGGGAGAACGTTTATGTAGGTTCATGTCAGCTGTCGTAAAAAGCGTACAGCGAAGTGTTACCTTTTGTTTAATGGTGGCCTACATAGAGATTTCATGACACTTGCATGAGCAGTGAACAGCATGTTTATAGAGTGTTCTTAACCTCATTTCTGCATTATTAGGTCTTTTACCCAGGCACAATGCTTCTTCACATCGCTACATTTCATGAACATTTATTGCATCTTGATATATTATTCAGTCCTTTTTCATTCATTTGTCATTAATTTCCTGAGTCAGTAGCCTTAAACATTACCATAACATCTCTTCTACTACCAAAGCCATGAGGAGTAGATAGAATGCTTAGAATATGCATTCCTTTGCTATCCATAATGACTGTTAAGAGTGAGGAAGGGTAGCCGTGATGTGGTGATGACATTATCCGGCAAAGCTCATCAGACTAAGATGGGTAAATTGGTGTGTCAGTTCTGCTAGCTCAGCTCATGGGTGAGCAGCCACACCATTACTGCCAATCTGCTGCATGTCTGTGTGTGTGTGTGTGTGTGTGGTTGTGGTTGAGTAAAATCCTTTATAATGAGACAAAGTCATCATAGTGAAACAGACAGGCCTTCACCACACACACACACACACACAATGGTCCCAGAGTGTCCCTATATTTAAAATAATTGCTGATTTACCCTCCAACCACCGGCGATCGGATATCATTTCAATCTTTATGGACAGCATGGTGGGATATACGCAGTCAGAGGCACGGACCAGTTCTTACCCAACACCTGCTTGTTGGTCTTTATCCTGTATTAGTAGTAGTATAGATAGATGGATGGATAGATGGATAGATGGATGGATAGATGGATAGATGGATAGATAGATAGATAGATAGATAGATAGATAGATAGATAGATAGATAGATAGATAGATATACCGTACCTTTAAGACCAAGTTTGTATATTTTCTTTGCTATTTAGCTGTTTACAGAAAGCCATTACACCCAGCAAGTGTGAGAATAACTTGAAAAATAAGTTCTTTTTCCAAGTACACACATGACTAGACATCGATAGCTCTGAGAGAAAACAGCCCCATTTGTTTTCTCAAACCCCTGGTATAATCACTCACACCCCACTATAAAAGGCTACGTGTGCTGCCCCTGGTGTACACATTCTGTATACACAAACCAAACTGTGTTCAAGCTCAGCATGGAAGGAGTAATAAAAAAACTGAATTTCAAAAGCAGTTGGTATTTGCTTGAAGCTGAAACCCAGAACAAAAATCCTGAAGAATGCCTGAGGACTCCAGAACATCAATAAGGGCCTACAGGCTGTGCAAAGAAGCACATCAGGTGGGAACTTTCACTTCGCAGAAGCCAAAAAGATCATTCTGTCACACAGGTTACAGAACAGAACGCTATGCTGCATTACTTAAATGTCATCGTTTGATAGCATGTATTTGACAATTTTCATGCTTTATGCAAATTTCATATCCGTAATTGTATCAATTGGTCAAGAAGTCCCATATATACAGATTATATATTTACTTTCATTAAAAAACAACATTCAGCTCTGTTTTGTTCATAAATCAAATGTATCCAGTTCTTAGTTGGTGATAAAGTGATGCCAAAAGATGGACCTGGTCCTTGAAGATCTGGATAAGACTGGAACGTGTAAACACTACTATGTATAGCCGTTACATTTGGGTTTAAAGATGACCCTGTTCTACATTGGAAAGCCTTCTAGGGAAAGTGGTTTACCCTTGAACAACCCATGTTTCTATCTCTCTTTCCTTCCTTCCTTCTTTCTTTATTTCTCCCTCTTCTTTAGCAAAATGTCTGCTAGCAAATTACTGGCTCATTTCTAGTGCCAGCCTCTAAATCACCTGGCTTTTCCCTATGACCAGTGCAGAGAATAGATTGCATTTGGGACACAGCCTATGATTAGGAGACCAGGACGCTTTGACACTGATCATTAAAGGCAGGTGTTTAATGTCCCTGTTAGGAGGCATTCAGGTGTGCACGTCCATTAATGTAGTCTGAGTATGAAAATCAAATCTCCTTCTGAAACTTCTTTTCATGTTTCCCGGAGTTAAAATCTAAAAAGCGTAAGTGAAGCAGAATGGGCCTGCTGAAGGAGTAACAGTTCTATTTAAAGTATTAATATCAATTAGTTCTGGTTGCTCTATGTCCTCAACAATTCACTGGAGATGCAAAAAAGGTGAAAAGGTGAAAAGCTCTGTACCATTTAATGCTCTCTGTCTCCTCCATTCCTTCCTTTATTTTCCTCTTTCAATTTCTTTTTCTCTTTTTTTCTCTCTTTTTGCCCCTTATCTTCTTTCTTTCTTTCTTTCCCTCTCTGTCTCTCTCTCTCTACCTATCCCCCCCCTTCCACAGGAGAGACACAGTAAGGTCATCCTGATCTTTGCTCTATCATTCCCATTTTCCCCATTTTCTGATGGATGCACATACAGTTAATTAGACTGGATGGAAGGAAAACAGAGTTGCTGAGGTGGAAGTTGTACTCCCTTTGTTTTTTTGTCATGCATGTTAAAAATGCAAGTAACATTGCTGAATGGAAATTGAATAGTCTTTTGTAATTTAAATGTTTTAATCCAAGCGCTTTAATGTCCTTGGTTTAAGTGCATTATGTGTATTGTAGAATGACCCCTACATAGGACATTTCGTCAAGGACAAACTTTTAAAATACTCTACTTTTCTGTAACATTTAAGTTCGTTGGAGATTTAAGAGAATAATTAGCCCATATTAAGGCTGGATCCACAAAGGCTTGCACTCTGTAGGTGTCTCATTTTGGCTAAGTAGCGCCTCTGTATGGGGACAAGTCAGAGACAACTGGGCTTTCTGTTGAACAAAGCAGCTCCAGGCTTTGACTTTGACTCAAAATGTCCTGGATTTCCATCACTTTTCTTTCCATGTAGGATGCCAATTTAAAGCAAAGTATTTCATTCCAATTTTTGGTACACTGATAACATATGTTCCATTTATTAATTAAAAGTATTGACTAAATAAACTGACAATACAATAACAATAACAAAGATAAAAACCTTAATGTCATGAATGTTATTCTACAGAACCCATTGAGCTTTCCTGTTTTCGGTGTTGACAGTGTTGGTATTCATTTACAGAGAATTTATTGTAGAGCATTCTTATTTGGTTTATGTTGAGCAAATGTGTTCAAATTGAACAATAACATTAATAACAATTAATAATGATTAATAATGATAATTATAATTCATAACAATTAATAACTGTCCATCATACTGTTCACTGAACTGCCAGTCTACATTGCATATATAGTACACTGTAACTCCTCTTTACATAGTGTAGGATGGTGTAATGATATCAGTAGTGGACGCAGGGCTTAGCTCTGCTACTTTGGGTTTGCTCTGCTGGCTCAGAAACACTTCATCATGTTTTATGCAAATTGTTGCTCAGCTAAAATGCAACAGCAGTTTCTGCATAGTTCTGTGGAATAGAATCCATTATTTATCCTTAGGAGTTTGGAGGATGAATAACTAGGCTAAACTGCCCACATTGTGCTTGGTCACCTCCATAAAGACAAAGAAGATGTGATGTGATATATCATCTCCCTAAGAAAATCTGGCAGTTTTGCAGGACACTCCAACCGAATGTCAATGATCTGGATACTCCATCCCCCTACTTGACCCCACCATCAAACAGGTACAAGACTGTAACCCTGACAGTTTTAAGATTCTAATTACCTCTGGTTTTACTAGTGCTAGGATGGAGAAATATTTTCAAAAAAGTAATTTTTCAGTACAAAATGCCCATTTACCACTTTTGATTCCAAATGCAACAAGGTCGGTAAATAAAAAGCTGTGTTTTCTGTGATGTAACTGATGGCCAGTTTATTCACCTCAACCCACCAGTATTTGTCCATCATTTGTTGGTTGAGGTTTTAATTTTGCTGTAGCAAAAGTAGCTGTTTGATGATTTTGGGAGATGCATAATGGCACTTTGTGTCATTTTGAACAGAACCAAAGCAAAGCAATCATTTCCCTTTTTTAAAAAAGAAAATAATTTATTTAACACGAACCAGTTTTCTTTTTCTGTAATACAGAATTGCACTCACATGTTTCAGGACAGTGTATGCCCAATGGGTCAATGTTTTTGTTTACTTTCTGGAGAGATTTGCTCCCCAAAAAAAGAACTCGGCTCTTTGTTCAAAAGCTGACACTCTTTCTATGGGCATGACTTTGATTGATGGGTGTGAAGGAGAGATTGTTGTTCTGGTTATGTGCTCTTTCACTGGAGACACTGAGTGGCATGTGAATGCTCTTTTGAGTATGTAGCAGGGTTGGTAAGATCAACAATCTGTTAGTTGGACAATCTGAAACATTCGGTCGTAAAGAAGAAGTACCACGGTGGGTTCTTTGAATGATGTCATAGAAGAACCCTTTTTGCTTCCCCAGTTCATGCCTTTTTTGTACATTTGAAAGGATTTGAGGATTTTCTTTCATTTTTTTTATTTTTAAATGGTTTTAAAGGTTCATTGAAAGGTTCCAAAAAGGATTATTCTATGGAAAACCACAAAGCACTCTTGAAAAAAATATTTCTGATATATTTTTAAGAGTGTATAGTGGCTGAGTGCTCCACATCCACGTAAAAATAAAACTTGGTTTAGTTAATAAATATGTAATTACATTTTAACAATACATGTAATAATAGTGTAACTACTGGTGATGTATTCACTGTTTCAGGATTACAGTAGAACAACCTAGGTAATTACACATGTGTATCAACTTCGATTTTAAATGTTTGATGGTGATTTCAAACTTAATTTCATAACTGAAAATTAAAACTTTGATTATTTATTGTAATTGTTACCTTTTTTAAAACATTGGTTTAAGGCTTGGTTCAAGGCTTGTCAAGTCATACCAGGTCTTGATTAGTTGAGCAACATAAGATATGAAGAATGTTGTTCATTTGAATTCTAACAAGTGTGACACTGGATAGTTTGAGTCTATCACAAGTACCACACCTCCATAAATAAAGTGGGGGGTTCCCTCTTGTGACCACGAGGCTGGAATGGGTTACAAGACCATCAGCAAGAAATTTGGTGAGAAGGTGACAACTGCTGGTGCAATTATTTGGAAATGGAAGAAATACATAATGACCATCAGTTTTCACTCAGTCTGGAGCTCCATGCAGTATCTTGCCTCGTGGGGTGAGGACGATCATGAGAAAAGTGAGGGATCTTGTTGGAAGGAGCTTGTTAATGATCTGAAGGCAGTTGAGACCACAGTCACTAAGAAGACCATTAGTGACACACTACATCATAATGGACTGAAATCTTGCAGTGCCTGCAAGGTCCCCCTCCTCAAGAAGGCACATGTACCGCCAATCTTATGTTTTCCAGTGAACATCTAAATGATTCAAAAAAAGGCTTGGAAGAAAGTGCTGTGGTCAGATGAGACCAAAATCGAGCTCTTTGGCATCAACTCAACCCGCCGTGTTAGGAGGAAGAGAAATGCTGAGTATGACCTGAAGAGCACCATCCCCACAGTCAGGCATGGAGGTGTAAACATTTGCTTGGGGATGTTTTTCTTCTAAGGGTACAGGATGACTTCATCACATTGAGGGACCAATTGATGGGGCCATGTACCGCAAAATCTTGGACGAGAACCTCCTTCCCTCAGCCAGAACACTGAAGATGGGTTGTGGATGGTCTTCCAGCATAACAATGACCCAAAACATACTGCCAAGGTAGCAAAGGAGCGGCTCAAGAAGAAGCACATTAAGGTCCTGGAGTGTCCTAGCCAGTCTCCGGACCTCAATCCTATAGAAAATCTGTGGATGAAGCTGAAGCTTTGAGTTGCCAAGCAGCAGCCAAGTAACCTAAAGGATTTAGAGAGTTTCTGTAAAGAGGAGTGGGCCAAAATCCCTCCTGAGATGTGTGCAAACCTGGTGACCGACTACAGGAAACATCACTGCTGTGCTTGCCAACAAGGGTTTCTCCACCCAGGACTAAGCCGTGTTTTGCTTGTGTATCAAATACTTATTTCACTCAGTGAAATGCTAATCAATGTATAACTTTTATGTAACATGTTTTTTCTTGATTTTTGGGTGATAATCTGTCTCCATAAAAATGAATCTACCTCATAAATTAGAGACTGTTCATTTTTTGTAAGTCAGCAAACCTTCAAATTCAGCAAGGGATCAAATAATTATTTCCATAGATATGCACAGATAAGCATATAACTCCCTCTCATCTGAGTGCCGCCCACTAACATGAGCATTCCTACAAAGGCACACACACACGCACACAGGCAGACACGCACACTAAAGTACAGGGTAGGCTACGGATAAGCAGCTCGATCATGTCATACTATCGCTGGAGGCGGCCTGCACAGTAGTTTTGTCTCTTTGATTACTCAGTGGATATAGGGCATTGTCTTGTTAAATGATTTTACTCACCAGTGATTGTGCAGTTTATTTAACCCTATGATATTAACTGAAACCAACATACTGTTTCACCTTCAGAAGTCATTATTGCTCATTTCAATTAAAACCGAAGTTATAATAATAGAGACTTATTATAATTATACCAGCAGCACCTGCACTGGTGCCCTGCATAACGGCTGCTACCATATTTTTTGTGATATTAACATTCACTCTAGAGGTTTTAAACTTCTTAGTCAGCCAGAGAAAGAAAATCTTATGTAAAGTTACATGCACTCATAAGTAATTAGATTTGTCTCCCAGTATTGGCTATTATTTATTAATTTAATGTTTTATTATTTATTTATTTAAAATGTTATCACATGTAGGATCTAAAACGTTCTTTATAGCAGTAATTAGTTCTTTTGTAGCCAGTGTGCTGTAGAATCTAGAACAGATCTCTTTCCTCCATTACTAAAGGTAGTGTAGACACATTACAATATATATTTAATAGGGCTGGGTATTGTTGCCGATTTCCTGAATCGATCCGATTCCGATTCACAAGGTCATGATCCGATTCGATTCGATATCAATTTATTTACAGATTTCTTTATGTTAACACTAGTTTGGCTTGGTTATAAATTGACTTAAGTGGAGGATACCCCCATGTTGATGGACTGTACTGCAATATTACCTGTAAACCTAGCCAATTTGGTGTCTGTTTCGCCGGCCTCATGGTTTTATAGTGTAGCACCTATGGTCTAGACCAGTAGCAATAACAGGGTGCTAGCAATATCTCTAGGTCCTAGGAGTAGCTTGTACTGAGTAATTCACAACAGGAACTATTTTAGAGCTGAATTTTACTGTCCATATAAAACAAAAAACACAATGCAATGAGGGTTAATTACTATATAACACAGTAATTGGTATTTTAACATTAGCACAATGGTTGCACAATGTTTAATTACAGTGCAATCATTTTACTGTCGATAAAAATGTGATTCCAATTCCATTAGTTTGCCACACTATTAGCTTAG
>JBBPCY010000109.1:6205459-6261279 GCA_037974405.1 Brachyalestes nurse
CGATTTTTGATTTAAGATAGTAGTTTAACGTGCTCTTATTGTTGCTGCCTGCGTCACTGCAACAGTGTTTCCGGGACAGTCTGGTGTCCTTGGCTGCTATGATGGCGATGGCGGTTGTGGCTCGGTTCGGCTCCGTCTGCAGAGGCGGTGTCACACGTGAGTAACTCCAGATTCACTATGTGTGAGGTTTTTATTCGTAAGGAATTAGTTTGAGAATGTAGCCAGTTTGTCCACCCTTTAAGCAGTTTTACCTGTTAAAGTCTAGCACTGACAGCACAGTTCACACGTATACAGCTAACATAAACATACTGCTCATACTCACACGTTTTTTTTCCCCATGTTACCAGTTAGATAAATAACAATCATTCCAAACCCACTGTACCCGCGTACTATATGTTCTTACCTTCTGTCTCACGCTGTATGGACAAAAGTATTTGGACGCCTGACCATTACACTAGCAGGGACTTTAATGACGTTGCATTCAAAAACATAAACTTTAATATGGAGTTGGTCCCCCCTGTACAGCTATAACAGCTTCCAATCTCAGTTCCAGTTCATCCCAAAGGTGTTGGATGGGGTTGAGGTCAGGGCTCTGTGCGCTTCTTCCACACCGAACTCATCCAGCCATGTCTTTATGGACTTTGCTTTGTGCACTGGGGCAGAGTCATGCTGGAATAGAAAGGACCATCCCCAAAATGTCTTGGTATGCTGAAGCATTAAGATTGCTTCACTGAAAGTAAGGGGCCACCTGAATTCAATAATTAAGAGGTTTGTCCAAATACATTTGTCCATATAGTGTATGTCAGTCTGTAGTTTGTATGTATTGTATTGTTTACTTTGTGTTCAGCCTGTTTTTCTTTGTAGTCCTTCCACAGATACAAAGGTGCCTGAGGCCTGTGAAGTGACTTCTGCATTCTCTGTTTTATTTTACTCTATCTTTGTAGATCTGTTTTTGTGGCTGCACATTTATTGTTGTGTTGTATGACAGTGGTGGTCAGGATATGGTTTATAACTGTCCTTTTTTTCCTGACATTTTTCACAGCTCTATTATTCCGCAACACATGTCTTGTCAGGCCTTTGGCCGCACATAAAAAGGACCAGGAGTACCCCTACTTGCTCACAGCTAAGATACATGCCACACCGTCTTACTATGGTAAGTGGTGTGTAAAAGTGCTCATGAAAATAATTTAAATATTTTAATGATTATTTTTTTAACATTTGCTTTTCATGCCAGAAAGCAGAGTAGATACTTTCCCAGGTCTTTATTTAGCAAGAATTGCCCTATAATAGAGCAGGGGAAAGGTCTGTGCATTCAGACACATGCAACGTACATTGTGATGTATTAAAGGGAATTATAGGATTTTATGCCAAAACATCTTGGTAAAACATCTTAATGGTGTGACGATTGAATTTGCCCATGTTTGTGTCATCAGTGAGACAAAATCTGTTTAACTGCAGAGTAACTGTAGTCTAATTCAGCTGTGAAATGATGCAGTTTGTTGTTGCATTGTGTATTTTCTTAGGCTTGGTGTTAATTTAGTGATATTTGTAGATCTTTGTAGTTACCCTGGTAGGTTAGTCATGATGTGTTGAATACTTGTTTATTAAAATTATTATAACTTATATAGCTCCTTCACAGCACATAGCTACAATGATGGCAAGAGCGAAGCAGATGGAGATAACAGTACAAAAGTATAGTATACAGTATATACTCCGTACACCTTTCAGTGTGCCAAAATTATGTAATGCCCAAATATTTATTAAAAGGTAAATTATCCTGTAATACAAATAGCAGGGGACAATGAAACAGTTGATTGTAAACTCTCACAGGACTGCTTGTCACGAAACTGTCATTTGTTGTTTTATAGCAGGTGCTGGATCCAAATCTGCTTCACTGCACTGGACAGGAGAGAGAGTTCTGAGTGTTATTCTTCTAAGTATGGGCCCTATGGCTTATCTCTATCCAGGCCCTGTCATGGACTACTCATTGGCCGCAGCACTCACTTTGCATGGACACTGGTAAGTGAATTACAGCATGTTCTTCTTTTACCTGTCAGGAATAATGTTAGGTTTAAGAGATTTTGTCACCTGTTTGTCTTTGCTTTGTCTGCATTTGTTCAATACGATTACAATTATGACACCACGGCGAGTTAGCTTGGCATATTTTACTAATAATTTCCCTATACTTTAGTAGATAAAAAGACGTAAAATAGGAATTGTTGTTACTGTATTATCACATTTTCAATAAGCTAAGATTGCATACATTCAAAACAAGAAGAGAGTTAATGCCCTCTGTACGAACTTTCTTTATTTTTGTCTTTATCTTTCAGGGGATTGGGCCAGGTTGTGACAGACTACGTTCATGGCGATGCTAAAATCAAGCTGGCCAGAGCAGGCCTCTTCTTTTTGTCAACTGTCACCTTTGCAGGTCTTTGCTACTTCAACTATCATGATGTAGGGATTTGTAAAGCAGTGGCTCTCCTGTGGAGTAAATAGAAGGACTGAGATAAAGGGGTGTGTGATTTGAGTCCTGAAGCTTTTGTCATCATGTCCCAGTTGATTGTGTACATTTGTGGGATTATATGTAAATTCTATAAATATATAATTTTGACAAGACACCACACCGATTGACAACTGTGTATAATTGATCTGTTTTTGGCACATGTGGGCTGACTCCATGGCAACGTAGTGTATTGCTTCTTTTCAAGTGAAATAACTAATGTTTTTTCATTATTATTTAAAACTATAATTGCCATATTTCACATGGTTAACTTTCAAGAAGGGACAATAAATATCAGTGTTTAGTCATGTTTAAGCATTTCTGTTATGTCATAATATTTGTTCTTTATTTACTGGCTTATTTTAATAAGTTGAAATGACTTGTTAACCACAGTTCAGGACCGACCTGTTCTTCCCAACTATCATTTACATTTTTTTGGAACCAGTGTGGTTAAGATTATATCTTTAATTTAAAGTATTCTGAAGCTAGCAGGTGTTTATGTAAAAAAAAAAAAAAAAACGCTTATCTAACACCCACAAACGCTCATACTTCGTTGCCTTGACAGACCTTTCTGATATGTCTTCCTTCATTAATAATTGCAATTGGGAGAAAGACTGCTGTCACTCTTTCAGCCTGATAGTGGTAATGTTGCATGGGCTTATTTTTGCTTAAAGTGGGTATGTTTTGGTAGTTTGTAATTTAGCTGTAGTATGTGGTCAGCACAGTGTGATTTGAAAGGCTGTGCTTACATTCATTGTGTTTGTCTAGAGTTTTTGTGTAGTTTTTAAAATTCATTGTGATAATAAGCAAGTGTACAGACCTGGTCTGCACTAAAGCTTTGAATAAGGTGATGAATGAAGGTTAGGGCTTGTTTTTCTGTCAAGAAATAATGCAGGCATAATGCAGATACAGTGATTTTAGACTACAGATGAGGTGGTCAGGTGCTCAGATTTGATTGAATGAGATGTCACTCCATTACTCAGTTTAATGAATCTGGTCTGTCAGATTTTACTGCACAAATTAGCTTTGGAAGTTGTCTTAAGCCTCGCCAAATTAAAGCCAGCTTTACGGATTGTGTGGTTTATTTTTAACTCACTACAAAAGGCTTTTTACCAGTCACAACAGATCTAACCCTGTCTTATGATGGATCACTTATGATGTATGTACCAGGCTGCATCACTGTGACAGCTGCACTCCTAACCTGCTTGAGCACAGGTTAGGTTTGAGATGTATCATGAATATCCCTTAGACCCATCAGGGCAAGCTTCTGACCATTTAGGAACAGTCTCCTGATGTCTTGGACCTTTTTATTTAAATGTGCAAATACATTTCACACTATTTCACTCCTTCTGCCACAGAGCATACACACACTGACATATATATACATACACTTATGTTTGTGTGTTACACCTGGGATAACAGAAACAGTTGTCAATTGATACCATAAGACCTGGTAAACACTATTCAACTTCAAAGGCAACTGTTCTCAAATTCATTGACTCGATGCATATGGAGCTGATAACTATAAGTACATTTATGCAAGAATATGATACTAGCAAGACTTTGCTGAAGGTGGAGTTAGAGCTACACCACTATGTACACTTCATTGGCTGAGCCTACATAAATGCCAAGACCCAGATACAGTGCATGTAAGGAACGTGTGGGCACAGGGACCATGGTCATTCACTGCTCTCTACAGAAATCCTGGCTTGGCTGTCACTGTACCTACTAACAGGATTTCCCCAACACCTTCCTCCTCCTCACTTTCCACCAGAATACCACCAGAAAATTATATTATTTTCTTTATACATTGTGACCTAATGTGAGACTACACTAATGGCTTAAACCATTAGTGGGTGATTTGAATAAAGATTATCCTTTTACAAGAATGTTGAAAATGATATAGACTCTTGGAGGTTGAACTGAGGCCAAAGCTGCACATCTATATTTAACCATCACTAAAAAACAAAACAACCACTGTATTCTTGGTTTGGAGAGATTTAACAACAATTATTTATCACTGTTGAAAATTTAGACCAAATCATGCCCTTACAACATGGTCTCCGTGCTGAATAATGCACCCCAAGGTAATCCATGACACACCCTATAATTTGTATAATACTTGTGACTATGGGGAATGCCCAGGCAATAAATTAATGATATGACACTTTTGTGAAGCTAATGGTTTTCACACTATAAACAAAGGACGGGTTATGGACACAGAACTGCAGTGATTTACCATGACTACTCCTAAACACTGAATGAACCAACTGACTTTATATAATGACACGAAACCCCCTGTTATATTACACATGTACTTCATGTTAGAGGCTTTTTAATCAGCTTATGAGCTGAATTAGGTGTGTTGAATGGAGGATTTTTTTCAAACTCGTGCAGTGCTTTGAGTCACCAGGTGCGGGATTATGAATTCTGGACCATCAGAATCAGAAAAGCATTGATCCTGGAGGAACCTGCTTATGTTATGGCTGCAAAACATACAGAAACACACGAACAATATAAAATATAAAGTCTAAATAAATCAAAATAAAAATCTGTAGAAAACAACTATGAAAATACACTATGCTATACACACATATGCGGGGTATAAATACTACAGAAAAGTAACTTACTGTGAATTCTATGGAAACAGGTTAGGAGTATTTTGCTGCACTTAGTAGAGATCAGTAATATGTAAGTTACACAACAAAGAAGCAATAGGCTATTGCACAGATTATTGTGTGGATGTATGACAGAGAGGAGTTGGAGAGTCAGATAGTGGTGGGAAGGAAAGAACAATCAGTGAAGCTGGTGAGTCTGTGGCTAAAGGTACTTCTCAGTTCAGGATGTGTAATCCTGAACAAACTCCACATCCACCCTCCTAATGGACAGGGAAGCAACAGGAGACTGATATTCTCAAGTTCACTGACACTTCTTTGGTCTTGTTGATGGTGAGCTGCATCCCCACTCCTGATACATCTGACTATTGCTGAGTCATCTGCGAATTTCTGCAGATGGCAGCCATCTGTGTTGTATTAGAAGTCAGATGTGTACAGGGTGAAGAGGAACGGTGACAGAACTGTTCCCTGAGGTGCTTCCGTACTACACAGCACTGTGTCAGATCTCTGTAACCGCATGTACTGTGGACTTTCAATCAGATCCACGAGAATAAGGCAGCATGAACCTGCATAGCAGACAGCTTACCCCCCTGTGAGGCTGCCTGAATGGTGTTGAAGGCACTAGAAGAATGTAAGTTGAAGAACCTAATCCTCAGGAAAACTAGAAAGTTAAGTACCTGCTCTCAATCAAGCATTTCATCCTAAAAAAGAAATGTGAAGTCAGAAGCAGTAGATGACTGAATATAGGACTATTTAGCAGCCAATCTGCACTTTAAACTCCACAGTCCTTGTGCCAGTTTATAGCACAACAAAGCATCATTATCCTTAAATAGTTTTAATAATGTATGTAACAAAGACTTTAATATAACACCTTTGCACAGATTGGGCTCATTCAATTAAAAAAATTATAGGTAAGATAATTGCATAATTGTTTTACTTTATGGTTCGGGAGTTGCCCCTGTGATCAGAAGGTTGTGTGTGTGTTTGAGTCCCAGGACTGCCAGTGGCACCACTGAGGTACCCTTGAGAGAGGTACCATCCCCACACACTGCTCCCCACACACTTTCCCTTGGGCGCTGTGTCACTGACTCCCCACTGCTTCATTTGGTGAATGGGTTAAATGCAGAGAAATAATTTCACATTGTTCACACTGTGTACGGTGGTGTTTACGTATGACAAATGGACACGTTTTAATCAGTATTTGACATGAACATTTAGCACCTGTCTAATAATAAAGGCTTGGACATGCAAAGCCTGTCCAGTTAAAGTGTGACATTGGAGTAACTGTGAAATCCATAGTGGTGAAACATGAGGGCATGTGCTCTTTTTTATGTACTGTATATCAGCGTTTCTCAAACTTATTTATTTTGGGGACCAGTCATGTCAGGCTTTGGGGCTGCAGGGCCCTGCATAAATGACCGTCACCAACCCCCACCCCCTATAGATAGATATTATTATTATTATTATTTTTATTATTATTATTTCACTACCACTACTGTTGTTATTACTATTTGTATTAGTATTATTAGGGCTTATGCCTACATAAGAATAATATTAAACAAGACCGAACAGGAGTGCTTTGACTACATTTCAAATTATTGCCAAATAAATACATTATTGCCAAGTAAATATACAGATATGTAGTAATTAGGCTGTTATTATTATTATTATTATTATTATCGTTATTATTATTTTATTTATTATTATTTTTAAAATATTTTTACTATACTTTTGAACACTGCCAAATGGTGCTGAATGTGCAAACTGACTTTTAACCTAAATTAAATTACAGGTCTAGTCACCCACAGGGATTATTTGGCACCAAAAATTTAAATCAACATTCTAATGATGGGTGTGCCTGCTTTCTGGCAGCTAAGGGGTGGAAATGAGGAAGACACGCCGACAGAGCTGCTTGGAGCGAGTTTGAGTTTTTCTGTTTCTGTACTTTGTTTTCATGGCTGTTGATTCAGCCATTTTTATGTAAAACTTGTTTTTTCATGTGTGAAGTGCCCTTGGTTGTGTGAAAGGCATTCTGCTGCGAGTCACACCCGCCGCCCTTATGCAGAACGTTCGTTTTGTGAGGCGTTCGTTATATACAACCACTGTATGTATATATATATGTTTAATGATCTGCTCGTCGGAAAGGTTTCCTGGAGATCTACTGAACTGTGGAGTTTGAAGTGTCTAAGTGGTTTCCCTGCCAAGATATGCAACTCGGAAGGTCGCGGGACAAAAGTATTGGGACACCAAGGCGAGGTGAACAGGTCCCATTGTGTGAAACATCCAGAAAAAATATATTTATTGCCACAAAAAAGCAAAAAAAAGGCGGAGGATATTTGCAGTTTCCGCATTATTGTGGGGATTTCCGCTTAAAACTATGAGCTCGGTTCTCAAAAAAAAATCAGTGTGTGACTCCTGATTTGCATAAAACTGGGGGATTACTGTATACGTCTATGGCGGGAACACTGAACATTCTAGAATGCTAAAACAAGGGGCGGGGCCGTGAAGTCGAGGGGACAGGGAGGGGCGCGCAGTGACGATTTGTCTGTCTATCTACCCAGATATCACATTTGAATTTAGTTGTTTTAATATTAATTAATGTCTTTTTAACAGCACTTTGTTAATTTAACGTATTAAACCTTTAAGCGCCAGTTTAAAGGCCAGTATTTTTTAAATACTGGATTTTGACATCAATATTTCAAAAGCTTGTGGCTTAAAAGGGGTTAAAGTTAGTAATGAAACTGTTTGTTCTGGCATCTTAGCCAGGTCTCTCTTGAAAAAGATATTTTATATCTCAATGAGACTAACCTGGTTAAAGGTTATAAATAAAAAAAAAATAAATAACTGTCATTCTCGTCGCACGTTGACCACCTCTCCAGGACATGCAGATACCTTCTATACAACATCAGAAGAATCCGATCCTTTCTCACCATGGAAGCTATGTAGTTACTTGTCCAGTCTCTGGTCATCTCTAAAATGGACTACTGCAACTCTCTACTGGCTGGACTTCCGCTGAAGGTAACAAGACTATTTTCAGCCCCCCCACTGGTGAAATGAATTCCCTCCTGCAATCAGATCTGCGGAGTCCCTCACTGTCTTCTAGCGTCGTCTGAAGACTCACCTCTTCACGGAACACCTTGGTGACTAACCAGTCCTCTCGTTTATCTCTTATACATCATTTTCTTTATATTTAAAATAACCTCAGGCCCTTACCCTCTTAACTGTTTGTCCTTACTTGTGTATTAACCTCTGACTTTTTTTCTTTTGACAGGGTTTGTTAAGGTGTGTAACTTAGCTGGCAGTAACTTGGTAAAAAGCAGGTGTTGATTTTAGTATAGCTTTAGTATAGCAGGTACTAAGAACAGATGTAGACTACTTAAGAACGTTTGCTAAATGCCGTGAACGTAAATGTAAACATAAACGTAAAACAAAACAAAAGCAGACAGGTGAAAACACAAGACAGGATGTGATAGGCCCTCATGTTGAGAGACAACAGCAAGAGACTCCAGATGCAATTACCATGTGCATGAAATAACAATGTGATGACACAGAAGGCCAAGAAACAAGCAGTTGCCCAGTTACACACAGAACTTTGAAAATGGCTGTAATGTCTATAGTTCACTAGATATGGATACAGTCTGGAAAGTGTACACTGATCAACCATGACATTAAAACCATGGTGAAGCACAGGTGAAGTGAATTTATGTGTTTATGAAGGGCGCCATGTTTTAAACGCAAGAGAACAGTTCACAAAGTGGACGAGCACTGGTTACAGGCACTCTTTTCTATGTTTGCATGTCATTCACTTGTTAAATGTCACCAGTCATGGCCCATCTATGGCTCCATAAAATGTCTGGAATATTCATTCCCAAAAGAAAGACAATGGCACCAGAGCCAATCCATTCTACATTCTAAACTGCTTCCACTATAATTACCGACTGGCACAATTTCTTCCCACAACTGGTCCTCAAGCTTAGGTGAGATGTCAGCAAGAACGCTGCTGATGCAAATGCAGTTTTAGTGTATTGCATCCTCCCACTGAAACAGTAGATAGTGCCCAACAACAGAAGTCCATACTTGACAAGATAAAAAGTAAAAGTAAAGTGGCCCCACAGCATGAATAATATAATTCTTTTTCTGCATTTAACACATTCACCAATTGAAGCAGTGGGCTGCCACCAATGAGGGTGGGCCCAGGAAGCACTGTGTGGGGACGGTACCTTGCTCAAGCGTTCCTCAATAATGACACTAGCAGTTGGGTATCGAACCCACAACCCTCTGATTACAGAGGCTACGTCCTAACCAAGTATTGAGAAACAGCCAAGGTTTTTGAAGCAGGAACAATGGGAGAGCATAAGGATCTGACAAGGGCTAGACTGTGATGGCTCAACAAGTGAGTAAAAGCATCTCCAAAATGGCAGGTCTTGTGGGATGTTACATCACAGCGATTAGTATCCACCAAAAGTGGTTCAAGGAAAGACAAGCAGTGATGCACACAGAGAGCAAAGTCTATCCCATCCGGTTTGATCCCGCAGAAGAGCTACTGAACCACAAATGCTGAAAAAAGTTAAGGCTTATGACAGAGAGATGTCACAACACACAGTGCCTTGCAGTTTGTAATGTATGAAGTTGCATAGACTGGTTAGAGTGGCCATGCTCACCCCTGTTCACTCTCAAAAGCACTCGAGTATCAGAACTGAAGAGTCTGTTGCTTACCTGGGGAAGAGATGGAACCAGAATTCCATATGGAAAGAAGGCAGACACATGGAGGCTGTGAAATGCTCCGGGTAATGTTCTGGTGGGCAACCATGGGTCGTGGCATTTATGTGGATGTTACTTTTACCACCTTCCTGATCCAAGAATCTGTGGGAAGTGCTGAACAAATCTCCATGGAGGCCTTACCTGACAACTCACTGAATCTGCTGCAAATGTTTTGGTGCCAGATACCACAGCATACCTTCATGGGCCTTGTTGGGTCTATGCCTCAACTGTTTTGCCAGCATAAAGGGATACTATCCAGGATTAGGCAGATGGTTTTAATATTATGGCTGATTGGTGTACGTCTGAAGTGCTTAAGCTTCTAGCTGTTTAGTCTGCAAAATATTGTTAAAAGGCAAACATTGATTGAAAATGTTTTTGTGTTTATGGACTAATGCATGTTTCTTTTAAGAAAGTGAACTGCTATCCTGCTTTGCTTCATTTTCACCAAAAATGTATCTACTTGAATAATACCAGTCACACTGAAGGAGTGGTGCAGCCACCTACGCATTAGCCCTGTCATACTTAGATTTCTGGCCATGGCCATTTCTGGCTGGAACAGGACAGCACAACTGGCCTTACTGTCCCTGGGTGAGTAGGATGGTCCCCCAGTGACCCAGTGTGACGCTAGCAAGCATGGGCATCTGTTAGCTGATATAGCAGAATTGACAGCATTGGTATTATTAGTCCTAGCTAGCTGTTGAAATTGAACATGACTTAATTAGGAAGGAATTTTGGAAAAAGTCATCATATTATTTGGCACCACATTAAGTACATATTTTTAAACTGAGCAACAAAATATTTCTTGCAGTGCAAGGTCCACAGTCAGAATGTGTTTCTTAGAGTTTATGTAAAGTTTTCTGATATCAAATTGTGACCTTACAATGATTGTTCCCTGGTTATCTTGAAATTCCAATTAAATCCCATGTCACAACTGCAGAACTGGTGCAAGAGCGCAGGATTATAATGTTTAACAGTCGTCAGCAGAAAAAAAAGCAACCTTCAGCTTTGCACTGTTGGGACAGGCCTCCAATACACGGACCAATCGTTGCAGACAATCAAATAGACGGCACGTCATCTAGTGACGCTCTAAGAAAGGTGTTTCATCATATGTTAATGTAGGTCAAAGTTTAACTCTTGGTTGGTAGAGTCATCCCGAGTTGATGTACTATCAAGTATTTTCCCCTCTGAAAGAACAGGGTGGCCTGTGAAATAATTAACTGAACCATCTATGCTGGGTTAATCATTTACATTCTACATGTTTTTTACATGTTGTGGGTGTTTTCTGGCACATAGCTAGTGTTATGTCCCCTCCTCCCATTTTCTTTAACAATATAAAAGGGGACCAGTGCAGGATGGAAAGCATCAAAAACCACTTCAGCCTCAAAAACAAGCGAATGAAACCTTGCTGACTAGCATCGCCAAAGGGAAAAGGTAAACTAGACTAACATGTAAAGAACTGACATTTTTTGTATTTCTATGATTGCTGATTATTAACATGACATTCAATTGTTCTCTCTCTCTATTTCTCTCTCTCTCTCTCTCTCTTTCTCTCTCTCTAGGTTGCCAGTAGCATAATGCCCCCACAGCTGCAGTCCCAGAACCAGTCATGCCCCCGCGTCCTCCAGGGGGATCTGAAATCTCTGAGTCCAGCTCTCAGAGAGTTTATTGAGAGCAGCATGACTCTGTGCCAGCCAGATGCCCTCCACATTTGTGATGGCTCAGAGGAGGAGAACAATACCATTTTGGCTCATTTGCAAGAACAGGGCATGATCAAGAAACTGACTAAATACGAGAACTGGTACGAAAACTTTAGATCAAAGCCTTTAACCTGTTCAGATTTACTACAGAGTATTTTAATGGTATGACATTCTGTTCTTGGTGATGTTTTTGAAATTGGGCAACGATAAAAACTGTTAAGAGAGAGGCTAGGGAGTATTACAGATGGTCTAAAAGCTGCAGAATGAGAATGCGCAATAACTGACTCTTGTCATCCACAGCTGGCTGGCGCGTACTGATCCTCATGATGTGGCTCGAGTAGAGAGCAGGACTGTGATCGTGACCCAGGAGCGGCGCAGCACTGTTCCCTCACCCCGTGGAGGGGGCACCAGCCAACTGGGCCGATGGATGTCTCAGGAAGAGTGGGACAAAGCCATGAATGAGAGATTCCCTGGCTGCATGAAGGGTATGCAACGTTCAAGATAATGTTAAACTATAAAGGAACTTGCACTCTGAGTGATTAAAACTTGAAGTAAATTCAGTTGTTTTATTCTTGAGACTGTATTGAAATGTTTAATGGTATCTGAGGACAACTTGTGTTTGAGATGCCAGATAAGTGATATCTCATGAAGTTTTTCATATCTGGAAAGAGAAACGAATAAATATTTTATAATAAAATATATGGATTTTAGAATATTGGTTAATTGTCGTATTTTACTGCACTGTTTCACAGGTCGCACCATGTACGTGATTCCTTATAGCATGGGTCCGGTGGGCTCTCCTCTGTCCAAAATCGGAGTGGAATTGACAGACTCTCCGTATGTGGTAGCTAGTATGAGAGTGATGACCCGAATGGGAAAAGCTGTACTGAATGCACTTGGGAATGGAGATTTCGTCCGCTGTCTGCACTCTGTCGGCTGTCCCCTTCCTCTCAAGAGTATGTGAAGAGTAATAGCTCTTTATAATCTTTGCAATTAAAACAATTAATATGATGACGTTGGAGGAAAAACTTCTTTCTACGTTTCTATACCAGGGAA
Source organism: Brachyalestes nurse (assembly GCA_037974405.1). NCBI lineage: Eukaryota > Metazoa > Chordata > Actinopteri > Characiformes > Alestidae > Brachyalestes > Brachyalestes nurse. Next base: position 6,218,089 of record JBBPCY010000109.1, read on the forward strand.
TGTACACATATCAATTTCACACTCAATTTCTCTCTTTTTTATGAACAGAACCACTTGTGAACAACTGGCCATGTAATCCTGAGCTCACTCTGATCGCTCATATGCCCAACCAGAGGAAGATTGTGTCCTTTGGTAGTGGATATGGTGGAAACTCACTGCTTGGAAAGAAGTGTTTCGCACTCCGTATTGCGTCCTGCATTGCTAAAGAAGAGGGCTGGCTGGCTGAACACATGCTTGTAAGAGCTCACAATACAAAATATATGTCACTTCTAGAATATAACTAAGACTTCTGAATTGTATCATTATGACATATAACAAATATACAAATATCTTTATAAGGAATATAGATGTGACAAATGTAGTGTAACAAATGAGTTCCGTCAAATTTGGGTGGTTAAGCAGTATTTTAAGAGTAATAACAATCCTTTTCAATTAAACAAAAATAAATTGAGAAAATTCATTGAATTAACTAAATACACATTTTAAATCTTTATGTATTTCTCATATCCATCTTATTTAATGCACTTCCTACAGATCCTGGGTGTGACTAACCCTGCTGGCCAGAAGAAGTACATTGCAGCAGCGTTCCCAAGTGCTTGTGGGAAGACAAACCTGGCCATGCTGAGTCCCACACTGCCTGGGTGGAAGGTTGAGTGCGTGGGAGACGATATTGCCTGGATGAAGTTTGACCAAGACGGTAAAGAACAAACTGACTGTTTCCATGTTCACAAAATTGATCCTTCATAAATAGAAGCTGTAATAATTCTTATTGTCTTTGTAAGAGGCATCTACAAAATCAGCATATGAAATACAGAAAAGCACCTTGTAAAGCAGTCTATGCTGTGTGTGAAGTAACATTCTCTGTTTTAATTCGGCATAGGTAATCTCAGAGCCATCAACCCAGAGAATGGCTTCTTTGGTGTCGCTCCAGGAACGTCCACCAAAAGCAACCCTAATGCAATGAAAACAATCTGTAGGAACACATTGTTCACTAATGTGGCAGAGACCAGTGATGGGGGAGTTTACTGGGAGGGCATGGACCAGGAGCTTCCAGCAGGCTTGACCATCACCTCATGGAAGAACAAAGCATGGACACCAGAAGATGGCAAGTGCCTTCTACTTATATTTTTGTCTTAGTGTTTTTTCTTTCTTTTCAATAAGGTGGAATTAAAATGTTTTAAATGTTTTCTTTTTGCAGGCGAACCTAGTGCCCATCCCAACTCCCGATTCTGCACTCCTGCTCGTCAGTGCCCTATCATTGATCCACAGTGGGAATCTCCTGAGGGTGTGCCCATTGAAGCCATTATCTTTGGGGGACGCAGGCCAGAAGGCGTGCCCCTGGTCTATGAAAGCTTCAGCTGGGCACATGGAGTCTTTGTGGGTGCTGCTATGAGATCTGAGGCAACAGCTGCTGCTGAACACAAAAGTAATGGCAGATATCATTATAATTATATAACATTAATAACATTATAAAATATATTGTAGGCGACATTACATTTGCTTAATTTGTTGTGTCCTCTATGTTTTTCTCGCTTAGGTAAGGTCATCATGCATGACCCTTTCGCCATGCGCCCTTTCTTTGGCTACAACTTCGGCCATTACCTAACCCACTGGCTGAGCATGGAGCAGCGCCCCAATGCTAAACTTCCCAAGATCTTTCACGTCAACTGGTTCCGCAAAAGTCCATCTGGAGGATTCCTCTGGCCTGGCTATGGGGAGAACATCCGTGTTCTAGAGTGGATATTCCACAGGTTAAATGGCGAAGCTGGGGCCATGCCGTCTGCTGTGGGACTGCTCCCTAGTAAAGGCTCCCTGAACTTGAGTGGTCTCAAAGACAATGTTAGTCTAGACGAGCTCTTTGATATCTCCAGAGACTTCTGGGAGAAGGAAGTCGAGGAGATTAGGTTGTACTTTGATAATGAGATAAACAGTGATTTGCCGATAGAGATGGAAAGACAGCTTGAAATGCTGAAACAGAGATTAAGACAGTTGTGAGATCAAATTGACTGGAAAATGGTTTGAAGAAATGACTGATAGTGAGGTATAGGATGAGAAACCTAGTCCCTGCCATGTTTTATCAAGTGTCAAATAATCGAAAAGGTAGCCATTGTAGAAGTTAGTATTTCAATATTCAGTGAATAAAACTGGTCTATCCATTAGACTGGTAGGATTTGAGACAGATATAGAATATATCTGAATATATAGGTTCAAAAAATAATTTTTTATAACTTGTTGCTCTCTATTTGTGGTTAAAGTGAACTGTCCACTATTGGGGCACAATTTTTACAATGTGATGTGTATGAAAAAATGTCTTATTTAACATACTAAGTTATTAATGTAATTCGGAAATATTCATATCTCCTGGTTCTTAGTTACATGGAAATTGTATTGTATCAAAGCATGTTCTGCCAGTTCATACCATTAATGTGATCCATTTGTTATTTACAGTTACTCCTGAGTTTTCAAGATGTCTTTAATTATTTTTGTATTTCTTTGGTGTTTGGTGTTTTTAAATGTTGTTTGTAAAAACCTGTTAAAATATATATCAATAAATATTATTTAAAATGACAGCACTAGTCTAATGTGATTGATACTGTGTGTTTAAGTTAATTAGGCACAAAACATTTATTAATCGTAGATGTACAGTTTGGCGTACTTGAGTTAGAATACATATTCAGTTTGACATACTTTACCTGGTCCCTGAGGACTGTGACAGAATAAACTGTTTATCAGCAGTTTTTGATCCCTACCAATAATTTTGTTTAGACGCAAGCATGTCTTCACTCTTAAATGCTAAATAAATATCTTAGACTTTATTGTTTACATAAGCCATATATTTCCTAAATTAAGATGTATGTTAATTTACATAACAATGCATTGAACTGTATTTTTTGTCTGAGTGAGAAATACAAAGATACAGTGTTGCTTCTCAATATCAATCAAGTTTATATTATTAGTGATATTAGTTATATTATTATTATTAGTCGATGTGAGGTTTATATGACTTTCCAGAAGTATATGCTCCGCAATACTGGAAATGGCATGTATTTTTAGAGAAAAGCAGGATGTCTATTAAATCCTGAAAGAATCTGGATCACAAAGGCATTACTGCCTAAACTTTAAAGTTTAGTTTCTATGAATGCATTAAACTACACATTAATGCAGCCATTACAAAACACAGGAAAACAGGAGTGCAAGGAAACACAAGAGCAACAAAACAACCAGACAATACAACAATTAGTGCAGCTGACAATAGCTACAGAACGAGCCCGAATGAATGTAGTATTATGACAGATACTGTTTTCTGGCAGCAGAGAGTTGCGCAAAAATGTGAAACAGTCGTATATAATAAATATAATTGTGCGGGGGGTGTGCTCTTGAACCTTTTGCCAGACAGAAAGAAGGAGAAGAGGGTGTGTGAGGGATGTGTGGAGTCGACCACATGGCTGGTGTGTTATGTACATATCCATGACAGAGTAAAGCGAGATCCTGATGATTTTCTCAGCAGTCTTTACTATTCTCTGTAAATCTTGTGATCTGAAACAGTACAGTTCCCATACCAAGCTGAGAAAGTAAGTATTAAATAGAAAGAATTTAGAGTGCACTTAAACCAAAAGGTCTGGAAGACCATGGGGAACAGCCATGGTGGATGAAAGAAGATTTGTTTTTCTCTGGAGAAGAAAAACCGTTCACAACAGTGGGCCAAAACACCCTTCAATGTACCTTTAGTGGTACCACAAACTGTAGACAATGAGACAAAAATCCGCTTGGACCAGAATGATGGGAAGAGAAGAGTATGGAGAAGGGAAGGACCTGCTCGTGATCCAAAACATACAACCTCTGTCAAGCATTATGGATGCAATGTAATGGCTTGTTCGTGTGTGGCCAGTGGTACTGGTACAGTATGTGCACAAAAGTATTGGGACACCATTACACCAACTGTGACTCTAATGATACTGCATTCAAATACATAGACTTTATTATGGAATTGGTCCACCCTTTGTAGCTATAACAGCTTCTACTCTTCAAATTAAATGGTAAATTATATCTTATATCTTCCTATGGGTTCACTGATGTTCAAAAGATTCGTATAATGACCCAGTTGCTGGAATTACCTAATTGTGAGTGTGGTTGATAAAGTAGTATATTTAGTTTGAACACAGATAAATAAATTATTCTATCAGTAATTAACCTTGCAAGTTAACTGTATCAGAACTGAATTTATGAACTGATCTCATTGTCAGAAATTCAGTGCAAAATACTGGGGTAGTAAGTGTATATGGTGTCTGGTCTTTAAGGGTATGGAACGTTCAGTAAAGCTCTACAAAACAGAGCGACTGCAACAGCTAATTTTTGGCTGATACCAACTTAAATGTGAAGCAATGCAATGCTGAACTTTTCTACTTTGTGTTGATTTCTATCACATTCTAACAATTTTCTCGTATACCTCTGTCACAGTTTTCTACCTTTCCTGACAAATGTGTGTGGTTGAGCCAGCACAAGTAATGTCCCTGTAATGTAGGAATTTATTACGAGAGAGTGCCAGTTCTTCAAAGGCCAAGGAATGCTGTATGCGTTATCTAAAGCTATTGCATTAGAGGGCATCCGGGCCTGGGCCATTACTGACGTCAAGCTACTCTGTCCACTACACTCTCTTTCACACATGAACCATGAACTACTATTTCATTTCCAAACTCTGGACTATGTACTTCTACCACAGTCCTCTACTGTGAACTCAAATATTCCTGTTGAGCGGCTCAGACTTATGAATATATTTGTACCTTCTAGCTTAACAGTATTCATACTATATACTTATTTTTTTTCTTTTATAGTTGCATTATTATTTGCATTCCATTTATTTATTGCTGCACGCTCATAATTGCTATTTCATTATGTTAGTTCTAAAATATTGCCATATGTTGAGTGTTTATGCAATTAATAGAAAACCCTTTTCCGAAATTAATAGTATTTTTCTACATTTTCAAAAGTTTTTCTTCAAAAGTGCTGTAGATTATTACAAAGAGACAAGTTGAGCTTTAGACCGCAAAGCAGTCCTTGGTGGAAGTGGGCTGTATACATTTATGATGGTTGTATATCAGTGTAGTATGGCTCAAGCAATTCAGCACTGATAAAACAGTGAGCAAAGAATGTTACAGGCAATCCAAGTTTCAAAATGCTCAGCCATACAATGCTTGGTCCCCTGAGTTGCTGCACTCATAGCCTTGATATTATTAGTACTGATTACATTATAATGCAATAAAAAATCAAGTTTTATGTAGTTAGTTTAGGGGTTACTTTAAGTTAAAAACCACCAGGTCTGTTCAGTATGTTCTTGATGAGCTTCACTCAGATTTATCAATGTATTGTCTCCCCATCAACAAAAAAATTAATTTCCCCTCCACATGCACACACAGAGACAGAGAGAAACAAACAAATCCCAGTTTAACCCCTGCACTACACTGTAGTCTGAAGTTTATACTTTCTCGTAATTAAAAACTCAAAAAAACTGAGCAAATCCCAAATTTACCCTGCTAAACGATATGATCTGAATGATGAAAAAAATATATTATTTGCTAAAGTTGACAAATTACAATTCAGATAAAACAAGCATCAAAATGTATTTCATCTGAGGCAGCAAATTGTCTGGACAACTGGAGTCTATGTTGAAAGAGAAGATCCAGAATCACTTGCATAAACCAGCAAAGGATTATCACCACTTTTCCACTGGTGGAAAGTTTTCATTTCAGGCAAAGTACAATTTGAACTGTCACAAAACTTTGACAAAATGTTGTATTTCGTTAACAGACCATAGGAAAAGCTTATCTGAGCACATAGCTTTGACATGCAAAAACTCAACTGAACCATGCAGTGTCGACCAGGTGAGGTAGAATTACATGCTATCATAACCTCAGATGTCATCCCTCGGTGCAAAAGGAAAGAAAATCAAATTAATTAACGTAACCAGTGCTTGCATGCATGTCAAGTCATTTGATCTCATGAAAGAGTCCAACAGTATGTTCTAGGAGAGAGAAATAAGTGGCAGACAGAGACACACTGTACTTGGATGTCACTTAAAGGCGAACACGTGCTCTTATCAGCTGGGACACACCGGCTAAATCGAGCAGAGCCAGACAGAGCCGGTTGGCTGATGGCCTTTTTGTAACGTCAGCGCTTGTTGCTGGATCAAACCAGTGACGAAACACACCAGCCTTGTGCCAACTGACACACACACACACACACACACACACTCTGTACCAGTAGGAAGGTTTCCCAGAGCTCAAGTACGTCAGCCAAAACGTGTACAGTATGAGTGTATTGAACTTGTGAAGTGTTTAAACGTTTTCAGTGCAGAACAGACCATGCAGATTAAAATGTAAATAAAATGCAAATAATTAAGAAATCAACATACATGTTTATACAGTAGATGGACAAGTGTATCGGGACACACCTGTTTCTCAGGGTTTGGGCTTAGTCTCTTTTTTCCAGTGAAGGGCAGTCTTAATACTTTGGCATACCAAGACATTTTGGACAACACCATGCTTCCAAATTTGTGGACCCAGTAAAAAGGGAACAAATTCCACATTAAAGTCTATGTATTTGACAGCAATGTCATTAAAGTCCCTGTAGGCGTAAATGGTCGGGGGTCCCTATACCTTTGTTGTTATAGAATGTCAGCCAAAATGTGAGGATCAGTACGTCTGATGAGCGAATATTTAGTTTGCAAAGTGTTGCAGATTAAAATGAGCAAAATAAACTACAAGTCATTACGAAATCAACGTAACATGCTTATACCTTTAAGGTACAAAAGGTACAAAAAAACCCACTCAATTAAACATTTTTAAAAAGCTGTATCATATTACTCTGTGAAAAGAGAGAGTCCTCTCTCCACAACCCTCTAAAAGAAGATACAGACAGTCTCTACTCTCATATCTCATTTTCTGTTGCCATGGATACTAAAGTCGCAAACTTTGATCTAATACAAATGTGGCCCACTACTGACTGACCGGTTAGTCAGTGGGTGCCCCTTCAGTGCGTTCATTTCTGAGAACACAGATGAAGGCTGTGGGCTGTTTATAATGTTTGATATTTTTAATATTCAGTCAGATGGTTCTTTTAGAAAGAAAACATAAATGTGCGATGAATGTAGCGTGAAACCAGAGTTGTATAAGCCTCATGGCCAGCGTATGAGAGCTGCTAGGTCTATGTTTGTGTAAAATGAAAGAAAAGCCTTTATTCTGATGTGCCTTCAAATAGTTTGTTGGTCTGAAATCTCTAACATTCTGACCATCATTGTGCATGGGAGGAAAATTAACATTTTTATTTATTCATTTTTTTTAAACTACTGCCACATGTCATGTTTATACCTTAGTGAAACAGAAAATGAATTAAACATAAATGGAAATGTGCGTTGGTTCCGTTTTGTTCATTAGAATTTCAAGGTGTGCCAATAATTGGGCTTCAGTACACTTCAATATACAAGCACTCTTTAGTCTTGTTAAATTTACATTTTCAGCTTTTCCAGCTGTTAAAGTGCCTTAAAATGTCTTGGCAATGATAGACAAGACAATGTTTCGTTATGAATTACTTCATGTTATTCAGTACTCACTGAGACAGATTTATTTACCTTTATATATTTCCTGTTTTCCCTTTCTTTTTAAGAGAAAGGAAGAAACTGTACCATCTCATTTCTGAATATGAAGTGATTTTGTGCATTCTTTTGTTTACCTCTTTCGAAGCTCACTTGGGGTTTTACAAACTTAACTGCATCAGCATTTATGAAAACTGAGCCAAACACTGGGCACTTCTGTCAGATCTGCTAACTGTCTTTGCTCAGATCAAATACATTCTTTAAAATGAGACAAAATGATTATTCCGGGTGAGCAAAAGCAGTATATTTTTCATTAATGCAAAATACATTTAAAAAACTTCCTATTTATCACTAAACAGATCAAGACATTTTGTGATTATGCAAGTATTTGAGAGGATTTTGTTTTATTCAATGATTTTTTAGTAATAACTGAATAGCATCCAAGTTAGAGGTCATAATGTATACAAATAAAAAAGGGTCATTCAAAATCATTTTGAAGTTATGATTTTTTTTAGTTTGCCCTATTAGTCACTGGATTTAGTATTCCTCTTTATTTAATGTTTTAAATGTTATATTTAAAAATATGTTTTCTTAATACATTTTAAGCAGCCGAGGCAGCAGAGCATTTCTAGAACATAATTTATATTGGAAATACATTATTTTTCTGTATGACTTTTTTTTTTTTATTGTGCTTCTAAGTTAAATACCTTATGTTCAAAGTGATCAAACCATTCAGGAAAGACGTCTGAAGAAAGCAGGATTAGTCTAAGACAATATAAGGCCTATACAATATGAATGTTGCATGTATGGTTGTATGACTTTTGTTTTTCGTGGTAATCTTCAAGTATTCTCTATATAAGAGGGTACAGAGGACCAGCTGTGAGATCCTCGAGAACCTGAACTGATCGAGCAAGGCTTACATTAAATATACCTTTAGTTGTGTTGTGGCTCCACCTAGTGGCGACACGCAAACTTGCTAAAATAAATTTTGGATAAAAACCTGCTGTCTGCAGAGCTCGCCAGTTGAAATGTTAAGAAAGCCACTCAGAGTTTTCTCATGTAGACAAATATAATGACTCCGAGTTCTGTACAATGGTGCTGACAGATGTTGCAGTGTGATTTTCTTGGGGTATTATTTTGCCTGCATGACTATAGAAAGTGTGTTTTTGGGTAACAGAAATATGGCAGTTGCCAACCAGCTGAGAACTGAAGTTTATAACTTTAAGATGTAGATCGTTTTATTTGCAGAGGGAATTCACACGTTTCTAAGTGTACATCCGGCCTCACTCTGACGTAAACATCACTGAGCTCCAGAACACTCACTCAGAAGACCTGAAAAGGTAACCATGCAACTAGCCTATATTTACTACCTGGTCAAAAGTATTGGGACACACCTGTTTCTCCGGGTTTGGACCAGGCCTTTTGCTTCCGGTGAAGGTCAATCTTAATGCTTCGGAATACCAAGACATTTTGGACGACGCCATGCTTCCAACTTTGTGAACACAGTTTGGGGAATGACTGTGTCCCAGTGCACAAAGTAAGCTCCGTAAAGACATGGCTGGATGCGTTCGTTGTGGAAGAACCCGATTGGTCCACACAGAGCCCTGACCTCAACAGCTTTGGGATGAACTGGAACAGGGATTGTGAGCCAGACCTTCTCGCCCAACATCAGTGCCTGACCTCATAAATGCTCTACAGAAGGAATGGGCACAAATTCCAAAAGAAACTCCAAAATCTTGTGGAAAGCCTTTCAAGAAGAGTGGAAGCTGTTGTAGCTGCAAAGGGGGATCAACCCCGTATTAAAGTCTATGTATTTTAATCTGATAAAATCAGAAAATGATCAAAGTGATTATTTAGACAACATCCTAAACTCAATACCATGGAAGACCAAGCTTTGATTATGCTGAAATGTTGGTGGGTTTGGTGGAAGTTGGTGGATTTTCCCTGATAACATGATAAAACATGGAAATATATATATAGATATATAAAAGCAATGTAGAATAAAAGCAACCTGAAACCAAAGCAGTGCTATACAAAATGCAATGTTTATTTCATGAGTAACTGAAGTGTGTCAGATTTTACAGCACATATTAAGGACACCATCCCCTGCTCATTTGTCAAATAAGAAATACACATCAGCGCTTAAAGATCTTGTATAAATAAAAATAAATGTTACAATTTATTTCATTTTTAACCGACACGGGGGTCTCTATATTTACTGCAGTATATGAGACTGAGCCATGCTAATAGCTCAACAGTGACAATTAAACAAGATAAATCTTCTCTGTTCTTACTCTTCTCAAATGGCTACACACTTCTAAAATTCTGAATAAACAAAATAATAAACAGAAAGTCATTAAGTACTCTTTACTGTCCATTTCCATGTACATGATTTAAGGGGAAAAAAAACATTCCAAGAAATAAAACAATGCATACAAGAAATAAAACAGGTAAATAGATCTGATTCTGATCCTTGCCTAGATCTGAAAGTTTGAACAGATTCTTTGGAAATACCTGTTTACACGTTTAAAAACTTTCAGATTAATTGATTCATTTCCAGGAGAATTTCTATAGCTATTTCTAAAAGACACTACTTTATAGCCATACTAAAGTGATCCAGAAATCTTACTGATGTTATTGATTGCAGGATATAAAAGATTGGTCAGCACAGTCATGGAAAGCATGCTCAAAGCAGTAAAACACTGGAAAATGATCACAGTCCAGTCTGGAACTTAACTGTATTTCACATTTCCTTTACATTGCTAACCCAAGTAATCCCATTATTTGGTTTCATCTTCTTCAAGTGATTCAAATTTGCATGCATTTCAACAACGTTATATTTTTATTAATTATCAATATTTATTCTATACTTTTAGCATGAGATCCAAATAAGAAATGGGAGGAACTCTTCATGTGAGAAGGCAACAAACAGAATGGAGAGCAATCACACAGACTACTCCAAGGCACACATCACAAATCAAGTCGGATATGAAAGAGTGATTCAGTTTTCCTTGGTTTCTGAACAGCAGAAAATTATACCAACAATAACTAATACTCTAATCTCAAGCCAAAGCTTAAATTAGGCCTAGAAATAACTACAATTAACAACATTGTATCCACTGACGATAACTTTCTTAAAAAAAAAAAAAAGGGGGGGGGGGGTGTCCTTAACTGAAATTTGACACTGTGTCTGCAGGTAATAGGGAAGTAAATAACTGAAAAGCAAAATCAACTTATATAATGTGTCTGTGACTTATGCATAACAAACTCATGTGTTTCAATATAAGCAAATAAAAAATATTTTAACAATGCAACAACAACGACAACAACAACAACAATAATAATAATAATGATAAAACAACCATTGTACTTTTTTTTTTACCTAAGGTCAATAAGAAATTACATGAACAGAAGGCAAACAGTAAGTATATTGCAACACTCTCCGCAACTCCTCAACTACATCACCATTATTCTCACCATCTTCATCGTCCTCATCCATATATTATCTCTATCACTGGCCTTCTGATTGGCAGATTGTTTGCCCAGGTCAGTGGCAGTAAGTTTAGGCCACAGTGGCATTTTTAGAAAGCATTAAATGGGCATCTCTAGAACAGGGGGATATCTTGCTAGGAAGAAGAAACAATCGTAGAGAATGTGTACAATTACAATTACTTAACTGGAAATAAATAATATAATTACTAATGTTTCCCACTGCAAGTTTGTGAAAATAATGATCTCTAGACCTTGCTTACTTTGCCGCAAAATTACACAATATGTACAAAAGTAGTGGGACACGCCTGTTTTTCAGGGTTTGGGCCAGGCTCCATTACTTCCAGTCTTGCTTCATCAAGACATTTTGGTTTCAACTTTGTTGACACAGTTTGGGGAAGAACCTTTTCTATTCCAGCATGACTGTGTGCCAGTCCACAAAGCAAGGTCTATAAAAACATGGTTGGATGAGTTCAGTGTGGAAGAACTTGACTGACCCACAGAGCCCCAACCTCAACCCCATCCAGCACCTTTGGGATGAACTGGAACAGAGATTGTGAGTCAGACCTTCTCATCCAACATCAGTGTCTGACCTCATAAATGCTGAATGAATGAATGGGCACAAAACTCCAAAACCTTGTGGAAAGCTTTCAAGAATAATGAAAGCTGTTATAGTTGCAAAGTGGGGACCAACTCCATATTAAAGTCTATGTATTTGAATGCAATATCATTAAAGTCCCTGTTGATAATGGTCAGGTGTCCCAGTACTTTTGTCCATATAGTGCATTTTAAAAAGGTAAGCAAAATATTTCCACAAACTTACAATAATTCGGCAACACAGACACAAGTCAAAATGTGCTGATGTCAAATAAAGAAAAAAAACGTATACATTTTATTTGAATTAATTTTTGAGTTGGTTCAGTTTTCTCTCTTCGTCTGGCAATTTAACACAACAGTAAGTTCTGGTTTCCCTGAAGCAAGACTGGACAAAACCCAAAAAAACAGGAAACACTACCCTTGATTGCCCTCATAGTCAGAGGAAAATGAAAACACCTTTTAAGAATCGTAAGATTTGACAAATAAATGCCAGTCTAAACAAAAAGCTTTTATTTAGAGCCATTCTGTAAGTCACTATTTGGTAGCTTTTGAATAAGACAGTGCTCAATCTCTACTGATTGAGTGACTTCTGATACTCTAATTACATGCAGAAAGTAGGACCTCTTTGGATGGATTATTGGCTATAGAAATGGTCTGCATGTTTAGGGATGTCATGATGTTAAACTACTGCCAGAACAAAACATTTCAGAGGTCATGTCTCTTTTTCTCTCTTCAGGAATAAAAAAACCTACTCTTTATAAAGATTTAATGCACCAATGGATTGTGTAAATTCTTACCCAAATGAAAGCAAATTGAAAAACTGAATAACTTAATATTTTGTAAATTGATGGTATAACAATCAAATATAATATAGTGTACTGTGACATCCCTATTCATGTCAACATATTTCTCCTTTCCCTTCACTGTGATTCTAGTGTGTTTATGAAGGTCCTTCTGCAATTTCAGACAGACAAAGGAGTGGTTGCATAAAATGTATCAATGCTAATGGGTTAGATTGTGTCTCTCCCCTTATCTATAAAGTGCCATTAGAGATGCCCATTTCTATAATTCAAAGAGTGAGAATGGAAGCCTGTGCTCAACAGCAAAACTGAAGAAATGGACTTAGGAGTTGAAACAAAGCAATTGAATTTGAATTGAATTCATTCAACTCTAGTTTTGTTCAGTAAGACTGTGAAGTGCAGGTGTATGATCACGCTCTCCTTCTCTCTTTCTAGTAAAGAAAGACTTTGGAGTTAAGGGTTAAAGGGTTTTCTAAGTTATGTACAGTGGTTATAGAAAAGAATCACCTCCTTCAAAATATACACATTTGTTGCTTTGCAGCCTAAAATGGATGAAAACAATTTGTCCATTTACTGTGCAACTTATAAAATCCAAGTGAAAGATAGCAAAAGTTCAGAAAAAATCAAATCAATCACTGAAATGAACAAATACTTAAAATCGATAGTCAATCAAGTGTATCTAATCACATCGACCTGCCTCCAAACATTCCCCTCTCAGACAGGGAGGAATTGGCTTCCACCGTTCTGATTACTTTAGCATAAAAACAGATATTACTGGAGCATTACAGTACTTGGCAAACAATCAACTGGGTGGCATGGCACTGACAAAAGATCTCAGGGATAAAGTTGTGGACAGAAACATGTCAGGAGATCAAAGTCTTTATCAGTCCCTAGGAGCGCAGTAAAGTCTATAATTAAGAAGTGGAAAGTGTTGGGTATGACTGGGACCCTCCACGCACAGGCCACGTCCCTCTAAACTGTATGGAAGAGCGAGGAGGAAACTGCTACAAAGAGGCTACCAACAGCCCTATGGCAACTATGAAGCAGTTACAGGAATTTATGGCAAAGAGTGGTCATTGTGTTCATGTGACAGTAATACCACAAGTGCTCCATAAAATTGGCCTCACCACCAAACGGAGCATCTGGTAGAAAGCCATTTACTGTTCACCATCCAAAAAACTGCGTAACGACAGTAAAGCATGGTGGTGGCGGTGTCCTGTTGTGGGGTGTTTCACTACAACAGGGACTGTGGCACTTAACAGGATAGAAGGAAAAATGGATAAGTCAAAATACCATCGAATTCTTGACAAAAACATGCTGCCCCCTGCTAGAAAGTTGCCAATGGGAAGAAGGTTCACTTTCCAACATGACAATGACCCGAAGCAAACAGCAAAACTGATCGCGTAGTGGCTGAAGGATAAAAAGGTGAATGTCCTTGCATAGCCTAGTCAGAGCTTAGACTTAAACCCTTTTTATCTATGTCACTGATTCTGTTTTATATTTATTTATTATTTTCAGAGATGTTGCTATCATATCATTCACTTGGATGTAATAAACTGCATTAAGTAAATACAACTGGAAATTTTGGAAGTCGTTTTTGTGTGTGTATCTTCATTTCAGGCTGCAAAAAAACAAGATGTGAAAATTCTGAAGGGGGTGATTCTTTTCTAATCCCACTCTACACGTACACAAACTCCAATCAATTCAGTTTCTCTCACACGATACTCATTTAGTTATTTTTAAAAAAATAGTGCAATTTGTAGACCTTAATATAAATAACTAAAATGCTGTTTGTTTTTCAGTTTTTCCATATACATATGCTGTATATACACACACTGAAAACATATACTCAAACGTGTGGTATATGCATAGCACAATGTTGAACACACCGAGTGTTGGCACTCCAACTGGTAACTATTTTCTTCTACTTTAGTCAAAATAAAAAGGAAAAAAGGTCTATACCAGTTCTATTAGAAAAATACCTTCACTTACTTCTTTCCATATGTATTGTAGATATTCTAGTCTCCCAACAAAACTGTGAAAAATTGTGCCTCATAAATAGCAGTTTTGGTGCACAATACTGGATGGAAAAAAAGAGCAAAAGAATCTATAATTACTGACCAAAAGCAAATGGATGGGAAACAAGAGGAAATGACTTGTGGATATGACAGACAAGCTGTTGATTAACAGAAAAGGAAAGATTAAAAACACTATAAACTCTATCAGGAAGACCTGGTCACTCTGTAGCCTTTCAATTGTCCAGAATATGAATCCTCAGTAAAAAATCTTTCAGAAGGCAAATTAGCTACGCAGCATTGTGGTCACAAAAAATAGAAACAATATATTTTCTTGTCGCATGTTTATATGTTTTAGAGCTTCTATATAGAGTCATAAGATGTCTGCAATACACATATCAAGTAAATATTTATACATGAACAGTTTTGAACTGCTTGCTTTCTCTTATAATCATTTCAGGCAACAGAGGAAAACAGAGAACTAGAGCTCGAAAGGGAAGAAGAAGGAACTATTTCAGAATTTTTCAGGGATATTGTGCATCCTCCATCCCCCTTCCTGCACTTACCCTGATGGTTCAAAAGGAAGGAAGCAAAGGCCACTTAATTCATCACACTGACCAGCAATGATGCTAGCCTACCCTAGCATTCATCCAGGTCAGCACAACCAGAGGTTTATGATGCAGGCTGTGTAGATAAAGACATACTAATTCTAACCAAAGTTAGTGGTCAGACCTGCTGTGCTTTGTGTTTCTCCTTGTTTTGGCTCTCTGTACTGCTGATTTGGGGTAACACTGGCTGCAGATCGCCTTGGATCAATGGAAGAGGGGGGTCCACGCCTGATCCAGGTGGAGTCTGTGGGTGGTGAGGCATTGATGAAGGGTGAAAATAGTGCCCAATAACCTCACTGTAGGCTGGGGGAGCGGTCTCCAAGCTGGTAGTGCTGATGCCAGCATTTACACTCGGAGGGCAGAGTGAAGTGTTGATGAGGGGACTGTCAAAAATAGTGCGGTTTGGAGGGGCCCGAACAGACTCTCTGTTCAGCTCCAGCTGCTGCTCTGGGTCTCGGAGTTGGAGGGTGCAGAGGCCCTGGTACGGAGGGGGCTCCTCCCCGTCTGAGAGGGGAATGTTTGGAGGCAGGTCGATGATGGTGTGAGACA
This sequence comes from Brachyalestes nurse, assembly GCA_037974405.1. NCBI lineage: Eukaryota > Metazoa > Chordata > Actinopteri > Characiformes > Alestidae > Brachyalestes > Brachyalestes nurse. The sequence goes on from JBBPCY010000109.1 coordinate 6,233,735, forward strand.
GGTAAGGGTAGGTGGGCTGGAATCGGGCCAAACGCTCCCGCTGCATATAAGGAAGGACTCGATCTGGAGGCCGGGGTGTACATGCCTGCTGAGGAACAGTCAAAGATTACATTAACTTTAAAAACAGAAAAACTAATACATTTTGACTACTGTAAGATTGCATCATCTAATGTACCTCACTAATTCCACTGGACGACACCGGCCCATCTGATGACCACAAACTCCCGTTCTGTAAGGGGGGGGTGGTTAGGCGCAAGAGAGAAAGAAAGTAATTTTCAGCAAGGTTGGACGAATATCTCGTGCATCTCTTGATGGCTAAATTGTCTCCATCTTTTGGGATGTTTTTGTCAGTTTCCTATTATCCCTTTTTTAGACAATAACAAAGACATTATTTACTTGGTCTTTCTTTAAAACTCTTTATTTGGGCTAGATCTCAATGAATGTGAGCCAGGGCATAGCTTTGGTTGGCTTATATTGTTTAACTTATTACATAAACTTTGGAAATTCAATCCCAACTACTGGGTGTCAGTTTTTAGCCACCGACCACATAGCTTGCATGCTACACTGGTAAATATGAATCGATGTGCCACTGATTTTGCAACTGTTCGTTTTGTACTCACCGAATTAAGTGGAAGATGGTGTCGGCGAGTCTGTCCATGTCGTGAAAGGAGGGATTGAGCTGAGAGCCTGTAGTGGTTCAGTAGGCATGTGATCACAACTACCATCATCATCATCACCACCACAATTACCAAGATCTGTACAAACTCCAATTGGGCTGAAAAGAGAGAAACGGAGAGAGACAACGTAAGTGAATAAGGTATGGGTTGCTTTGTGGTTATGTCACACTCAAAAAAAGATTAAACATTGGATTTAATTGAGTAATGCGTGCTAAGGTAATTCAATTAAATCATATAAGTGAACTGTGTAAATTCTATTGATATGAAAGTATTTAAAAGAAAGTAAAAGTAATTTTGAAGTATTTATATTTGCCTGTTTATCATGAAAGTTGCTCAACGTAAAAAGTAGCTGCTGTGTTCGGATGATGTTGAAAAACAAAAGTACATGGTACAGCAACATGGTACATACATGAACACATGGTACAGCAACAATATACAACTAAATGAGAAACAGCACAGGATTCTTCCTGCTAATCAGTTCAAATGTGGAAAATAACTTATTTGGTGTATATTCACATATAAATACACGCATTTGGTACATAAACGCAAACAAACATACATAAACAAAGTACTGTGCAAAATCTTACGTACCTGCAAAAATACAATTTGAAAACTGTGTTGTGTTAGAGCTGACAGTGTTCATGTTTCACATCAGTATAACTAACTATACTAAATAAAACTAAAACCCAGTATTACTTGTGGTCACCATCAGATACTTGGCTGTACACACACATATGTATGTATGTATGTATGTATGTATGTATGTATGTGAAAATACAGTTTGAGTATGAGTGCAGTTTTATACTGTATATTGGTTTCCATATATACATCAATCTAGTCTTAACAAATTTAAATAACAGACAGTTGTGCATAAGAGTTTTAGTAAAATTCAGAGCACAGCCTTTAAATAAATGGCTGCTTTAAATGTAAAATTGAGTAATCTTCTATTCATACTCGAAATACTATCTCCTGCATTTTCTAATTTTATCCTCTGCAGTTTTAGCAGCTGTGTTGTGACGTGTAAGGTCACTGGTCAGACACATACACACACACACACACACAGTCCTTTGTTTACTGAAAAGGGGGGCAGGTCAATCTGCTCGTGTGAACCATCCCCCAATACCCACCACAAATACACACGTCACCTTTGTCTATATTCAAATTGCCAATGGCCTACATAGTTTCATTAAACAATACACAACTAGGCCTGAGCCAAGTTATTTTTCTGACAGACAATACAAATGTGGATAATTAACAAAACTTAGCACAAAGAAACTTAGACTGGACATTGCTATAAAGATCCCAAGTCTCTTGAAAAAGCATGAATAAAGAGGCAAAGCTCTAACGCAGTGGAAAGGATGTTTACCAAAACATCACATCACAAAACATCACTACTCAATGCCAACATTGCTTCAATCTATATACAAACTAGTATCTGTCAACCAACTCTTTTTTATTGTGTGGAAAGGTTTATGAAAGTAAACAATGACAGCACGAAATAAGAAGAGAGAACTAAGGGAACAGGAAAATATTGCTGAAATATTGTTTTATTATTACTAGAATGTTTCTTTAATTATATCTATAACGGAATTGTATTACTTATCTGTTATTTAACTTTACTGTTTTTGTATATTTCCTGAAACAAGCAAAAAAAAAAAATTCTGAAATACTTAAAATAATGTTATTTAATTACTGCACCAAACTCGTGGTGAAAAATGTTAAGATACATTTACTACGCTTATAATATATTTCCACTCACCAAGGTATCATCAAAACAGATTATTTTACTGTATTTGTATATTTCCTGAAACAAGCAAAGCAACACTGAACAATTCAAAAACTGAAATACTTGAAATCATTTTATACTACTACTACACCGTTCTCATAGTGAAAAATATTAGATACCATTTACAATACATTTTCACTCGCTATGGTATCATCGAAACAAGAAAACATCACAACAGGCACATTATTACCAGCATTTTTCCTCTGGGAAATTTGTAATCGTAAGTGCTTACCAGTGCATGGCTGTTCGCAGTTGTGTTTGCTTGTGCCTGGATGTGGCTGCATGCTGTTAATTTCCCAAATACATCAAAAGTGTAAAAATAAAATCCCAAACCAAAAGGACAAGTGCTCACGAAGCCCAACACTGGGAATAAACTACGCCTGCATTTTGCGACACACACAAACTGGCTCCCCCTCCTTCCTCTCTGAATACAACAGGGCCAACAGACTGAGAGAGGAGCATGTGGGGGTACAGAGAGAAAGGGAACAGATCATTTCGTTCAGACAGACAGAGGAGGGGAGGAAATCCAGGAACAGACAGATGGGGTGAGGGGAGACGAAGTGAGCGAGACAGATAGAGAGAGAGAGAACTTCCACTTGGGGCTACAGTCTAGACTAAATTGTCTGAGTCAGTCTGCATAAGAGAACAAAAAAACAACTGTTTTGGACACGATGTCTTCCAACTCCAGAGGGAAAAACTGTGCGTGTGCGTGTGCGTGTGCGTGTGCGTGTGTGTGTGTGTGTGCGCATAATGGCCCTTGGAAGAAAAAACATTAGGTTTAAGACGTGAATGCCTGGCCAAGAAATAAATATCTGGCCTTATTTCAAACAAACCATTTTTTGTTGAGTGCAATTACATTTTTGTACAGATTAATGACTTGATACTATTCAGCAGTTTCAGATACAACATGTGGACATTCATATGTAATCGTCATAATAAGGAAAACATTTTACTGGACAATGTACAATATACAAACGTTTCACAGAAATAGAAACACATGAACATGATGCTTGGTAAAAGTGTCATGGCAGCAAGCTTTTCAAGTTTTAATAAAAATGGGCCAAAAAAACGTTTTCTTTGTTGGTGTATAACACATTTACTCCATTACCAATCCAATATTAGAATCAACTATTGTTTTTGCCTCAAAGCAATTAATCCATTCAGTATTTTACTATTTAGATTTTGGCCATCTGCTCTGTAATTCTATAGCGTAAATAACTGACACTTTTGATGTATTTGAATGCTGCTTCTACATTTATACCAAAAAAGTTGTAGCAAAATTTTGCATGATTGCTGTGATACATTTAGAACTGCCTTTCAGTTTCAATATAGGGATTTATGCCATTTGAACAGGGAATAAAATGCCCATTTGGACCATTAAAGAACAAATAATGTTATTCATGTTGCAAAACAGGCTAATAATCTATGTTATCTCACTGTGAACTTCCATAGTCTTGTGATTCAGTGCTACCCAGCGTTAGGGAAACTGGTTTATGGTGATTAATATCTGCAAAGCTCTATTAATAGTTACTTTCGACTTGTACATATACTTGTTTGCTCAAACATGCTATTTTCAGTGCTGTTTTTCACAAGCTATTTTCAACTTCATTAATTGAAAACTAACAATTAGAATATTCCAATACTCCAACTTCAAAAGAATCCAAGGTTTTCACAAACTTTTAAAGGGCAAATGCACACATACACACACACACACACACAGGCAGACAGACAAACAGATACATACATACAGACAGACAGACAAACAGACAGACAGACAGACACATACAGATGGCTGACTATCACAGTTGGCAGGGAGGGCTACACAGCACTGGGCACTGTGCCATTACTGCTGTCTGTGTTGAGGGGCTTCTCACAATCATGACACATTCTCCCTTCTTATTCCTCATAAAGCAGGAGTGGGAGGGGTTGAGTGGAGTCTTTGGAAAATGGTTGACACGGCCTTTACCGACCCCTCCTCTCCACTCAGGTCACTCCCGGTCACAGCTAAACCAGACAGCAGTAAGCAGGCAGACAAAGAGGGAGGAACTCAGCTGGTCTCACACACAAACCCACACAAACACACACTGCCTGCTCTCAGTACATTAATCTTTTAACCATCTTAACCTCTTTCAGCTACAGAAGTTCTAACTGTTGAGTTGCTCTTCACAGCCACAGACGTAAATGGTCTGTAGCAATGTGTGTGAGTGTGTGTGTGTGTGTGTGTATATATATCTAAATATACACACACGCGCACGCGCACGCGCACACGCACACGCACACGCACACGCACACGCACACGCACACGTACATACATACATACATACATATATGTGTATATGTATTAGGGGTGTCGAATTAACATGTTCATCTCGATCAATCAATCACAGAATAACACGTAAAAAAAATTAACGCTGATAAATGGCACCACGTGACTTGAACTCGGCCCGGTGCTCTGTCGAAACATGCTACCCATCGAGATGCTGCCCTTCTGCGCACTTGCAGTTCCCCAGTCTAGGGATTTGGTGCTACCTAGCGTTAGGGAAACTGGTTTGTCTGTGCTATTTAGCTTTCGGTCACTGGTTTACGGTGATTAGTATCTTAAAAGCTCTATTAATTGCTTTTCGACTTGTACATGTACTTGTTTGCTCCTACACGCTGTCTTCTGTGCACAGTTCAAGGGCATATGAGAGTATATCGCTTCTCTGGGGTCTGTGTCTTTGCAGTCATTACATAAGCAATTTCCTCTAGCATTCATATAGTTTTCTGATTCTAAAATGCATTTTTTTCTGCAGTTTGCATAATACTATCTGAAGCTAGGAAACAGCACTGTTCAGAAATCACCACAAGCTGTAAGCATGGCATGATCTGAAGTAGCCTGTGTCCTGCTTCACAGTAGCATTTCTCAGTGTTAGAACCTGACTGTATAAATTGGTTCTATGCACCTCTAAAGATCTATCTATCTAGGCTCTTCTCATTTAAATAAAATTATTTTTTCTCCGATTATGCATATTATTTTACCATTTCTCATCATTATCAGTGTTATAAACTGACTAAAATGTATGAACTGTATAAACTTAAAGCATTTTTTGACAGGGTAGCATTCATCAGAACACTGGAACTATTATATTGTTGAGGTCTGAGTGAAACACGTAAGACACCAAGTGCAGCTCACCTCCACATTAAAATGCCTCTGACGGCCGTGCATGTATGTACATTGTCTTAAACTGCATCTTATAGACGAACTAGTTCTATCGTTGTTCTTCCTGAAGCTTTTTTTTCCCCTCAGCATATTAGGTCTTAAATTTTGATTGCTGTGACCATTACTGCACTGATTTTTCATTTATTCATTCACTCAAATGTCAAAATTCATTTAAACTTTTAAATACTTTTACAGCAAAAATGTGTGATTAATCCAGATTAATTAATCACAGATCTTGTAATTAATGAGATTATTTTTTTAATCACATGACACCCCTAAAACATTTATATATGAGTGTGTTAATAAATAGATGAAAAACATTTCTCCGGTTATGTACATAAGCTAAAGCCATGAGGTAAATTAAGATGTTGTTTTTAAGATCTCTCATTTTAATTATAGCTAATGTTATGTTTCGTATAACTTGTTGGAAAACCCTAAGGTATTAGATGCACTGGAATTAAATATACACAGTATTTTTGATCTGCCTTGAGGTTTTCATTTTTCAAATACAAGGTGATTTTTTTTTTAAATATTGTTTTACAATCTTACACAGCCTTTCTAATCACAACAATCAAATAAACTCCATTCATCATTCTGATTTTTTTTTTACAGCTATCTGCAAATCAGTGAGGTTATTGAGTGGAAGCATCATGATTTATTAAGTAATTTTATACTTTTGGTTTTATAGCTTTTGAAACCATGAACGATCAAAAACATTTGAATAAAAATGTATTTGTATTATTTACACAGAAATTCCTGGAGCTACCAAGACTCTGTAATTCTGTTGAAAGGACACTTCTTTTAACAAATTGTGGTATTTTGGATTCTGCCTGCATCATAGATGAATAAGGTGCATCTCCTATCTCCTGTATATGTCCCTGCTAGTGCACAGTTGAGTGGACCAGATTCATCAACCCTGCAGAGAACTGTTCCCTTTCCGTGTTAATGTGGCGCTGTAAGCTGGACTTGGCCATAATAATAAAACTCCATATTGTTTATCTAAATCCAAATGCTTACCATGAGGAAACTTACCATCTGGTGATAATCTTTCTCAAACATTCAGTCACATGTTTTTTTTTTTTCACATCACACTGTGCATTTCAAATGTAAAGTCAAGGTGGTAGTCTTTTTCTTCCAGAGAGGAAGAGAACAAGAAGGCCTCTGAATTACTAAAATGTTACAAATTTCCATTAGACTTGTAATATCGTAAAAAAGTAGAAAGGGTAGTTGGATAAAAAATTAAGATCAGAGTTAAGTAATCACTATGTTTCACTTACAATTACCTTGAAACTGCACAGAATGGGTCAGAGGTTGTCGTGTTTTGCCGACAAATTTCCATGAGAATGACCGTGGGGAGGGAGAGAGCAACAGAGAAAGAAAGGGTGAGAGAGAAATCATCTCGGGGGTGGGGGGCATAGTCACAGGGACAAGTGTGGGAACTTTAAGGGTATCGGTCTGGTCAGCTGGCGTCAGATGGTGGGAAAAAGTTTTACAGGCCGGTGTATGCAAATGATTCAGGTGAGTGGTAAGTGGGGGCACTAATACAAATACATGTACTACTCAAGTTGCTCTAAAAACTGGACAAAGCATATGTGTGTGTGTGTGTTTAATGTGGAGATTAAAAAAAATGTAAATATACATCAAGTATGGGTATATTTCAGTTTGAATGTTTACTGAATATGTGTGTGTACACATGAGATCTGTGGGCAATGTGCCCAGAGAAAAAGGATGATTCTGGCAAGTTCTGACACATCATTTCTCGGTATGTGCACATAACTATTAGTCTAGGCATGCCTTGAATGAAAACTTACCATAAACAAGGCAATATACTGAACCACAGTTATCCACACCTTAAACCACAGAGAGTTTGCACAATTTAAAAAACAAATACATTTTTTTAAACTATTTTTAACTGTTAACAAAATAGGCCACAAACCAAATAACACCTGGCATATGGTATTACCAGGTTATAATCTCTAGTCCAATATAACTTGGCTTTAAAGAGGCTAAAGTGCATCCAACAGTAGTTCTAGAGATGTTCTGATTCGTGTTTTAGGACGTTTGTTCTGAAAGGAAGGAAAGATGCGGCTTGAACATTGAAGAAGCTCTCTAGGCAGCAACAAAGAGTAAAAATGATTCTGCGGAGAACTAAAGACACATTCCTCTTTCAGCTGTTTTATCAAGACTAACAGAAAAATAATTTGGACTAGAATGTTTAAGCAGTTATATTTGTGTTAATACTTCAGTTCTGGGTGTAAGGCAAAGTGCACCCTGGCAAGGCTATGATACTGCAGAGTAAGTTAAACGTTTATGTGAACAGTATATTTTTTGTATGTAAATATACTGCAAATAACAACCCTGTACATCACACCCTGTATTTAAACAAGGAAAGGTAAAGTTACCCATAATTACAGCGTGCAAGGCTCTGGAAGTACAGCACACCAAGAACACATTTCTAACTCGTAAACATTGCATTTATTGCAAATTCCTGAAAGATCTATCATAATACAGGACTGCTTCTGCAGTTACACTGTAAAGAGCTCCAGATGTTCAGATGATGATCCTCAGTTGTTGTTCTTTTCATTTAAGAGCAGCACCTTCATTCAGGTTTTAGGTTAAAAAGCACTCAGAAGTTGTATCCATATCCATATTATATGTTGCATCCTTATTAACATCACTGTAAGGATGTGTTTTAGAGTATGTTTGTGAGAAGGGTGTGGTAGAGAGTTTTTCATTTCATGCTGCACGCAGATCAAATCTATACTAGATACCGAGGAAAACATTTGACTGACCTCATCCTTATAAGCAAATAATGTTGCGAGTTTTATTTAATCCAAAAATGTATTTGAAATAATAAATATGATGCAACCAACCTTTGTCCACATACACATCAAAACAGAAACAACACTTTTTATAGGAATTTTAAATATTTATTTAAAAGGTTGCTGCACATTATTTTCCATAAAAGCGCCAAAAATGTACATTTCCTTATTTCCTCGAAAGGGTTACGCAAGTGTGCGCATTTCTGAGGTTTCCACTGTAACTCCTCCTCTGCCTTATTCCTGAGAAGTGGCTGTACTTGTTACCAGCAGCTGCTGCTGTAGACACAACAAGATTGAAACCACTCCTCCCTCCCTCCTTCCCTTTGTTTCGACAGACACAACATTGTCTGTGTGTCACATGGCCACAGTCCAACCTGTCTGACAGCAAAAAAAGCCTACTTACCACTGCGGGGTGGAGGTCAGACAAAACAAACTGACACTAAAAGCAAACTCTACCTACTTGCTGAATACTCTGGGACTTTTGAATATGTCCCCATAATATTTAGTGTGCTGTGAAGGCAAACATGCTGACATATTTTTGTCAGATGGCTAAAAAAAGTAACATCAGAGTGTAGGTGGCTAGATTGCCAAAAGGATCCCATTTGCTTTAAGGGATTAGTAGGCCAAGGCATCATTGTCAAGGTATAAGATAAGTCTGTCTGCCTACTGAGCAAGCAAAAAGAAACACATTCTGACTTATAGCAAATATGCTAATTCAACACCCATCAATAAATCCATTGAGAGTTACTAGGTAGAATCAGAAAGGCAATAAATAACGTCACAGTAATACTTTGCCGCCTGCCTGCCAGCAAATTAACCCCAAGGCTTAATCGCACTTGAGTATACTACTGGTATGTCATCCCTTTCATTCTGAAGGGAAACAAATGACTGCATTATTTTATGACACTGCTTTATTGTGGCATTTGGCATCACATCATGAGGCCGTTGGTAGCTTAGTCATAAATCCATTCATGCATTCAGACCGATGATTAACAATCTACTCAGGATGTCCAATCAAATATTGCATATCCCACTTTTATACCTTACGCATGCCTCTCTCATTCAGAGCCATACTGACTGGCCTCAGCGACGTGCACAGACTGGGTAATAACAATGCACCAGAGCCGGTGTTTAGCATTGTTAGCAGACTGAATCATAGGACAATAAAAACCACACAAGCACGTCTAGACCCGGCAGCAGCGGCCTCTTCCAACCAGACATGAAGCACAGGCCAAACACACCTCACCAAAGCAAACCACCTGTGCACTGATCTCTCTCCTTATATTATGTGCTATACTCCTGGAAATGACAGCAGCATCTACCTGTGAGTGGATTCTGACCCAGCTCAAAAGGCAGGCTTGCTCTCAAAGGTAGACTGACTGCCAATAAAACTCAGGCTGTTTTCTAAACGTCACTTCAACAGACAGATGTTCAGTTACTCTAAATCGGTGTAGTTTTAATTGCTATAGTGCTCTGGAAAGGTGTCAGAACATTTTACTGCCTGCAATACAGTCTTGGCTAATTCACACACCTCTAGTCATTGAAGGTGAAAATTATTATCCAAAAAAAATACTTAGCACCTTTTATACTGGCATGTTGTATATAGATATACTAGTATGTTGTATTTCAATAGTTTTTTTTTCCATTGGGTGTGAACTCGCCACCGCTTATCAAACCAATTATAGGTAAGGATGCAGCCGCATTCACAGGCTGATTATTTTTCATTAAACCACAACAAACCACTCCTTTTTTTTAATAACTGACCTGAGCTTTTGTGTCTGTTGAGTCTGCATGTATGTTTTGCTATGCATTTGTTTCTTTGCGTTTTGTCGCTTTGCAGCACCCATACTTGTGACAACACAGACTCTCTTGCCAACAAACATTTTGAAGGCAACTCCACCATTCTCTCTTCCCCCTGTATATTACAGAGCTGACTCAACCACAGAAATCAATTTTTTTAAATGATCAATACTTTGTCCCTGATCAACTTATTAAAAACTTACATACACATGCAATGAAGGGAATATTAACAGATGTTTTAACAATGGAACCATACCCATGTTTCAAAAACTGTAGGAGAAGAGGTGTCAAATTCAGCTACAAAAAGAATACTACTATTAATAATAACATTAATAATAATAATAATAATAATAATGATAATAATAATAATAATAATAATAATATCATCATCATCATCATCATCATCAACAATAATAAGAATAATAATACTTGTGATTGTGTCAGCAATCCAATGAAATAGTGTACTGAACATATAGAGAGTGATAGTGCTACAGATGTAGGACAAAACAAAAGAAAGCAATCCCAAGAGTCAATTCTGTTGTCTTAGGGATGACAGTAGTAACCCCTCACCCATCACAGCACAGACACAGCACAGACAGTCCCACTCAGAGTGACAATGAACCTTTCAGCTGGAGCTCCACTCTGGCGAGGCGCTGTAGACCTCGGGACTCTGACCTTGGTGACACAGACATGGCACAGCAACAATGGAGACCTGGCCTCACACCCCACTCCCATGCATAAACCCACCGCTTCATATGCAAAACTTGAATTTACATAAATCTGTATTAAATTAATATATAGGCTGATTTAAACTGCTAGACAGGCACACACTACATCTATATTTGAACAGTTTATGTTTGCTTATCAAAACCAAGTAGTTTATTTGAAATAGACCGGACATTTGATCCAGTACGAGCACAAGTGAATCATCACAGACACAGAGACTTAAATGTGCAACCCCCTGCTGCCTGGCTGCCTTCTGGAGTCAGCTGTGTGTTGCACAGTGTTCCCCTTTGCATCATGTCTAGACAGGGGTCAAGTGTCAGTGCATCATTAGAGCAAGAGAGATGTGGGAATGTAATGTTCATCTACAGTGATCAGAGAAGATTTCTGTCTCCCTCTGTCTTGCATCCTCCCACGGCATGATAGAAATGTCCTAGATCATTAAGCTTGACTTGCTTTAAAACCCTCAACAAAACTCTTCAGTTACTAAACTTGACTTTTTTTCAGTAACTATTACAAATTACTTGGCACTGAAAACGAAACGTTCAGTGGTTATAAAAGAGCTAGGAAGCATGTGCCCACATACAGACGCAAGCAATATGGAGGAGTTTTTAACATTGACTGCTTTCTCCACTTTCCTTAGAGCATTAAAGTGAGACAAAGAGAAAACACCATGCTGTTTAACTGAAGACCTGTGGCTGAAGTCAAGAGTGAAGTGAGGCTAACTGGATGTTTACATTGTAAACAGTGAAAGACAGTCAGTGTTTGTCAGACCATAACTGGAATTGAATTTCAATGACTCACGTGGTTATATGTACACACACTCCCACGCCATCAAAATGAGCAACAAACATTTTTCAACACTACAGAGGGTTTTTAAGTACATCAATTCAAGCTATGTACACTCAGGTACTTGTGTTATTTTCTCCTTAGAATGTCTCCGAAGAGAAAAAAATATATATATAAAAAAAAGAGATTTTTGGGAGTCCCTGACCAGCATGATGTTTTACATTCACATTGAATTATGTGTTAAGTTTGTGTGGGACGGGGTAGTTTTAGACAGGAGTCCCAGGTCTCTGAAGGGTATACCCACAGCCCTACCCACCCCCACAACAGTGCTGATCAAACCACAATGTCCTGCTCCACATTCTTTCCAGTTTAATATTAATTATTTATGCATTCTTTTCAAGATATATATACACAAGTATGGCTCATCTTAGGAGAGACAGACAAAACCTATTACTAGGTAAGGTATGTGAACACAGCACAGCACACAATCTGAACAGTGTGAAACTCTTTTTCTCTGTATTTAACCCCTTCATTAAGTAAAGCCAGGAGCACAGCGTCCAGAGAGCAGTGTGCAGGGACGGTACCATGCTCAAGGGTACCTGAGTGGTGCCACCGACAGGCTTGGGATTCGAACCCACAGCCTTCCGATCACAGATGCAACTCCCTCACCATCAGGCCACCAGCTACCCCTATGTGTTGCACTTTGTACAGTAGTGGTCACTGCTTGAGACATGCTGAATCACTCCTTAACCCAAACAACAATGATGATGACGAGCATCTATTATGAATGATCGTGTGTAGTTTGTTTTTAAAATAAGAGGTTAATTAATAAGTTGACAATATTCCCACCAAAAACAAACAAAGGAAGCGTCCTATTTTGTCTTTTCCCTCAGATGAGGATTGCTTATTATTTTTTCGATATTTTTTTTCGATTTCTATTTTGATAAAAGTAAAACAACCAAAAAAGTGACAAACACAGTGGTTGGCAATGGAGTTAACACTTATCAACTGTCGTACAGAAGTCCTAACCTTTATAGGTTATACTACAATTTTTGTATTATATTTTTTACATTTTCAGATATTCAAATTTCAGACATGTACTGCACACATGTCAGGATTTTCTTCGAATCCTGTAACACATATTTAATTGCCACATTCTTTCTTGTGCAAACAAAGTCCTACTACCAGGTCGAACAGACCCAGGCTCAACTCAAGGACAACTCCTGCGAAAGCCATGAGAGTCTTGCTGAGATTTCTAAAACTCCACCTGAGCCTCTTCTGCTACTCTTTAACTGAACAAAGTCAAGCTCAAACAGTAAATGTCAAAGGCAAGAATGAGACGTGGTTTCACAGAAATGCTGGTATTTGTTCAATGACGGAGCCATTTCAGCAGCAGTGCTGACATTAAACCAGTTCAGACAGTTGGATGTTTACTCTGATCTGACCCCTGTAAACACTGGGCAAATGCTGCGACTCCCATATCCAGCTGAGTGAAATGTGCTGCACATTCATGAACCGGTACTTGGTAGAATGTGGTAGAACTAGAATTTATGATGTGAGTACCTATCAATTACATTTTATTATTGTTTCCCCATCGTTTATAATTGCCTGGTGAGCTAAACTGCCCGTCCTGTTTTCCATTGCGTTTTCCTGCCCATAAAGAAACCATCCCCTTATATATTTTTTTTATTTATTTTACATACTATATTGATCCCAGAGAAAATTACTTCAGTCCTCTGCATTTAACCCATTTCACATGAGTGAAGCACTGGGCTGAAGACAGTGGCGCCCAGGGAGCAGTATGTGGGGACAGTACCTTACTTGAGGGTACCTAAGTGGTGCCACTGGCAGTCCTGTGATTCAAACCCACAGCCTTCCAATTGCAGGGACAACTCCCTAACCACCAGACCACCAGCTTTGTCACTGTTACAACTACTACTTTACACATTTCATTTGGTCCAGAGTTTCACTCTTGAGGATGTTCAGTGCTGAACTATGTGTGGCAGTGTGAATAAGGATTGCCCTTCCCTGTGCCTCCCATATGGAGAACAAATCACAGGCCTGTCCTCTCAGTGGTTGGAGTGTTACTCATCTGAATCTAAAAGTGCTGTCTCAGAGTTCAAATGAAGGAAACACATCACAGGGATTAACTGAGTAATTGGTATAGTCTATTTTTAAATGCTGTAACAGTTTCTGAAACCTTAAACTGAATTTCAAGAGGAAAATGTCAGAAGTGAACTAACTACAACATCTGAAGTTCAACATATGTGTTGTCAAAGGAGATGCACAATGACTGCAACATCAAGGCAGCAGCTGATTACTCATATACTTGCTTTACTTAAAGGACTCACTTCCAGGGTATCATTAAAAGAAGGGCGGCTTAGAGTGGAAGATGGTCAGTAAACTACAGGGCCTCTGATTCATTCAGACTGTCGTAGTTCATAAGAATGGTTTTCGTCTCTGGATACTGCTCCAATAAACCCAAGATGAAGGAGAGCAGAGTGGCTAAAACAAGCATAACCCCTGATATAGTCTTGCCTTAAATTTCTTTTCTCCCTCTAGCAAGATACCATTTATCTCTTTATGGGAGGATCGGAAAGGAAATTACAGTCAATAAGAAAAAAAAGGCATGACAGAGAGCTTTTGGTGCATCTAAAGCATCCTCCCAGTCTGAATTTTTCTCCATGAGAGCGAGACGGTTTGAAACACCTGGGGCCGTTTCACTCGCTTTCTCTTTTTTCTTCACATCCGGAAAAAAGGCAAGACTTAAAGCCGGTCTTGAAAATCGTGATATATAATTAAGTGACATGACCAGGAGGCTGTCTGTCTGTTTTTCTTTTTCTGCATTTGTTCAGTCACTTGCTAGGCTAAATAACACCAAATTAATTAGGTGGCACTTTTTGTGGTGCAGGGAGTATAGTGTCAGACACGGCTGACTGTCTGTCTAGACAAATAGGAGGAAAATGAACAATCAAGTAAAGGAAAACAGAGAGAGGGTGGGTTAAAAGCATTTGTACATATTCTTGGTCAGTAGTGTTAGTGATCTGAAGCAGCAAAAAATGACATTTTTAATCTAGATAGAGACTAATCTGTGCAGTTGAAAATATCCACACTATGTTTCCTGCTTATCAACATAACCTATTCGCGTTTGCTCAGGCGGTTCACAAGACGACAGCAGCAGGCTTCCGTCTCAACAATAAATTAGTCACTAAAGATTAGACGGGCTATTGTCCAGACAACTCCCAGCAGCCAGGATTTTAGAGCAGACAGCACGTCACACATAGTCAGCTGATGAGAGCGACTGACTGACTGACAACTCCACAATCACACGGCATCCTCCGAAAACGTCTACATCCTCTTCATTAACATATCACCTAGACATGGACAGTGCTTTTTGTATCCTCTCAAAAACAAAAACTCATACTCCTTGACCTTAATCTGACAAATTTTAGGGGTCAGCAAAGTCAGACACTCCAGTAAATCTCAGAATCGTCTACAACAGGATCAACTATTACATCGGGCGTAGTTACTGATTTGTTGAAAAATTGTTCCACTCGGTTGCAAACGACTTTAACTGTAACAAGTCTGGCATGATCTAATCTGAGCTCATTATCAGCTGAACGCAGTCTGCTGTCTGCCTGTTTCTCTGTCTGTCTTTCTCTAGGTCAGTTTGTTAGTCTCTCTGTCTGTCTATGTGTCAGTTTATTTTTCTGTCTGTCTGTGTCTGTCTGATTATGTCAGTTTATTTGTCTGTCTGTCTGTCTGTGTCAATGTATTTGTCTATGTATTTATCTGTCTGTCTCTCTGTCTGTCTCTGTTTATTTATCTGTCTGGCTGTCTAGCCCAAGTCAACTTTGTTGTGACGACATCAAGTTAAAAATCCTTGGTTATCAAACTCACCCAAGTAAAAATAACCTCTGACGAGGTGTTTACAGACCGAAAAACCAGGACCCATTCTTTTAAAGTTGTGTCCTGCTAGCTGAGAGAGGAGAGTCAGACTCAGAGCTAGCAGAGCCGGCTAGCCAGACAGTCTGACCCAGACAGCTGAGTTACAAAGTTACAGGCTCTGGACGAGACAGGTCTGGCGGTTATTAAACAGGACTTCAGTTTTTCAAACATGAGGATAAAGGCTAGAGACATCTGCAGTTAATGAAAACATTAGAAGTGGAGGGTGTACTTACTGATCGCCATACTCTGGTACGACGTGGACCGTTTGCAGTTACACGTACAGGACACATTGGTCTGAATGTCCACTGTCCCGTTTATTAGACCCATGAAGCTGAGCATTTAAGACCTGGACTCGTAGTTAGTGGCAGTTGGAGGAAAACCGCCCCAGTTCTCCGGTCTGTTCACCTTGTTCTAGGAGGTCGCCACCGAACGGAAACATTGAGGATGTGTTGGTCTGGGTTCGTCTTCGTCGGGAAAAGTAAATAGTTTTTCAGTGACAATGGCGCTCCAGTCGAGGTCGCCCCCCCTTCCCCGAGCCCCGGGCCGAGTGTGGCCTCGGTGCTGGCCCGTTTCCTGCTGTTTTAGTGCCGGGCTGAGGGTCCTGTTCTCCGTCTGGCCGGGACTCTGCTCTCACCTCCCTCCAGCCCACCGCGCCGAGCCTGGGGGCGGGGCTCCGAGCCAGACACCATTACGTCATTAGTTTTCCAAACTGTCTTGCCCTGCCTTGCAACCCTGATCTTGTGCAACTGTGCTCTACATGTCCAGATTTACCAGATTTTAAAACTCTTTTCTATGCATCCTATGCTCTGCGTAAAGAAAATACACTATATGGACAAAAGTATTTGGACACACCTCTTAATCCAAGGTTTGGGCTAGGCCCCTTATTTCCAGTGAATCTTTATGCTTCAGCATACCAGGACATTTTGGACAACGCCATGCTTTATATGGACAAAGAAGGGGCAACTTCACTATTTTCTGTTCATCTTATTATTCTAAATATGTTTTAATCATACCCATTTGCCACAGGTGTATAAAATCAAGCATGCCAACGCCATGCGGACAACGCCATGCCTCCAACTTTCCAAACACAGTTTGGTCCATAAAGCTACATAAAGACATGGTTGCATGAGTTTGGTGTGGAAGAACTTGACTGGCCCACACAGAGCCCTGACCTCAACCCCATCTAACACCTTTGGGATGAACTGAAAGGGAGAGCCAGACCTTCTCATCTAACACCAATGTCTGACCTCATAAATGCTAAATGCTCTACAGATTGAATAGACACAAATTCTCACAGAAACTCCAAAATCTTGTGGAAAGCCTTCCAAGAAGAGTGAAAGCTGTTATACTTGCAAAGGGGAAACACCTCCATAATAGAGTTTGAATGCAATGTCATTAAAGCCCCTGTTGGTGTAATGGTAAGGCATCAGTATACTTTTGTCCATGTAGTGTACGTCAGTGTTAACCTCAGCTGACTGACTGAGGAGGCCACTCAAGTATTAGTGTCCACTATTCTTATTTTATTTTTCATTCTGTTCCTGTAAAGAATTACCATTTCTGTATGTTAATGTGCTTTTAAATAAACTTGCCTTGACTTTATATTTAATCACAGTCTAAGTGTATTTCTATTTTAAATTTTTTAATGTTCTTTCTCTAGTGGACGTGTTCTTTAAAATGGCCTAATTTGGTGGATATAACTGTCTTTAACGACAACATATCAGTATCACTGGGTATTGATTACATGCCGATATTAGTATAAAATGTTTTCAGCAACAAGGTATTCAAAGGATCGCTTTCATTTTGGCTGATATTCGAGTTAAATTTGACTGAATAGATATTTAGTTAAATAATTAAATAGTTAAATATCTACAAGGCAAGGCAAGGCAAGTTTATTTATATAGCACATTTCATACACAGGTAATTCAAAGTCTCTCACAGGTAATTCAAAGTGCTTTACATAAAAGGAAGTAGAATAATCATAAAAACAATAATCACAAACAATCATAAAAACAATAAAACAAAAAAAAATGTAAAAACTGATTGATATAATGATTAAAAAAATTATTTAAAATTTGATTTAAAATAAGTTTAAGACAGTTAAAAACAGAAGGCACTACAATATAATATTCAAAGTGTAACCAAAGCTTTTAAAGAGGCAGCATAGTTTAATACCAAAAGTTCATCGCTTATTTTTATAACATGTTAATACTGATGCTGGATTTAAGTAGCAGGAGTTTTATTTGACACCTCCATAAATTTTCTGACACCTCCATAAATTATCCTACTGAATTGGTTGGTCTTCTTCGTCTGGCTTGAATGATGCATGATGAGATATCAGCATAGCAATTTAAGTTTTATATACAGGAGGCACACCGTTGTTTGATAATTAACCTTTGTAATCTCATTGTAAAAACGTGGAATGTTTTAACTTTAAAAAGTAAGTAGCCTGGCTGCCTTAAATGTTTGAGTTCATTAAACATCAAATAAGTTAACACAGTGTAAAACCACCGATTATTGTTCTGTTAACTTACTATCAGAACTCAGATATTTAAGACAGTTAAAACAGATCAAAATTCACAAAACAATAAAACCACAGACAGGTGAAGTGAATAACATTGATTTTTCTAATTACAATGGCACCAGTCAGTTATATTAAGCAACCAGTGGTCAGTGAGATTCTTTATGCTGGTGTGTTGGATGCAGGAAAACTGACTAAACGACTTTGAGAAAGGGCCAGATAGTGACGGCAAGACAACTGGGTGAGAGCAACTCCAAAACAGCAGCTCTTGTGAGGTGTTCCATAGTGGTTATTACATTCAAAAAGTGTCCCAAAGAAGTGTATCTGTGGAGCTGCTGAAAGAGTCATGGGCACCCAACGGGCTCACTAATATACATGGGGAGCAAAGCATTAGCCCACTTAGTCTGATTCCATACAACAGCTACTGTAGCACAAACTGCTGGAAATGTATTGCTGGATATGTTAGAAAACAGCGTGGTGCTTCGGGCAATGTTCTGCTGGTCCTAGCATTCATCTGGATGTTACTTAGACATGTAACACCTACCTGAAAACATTGTTGCACAAGTAGACTACACCCCTTCATGGAAAAGGTACAATGCCTATAAGAAGTATACATCCCCTGTGATGATTCACCTTTTTATTTGTTCTATAAATGAAATCATGCCCAATATAGTTTGGATTTTTTGACAAGAATTTGCTTCTTTCATGTCAAAGGAAAAACAGATTTTTACAAACTCATGTAAATTGATAAAAAAAAAATATATATAGTGTAAAATAAGTGTTTGCATTAATATTCACCCCCTTTAAATTTACTGACCTAATTCAACAGAGGTCCACCTAGTTGATGCCAGCAGAGTCACAGTTAGTGAAATGGAGATTACCTGAGTGCTATTGATGTGTGTACAAGTGACTGTAATGTAAAACACCAGTGTCTGGGAGGTCCAGTCTCTGCTTCACCAGTATTTGCTACAATTGCAACATGAAGACAAAAACTCAGAGAAAAGATCATTGAAAAGTATAAACCAGGAGATGGCTACAAAAAGAGTTCTAACTCTCTGGACATCCCCCAGAGTTCAGGAGTATGGCACCTGTCTAAATCTGCCTAGAGCTGGCCATTCTCACAAAATGAGTGACTGGGCAAGAAGAAGACTAGTGAGGGAGGCCACCAAGACACCTACATCCACTCTGAAGAAGTTAAAAGCTTCAGTGGCTCAGAGGGGAGATTGTACATACAACTGTTGTCCAGGTTCTTCACCTGTCTATTCTAATCTCACCTGGAATTATTTCAAAGGTATGTGGGAGACTCCAAGATCAGTTGGTCTGATGAGACAAAAATTGTGTTTTTTGGCCATCAGACTTGATGCTGTGTTTGGCAAACACCAAACACTGCACATAACCACAAACATACCATCTCCACATTGAAGCATGGTGGTGGCAGTGTCATGCTCTGGGGATGCTTCTCAGCACCAGGCCCTGGAAGGCTTGTAAAGGCAAAGGGGATCACGAATGCAGAAAAACATCACCAAATCCTGGAGGATGATCTGACTCTGAGACCTACGACTTGGTAGAAGATTTCCTTTCCAGTAAGACGATGACCCGAAGCATACAGCAAAACACAGAACTACTACACAAAATGGTGCAAAGACAAAAAGGTAAATGTCCTGGAGTGGCCAAGTCAAAGCCCATATCTCAGTCCAATCGAGAATTTGTGGCTGGAAAGAGCTGTCCATGCTCGATCCCCGAGCAGCCTAACAGAGCTTAACCGTTTTGTAAGGAAGAATGGTGAAAAATTACTGTGTCCAGGCGTGCCAGCCTGATCGAGACATATCCACACAGACTCAGTACTATGATTGCAACCAAAGGTGCATTGACTAAGTACTGACCAGGAGGTGGTGAATACTTAAGCAATCATTTACCTTATATATTTGACATTATTTTGCAAATAATCCTTTTTCACTTTGACATTAAAGAGGTTTTTTTTTTGCAAATGCTTGATAAAAATGGCAAATTATATTGACCATGATTTCATTTATAAAAGCAATAAAAGGGCGAAACATCTCAGGGGATTAATATATTTTACAGGCATTATATGGCATAATGGCAGTGGCCTCTTTCATCAGGATAATACCCCCTGACACACTGCAACAATAGTTCAGGAATGGTTTGGGAAACATGAC
This sequence comes from Brachyalestes nurse, assembly GCA_037974405.1. Taxonomy (NCBI): domain Eukaryota; kingdom Metazoa; phylum Chordata; class Actinopteri; order Characiformes; family Alestidae; genus Brachyalestes; species Brachyalestes nurse. The sequence goes on from JBBPCY010000109.1 coordinate 6,254,174, forward strand.
AAAGAGTTTAAGGTGGTCTCCACATTCCCAGGATCTGAGTCTGATTGATCTTCTGTGGGACATGCTCGACAAACTAGTCCAATCCCTGAAGGCCCCACCTGACAATTTCCGAGTCTTAAATGATCTGCCACTAACATATTGGCGGCAGATATGACAGCACACCTTCAAAAGTCTGTGTCCAACACGTACCATTTTTCTGGTGCATCATTACTGTGTTTAATTTAATGTCTGCTGCTACTAGGTACCTGAGGACATTCCATTGTGTTCATACACATACATGTTATTGCACAGTCAGGCTGGAATGGAAAAGGTTCTTCCCCAAACTGTGTCCATGAAGTTGGAAGCATGGCGTTCTCCAAAATGTCTTGGTATGCTGAAGCATTAAGATTAAGCCCTTCACTGGAAGTAAGGGGCCACCTGAATTGAATAATTATGAGGATGTCCCAATACCTTTGTCCATAGAGCATTTTGAAAACATGTTTAACAATTAGCTGGGCAATATTTAGTGCAAGTTGTACGATGGTAGAGGATTACATCATGAATATGGCACCTATTTGCATAATAATATTGCAGAGAGAGACATTTTGGCAAACAGACATTATGTCAGAGACAGACATTTTGAAATGACCACAGATCAAACTGCAAGTTTTCTAAGAGACAATATTAACACATCTTGTAAAGGAATCAAACTTTAATATGGCATTTTAGGGCATGGTTATATAAAACATAAAGTATAAAAGTACCATACCTTTTGCACAGGCCACATTGAAATTAGTTCTTTTTCCCAAGAGTGTGTTCACACAGAGTGTGCTCTTATTTCATGTGAAACTGTAATTTGACCAAGGGTGGCCTTACAAAAGTATTGGGACGTCTAACATTGCATTGGGGCTTGTTTTGAAACAAGTAAACAAGTGTACTAAAATTGTGTTCATATGAATTTCCTTTCTGTACTCTGGCCTTGACGTGTCTTGATGATGGTGTGAGGGATCATCTCTGCACTAACTGAGCATTTTTTGATTGATAGCAGGTGAAGGTGATGGAAACTGACCACACTTGATTCAAAATTCCAAACTAAAAATGTTTGGAGAAAATTTTAAATACTACATATAAACAATTTATTATACCTTGGAAATTGCACTCTTACATTATTTTTAATTGCAACAATTGCAGTGTGAGCTCTGTTTCATCCCATCAGAAACTGAATCAGGAGTGAAGCTGCTGGAATACAGCACATAGAAAAGCTGCTTACAAACACTACTGCACTCACAACAGATATGGAGGTGTTTTGTATTTTTTACACAGCTCACACTGTAATAGTTCATAAAAGAGTAGCAACTTATGCATTTTACACACCCACACTGCCGCATATTGTACAAACAGTGTACAGAAAAAAGGGAAAAGTGGTCTCTTATTTTTTCAATGGCTGTATTAGTGAATTTTGGGGCTTATTAGGGAAAATCTCTAGTCAGCTAGTGTCAGGTAGTCAGACACTAGAGGTCGCTCTTGTCCAAAATGAATGGGAAAACGTAGATCTCAGGCAAAACATAAACACTATATGGACAAAAGTATTAGGGCGCCTGAACAGGGCCTTTAATGACGTTGCATTCAAATGCATAGACTTTAGTATGGAGTTGGTCCCCCTTAGCAGCTGTAACAGCTTCCACTCTTCTTGCAAGGCTTTCAAGTTCATCCACACCGAACTCCTCCAGCCATGTCTTTATGAACCTTGCTTTGTGCACAAATTCAAATATCCATAATAAAATATATGTGTAATAACATGTGCAGGTTTCTTACTGGTTGCTAAATCTTTTCATAATGTGCCATACCTTATGATGATGATGATGATGATGATTATTGTTATTATTATTTTTATTATTATTATTGTGTGAATATCAATACTTATGTCAATATTTCTTAACTACTACTGATCTCTATCACATGCTTTAACATACTCCTAACCACTATTTGTGTTACTATTAATTCGCTTAACTGAAAGTTACTTACCTATAGTATCTATAGTATATCTATAGAGGTTTTATTGGATTTATTTAGACTATATTTGAGCTTGTGCTTGTCTTTGTGTCTGTGTTTGTACAGTTGTAACATTAGCAATTTCTTCCAGGGTTTAAAAATGTTTTTTGATACTGATACAACAAATTTTTCTGTCTAGTATTACCACAAACATCAACACTCACAATAGCACACATGAACTGAAACACAGAATTAAAATCTTACTTAGTCTCTCAACTTCTGCAAAGGTCATACCACGCACTACAATGACATGCAATTTCCAGTTTATAGCATAAAAGTCAGAAGTAGAGAAAACAATGACAAAAACTAAAAAATTAAATAAAAAGAAGACTGAATCTCCTGGGTTATGAAGTGCTTTTAAATAGGCTCTAGTTGAACTATTGGTGTTCAGTAGAAAACAATCACTGCAGGTTCTCCTGAATTCAGCAATCATCTAGCAGACTTTTTAGTGCTATTGATGAGGCCTAGTACTGTAGTATCAGTAATGGCTGTGTTCAGTGTGATCATGTTGTTAATGGTCTTGCCCTTCCTACCTGGCTGAGGTCTCCTGGTCAGGAAGCTCAGAAGATGTTTGGGCCCAGTGGGCTGAGCTCTTCAGTGAGATGTGATGAGGGGTGATTATGTTGAATGCCAAGCCCTACTTTGCTCTTTATTGTTGTTTCCTGTTACCTTAATACTGCATTATAAATTATGAATATAGCACAGTATATATCATTCATTTATTTTGCAGACACAGTTATTCAGGCCAAATGTTGGCATACAGGGTGTTATAATTCGCAAAAAATGAGATTTGCACTGAATTATGTCTGTCCCAGGACTTTTATTACAGTAGTCCACAAGGCAAATTTGATTTCTTCCATGTAAAACTCTTCTGTACCATTGCATTAGAGTTGAGCTGTACTGTGCTACTTTTTAGTAGTAGCTTTTTCAAAGATCAGAAAAGAAATGTTTATAATCTTAAAAGTTGTTTAATAACTAAAGTTACTAAAGTTTTTGATAATTAATAAATTTGTTTTATTCATTTAGAATCATAGGCTTTAGAAATATTTCAGTAAAGTGGCCAATTACAGTAATGACTGAACACACCACACCACAGCACACAGTGTGAACAGTGTGAAATTCTTTTGCAGCATTTAACCCATTCACCAAGTGAAGCAGTGACACAGCGCCCGAGGAGCAGTGTGTGGAGACAGTACCTTGCTCAAGGTAGTCCATTCTACCTCAGTGGTGCCACTGGCAGTACCTGATTTTGAACCCACAACTCTCTGGTCACAGGGACAACTCCTTAACCACCAGCTGAGGTGTGCCACAGGGGGGCAGTACATCTTTTTTTGCTGTAACTCAGGCCCAGGATGGTGATTGACAGATGCTAAGTCATGCAGAAAAAGTTTCCATCACTGACTTCCTCACAGTACATAGATAACACATAAATCTACACTGCCTTCTTTCTCACCCTCTCTTCTTCTGTTCTCTCAGTTTCTACTGTCCTTCCACTCTGCCTCTCATTTGTTATAATCAACTTTCAGGCTGTAATCCAAGAGAGGCCTGAGTGCCTGAGAAGCAGTTTCAGTTCTCCATAAAGGTACACTCTGTGCTGTTAGTTCTTTGTTTTTTTTACCTTGTACCTCAACCCTGAACCTGCCTTTTCTGGGTTTTTTTGTGGAATTATTACACTGTCTACTGTTGCATCCAGTCTACTCTCATTCGTAACAGAAGACTGCACAGATGCGGACAGACCTTGCATTACTGTCATCTTAATGCAAGAATGGTGAAATATCTTTATTGACTTCCACCAGACCCATCTGAACATGGACAGCTACACTAAACTCAACATCACAGCACCCAAACAACAGATCAGAATCAAAGAGGGAGATCAATGGAAAACAGTATTTAGCACTTTTAGTAGTTACATTTTAGGAGCCCCAAGTGAGCAAACCAAAGGCAACAAAGGCAAGGACAAAGTCCCTAAAGCTGGAGGAAGAAACCTTGGGAGAAACCAAGACTCCTCTGGTGAACCCAGAGAGAAAGAGAGTCTCTACGGAGATAACTAACAAGAGAAGGGCTTCTCTTTATCACTGTTAGACAGATTGGCCATCTATGGCTAACTGAGTTCGTACAATTAAGAGTCAATAGAGGTAGATTTTGTTGGAAGACTACATAAAAGTTTAGTCCACAATAACATAAACAACAATCTCCGCTGGGTCTTAAAACAGCAGTTGCCCATTTTCACATACAGCCCCCCCAGCTCTGGAATGCCCTTCCACTTTTCCCTTCTTGGTTTCTGACCCCCTTTATACTAATGGAATGAAGATTGGGAGGAAGGTTCAAGATTCTTTATTTGTCACATACACAATTATACAAATACAATGTACAGTGAAATGTACCCCAAATCACATCTAAAGCTGTGCAAAATTTAAAAAGAAATAATCTAGTCTTAAGATTACTTAAACACTTGCCATGAAGTCATGGTTTTCCCAGGCAGGTTTTGGAAGCTAATGAATAAGTAAAGTTTACAAAGTGAAAGTCACAAGTTTACAAAGTCGCAAAGTGAATCAATTAGAACAGACAGTAAAAATTGTCTAAAAGTTGAAAGGCATGATTCCCATGTGCATAGAACAGAGAGGCGGTCCTGTTGAGTAGATCTCAGCGCTTGACCAGTTGAGTATGGCTACAGTAGGTCTGATATGTACTTGGGAGCCTGATCAGGTGTTGTCTGAAAGCAACTCTTGACCACACTGATAAGGTACAGGAGTATCACAAAATTCAGGCAGACCACAGCTGCATTGAAGTCCATACATACCAACCAGGAGACCGGGTGAGACACTCAGCCGATGACCTTTGTCTCCAAAGGGTTAGCCCCTAAAATATACAAAAACAGGTTTGTTTTTATAAGTCAAATTAGGTCACCATTCAAGATATGACCTTGGTTAACTTAAATGTGAAAGATTAGTTTTAGCCATAAACACTCAGCCAACTTAAACTTTGTTAATCTCTCCCAAGAAACACTGCCTCAGCACTGCCACAGCAGATATTTGAGCTTTATGCATTCTGTGTTTTGTTCTGCATGTGATTATTTCATCCACTGTTTCTTAATAGGTGCTTTATAATTGAGACATTATTCACTTTAGTTTACTTAAGATGCCTCCGAGTTTTTATGGTATGATTTTCTCAACAGTGCTGGAAAATTTGCAAAGCCCAGGAAAGAGGTTTCACTGAAGTTAGCCAGCAGCACCATGCACAGGATCTCACAAAATGTTCTTGTTCTGTAGAAAGCGGAAGCCTTTGGCACATGCCATCAAACAACTCTGTACAACACATATTGCACAGATCTTGTCTCAAGAGGAGGCCAGAGCAAATCTGGTTGTGCACTACATGTTGTTCCTTGTTTTAGGAGATACCCAGGAGAAGGTAACATAAGACGAAATCCAGCACTGCTAACTTTTGAAGCCAAAACATTTTCAAAGAGTTTTGGTAAAGTGGCAGTTTTGTGAGACATTGTTAGAAATGTTACAGAGTGTGTCCTAGGGATGAACATTATTTGGAAAATGAATGCTAGTATTCAGTAAACAACACACATCAGTTTTAGATTCACATCAGATTTGCCTTCTAGTTGTGTCATCAAGGGTTAAGCAGCCCCTCTGCCTTTTTTGTGTGTTAACTTGGGACCTGCAAACAAACCTTGGTGGGCATCAGGGCATATAGTTCAGTCTTGGTTCTGAATGAGCTGTCACTGTTAAAATTACACAAGGGCAAGGACAGGCAAAATCTTCCTTTGGATGATCTGCCTCTAGTCATGCAAGGCAGAGGCTGAGGTACTCACAAAGTTACAGTAGTGTCGGAGTCAACGGACTGAGGCAGAGGGCAAAGCATGGATTCCCAGTTAGAATAGGTTGAATTAAAAGCCCCAAAATGCAGGACTCCCTGTGTAACAAAAAACGAAGACCCTAGCAGTCTGGTGGACCTATTGCATTTTGGGGCTTTTCATTCAACCTATTCAAACCTTTTTTTTTATTATTCTCAGCACATGTTTACTTCATCCCATTTGCAAGTAATATAAACAAAACATGTTACATTTGTTCCCTTTACCTTTGTTAAATCACATTAATGAATAGAAATGCCACTCATTTTTCTTAAGCTAAAAACTGAAAACGGGTTACACAGACCCTAAGACCCTATACTTTTAAGGGTTAAACTTATAGCCATTGCTGTCTGAACGTTAGAATGGGAGGAAGGTTTGTGTCAACAGCTAAAGTAATACTGCATTTTCACCTCCTCTGTGTGCAAAAGGAAATGACATAGGCGGCATACTTGCTATAAAAATAATAGTCCCTTTTTACAATAAATGGATATGTATACACACAAACAAGCAATAATTAACTCAGAAGGCAGCGCATTAAAATTTTGTGATTACAGCCTCAAATCAGCTAAGTGAGTGGGCTGGCAGCCCACATCTTTCTTTTCATAACTCAGCTTTAGTGTCTAAAGGAATAGAAGTTTAGGAATAGAAGAGAAATTCCGGTCACAAGGCTCCTATATCTCTTTTCCAGCAGGGCCGTGCCGGTGCTGGTGCCAGCGCAGGAGCTGAGCTGGTTCTGGTCCAGCACCGGCACCAGCACTGGCATGCATTTCCACAGGTTTCAGCACCGAATTTTTGTGGGAAAATGTTACCATGGTTACATTCACGGCGTGCTGTAGAATCGTTGGTTATATACGAGCACAGTTCACGAGCCATTCAGATATGCTTTTCTCAGACATTCATTTGAACAGATATTATTTTAGACCAGAAACTGTATTAATATTTATTCATGTTAATACAGAGTGTATGAGCGGATCAGTTCAGGCCACAGCTGAGCCTCTTTAATGTTTGGAGCTCAGAAAGGGGGGTTAAAATGCAGCTAACTTTTATTACAAGTGTTTAGCATGGTCCTAAGAATGTTTTTAGCTTACAAACTACTAATAAAGGTAAAAAAGCAAAGAGAACGACTAAACCAAAACAAATCCGGGTGATATTAGCTTCTCGCTCAAATTATCCGTTCCACCTTAAATGATAAAATGGAAACCAAAGCACGATTTAA
>JBBPCY010000109.1:6261379-6285363 GCA_037974405.1 Brachyalestes nurse
GGGGGGGGGGGGGAGCATGTCCCTGGTATAATGGTTCCAGTGCCCATGATCAGTACACTTGGAGGTGACATCCACAGAAACATCTGATGGTGATCTCCATTTTGCAATTTGTTCGAAGTTTCTTCTGTTGTCCAGGGGGCAGGGCTCAGATGCTAAGCCGTTTTTCTCACTGGTACATTCTCTGCCTTTAACGGACACTTTGCAGTCCCTCATAACATGCAGTGGAGGCACTAAAAGTGTAGAACTTGAAAAGAGGATGGAGCTTACAGTGAGGGCAAAGCTTTTCTGGCTCTTCTGATTTCATTTCAGGTGTAAGCATCTGACACTAGGGCTCCCACTTTAATTTTCTTAATGAAGACAGAAGTTTTATTATTACACTTTGTGCTATCCAGGTTTTGAATATCTGAGCAGTTGGTTTAAGAGAATGCCTTAGGTGCCAAGGAACTTCACAAAAAAAGCTAAATGGTGGAAAAGATACTCTGTAACCACTTCCGTACTTGGTGCCTCGGGAAATGTATCTCTTTTGTAGGCTGGTAGGGAGATTTTTCTGCAATAGGATTAACTATTTGCTGTATTAAGATATACATTCCAGGTAAGAGATCCCAGGGGCCTCATTTATCAAGAGTGTGTGGAAATTATTCTAAATTCTTTCGTACAAGTGAAATTTAGAATGTGCATAAGAAAAACAGAAAAAGTGAGATTTATCAAGCGTTCGCTGGGTGGTCTTATGCACACCAGTAAGTAATCAGCAATGATAAATCCCAAATCTTCTAAATCACCGAGCTTGAGCACGCTCAGATGAATTTGCATTCTGAAACGCCTCAATTAACCATATATGGTGTTAACATTCCCTTTAAGAACTGTTCCAAGTTTCAAGTTTTAAGTTTTATTGTCATATACAGATAACAATGTAGTGTCATTACCTATAATGAAATTCTTAGGCTCGTGTTCCCCCAACTTTACATAAATATATAGAAATGTATATAGATCATTTTTACAGAATTTATACATGCTTGTGTGGAGCACACTCAGAAATCAGCAATTCTTATTGTCCAGTTACAACACATTATCTTGAAAACACTGAAAATCCAGAGCCACAGGTCTTAGGAACTTATGTTTAAAAATCGTTCTCAAAATAATAAAAATGAGCTTATAATAATGCCTTTTGTGCAAGGACCCACCCGCCCCTGATTTTCCAGCCAAGCGGCCATCTTGTTTTCTATAATCCTTATTTTTATAATAGAATTATAAACAAATAAACGCTAGCCCACAGGTTTCTTTGCATTCATTCTGTCCGGAGAGTCATGTCCGAGCCGACACATCTGACCAGGTCAACTGACTCCGCCCACAAAGACGGACAGAAAACATTTAAATGACAACAGCTCGAAAAACACGACAAATCTCGCTCAAAACACTAAAACAACTCGAAAGCACTTTTATCACATTCAGCAAGCTTTTAGACACTTATAAAGCAAAGTGTCATAATTTCCAATGGCCTACCTTTGAAGAAAAACAGCTTTGAATCACCAGAACCCCCCCCCCCAAGTGTCTGTCCAAAGCGCACCTCGTATTTTCCAATAAATTTCATATTTGCTGGACAAATATTCCCATAAAATGTCCTCGAAATATTCCAGTAAGGATTAATTGTGGTCTTCTGAGTGTTATTTCCTAGGTTTGAGCCCAAAAAAATCGACTTCCCAAATATAAGTTTTGGATTTTTTATAAAGACTCAGACAAAGCCACCCCCACAAATGACATATCGGCTGAAAGTTCATTTCATTGGATACACGATGGTGCATTCAGATTTGAGGTAGAATACTACTGGATGGAAAAATTGTCCATCAAAAAAAGTGCGTCTTATTGGTCAATGAAAATTGAGGTGGGGCGGTACCTAGACAGCCACCTAGCAACAGCTGCTAACAGGTATTAAAGTGACATTGTGAGAGTCCCATAGTTGTGAGTGTAGTGCAGAATAACATCAGTTCAGAAGTACAATAACCGTGTGGATATTGTAAACATTTCTTGCTGGAATAATGGAGAAGTGCGCAAAGAAAATAAACTTTTCTGAGACGGAGATTGAAGTGCTTGTTACAAGTAGAAGCTGAGAATGAAACCCCTTCCTATTCACGTAATTATATTAGTTCTGGGATGGTGCTTGTATTGCTATGTGGGTGCAGTCTACTGCTCCTAAAACACTATAACACTAGGAAATTCAGCGATGGCATGAAATCCCCTCTTAACTTCCACTTGTGCTGGACTTGTGTAAGGAAACTGAATATAGTTTGAGACCAGGGAGATTAATGCATTCAACACTGCTGGCAGAATCTTGCTCATAGGTGGCTGAGAGATGCCGTAGCCAAAAAATCTCAGGGTGGACAGTAGACTACCTGGATATGTACAGGTATGGCTTTTGTGCGTTTTGTTTCGTGCTGTAGCATAGGTCTCAAATCATAACACAAATCGAGCAATATTTGTCTCTGAAAGCGTTACCTACTCATAAGCCATTCTGTACTTTCGGGAAACAAATCAGCCCTGAATGCTCGCTCTCCGAATGCTTGCTCTCCGAACGCTCGCTCTCCGAATGCTATATATATATACAGAGTGGATATATAGGTAAATATAAGAACACTGTGGATAAATACACACAATGGAGTGACAGGCATTGACATTAATAGCGGAAAGGCACCATAAAAATTTCACATTTTAAATTGCACATATTGCACATTTAAATTGCACATTTTACACACATTGGATGTGTGTGTTTGTGTGTGTGTGTGGTCATCTGTAAAGTCTTTGTTGTACAGTCTGACAGCGGTTGGAAGGAAAGACTTGCGGATGCAGCAGCCTGCCACTGAAGGAGCTGCTCAAGGAGTCTCCTGCATGGGGTGGGAGATGTTATCCAACAGGGATGACAGCTTAGCCACCATTCTAATGTCACTCACCGCCTCCACTGGGTCCAGAGGGCATCCTAGAACAGAGCTGGCCCTCCGTATCAGCCTGTTCAGTCTCTTTCTGTCCCCACCAGAGATGCTGCTGCCCCAGCAGACCACACTGTGAGTCATAAAAGGTCTTCTAGAGTGGACCCTTCACTGCAAAAGACCTGAGCCTCCGCAGCGGTTACAGCCTGCTCTGCCCTTTATTGTAGGAAGCATTTGAGTTATGAGTCCAGTCCAGTTTATTGTTCAGATGAACACCAAGGTACATGTAGCTCTCCACAGTCTCAATATCCATGCCCTGGATGTTCAGTGGTTGTGGTGGAGGATGTTTGTGCCTGCAGAAGTCTACCACCAGCTCCTTGATTCTTCCGGTGTTGATCTGGAAGTCCACAAAGTCCCGGATCAGTTCTCTGTACATCTTGTCGTCTCCATTAGTGATGAGGCCGACTAATGCAGAGTCATCAGAGAAGTGTAGATAGTGAAGAGGAATGGTACCAGAACCGTTCCCTGCAGGGCCCCTGTCCAATACACAGCTGGGTTCTCACATACTGTGGTCGGTTAGTGAAGTAATCCAGTATCCATGTGGTGCTGTGTACTCCAGCTTGTCCTTCAGGATTGTGGGAAGGATGGTGTTGAAGGTACTGGAGAAATCAAAGAACATGATTCTCACAGTGCTCCCAGAAGTCTCCAGGTGAGAGGGGGAATGATGTAGAGGTGGATGCTTGAGGACGGCCTTGATATTTGGAGTAATCCAAGGTTTGTTTTCGGGGAAGCACCGCACAGTCCTGGTGGGTATGGTGTTATCCACACAGAAATTAGTGTAGTCCATAACGCAGATCACAAGCCTGTCAATGTCCTCCCCATGGTCATCACAAAGCATGTCCCAAACAGTAGACTCAAAACAGTCCTTTAGAGCCTCCTCCTTCTCCTCTGAGAATCTCTGCACTGTGCGGGTGACTGGTGGCTCCCTACACACTAAGGACTCATAAAGAGGGACAAGGTGCGGCAAGTTGTGATCTGATCTCCCCAGCGGAAGGAGAGGCGATGAACTGTATGCCTCTTTTGTGTTAGCATACAGTAAGTCCAGTGTTTTATTGTCTCTGGTGGGGCATGTCACATACTGGGTGACGGTGGGCAGTGTGGAGTTCAGTGCATGATTATAATCCCCAATATTAAAAACAGGGCTCGTGGAGATCGTGCTTGCAGTCTGCTGACTACAGAGTGGAGAGAGTCACAAGCTGCCTCCGCGTTGGCCAAGTGGGCCATATCACCGTTATCGTGATAACATGCGAGAATTTCCTGGGGAGGTAGTATGGTTGCATGCTGATGGCTAACAGCTCAATGTCTCTGCTGCAAAGTTGTTCCTTTACAGTGATGTGTCCAGGGTTACACCACCTGTCGTTCACAAACACTGCCAGTCCCCCTCCTTTCCTCCTACCGCTCTCGTCCTGTCCACTTGCAGCAGACGGAATCAGAGCACCGTGACGCTCATGTCCGGGGAGAGATTTCACATTCCCCATGACTACAGAAGGGAGAGATGCTCTGTATCATCTCTTTCTTGGGCGAGGATGCTCCCTCCTTGTTCTACACCCCTGTCTCTTCCTCCTCAGCTTGATTGGAATGTCGGGTCTGTCTGCCAGCAGCACCACTGCGGTGCAGTGCTAACAAAACCAGGGTTTCCACACACGGGCGAAAAAAGTAAAAAATACCAAACAAAAATGACCAGAACAAGAGTATTGCATGGTGTTGGATTTAAATTGCAAGACGTAAATTAAAAAGTTAAGAGAATAAAAACAGGAAAATAAGAAAGAAAGAAGCTCAGAAATGAGCAGAGTTTTCTTGGTCTGTTTTTTTGTAATGTGATGGTCGATGACCTCAGGGCAGCTAAAGCAGTCTTCCAGGTGCTGCCATACCATCTGAACACCTACAGCGGGGGAAATAATAATTTGATACCCTGCTGAAGTTTGCTGACTTACAAAAAATGAACAGTCTCTAATTTATGAGGTAGTTTAATTTTTATGGGGAGTGACAGAATAACAACCAAAAAACAAGAAAAAGCATGTTACATAAAAGTTAAAAATTAATTTGCATTTCACTGAGTGAAATTTGATACCCAAGCAAAACAGATATAGTTGGTCACCAGATTTCTTATAGTCGATCACCAGGTTTGGACACATCTCAGGAGGGATTTTGGCCCACTCCTCTTTACAGGAACAAACTAAATCCTTTAGGTTTCTTGGCTGTTTCTTGGCAGCTTGAAGCTTCAGCTCCTTCCATAGATTTTCTATAGGATTGAGGTCTGGAGACTGGTGAGGCTACTCCAGGACCTTAATGTGCTTTTTCTTTAAACACTCCTTTGCTATCCTGGCAGTATGTTTTGGGTCATTGTCATGCTGGAGGACCATCCACAACCCATCTTTAGTGTTCTGGCTGAGGGAAGGAGGTTCTCGTCCAAGATTTTACAGTACATGGCCCCATCAATTGGCCCCTCAATGTGGTGAAGTCATCCTGTACCCTTAAAAGAAAAACATCAAATTTAAACAGCCCACAGCACACCACCACTTTTCTTCTCAAATGTGATGAGGTCAGGTGCCTGTGGTATAGGGGCTGTGTAGTCTTATAATGGTGTGTGAGGAAAATAGAGTGGAGTTGTGCTGCCTTGATAGTCTGTATATGCTCCTCTCTATTGCTTGACATCAGCAGTTCGAGACTGAATGTGGGTTGGTAGGTAAGTAGATTTGAAGAGGTTGCTCCTCTATATTTGGATGGTTCTCTGAATGTATTTTGTGATGCAAGAAATTGTTGCTGAGAGTTGTACCCTAGGGTTATTAAGCACAAACTCTCTGGTGTGTTCAGCTCTAACCTCTTCCCTGTGTGATTGTACTAAATTCACACAAAACCAAACGCCTTAATTTTACTCCTTACATTACCTTCATTTCATTAATTTCCCATACAGGAAATAAAGGAAAATTAAGGGAAAAAGTGCACAGACTAATTAAGGAGTAAAACTTCTGAATTTTCAATTTTTCAAATTTGCCCCTTAAATAATAGAACCTCCCAAATTAACTCCTTGAATTTAACATTAAGGGGTTTCACACTCATACCTTCAATCTAACTTAAAGGTAAAATTAAGAGGTCGGTTCCACAAATTAATGGCCACTTAATTCAAATGAATAGGTTTGGTGTATTTTCAGGGGTAAAGTAAGGTAGGGTTAAGCACATTTTAAGTACAATGTGTTGATTGGAGTGTTGTTCATCTTCCAAATCAGTTGCATGATTGTACACCTCTGCCTCAATGGTTGCTGCTTCAGCTTCCTCCTGTAACTTCAACGTGTATAGATTGGCCTCTACCTCTGCTTTTGGCTGTGTTTCTGCCAGTACCCATTATGTTTATGCTCCTCAGTCTGAGCCTTCTCCCGCAACATGATGGCTCCTTAGCAGCACTAGCTGATTAGCTTTATCTGCTTCATTTTCCTGCCCATGACCTGTATAGATCCTTTTTACATACTACACTTGCCATTGTGTACAAACAGGCTTTGGCAGATGGCTAATGAGAATTAAGTCCCGTAGTTTAATCACTTTTTCTGAAAGCCTTTACTTTCCTTCTTTCATTCCTCGTAAACACATAAATACACAAAGAAACTGACGGCTTTGACATAGATATGACTACTCACACAGTCATCTTATCTGAGATCAGAGTAGTTGGTGAACTTACAAGAAAAATATTTTTCACAATAACTTTACACATTACACAAGCGGATTACTTCCATTTAAACAAAAAGGCCGACATTCACAAAGACTAACAATTTAAATGAATATTGTAACTAACAGTGTTGATTTAACATTCACTAGACACAAACCATTAGTTTACACGCTAGCAAGCCAGTGAGTTCACCCAGGTTTGGAAGTTACAACTTCCATATATATTTTGTATATTTTGTTTCACAGTCTTGAAATATAAAACATTCTTTTAGAATAAGGGAATTATACACTTATTGACAATCTACTCATAAGCTACATCTTCAGAAATGAGCATTTATGCTAAAGCAGAATTATAGGTTCAATACCTATTGATACCAGAAAAGGTCTCCTGCAGTCTGCACTCAATTCAAGACAAAGATAGCTGGAAATGTACTGCATGCTACACAAGACATATGGAAGATTAATACTGAACTGGACAAAGACAGAACAGAGACATTTAATGGTCCATTACAGTGATCTTTTGTTTGTTTTCAGTGAAATGGAGGAATGGACTGTTCATTCATATATTATTAATTTACGTTGCAAGTAAATTAATGAATATGTGCAGTTCCTCTAAAAATATTCCAAAGGCTGAATACTTAGAATAATACTTTTTACATTGTTTATTTCCTATATTTCTAAAACATTATAAAGGGCAATATTATAGTTTCTAAAAGTTATTCAATATAAACTGATTACTGTTCCACCTTATATGGCATAATTGATCTCCATACATGTATCTATTTAAACCACACATGGGGCAAGTATAAAATTAAAAAGTTAAATGAATACGTCCCCTTGGTAAGGAATCTACTAATACAGGGGTGCGCAATACGTCAATTTCAATCTACCGGTTGATCGCAAAGGCAACGTGAGTCGATCATGGAGCCCTGCCTTTCAAAACAAACTCTAACGCGCACAGGAGACCGTACAACGTAAAAACGAGTAAACCACGAGCATCGGGTGAATCAGAAGAGCCGACTCCCATCGAGTGAGAGCCGCTCCACACTTTTTCTCTTTTGGCTGCTCAGCTCTCACGCTCAGTGGCTCAGATCTGCTCACGGCAGATTGTGGCCAATCACATGTGAGGAGAGAGTCTTCTCAAAAACAGGGCAGATACTAACTGAGAGGAGAACCAGCATCAGCCCATCCAAGCTGAGGCATTTGATTTTTCTGAATGTTAGCCTGCACTGAGGACATGCTGTTTGGTTTCTGAGTTTGGTTCTTTTCTGTTCTGTGGATTTGTTTGCAGTGTTAATTTAAAATTAAAAGTTTGATTAAAATATTAAAAGTAAGAACGCCTGCTTTAGTACCAGAACAAATACACAAAATTAGGCAATTATAAGGCTTCTCATAAAACCACTAAATGCATGACTGATGATCATTTGAAAGTCTGTTTGAGGCTGGCTACCAGCTGTTTGAGGCTGGCTACCAACTACTGTCCAGACTATGCAGCTTTGGTTGATTCCATTCACCGGAGTAAGGTAATGGCAAAAAATGTACAGAATTGTATTGTGCTATACTTGTTCATGCTGTTATGCAAGGACAAAAACATATATTTTAAATATAAAGTATACTCCATATATGTATAAATAAATATATGTTTAGGGTTTTTATTGTTGGTAGATCATTCATTTTGACTTGGTCATTTTAAAAGTAGCTCGCAAGCCAAAAAAGTGTTGGGCACCCCTGTACTAATATATTTTAATATATTTTTATATTTTAGCCTAAATTAAGGGCTTTTTGAAAAGTTTGGGAGGGTGGGCGTGGTTTGCTGACGGGATTCCGCACCGGCCCAAATTTACCATGGGGCTAATGCTTGTTGTTACCAGAAAAGGTCTCCTGCAGTTTGCACCTAATCGAACGCAAAGCCAGCTGGAGGTGTACTGTGTGCTACACAAGAGAAATGAAAGAAGTTCACACCGTGTTCTGTGGTGTGTTCATGTATGACTAATGAACACTTTACACACACTCCGACACATGGGCGGCGCAGGAATTGGACTACAGCTCTTGTGTGTGTAGTTCGAAGCTCTAACCACCAGGTGGCAGTGCAACACCGTTAGTTTTTAATCAGTGAGGAACGTCCACTTACATCCGTCTCAACAAACCCTGTAGTTGATTAGCAGCATGCAGTTGTTTTGTTTTCTGAATTTAGGTACAGTCTTGTGTTTAAAGTATTCCCAAGCTGTAGTACATGTATTATACAGGGCTTGGTAAGGACAGATATATTTTACAGGTACCAATCAGGTTAGTTTATATTAGAGAATGCACTATAAAATCTGTTGCTTTATTTAAAGAAAATTATTTTATTGTAAGTTCGTTTAGTCTCAGTACAATCAGGAAAAATGAAACACAAATCAGTGAAATACAAATATAAATTACATATACAGCAGAGAATAAAAACATGTAAGGAAGACGAGAAAAAGGCCTGGGTAAAAAAACAACAAATCTCATTGGGTGAATTCTGTTTGAGCTATAGTGAAATAGCTGTGTAGGGTTACAGGGATATTGTTTGTATAATTCCATTTGACATAAGTGGAATGCAAGCCTCAGATTTTCAGGTTAAAACTGATGGAGTGAGGCTGTTTATTAAACCAAAGAAAAGACCATTTTAGGGACTGCGGTTTTCTCCAGCCTTCAGAAATCATAATTACATCACTTTAAGCTCTTACATGTAACAAAAAAGCTTGAGATCCCCTGTTAATTATAGCCTCTTCAATAGGCCCACTTCACACAATAGAAAAAAAGTGTCAAATTAGTATGCAGAACAATGCTTTATGTATCAGAAAATTAATCTACACTCATAATTTGAATTAAAAGTTTTCCAACACAGAATAAGTAGGACAGTTCAGTGGAGAATCCTTTTTTTTCCTATTTTTTTTTTAGGTATGTGGACCAACTCCTTTTATTCATTGTAAAATTGCCCTCTCGTGCCCCCTTTGTTACTAGTGAAGAAAAGCAATTAAAAAAAGAACAGAGTGTGTTTTTATTCTCTTAAAAACTGTCAGCTTGGCAGCAGTCTTGGAGAAGAGGTGGAAGTGGACGGGTGGAGTGTGTGTCCTGTGTGGAGCTGATTGCCTGCTGCGCGTCTCATTGTGTGTAAAGGAGAATGAGTCTGGCGAGAGAAAGCGTCGCAGCCTCTCAGCACTAATTCCTCTGGATGGAAACCCCTGTTTATCTGTGTTATTGTTAGGGAGAAGATGAGTGTATCTGATTACTTGTCAGAGTTATTAAAAATGACGCTCAGCACAGTGTGAAGCTGCCCGCCGTAGGCCCTGTCTTTATCAGTGCGGTGAAGTTGATCTTTTCAGGCACAAACATCACTCCTGATGAAAAATTAGGGTTTTTTTTCCCACCTCTTCACTGCTGAGAAAGGTCAGAAGTGTTGCAGTTAAAGTTATATGCAATCTGCATAAGCATTACATTAATTATGGTTCTACATGTTTACAATACAATTTAGCCAATAAATGTTCATCAGTTACTGCACAGATATTCAGTTGCAACATTCTAATTAATGTGTCACCAGTCACGCTACTGTTCTTAAATTTTATCATAAGTGTAATCGCTTCAGCAAACTAGATGCGTTTCTGCGAGCAAATGTGAAGCGTGATTGTGTGGTTGCTATTCAAACAGTTTTTGGTGACACCCAGTGTCTTGAACAGTGTCTTGAAGTCTCTTTAGTGTCTTGAAGTCTGTTTATGAGTGTGCCGTGTGTTTTGCTCTGCGTTTGTTTCTGTGTATTTGTGTTTCTCTGTGTTTTGTCCCTTTTCGACCTCCTTAGCCGTGACATTGCTCTCTGACACATGCATTACAGAGCCAACCACAAAAATCTTTTTTAAATACTTAATACTCGGTCTCTGATCAACCAATCAAAAATCTGAGCGCACACACAACACCGGATATTCATGGACGTTTTGATATTAGAACGGTTCCAAAATTCCACAGGAGGTGAAGTGGCACCTTTTTTGTCTATAAAAAGAATAATACTAATAACAAAACTTAAGGAGACCAATAGTGTGATCGCATCAATGATATATTGATATATTATGATTTATGCGTGTGATCTTCAGTATATAGAGGTAATCTAATGTCTGCCTCAGTGAATCGTTCCTTCATTAAATGACATCAGGTGAGCTGCCGATGGAACTGAACTAATGGATTTAGCAGCTGGAGCACAGCGAGAGAGATCAGGAACCAAACCTGTCTAGTCTTTTTACCATTTTACTGTGTTTATGTTTATTTTTATGTATCAGAATGTCGTAGCATGTTTTTGCCTTCAAACACACACACACTACCGAGATCAATAGTTTCAACGACATCCTTGGGCCTAAAGTTGATTCCAAGTCATTCTGCATCATTTCTATTTCGGTTTACATTTTCACATGATGTAAACAGCCACTGGTGTTTTTTAAATTATCCAAGAAGGACAATACATTTTATTTTTTTTTTACACATGGTTTTGCACATGTTGTTTAATAAAATGCTACCAAAAATAACAGGACTATAATAATAAGCAAAAAAGTACAGCAGTCATGTTCCCTAAATAAAGACATAATGTAACTGGCTGGTCACTTTATCCCACTTGTTTACAAAGCAGCTGCCTGACTTGAAGTACAGAACAGTTAATCAAAATAATGTAAGTATTAGGATTCTTAATGTATTTATTTTCTGCTTGATCCTTACTAGCGTGGCGGGTTACTAGAATTGGCATTGGTAATATTAAACAGGATCTTGTCGTCTCAAAGCTCAGTAGGCCATACCCACACATGTGGATACCCACACCCAGGCACACACACACACACACACACATCAACTAAATGTCATCGGACCACAGCTTGAGTGAGAGCTGACCCAGGGGCAAAAGATGACACTTAATTTCTCTAAAATGTGCTCTTTTAATTAAAGCAAACGGGCCTGCAAAATGGTGACAGAGACAGCGGCAGAATTCCCATATGTAGAGTTCATTAATGTTCACACACACACACACACACACACATAGACCGGTTTTTGTGAAGGACTTGTTTTCAAAATCCTCTTTAAAGGATTTTGAATAGCACATTCTATTCATATTGAGTAGAATGTGCTTAGGTTGACCTTGTTTTGAATGATCCATTATTTGCTCTTAAGGCTGTGAGTCACACATTTAAAAAATAAAACATATACTGTATGAAGATTTTAAGAGTATAAAATAATATTGATTTACAGTATCATATTTATATTTACAATATTATATTTTACTGCAGTTATAGTAATATAATGATTTATATTGAGAAAAAGCCATGATAGTCGTATCTTTACAATATATTTTAGTAAAGTGTCATACGTGGAACACACCACAGCACACAGTGTGAACAGCACAAAATTCTTCCTCTGTATTTAACCCATTCAGCAAGGCTGCCCCTTTATGAGCTTTACTATAGTATCTTTACTATTTATAGCTCTACATTATAATGTATTTTGCTTAATTTGTCCGTTACCTCACTTTTCTAATTCTGTTTCCTCTATTTATTTAAGCACCCATTTTAGACATCTCATACATGTGCAACCACGGAACATGAATATATGCTTAAGAAATAAAGCACACATGGGCGAACTGTACTAGGTTTCCAGTCCTGCTGCGGATCGTGGCGTGACTGTAGCAGGTTGATGATGCTTTGCTGGTGAACATGTTGAATTATAGATTGTTGATACAGGAACTTTCATTCTCTGATGTAGTTCATTCTCATGATATAGTTGAGGACGGTTCTTTCAGAGAAGATTGTATAGATTATTAAAATATCATAACTCGTCATAATTTGACGCAGTTATTTGGGTTACACAATGCACAAATGCAACTATAAGAACTGGAAGAGCAGATGTTACTGTACTGCATGCACTATTTAATGTGGTCAATGAAAACGTCCCAAACATTAAAAATATTTTTTTTCAAATTTATTTTAGTCATGTCACACGATGTAATGCAGATGAACCTCTACCTTCAGATTTTCTTCCACACCCTATTCCAAAGTGCTTAAAATATCAGATGTCTTTGTCATCAAATGTGAACATTTCATTTTGGCCAGAAAAGTGTTCTAGCTTCTATTAAATGGGAAAATGCTTGTAAAACTGATGCTTCAGTTTTGTAGTTTCTCTGTTGTTCTGGAAGCTTCTTTCTCACACCATTTGAGTGAGATCTGAAGTTTCTCTCACATTTTCAGTCTGCAGTGGGCAGCTGGCCTTCAGCTAAAACAGCTGTCTGTCGAGTGTCAGCGCACATCAGCGTCACATACACACACAGTCACAAAATCTCTCTCTTTATCTCTGTATCTCTCTCTCTCTCTCTCTATCTCACTCTCTGTTTTTTTCACAAAGATACACACACTCACACACACACAATCGCACCCTTTCACACAGATCCACACACATAAGCACGCTTAAGCGTCCGGTTTACATGCTACATTTACCATTTAGTCAACGCACAAAACTGAAAGGAAAGTGGTGTAAGCGGCACTGTGTTAATACTGATAGTGGTACTGATAGTGATAGTGGTAGTAATAGCAATGCTATTGTTGAGGCAGATAGTGGTAGTAATGCTGATAGTAACAGCGACGCTGGTCGTGATGGTCATGCTGGTGCTGATGGTGATGCTTATTATGCTGCTGATGCTGACGGTGAAGGTGAAAGATTGTAGGTACCCATGCTGTCCCACAGGTGGCAATGCCACCAGAAATGGAACGCAAGCATCCCACCACAGACTGGGTGCAGCCTGCTCTTAGGGGAAGGGTCTACTCTAAAGGTTATAAAAGCCAGCCCCCACATTCTCTCTCACTCTGCAGGGTTTGTCAGTGAAGGCAGATCTTCCAAGGGGGGCACTTTGTCTAGAATACACAGGACTCACCTGTGTTCCAAAAGAGAACAAAGGACCTTTAAGTTTCAGTAACCATAGCCAACGCTTAGCTTAGAAGTCTGATCAAGGTCACAACATGAAATCAAGAAAGTCAGGCTTGCAACCGGCATTTCTGATGCCTTTATTTCAACTGCAAAAACGTCATTACTGGACATCAGTGGAACCAGACCATTCAACTGGACTAGATGCAATCACCACTTTGAATTTCTCACCACACTTCCTCAGAAACAGAAGCGATGGACTGAACTTTACATATTTGCAAACTATGTAATCATGTGCAGTTGAACTTATATATATATATATATATATATATATATGGGCAGTATAGCATAGCATAACTTCAAAATACTGTAAAGCACCTGTGCATGTGTTTATGTTCATATTTAAATCTGTGTTTGAAGTATCTAAACTCAGATTTATGAGCATAGCAATAGCTTTATCTTTGCATGCAATCCATCCCTTTTACGAATCTCATAGTAATTCTCAGCTCTCCTGATAATTCCTAATCTTTGTATTCCTGAGCTAAATACCATTTGTTTAAGGCTGAAGTTATTCTCAGTTTAAAAGACACGTTCAGTACAGAATCAGTACAGTATAAAAGCTTATTCAGTACAGTATAAAAGCTCAGCTGATCTCATTAACAGACACTACAATGCCATGTTAAGAAATCAATGCCATTTTTCCTTTGTCTACAGAGACAAATGAACTGCACAGTGCAGGCTCAATCACTCCTTCCTTTAAAAGTGTAAACATTCTGATATTAGCTTGACCGCTTATTTGTGTTTTAGAAATCAATTGTGTTAATAAATGTTTTGTTTATTTTCATAAGTTCTCATAATTTCATTCTGATACTGTATCAATATTACATTCTATATCAAAAGAATGTAATCCTTAATATGACAATTTTAGTTAGAAATTAAAGACTGTAATATTTATGCTTTGATTTTACTAATGAGACTGATCATGACAGTGAGACAGAAATTGATGAGACTAATTTATTTAATTAATGAGGGCAGACCCCAAAGGATGATGCTGAAGGATAATGCTGGTGATTATGTTGGTGATACAGATAGTGATGCTGATGGTGGTGCTGATGCTGATAGTAATAGTGATGGAGTGATGATGTTTATTTTGATTCCAGTGTTGGTAATAGACATAGTGATAGTGACGATGCCAGTAAAAGTGCAGTGTTATGGTAATGCATGTCCTGATGCAGATACTAGTTGAAATTCCGATGCCATTTATTGTGGGATGTTAATAATGTGGATGTGGTGTGCATGTTGATACAGATGCTGCTGATGATGATGCAGTAGGTATAGTGATGCCAATACTGTTGTGATGGTGATAGTGATGAAGAATGGTATTGCTGATGGTTATTAGAGTCTTGTAAGCAGCTGTGGCAACTATGGAGAGCTCATGCAGCTGTTTAGACCTGATCTCATACACCCAGGAGCTGGAGAAAGAGGGAAGGGGATAGAATAAAGAGAGATAGAAGCTCTTCCCTTGCCATTTAGAATGTCAGATGTGCCTCTATCAGGCAACAGCCACAAGGTACAAAAGCCCCTTGGACCACCTTTCACTCTTTGTACCTTATTTACTCCAATATCTCTCGCTTCCTCCTGTTCTTTCTGCCCCATACTTTGTTTTTTGTTCGCTTTGTAACTCTCTGTCCTTCTGTCTTCTTGCCATCTCCCATGTTTGTTTTTCTTTGTCCGCCCCTGCATGTTCTCCCTCTCTTCTTTCTCTCTTTCCGTCTCTCTTTAATTCCCCCCACTTTCTTTCTTTCTGTCCCTCACACTCCTACTCCCTCCACCCCCCAACAAGCACATGCACAGTGCCAGTGGAAAAGTGCCACAGGAGTGTGTGGTTAAGAATAGCAGTAGTGGTGTCAGATTGGATGTGAGCACACCATGTGTGGCGTGTGTTTTGGAGAGACAGTGCGCTGGGCTGTGGGCTGAAGTCTGCAGGCCTCTCTCTTCCCTCCCGCCATGACCGAGCCGCTGACGCTCTGGTGCTGCTGTCACATGTCCTCACAGCCTGCCGCTGGAGGTCACACCCTCAGGTTGACATAAATCCCTCAGCAAAGCGCTAGCGGGCCACTTTATTAAGCTTCCCATCCTGCAGGGCCATGGCATCACACTGACATAGCTCCAGCTGGACTGCGTGGCCATTGAGGGGCAAAAAACATCCCCTTTCCTCTCGTCTTCGCTCAGCTTCCAGTTTATTGGCCTAATTGGGGAAACAGAGATGTGGACTTGAGATATGTACTTGTAGGCGCATGAATGGCTGTGAATGAGGTGGACCGAGTTTTGTGAAATGGCCCTTATTATTCATCTCATTTCCCCAAACACAGTATAAATATCATTAAAATCGTAAGAATCCGATTCCATTTTGTTTGCATGCTGCTTACTACAATGCACATAAAGCAATGACATAATGAGTTACACAGAGAAGGACAGTGCCTGGAAAAAGAACCTCTGAGAGGAACCAAGACTCAAAAGCAGAGATGTCCAAAGTGCTCAAAGGGATACCAGCTCCTTCATGTAAATATAAATGTGACAAGGTGATGAGTTCACTTAAGAACATTAGACAAAGCTCAGGGACATACTCTTGTTCAGTCTTAATGGAGAGAGTCAATTTAAAGCAACCATTTGACCAAACATATAACCAGTTTCTTCGTTAACACACATGAAATGAATCAGCCAGAGCATGTTTGGCATGTGCAATTTGCTTCTTTCTTACACTGAAGCTACGAGATTAATATAGCTAACAAGTAAATAGGATATAGGACTTGGGGATCTGAGGGTACTGTAGCACGCACAGATTATAGGACTAATAATTGCAACCACTAGTTGCAGGCCTAGTGCATATGTTTTAGGGTTGAGTTTGTATTTTTATGTTTTATTTACATATTTAATTAAGGCAGGCTGCATTGCCTGCCTGAATTTTGGTTACTTTGAGAGTATGGGGCATCTGGCAGCTGGTTGCTGGGGGCAGCTGGTGGTCTAGTGGCTAGAGCTTTCGCCCTGAGATCAGGAAGTCATGGGATCATACCCCAGGACTGCTACCGGCACCTCTGAGGTACCCTTGAGCAAGATACCATCCCCACACCCTGCTTCCCGGGTGCTGTGTTCCTGACTGCCTGCTGCTTCGCTTGGTGAATGAGTTAAATACAGAGGAAGAATTTTATGCTGTTCTCGTGTGACAAATGGACACTTTCACTTTTTCACTTTCATGTTGCTTGCGCACAAGCAGGTTGAGATGCAAAGGAGGAAAATGTATGCAGATTAAGAATCAGTTACCATACAACATATCAGCAATCTGACTGTTCTCAGCACAGCTTGTTTGCGGTTTGCAGCAACAAGAGAGCAGGGTGTGTATCAGTGGTGTTGTATATTAATTATATGTATGTATTGTTATTTCCTGCCACATTATAGCACATACAGCTCTGGAAAAAATAAGAGACCACTGCAAAAATGTTCAGTTTCTCAGGTTTTTAATAGGTTTTTTATCTTTTATAGGTGCATGTATTGAACTGAACAGCTTTGTCTTAGCTTTTAAGAACTGCTGACAACATTTCTCATACTTTCCAAATAAAAATATTGTTCTTCAAAGTATAATTGTAAAGGAATTGACAATATATCAAAATAAGAGAAATGATGCAGTTTTTATAGAACTTGAATCATTCAAATAATTCTTGTTCACTCTTAAACAAAATGGCAATAATTACCTTTGGTGTACTTCTAGTAGTCCAACTGGTCACACTGCAAGAGGAGAGTGTTGATTACAGCAGTGTTTTATACTTTTCCTTATTAAATGTAATTCAGGTGATCGCTAATCAGTCCCTGGCTTGGAATGTGTCATGGCTGGTAAGGGAACAAGGATGCTCACACAGGTGATGGTTTTAAATGCAAACACGAAGTCTTTTAACAGCAACTCAAAATCTTCCAAAGCGCAATAAACAGACACGCTCTGCCACAAAGGTCCATGCACCAGTGCCTCCTCTGTTTCTTAAGACAGTCTAAGTAATTCTAGCTCCTCAGAGTCTCCTTCCTCGTTCTTGCTCAACCCTGTAGTGAGGAAAAGGGAGAAGAACAAAACAAGCAGGTGCAAGCACACAAGTCAAGTCTCCAGACCAAAAGCGTTTTCTTTCTTCCAGAAGTTCTTACTCTCAACCCAACAATTCACTCCAGTAAGTGAGTGGTCCCGCACAGATCCCAGGCACAGCCATCCTTTTAAACACACACACACCCACATTAACCAATCACACCACAGGACTAATAATTGACTCACATAAGACACAGGTGACTTGTCATTATGTTCCTAGCAACCCCCTCGCTATCCTAGAGTTGCCTAGGCACCTAACGACCACACATACCTCATTCATACGTCATACACTCGTGTCCAGAGCTGCCTTCCCCCTAGTATTCAGGCGACGAGCTCCGTTGCTGACGCAATTGAGACGGCCTGGACGTGACAGAATGGTTGTCATGCTCATAGAGATGCTGATTTCAAAATAATTTGCTGTGGTCTCTTATTTCTTCATGAGCTGTATATTTATTGTAAATTTATTGTGTATATGCATTTCTGCTTCCCTGACTCAAAACACCCCATTTCTGTGCTAGCATATGTGATTTTTTACATACTATCTATAAAAATAAGTAGAAATAAGATGGCTTTAAAGTGACTGCTTCTACTGATTTTAGTTTTGCCTTTTATATTTTACAAATCTGCTTGTTTCAAATCCATCACATCTGACTTTTATATTCATCATTAGAAGCAGCTTAGACTCTGAAACCAGTCACCCAGTCTTAGCACACTCAGCACCCAGCACTTGACACACAAAGAAAGAGCATATCTTTCTCCAGATGGTCCAGAAAAAAGACAGAGGCTAAGGGCAGGATGGATGAGAGGGGAAGTGCAGAGAAATGGCAAATGTGGTGAAAGGTTAGGCTCAAGTCTAATCTATGTTAGTCTGTGATGGTGAGTTCCTCGTGCAGACTCTTTATTGTTTCCTGTAAATCAGTGTCTGATCCCTGTGTGATGTCTGACAAGTTTGAAGGCTACAGTGAATCACATGCGTCCACACTTGAAGGGCCAAACATACTGTTCTTCATTACACCCTCACTGAAAACCTCATCATTTATAAGCACAAACACATTTAAAAATAATTTCTTTATTGTTGTTTTACAAAAATTGTTCACGGACTGTTGAGGAACTGTTGAAGGATGTTTGTAGGGCCTCCAAATTCCCCAAATCTCAATCTGGAAAATTTAGTTTAATCCATGGAGGCTCCACCTCACATTTTACAGAACTTAAAGTACACACTGCTAACATCTTGGTGCCAGATACCACAGCACACCTTCAAGAGTCTTGTACAGTCTATAGCTTGATTGGGTCAGAGCTCTTTATGTTTTCATAAATATTTCTTATTGCCAGGTTTGTTTCAAGTGGTTCAGGTTGGTTGGATGATGCTTGTGAACTACAGTTTTAAATAATTCCACAGGTTCAGATCTGGACTTTGCCTTGGCCATTGAAGAACATTACCTGATTTGTTATTCAACCATTGCTGTGTTGCTTTAATCTTGTCTTTGATCTGTTTCTTGCTGAAGTTTCTCAGAAGCTTCTCAGAAGACTGCGACAGATTGTATTACAGTATCTCCCTGTATTTTGCACCATTAATCTGTCCATCAATTTTAACAAATGCCAAATAATCCCCACATCATGATGCTGCCACTCCCATATTTTACTGTTGAGATGGTGTTAGTTGAAGACAGGCAGCGCTAGATTCATGCCAGATGTACCATTTTAAGTTTTAAGTAAGAAGCTGAATTTTTGTCTTATCTTATCCCATATTATGTCTAATCACTTGGGTGTTTTCTTGAAACTACAGATATTCTTTGTCAGTTTTCATTTTTGTAATGGCTTCTTTCTAGTCATCTTCCCACACAGGCCAGCAGTATGTAGAGTTCTTGGTATTGTTGGTGCAGCTTCACTCCAGTCAACCACTGAACTTTCCAAATGCCTTTTCTTGCCAAAGCACTGAATTCTGTGAGATGTCTAGGTGGTGCCTGGTATGATGTTGGTACAGATTTCTTCCCACTTGATGCAACAATGCACACCATGAGATGCAAGCCGTTTTTTATTTGTAGCAATTTTGTAGCTTTTTTCATCTGCCTCTTTCTTGTATCTTTATCTTTACTTTCCTTGGGATGTCCTTTGGTCTTTTCCTTTTCACAGTTTTCATTCAGATTCTCAGTCTGTCAAGAGGCACATGATTTAAGGTGTGTTTTACTCAGAAAATGTATTTTATTTATGATTCACAGGCCAATTGTGATCTCATTGTGTTCTTGTTAGGGCAATATCTTTCATCTGCATTAAATTAAACAGAAAACAGTAAGCTTCTAATAACAGTACTGTGCAAAAGTCTTAGGCAACTATGTTAATTGTTTAAAGTATTTTTTCTGTCTGCTAGCAAAATTAACATTAGAAAAACGCAAACAACCAAAAGAGTACTTTATATATTGTGAGCTGGTGAGGAGAACAGCTGGTGAGGTTCTAGATTTTCATCCAGCCGTTGTTTGGATTTGTGAAACTCCATCAACAGCTCCTTATTTAATTGAATGAAGGACTGATCGAGACAAAACAAGTGATGTGGGACTTCTACAAGGTACACATTACTAATGGTGATGTTTTGTATTCATTGTTGTGAAAAAAAAACACACACTACTTATCTAAACAGGTTTTAACTATTAATACTAAACAGATATTTAAAATGTACAATATAAAAGATATAAAATGTACAATATAAAAGACAAGTACAATATAAATATAAATAAAATAGAAGTACAAATGTAGTTCTCCAGAAAAATAGTCTATACTATATACAAATGCTATATAAACAATATGCTGTCGTCAGAAATAAAGTGGATTTAATTCTATAAATAAACGATGTTACTACTGAAGTAGTCTACCTGGTGTATTAACTAATTAGTTAATTACCCTAAACTAATCTGAAATGTATTGCCCATAATAGTAATGCAAGCAGTGATCTTGCAAATACTATTGCACATCACAATAAAAATATTCCCTATATATATATATATAAAATATGGAATATAGTAGTTTTCTATTGGTAAGGGGTGGTGGGATCCTTATTCGCAATGGGGGCCAGTTATGCTGTGATTCGAAGCATTTTTGAGGTCTGAATGATGAAAACCCCATTGCTTTTATTCTTCTAACCTACGGCACAGTAGCCTTTTCACACACCCCACAAAAAGAGAAATGCACCCTCTTGCATGTGAGTACTGTATGTATTGAATATAGTGTCTCTTTTCCTCAGTAAATGTTTCATAGAGCATGTTGTGCATGTCCTTATATGTTTCTATCACACATCATTCAATTGATCTTATCAGATTTGAGCTGTTTGCTCTTTGACGTGAACATTACGCATACAGCCATATTAGCCACATGTCTGTTAAAATCGACTCAGATGCCATATCACGGCGGCTTCTTTCACCCTTCTGTTTTGACACTGTCAGAGTCAGTCATATTAAACGGCTTCGACTGTGATTCTCCTGACAGAGCAGTGTGTGAAGGGAACATGTCTGACATGTGTCAGGAGTCAATACTGCCTTATACTGAGCTATTTTCTTCCAGTGTAAAGAGCTATTGGATGGATGGAGGGGAGGGGAGGAAGAAAGATTTATTTTCAATTAAAGGGCTCTGATTGAAAAAGACCATTTCAAAAAAAAAAAAAAAAAAGCAGCAAGTTCGTCATCTAAAATTCAATTACCTTCTCATGAAAAGAAATGAATAGAGAGTTTTTGCAGAATGTAATTCTTAATGATGGACCTCGAATGTAATAACGCTGCCAATTAACTGTTTTCATTTGGTTTAGATAGACCAGATAATGTTTCACAATATCAATTACACGCTAATATTTGAATGGAGAATCTTAATGACAAAGAGACTTATGAGGGCAGCTTGCCTAATTAATGCATCCCAACCAGTTTTCATTTTAGACCTTAATTAGTTTCACCAAATCGAGTTTCTAGGTCAAAAGTGGGAGCTGCTTCTGCTGTTCATTAAAAGTGACATTCAAGACGTTAAAAATCAGTTTGTGTCCACATAGAGCAATATGAAATATCACTCAAAATATCATAAGTATTATAATATTATTACACTTATTATTTATCTTAGGATTTTCAAATTTTTACATGTAATTTGATCTCGTTCATATTATTTATTTACTGCCTGTCTTTTGGACAATCAAGATAATCCACTGGAAAAATGTAGTGTATTGAAAATATATATTAATATACTACGTTATGCTGATATTCACATTTAAATGCCGTAGATGTTCACCGGCAAAAACTAAATTGTGTGTAAGAAAAGTTGGGGACATTTTTTCTTAAACTCTATTTTTTTTGATTGATTAAGAACACATTTGTCAACCAGCACTCATCCACCTTTGTTTACTTTAAGTGTCCTTTTCTTTTGAAATATTCTGGTTTAATATTATTTTTCTCTAACCCTAACCCTAATCAATAAATATGGAAAGCCAAAAACTTTAGTATGCCCAAGATTAGTTCCTGTTTGTAGTGAAAGATGAGCCCAAATATCCCAGGACATATAAACAGATTTTCCAAAGTCCTTTAATATCTTCACAGAGGAAAGAAACCAGACAGATGTGCACCTTTATCAGCCGTCGACCTCAGGTCTGACACAGAGATGTTGTGGATCTCTGTGCTGGTGGGCTCTGTGGGAGGTTTCCATCTCTCTAGTTCCTGTGAAAGCTTCTGTAGCAGAGCATTAGACAGTTCAGTACTTCTTCACGCTTCATCAACTACTGAACGGTCCACCATGACATCCCTCAGAAGAACTACTGACTAGTGGTTCTTCTCAGGCTCTGGAGTGGGATGAGCCACGATGTGAAAATAAAAAGTTTTTTAGTCTGACCTGAACTCTTTCCTGTCTTTCCACTTAATCTGAGTGTGGGGAAGTGTTGATGCTTGGCTTGACCAGCAGGGGGCAGTATGGTATGAGTGCCTGATCACAAGCTGCTTTAGGTGGCCTTTATACTTGCAGTAAATCAGTAAATCAGCTGTAAAAAAACGTTACCGTGTACACGATACACCTTTTTGCTAACAGTAAACTGACAAATCAGAAATGAAAGTAGTACTATGTGATTGATTCTGCTGTTGGGTGTTTTTTGTCAGGGATTTACAAATGCTTTTTTGCTTAAACTTTTTACTGTTTCATTTTCTCTTTCTCCGAAAGTACCGATGTATAAGCAGGTAGTCAGTACACAGATACTTTTACTCAGTCTCTCTGTGTGAGTGTGTGTGTGCGGTTTGTGGTATGGTATTGTGTGGGTTTTGCTGGCTTGTGTTATATTTTTGGCATGATTGCATGCACCATGGCATTGTGTGTGTGTGCCTGAGGGACTGTTGGCTGTGTGTGTGATTGATGCTGTGCTGCAGACACTGTATGGGGGCTGTGTGTCCAGGCCGGTGTTTATTGTGGTCAGAAAGCATCTCGGTCAGGGGCTTCGCTCTTCAAACAACTTAATCCTGTCCAACATCCTCTGGGCTGCTTTGTCTTACAGTGCGGTGACATGCTGCTTTGGCTGAGGGCATCAGTTTTCCTGCGATATCTACAGAAATCCGTTCACACCGGGTGGGATTCAGTCAGCATGCAGAACAGCAAAACAAACTTCATGCATTTTATTTAGGTATTAAGTTTATTTTAGCAAAAATGTTATAATAAAGGAAAGAGAATCCTCTACATCAGCAGTTCTCGGATGTTTTAAATCTAAGACCCTCTTTGTCAACGTTGAGTGCCACTGCGCAACTGGAACTCATTGTACTTTCATGCTGAGGGTACATTTACATTTTGTACCTTGATGAACAAAAAGCTGCCTGTACATATGAAATTATAATGCTATTAGGACTTACCACAATATATCTGAGTTTCAGGGGGGAAAAAATACAGTACAGAATTTAAATATTCATAATAGACATGAATCCAAAGGTTGGT
This sequence comes from Brachyalestes nurse, assembly GCA_037974405.1. Lineage (NCBI taxonomy): Eukaryota > Metazoa > Chordata > Actinopteri > Characiformes > Alestidae > Brachyalestes > Brachyalestes nurse. The sequence continues at coordinate 6,284,984 of JBBPCY010000109.1, forward strand.
AAAAGAGGATTATTATTATTTTTTTTTTATTATTATTACTATTGTTTCTTTGTTTTTGACTGGTGGGATGACATGCCCTTGCATCTGTTATCCCTTTGTGCCCTGCTTACGTTTTGAATCATCGCACTGTACATGTTTTTACGGGGGAAGATGTATACCAGACACCAGAATAGATCAAGCTAGAGGGGTGTGATACATTTGAACCATATCAATGGATGCATGAAGTCTAGTAGCACCATCAGTATTTGACTGGAGTGCATTGCTCTTGTCTGGAATTTGAAAGTATTTGATATCAGCAGAGGCGGACAAAGTACTTAACTTCATTACTTAAGTGAAAGTACAGATACCACTAGTCAAATGTTACTCCAATACAAGTGAAA
>JBBPCY010000109.1:6285799-6314135 GCA_037974405.1 Brachyalestes nurse
GAAGGTAACGAGTAACGAGAACCTTGATAGAAATGTAGCGAAGTGAAAAGTACAGTTTTGTCTTTCAAATGTAGTGAAGTGAAAGTTATAGGTTCACAAAATAAAAACTACTCAAGTAAAGGACAGATACTCAAAAACTGTACTTAAGTACAGTACTCAAGTAAATGTACTTCGTTACTGTCCACCTCTGGATATCAGCGATGATGTTAACATATATTCAGTCTCATGTACTGCTTGCACTTTGCCTGGTTTGTGAGAGGAAATATCTACTGACACCTGGAGTACCTTTTAAACAGTAGAAGGTAGAACTAACATAATAAAAGTGTGAAATATTTTTCCTGCTTATTTCAGAGCTTACTCATTCATAGCTGTTGTGGTTATAACATGTAATGGTTATAACATGGCTGTATTGGTTATAATGGTTATAACATGTTTTGTCAGAGTCAAGAACATTTAATTTCTCTGCGAAGGTTTTTTACATTAAGATGTGTTCAGAATTGTTTTCCACCTTTAATAAAGTAATTGTGGCAGCTACGGTTTACTGACTGCTCCCACTGACTTCACGTTTACATTTAGGTGTTTGGTTGATGTTTTTATCTGGAGTGACCCACAGTTTTGTACATGTTATAGATGCCTGTGAATGTAGTATTGGGAGTCTTGTCCATGGGCTGTTATTGGAGTAGCATGTTAGATTGACTCTAGTTTGCTGTATGGTGGGCAGGGTCATTACCCCAAACAGTGCACCAACTCTTTCAATAAATGAGTTAATAAATGCTAATAAAAAGGTATTAAATCAGCAGTGTTTGGTGGAGTTTTAGTGGAGGTGTCGCATTGGCCCAGTAAATGACCCCCTGGCGCCGGGCCGACATCGGCTGGGTGAGGAATGATCATGCTGGTCTCTGATGTAGGAAAATAAACCTCTTGAATGTGACACGCTGGCCTGGCTGGAGGACAGGAAAGGCCAAACAGTAATCAGCAGCCTCCTGCGCCACCTCCCTCTGGGGCTATAGCGTTCTCTCTGCTGGACTGCAGGGCTGCGGACTCAGGGGAAGAATCAAACCAATCACTCGCTGAACAGGGACACAGAGAAAAATATTTATATTCCCTCAGAAACTCAGCACCGAGCAGCGCTTGGTTAAAGAAGAGGGCTGGGGTCTTTCAGCGGACACCGATTTTTTCAGCGAGACATGTTTGGAGATGCATCCATCTGCATAGAGCCAGCAGCAGTGCTAGACCTGCAGTCTGACCCACTAACATCTTGTGACATTTTATAATGAGTAACATGTTGACACTGTGACATTCCTAAACAGCAGTCGGTCATTTTGGAGCAAAAGGAAGCAATAAATAATGAAGCTGAATAACAACTAGCTGTTACACTCGTTTCAGATTTGATATTGTCAGTGTATTAAAAAGACCCAGGAAGAAAACAAAAAAGGATGTTCCATGTTATACGTTTTGAAAAAGTAGCAAGCATAACACTTAAACAAAGTGAAAAGTTTTAGTGTTGGTAAATACTACAAGAAAAGTTCTGTAACCAGTGAACTATAATAACTTTTAATGGATTTTGCCACCTAAGCTCTTCAACTACTTTAGTTCTGGGGTCTGTTCCTTTGTATTTAAGTGGCCTATTGTATCTAAACTGATTGTTTAGGAGCAGGGCTGGTGCCCCTCCCAGGTTGAGTCCCTTCCTCTCGCCCATTGACCCAAGGATAGGCCCCGGGCACACCCCACCATAGTAAGGATTAATTCCTGAGCCAAGTTAACAGCGGTTAATAAGTTTGCTAGCTTGACTTAGCTAGCTAGCTGTTGACTTCTAAACGGGACCAAGTAAACTTAACCACTAGGGGGTGCAAAAACCTATATATATATATATATATAGTGTGTGTGTGTGGTGTGTGTATACAGCTCTGGAAAAAAAACATCATAGACCTGTGCAATTTATTTTTAAATCAGCATCTTTATGAGTATGACAACCATTCCATGCCAGTGTTCCATGCCAATTCCTACATGAACATTTGATGATAACCTGAATCAAATCTTATTTAATGAGGCAAAGTATAAAAATACTGCTGTAATCAACACTCTCCTCTCACAATGTGACCAGTTGGATGGCAAAACACTACTAGAAGTTCATCAAAGGTAATTTAAGTTTTGTTTAAGAGTGAACAAGAAATTTGTTTTCTTTGCTTTATTCAAGTTCTGTAAACACTGCATAATTTCTCTTATTTTGATGTATTGTAATTTCCTTTAAAATGATCCTTTAAAGAAAAATATTTTTAGTTGGTAATTAGGAGAAATGCTGTCAGCAGTTCTTAAAAACGAAGGCAAAACTGTTCAGTTCAATACTCAAAACTAAACATTTTTGCAGTGGTCTTGTCTGTCATTTTTTTCCAGATATATATATATATATATTCTTACTCAACTTCATTCCAATGAGGTCACAGTATTTTGACTGAGGAAACATTTCCCCATTTCCCCTCACTCCCTGTGCTGCACGAGTAATGACATAAAGAATGTAGAAAGCTAACATAATAACTGTAAACTGTAAAGTATGAGATACTGAAGTGCATTATACTGTAGTGAGTGCCTGTTAGAGCCACACTGAAGCTCTTTCAGCAGAACTGATTCAGTGTAAAGGCCTGCTAAATCGAGTTTTAATTTCCTTCCCTTCAGTCTCTCACACCCAATCAGTGGGACCCTTAGCGAGACAAACACACACGACTACAAAACGCAGCTTGTTTGTGAAGAGATAGTGGCTTTAAATTTGGGAGTGGGCCTTTGATGTGACAGCACTGCGGCTGACGCTTCACACTCGCACCGCGGAGTTCAGGGTTTCAACAACTGGTTTACATCATCATGCAATTCCCACAGCTGGGGATTTTTAATGATTTACACTCGCACCTAACAAGGGATCAGGACCCAGTCAGAGAGCAGGAGAGGAAAGCAAACACACGGCTAGCCATCCGTCTTTCTCTCTCTCTCTCTCTCTTTGTCTCTCTCCCGCTCTCAGTCCCTCTCTCCCTCTGCTCGCATCTGCATGAGTTTGTTTTATAAAGCTCTGCCCTCTCCTGCTCTCTTTTTCCACCTCACCCCAGGTTAATGGTGCTCTTTTAAAATTAACGACCCCTAAAGATATACAAGCTCTCCAGGTTAAAGACATGATCTATGATTTTCTCTGTCTAATTACTGTCCAGCCAGCTGCTTCCACCCACTCCCACATATGAAATGAATAATAGTGGGCTTTGTTTTTGTAGGCTTGAATGCTTTTTGTGTGTCTGCGTGTGTGTGTGTGTGTGTGTGTGTAAATATCTCTTTATATTTGTAAATGTGTGGCTGCAGCTCCGAAAGAGACAGACGTAGATGTGCATTGTGGTTATAAAAATGAGCAATTTGTGTGAAAAAAAAACGAGAAGAAAAAAAAACTGGAAGGCCTTTTAAAGAGACGAGGTCCAATTATTCTGTCTCTAGCGGCATCGATTCACAATACTGTCACATTTGCCAGCAGTGTGATATTTAACAGATGAGGGATGAAAGAGGGTGTCAAGCGCAGCACTTTGCCTTTGGAGAATTTCCGCTAAAACGTTGATCACAGCTTCATCTGAGCCGCCGACAAATTTCACTGATTAACAATACATAGGTTGCGGGGTCACTGGCGGGACAGACATCAGAGCAGCCACGAGGGGGGGTTGGGGGTTGGGAGAGTGAGAGTTCAATACATATTCGAGAGCAAAAAAAAAAAGGGGAGCATCAGTGTTTTTTTTTTTTTTTGGTTTTTTTTTCCTTGGCTGTAAAACTTTCTCTGAATCTTCCTTTTCAAACTCTGCCTGACAGCTCCTCTCCCTCTATGGGTTGCCAGGGTGCTGGGGTTTGTGGGAAATCCACATGAAGGAGAGGAGAGGGGGGAAGAGGAGACGTGGGGTAAAAATCTTCACCCAACACTTTTACACCAGGGCCTCTATATCTGATGCTCCGCCATAATGCCTCGTCTTGATGAGACAATGAAGAATGGCCCCGGCGCCAACGTGTCAATATGAGCCAGGGAGAGATGCGCAGGGTTTTTTATTTAATCCGCTTTTTCTTTAAGATGATGGCACTTGTTACATTCTCACTGCCTGCCTGTCAGTTTGACACGACAATATTCCCCCCTCTCCGGCTCTTCCTGGTCGGTTTCATTTATTTCAAAACACCATTTCACACACGGCTGGCTTTAACAAGGCATTATACAGTGTAGAGGGCGAGTCTGGGAGATAGAATTGTGACAGATACAACCGTTTTTTGCTGTGAAAATACAGAATATTGTAAATAGTAGACTCCATAAAACTGGCAGAGTTTGCAGTAAAATGTTTTCTTTTTTTTCCCCCCTCTCTCTCCTCCTCCTTCTTTGCAGGCTGTTTGGTAGCTTTGTGGATTCGATCATGTCTCTATATCCCGCCCTCTCAGAAATAATGCGAATTCTTCACAGTTATTTCTCCAAAATGAGCCATGAAAGTGTTTCACGGCCAAAATCGTGCTCCTTTATGCTGTGTTTATACTATGGCTCATTGATCCATACAGATATAAGTAGCCTAGTCATCTCTCCTCTTTCAGTTTGATACCTGCTGGTATTAACTAGATCAGCATTATTTCCCCATTAGAGCCTTTATTATTGATTTGACAGAATCAGTGTATGTCTCTTGTTAGTTGTGTTAATGTGGTACAGAAGGTAGCCCCCTTTCTATCGTTAAACTTTATTTTGATCGTGAAAATTGATGAGCCTTGGCCATGGGTGTGGATCTTATAATACGGGCGTGAATCATATAATAACTTTATTATGAAACAACTCGCCAGTCCTGTCTCTGCCTCAGGGTGTGATTTATTTCAACTCTGTTTACAAGCCACACAGTCAGAGGGACGCTAGGATTCCCAAGAAACACTGAACGCGTTAAGAATTATCACTGGGAAAAGTTTATGTAACAGAGATTCACCCATTTTTTTCTCAGGATGTTATGCCTTCATGCAACTTCCAAAACCGATTTTCTTCATTTGCTGCCTAATATGTGGTTAGTGAATATTTACCTCTATGAAAAAGGCCCATTAGAAGAAATACAACCATTTTAATGTGAGCCAGTGTGCTCAGCAATTTAAAACAATCTAATTATGTTACGTTTTAAACAGCATCATTCCAGGGACGGCGTTTTCAGTTTCACTACTTTTTCAATTATGTCCAGCTTTATGAGTTTACCTAAGCAGTCCTCCATTAACGTTGTATATCGTTTACATCAAATGTGTTTTTACCAAAATAAGCTTATATGTAAGTATATATATATTTTTAAACAATATGGCTGTCTAACACTTTGTATTTGTGCAGCACTGTTCTGGGAAATGATTTCCTTTTTTAAAACATTGAAGTAATCATAATATACTGCCCTCATAGCCCTTTTAATAATAAGATAATTTACTTTGATTTTCACGTTTGCATGCTTTTCTAGCAGCAATTTTAGTGAAAGTTATAGACTTTGGTATTTGGGTCCTCACTAGAGGGAGCACGTCCTATATTTTAAACATATATAAGAGTTGTAAACATAATCATGAAGATGTGTGTGTGTGTGTGTGTGTGTGTGTGTGCGTGAGTGAGTGTGTGTGTGTTGGGGGGTGGCAGTTGTTGGGTTGAGTGCACAGAGACCCCATTTGTGCAGGGCCTTGAAATTTGTGATACTCTCCTGCTGCTGTGCATCCATATTTAGAGTGTGTGAGTGCGGAACTGCTGCGTGTTTGTAGTGTATATGTGTGTGTGTGTGTGTGTGTGTGGTTGAGATTGGCTCTCTCCCCGCCACACAGATCTGCTTTGAGTGAAACACGGCATGGATGACATATCAGTGATGTTTATTAAGAGACGAGTCTATCAGGGCTCATGAGCGGCTGCCCGCTACGCGCCCATCTTCTGTTTCTTCCGGAGGGTGTCATCAATCTTCCACCCGCTCCGCTCTTCTGAACGCGTGATAGGAGATCAGCGGCTCCTCCCTCCTTCCATCCCTCCCTCCCTGCTATCTCTCTCCCTCTCTCCCTCGCTCCGGATGAGCCTCGCTGGGACAGGCAGGTATGACGGCACTCTGAGGAGCCTGCATGCACCACTGAGAGAGAGAGAGAGAGAGAGAGAGAGAGCGAGAGCGCGGGGGGCGGGGAGGAGTGAAAAAATTTAATGATTCATTTCCTCTTGGGAAGACCAAGTACAAATAATAAAATAATAATTAAATCCATTTAAATTTACATGGCTGTGAGGCCTTCCAAGAACAAATACTGCTTTTCTCGTAGGAAGTGACACAAGCATTTATATATAAGGTTCCACACATTATATACTATTAAAAAATAATATGTTAAAATCACAGTCTTGGTCAATAATCACGTGTTTTTAAGAAAGATGTTTTTTGTGGAATAATTTCAACTTTCTCTCATAATTTCAGTGTAACTTTATCAAGGATGCCAAAGCTATTATCGAGGGCACTGTATTTATAAAACAAACCCAGTTATAAATAAGGAATTTAGTAGATAATACAGAAGGACAATAATTCATACATTACTTACACAAAATACACACACAAAAAATACACAAAATATGGAAACAAATTCTGGGAAAAACATCAATATTTCAGTTAAAATTTTACCTGTAATGTAACTTTATTACTTTAAGATGGCCATGGTTATTAAAATCAAGGTTTACGTTAGGTTTAGGTGTTGCGATCAATTTTTGTTGCAATGTAGGTTTACGTTTGGAGGCAGGAATAAATTAAATGTTTGGATTTCAGTGTATTACGTAGAATTACGTTTAGGTGCTAAAGTGGGTTATAATATAGTGTAAATATCATAAATAAAGTAAATAAAGTACCTTGTACTTTTAGTAGTGTTTTAGTAGGTTTGAGTGCAGAAAGAGATTAGTTTTAGATGTAGTACAGGATTAACTTCAGGTCCATTCCAGAGAAACACATAAGACTTTTTTTGCACAAGTCGCATGTTATTTGTGCAGTAATATTTAAGAGGAATACCTCGAGTTTTTGACCCTGAGTTGCTGTAGTCGTAGACACAAGGCTGAGGACTCATTTTTATTAGATTCTGAGAGAATAACAAACCAGGTTATGAAGAGTTATGTTTATTCACATCTCACAAGGAAACTTAGATCTGATCCTGGATGCTATCGGGAGATATTTGAACTCATAGAATGCTTCTCAGTCAGTCACACTTGGAGGTTGGAACTAACTGTTATGTAATGTATACACTGATGTGAAAGAAAGGTTATCATGTGTGAAAATACTGGAAGGGTACCACAGGTGCCATTTTGCCCACATCTTTATTTGAGAACTGTCATGTCGTTGTCATGGGTGTGGTAATAGGGAGGCAAATGCAGGAGTTTAGGGATCTTGTTTTAAAGTGAACAACAGGACAACAAGCAGCAACCACATAAGCAACAAGCACACACTGGCCTATGGAGCAAGGGGTCACAGTACTGGGATTCGATGGGCAAAGGCAGGGGCGTCGGAAGCATTTTGAAAGTGGGGAGGCATTGGACACACTGTTTCGGGGGGACTGGGATGGAGGGGGTGTGGTGTAGGTAGCATAGTGTTTTCATAGATTTATTTGTAGGTGTGCTACTGATCTTGGGTCAGGTGAAGAATTACGTTAAGGTGTATTTTTGGATCAAATGTATTATACAATTAGGTCTAGGTGTAGTATAGGATTAGGTGTGTGTGGGTGTGGGGGAGGTGTGTGTGTGTGAGTCATCTGAAATCGATTAACGAGGCCAATACATGTGGATACACTTTGGTCAGACACAAGGGAAAACTGGCAAATGTGTGGATTCAGACAAATCATAATGACCGCACGGAAGTGAACGCGTCCTCAGGCTGCAGAATCTAAGCTTCATTACGCGAGTGAAGGTCAGATTTATGGACTGATCTTCTCTGCACTCATTTGTGTGGACAGTGGCAGTGTAGGGCCGGATCATGATGAATCTACTCCACTCTGCACTGTCTGAAGTGCAGAATCCTAATGTCCACCTATTACGGACTCTACCAAGAGAGAGAGAGAGAGAGAGAGAGAGAGAGTGAGAGACGGAGAGAGAGACAGAGAGAGAGAGAGAAAGTGAAACAGAGAGAGAGAGACTAAGAGAGAGAGAGAGAAAGAAAGACTGAGAGAGTGAGACTGAGAGAGAGAAAGAGACAGAGAGAGAGACTGAGAGAAAGACACTGAGAGAGAGAGACACTGAGATAGAGAAAGAGAAAGAGAGAGAAGAAGAAATAAAAGAAATAGATGGAAAGGGTGAAAGAAAGAAAGGAAAAAGAAAGAAAGAAAGTTAAAGTGATTTAAAACATCCTGAATGTGAGGCTGCATATTCCCTGTTTTAATTTTATCTGGACACAATACGAAATCTGTAGCCGAGTTACTTTTTCATCATCAGCTTGCCCTGTTAACTAAAGACATTTTCTCAGTAAGCTCTTTGAGTTGATGTGCTTTATTATGGGTATTGAGCGTGTATCATCAGCATCGACAGGTCGGAGTTTGATATCTGTGGTGCTGTGTGTGAGTGCGAGTGTGTGTGTGTGTGTGTGTGTGTGTGTGTGTGTGTGTGTGTGTGTGAGTCAGCCTGACCCGTTCTAAACATCAGCTCACATCATCCTCCGGTGCACCGCAGGGAAATAAACTTGGAATGAAATAAATGCCCATTCCACTTCTGATTCCGATCCAATCTGCCCATGAACGGAGCCAAGAGCTGAGCAGCTCGGAGAAGAACCGCGCAGCTAAAGGAGAGAAAATTTAAATCAATATTTCCCATTAGCCAGCCTGATGCTTAGAGCAACAATGCCGCAGCCAGGGCTTTGTGTGTTCAGGTGTGGAGGATAATTGAATCTGTCTTTAGAGAGTTCCAGCCTGATTAAACTGAAGAGAAAAAAATGCACCAACACAATCAGAGCAAGGTTATGAGGAGACAAAGACACACACACACACACACACATACACAGACATAGTTGGATTTTCAAACCTACACGTGACTGGGCTTCTTTATTCATTGTGTGTATTGTTATTTAAAGATGAGTGTGATGTATGATGCGTTAGAGAACGTGTCGTTTACAAGAGAAGACAAATGAAGTTGAGCTTGTTTTCTTAGTCTTTGTGAGAACATATCCCCATGATAGAAAAGACAGTTTACATTTTAACAATGTCAAGTAAAGTCAAGTAGGTGTTTTTTTTCATTTCCAGCATCTACAGAAGTATCCAGTAAAGGACTGGGGCAACATGAAACAACAAAAAAGTGTGGACAGGAGCACAGTGCAAGGGTTTTAAAGACTTTAAGACATATTAGATACTGTGTTCTAGCAGCCAAGTAGTTAAAAGATGCAATAAGAGAATAATAATGATAGTTATTGTATTAAGTGTTGTGCAATAATAAATGTTATGCAAAGATTGCCAAGAAAATAGGTGCAATATTATAAAAATGTAATAGTATAGAATTCAAAGGAGAGGTACGATTGCTTTATGGCAAGTGTGTTGAACTCTGGTCCTGGAGGGCTGTGGTCCAGCACATTTTGGTGATTTCCCTGCTCAGAAACACCTGGTTCACCTCTCCAGTTAATTGTCAGGTTTAGTGGATGTGTTTGAGGAGAACCACCATCAAACTGTGCTGGACACGGACCCTCCTGGACCGGAGTTGCCTACCCCTGGTTTATGGGAGGCATGTGTATTTAGGAGTCAGTGTGGGTCATTTCAGGAGGAAAGATCAATAAGGAGTGTGTTTGCGAGTGGGGAGTATAGTTCAGGCTGAGGAGTCTGATGGCCTGGGAGAAGAAACTGCTTCTGATAGTAAAAGCCTGTGTGCTACAGAACCTTTTGCCAGATGGGAGGAGGGAGAAGAGGGTGTGGGAGGGGTGTGTGGTGTAGACGGCCATGGCAGAGACCAGAGGGTAGAAAGACCCCAATGATCTGTTTTCACTCTCCACTGTTAGTCTCCTTTTTCAAATAACAAATGCAAAATATTTTGACAAAAAAGTTATAACTAAACTTAAACTGAGAAAGACTTCCTCTTCTTTTAGTAAAGCCATGGGTTTTGGTTTAGAAGTAGTGGAACAGCAGTACTCAGCCAGAGTGTAACATGAGTCCTTGGAATTGACCCAAGAAGATTTCATACAAGGCCTTAAAACAAAATCTCTATATTTATCGCTGTGGGAAACAAATGATAGGAATACAGGTAAACTCTATAGATGTCAGGATATTTTTCATGTGCTAAATTAGTAAAATCTTAAAAATATGAATACCAAACTACACGTCTGTGTGTCTTTACATGACAAAAATATGCTGACTAAGTAACTCTATAAGAAGTGTTTAACAAAAGCACCACAGGGGTCATATTAGGGGGTGAAATATGGGGGTGGGGCAGCTTGGGGTGGGAGTGATCTTCTGAAGAAAAGAAGCTGTGGTCCATCAGACCAGGCCAACCTCTGTCCAGAGCTTAATGTTTCTGGTGTTCATGTGCTTTCTGTCATAGCTAGCATGAACTTTTACAGCGATTTGTGCTACAGTAGCCCTTCTGTGGATTTTGAAGAAGCTCTGACCCAGTCATCAGATCCTTATGCTTTACAATTTTCCCTGCATCAAATATATACATAATAAGATAAAATAAATCTTTATTAGTCCCAAATTTGCATTGTTTCTGCAGCAAAGTGAACAGTGCGAAAGAAGTAGAAAGTAATGAAAAATAAACAATATAACATAAGATAAAAAATATATATTGTGCATGTATATATATATATATATATATATATATACGCATACTCACACATTTAAATGCAGAAAGACATAGTCTTTCCTGTTGTGCATGTGATTTCTTATCTATTTAGAGTATTATTATATAATATGTACTATTACTATATAAGTACATATATATAATACATATGGAACATATGTGTCATGCCATGGCCAGACAAGGTATAACAACAAAACTGTGTATGTGTGTGTATTAGTGCCAGGTGTTATGCAGCGTTGTGGAGACACAGATAAGGATCAGAGAGGAAATGGTCTTTGCAGTGCTGACCCTGGCTTCACCTCGCCTCGATCTGTCATACTGTCCTTCAGCTGACTCCTAACCTCCTGCTCCCTGCTTCCACAAACTCCAGGAAACACACCAGCACTTCTGGCTCTCATTTGGGCCAGCAAATGATGAGTGTTTGTAAATGCTGCTATGCTCGTGTGTATTGTTTGTACTGTGTGTGCATGTGTATGAGATGGGTTGGTTTTTAACAGAATACACACTGGGAAAATGTATTAAAAAAAAAAACAGAACAACAGTATTTAGCTCATGTTAGATTTTAAGAAGGTAGCATTTGGAGCATTTTTAGATTCATAGAATACTTTTGCAATACTCACTAATTTTATAATAAAATGCTTCTTCACAAATACTGAGGTTTTTGCTAAAGTCTGAGTACACTGATAAACCACTATGGCCATCAGTTACTTATCCACCATTTATGGGCTTTGTTGGACAAACCAGTCTGATCAAAATACTCACCTATACACATCTAATGTTTAAAGGAGCAATTTTTTTTATGAAGTAGTTTTAAAATGTGTATGATATAAAAAATATACAACAAAAATATATACAATCAATACTCAATAACTTAATTAATGACTTTTTTACGAACACTGAAGTTTCTGCTAAAGCCTGCATGGGCTGATGAATCAATTTAGCAATCAGTTATTTACCCATCATTTGTGGGATTTGTTGGACAAACCAATCTGATCAATGGAGAGCCCATTTTACAACTTACAGGACTTGCAAGATCTGCTGCTAACATCAGATACCACTGAGGTTATTTGGAGTCCAAGCCTTTTTCAGGTCACAGCTGTTTTGGCAGCACGAGGGAGACACATTATTATGCAGGTGGTTTTAATGTTATGAAAGATAAGTGAACTGAAGCATTTCTATATTTGGCAGAATGTTCATATTTATAGATGAGAAAGTTAAGACACTCCTTTAAACAGGTTATAAATGGATATGGAGAGCAAAGTGAGGTTATTTCTCGATGGCATTGTGTTTCCTGTTGTTTGTGTCCATATCCTGTAAGAGGAACTAACTGGAAGAATTATTCTGTTTGAAAATCTCAAAGCAGTTTTCGTTCCCAGAGTGGATGTCTGCAGTTCCCAGTGCCAGAAATAGCAGCTTTGAAAAAGTGTTCTGGTAACTATTCGAGCAGTCCATTTTATTATGTTTCCCTTTTCTCCTTTAACTCTCAGAAGTTGTAGTATGGTGTAATTTTATTTTTTATTATTCATTTCTCTTTCCGACTTTAATTATTTATTTTGTCTTATCAAAACAAGAATAGAAATTCTGTTGAAAGTGAAGGCTTTCAAAATCTGCTTTCTTGCTGAACTGTTGTTGCGCTGAGACGGTTCAATAGGGCAATAATAGCATTTACAGTTGACTAGGGTAGATCTAGCAGAGCAGAAATTTCACTGACCTTTGTGAAAGGGGGCATCCAAGGACAGTGACACATTTATAGTCACTAAGCTCTTCAGTCGTTAATGGAGACTGCATGACTATCCGCTTGGTTTTATGTGTGTGGCTGAAACACCTGAGCTTAATAATAAGAAAGGCCGTCCATATATTTTTAGCCGTCCAGGGCGTCCATATATTTTTAGCCGTACAGTGTAATTATTACATAACTATTAATTATTTCTGTACTTAATTCATTCTAGACTTCTACCTGTATAATTTGTGAATTAATTTAGTGCTTTAGTAAAATGGGCTGTTTTACTTTGGTTGATGCTCCACTTGGACACACAGGTAATCCGTTTAATAGTCCTGCCAAACCTTACCACTAAAACCTTTCAGTTCGACCGCTTTAGCTTTGACACTTTTAATTAGGTACGCCTACGTTGGACTTACATTGTCCATGTCATTAGAAACACCTACGGGTACACTTTTTTGTCAGACTACTGTCAGAAGTGCTGTCGATTTTCTAATCAGGAAGAGGACAAGGCAAAACGAATCTACATAAAGCAAAATTAAATGTGACAACTTTCAACTAATTTTAGTTTCAAGATAAACGTTTGGATCAACCCTCCAAACGATCCACTAGTTTCATTTGCTTTTTAACATCTCTGAGCTTATTTGACTCACTAGGTCTTAATCCTGGTCAGATGTAGAGATATCCAGAATAAAATAAATAATACGACCCTTCAAACCTTTGGGTGTTGTGCATACACTCAACAGACATGGACTCATCTTAGTGGCCGACTGTAACCAAAGATAATCAACACTTATAAAGCCAGAGAAGACTATTAAAAGATATCTGAACAATTTGAAATGCTGAGGGAATTGAGGAAAGAAACTACAGTTGAAAAAGGCTGGATATTACAAGACAAGGTCAAAAATACACCAGCCAGCCATAACATAAAACCACCTGATACCAAGAGGTCAACCACAGATCCATTAAACGAGGTGGGGCCTCCATAGAGCTGACAGGTTGGTCCAGCAAAGTCAAGATCTTGAACTATTTGTCATGTTCCTCAGACCATTCCTGGACATTTTTTGCAGTAGGATGCATTGTCCTGCTAAAAGAGGCCACAACCATTAGGAACACCATTGCCATGAAGGTGTCCTTGGTCGGCAAAAGATAAGTAGGTGGGACATACACAATAAGGACAAAAGTATTGAGACAAAGGTATTCAGAGTTTTGGGCTAGGCTACTTCCAGTGAATGGCAATCTTAATGTTTCAGCAGACCAAGACATTTTGGACAACACCATGCTTCCAAGTTTGAGAACAGTTTGGGGAAGACCCTTTTCTATTCCAGGATGACTGTGTCCCAGTGCACAAAGCAAGCTCCATAATGACATGGCTGGATGAGTTCTGAAGAAGAGTGGAAGCTGTCATAGCTGCTAAGGGGGCAACTCCGTTTTAAAGTCTATGAATTTGAATGCAATGTCATTAAAGTCCCAATACTTTTGTCCATATAGTGTATCACTGTGATATACATGTGAATGTAAGGGCCCAAAGTTCTCCAATAAAACATTGACCAGAGAATCGCATTACTTCTGCTGGATTGCCTTCTTCCCACAGTGCACCTTTTTTACTTTGGGTGTCATCTTATCCCTTGGTGATACTTATGTGTGATGCTTATGCACCATATGCACCACATGATGTAAAAGGGGTGGTGTTAGCTCAGTGGGTAGGATACTTGCCTCCAGACCAAGAGGTCATGGGTTTGAATCCTACCTTCAGCAGACCACCCCTGCCTGAGCAAGACCCTTAACCCCAAATTGCTCCAGGGAGACTTTCCCCTGTAGTTAGGGAATGAAAGTCACTTTGGATAAAAGCGTCTTGTAAAAGAAAACACAATTCACCACAATTTTTTTCTTTGTCTTCTAGTTCTGATGCTCGTGTGCCCATGTCTTCTATGGAATTAGAAAAGATGGGCTAGCCTTTGCTCCCCTTCGTTCATACATCAGTGAGCCATGGAAGCCCATTGCCTTGTCACTGGTTCACCAGCTGTCCTTCCTTATCCCATTTTTAGTAAGTACCAACCACTGCATACCAGGAACACCCCCAAGACTTGCAGTTTTCGAGACCAATTCCAGTTGTCTAACAATCACAGTTTGGCACTCCAATTCTTATACTTGCCCATAATTCATTTGTTATTCACTTCATCAGTCAGTGGTTTTAATGTAACGGCTGATCTGTTGTATACCAAAATCAATCTCGAAATATTTCAAGAAAGGAAAGAAAAAGCAGGCGAAAAAAGTCCTGAATAAGAAGTGACAGACGTTTAGCTGACTACAAACAAGACACAGCTGATCAGATATTTAAAAAAAAATCCCAAGTACTCTTACATCAGCTCCACACACACATCATGCCACTACCATGTCAGTACAACCTCCCAGACAATACCTGGTCAGCAGTGTCTTTTTTTGTAGTCAGCTAAATGTCTTTCTCTTCTTGATTCATGGCCAAGTACTCTTATACCAGCACCACACACACACATCATGCCACCACCATGTCAGTGCAACCTCCCAAATAATATCAGGTCAGCAGTGGTCCTGTGACCAGAAACTGACTAATGATGAATGGGCTACAGGGGGGCGATAACAGATGGGAAACACTCTGTAATTGTACACCTATACCGTGGACCCATATGCCCTATCGTTCATAAAACAGACAGCGAGTGGAAGTATGAGGTAGGGGCTTCTAATGAAGTGGACAGGGACTGTAAATCTTGCCTTTTCATATCTATAAGGTGATGTGACTTGCTAGAGCAGAGTGACTGACTGTGTTTGAAACTTTTTCCTCTCTCACCAAACTCCACTGCGGTGTTCTACTCTGAGCAGGTGTTGTTTTTGCCTAGAAATAGTCTAGACAGTTACTGATTTGTTCACTCTGAGAAACACAGTGTTAGGCCCTGTGACATCTGCTAGTGCTACAGTGAAAAAAGGAGCTTCAGGAACATTCTGGTACTGTGGAGCAGCTACACTTGTCTGACTCTGCACTGAAAAAAGGTGATATATTGTATTCGAAAAATAAAATATGGAAGTTCCACATGAATACAATATATAAACAGGAAAAGAAAAGGTTCTGCTGCTGTAAAGTATTGTATTCTTGTGAAAATGATGTACACACTTGAATACTATCAATTTAAAGCATTACATTTTTGGTATAGAAAAGAATCACAATCAAAATATTCACAATTTGTTGCTTTGGAACCTAAAATGAAGACACACTCATGCACACACACACGCACAAACACACAATTTCCACCTGTGTTTTCTCAGTGTGGCTTATAACATATGATACCAACAGATACCAACCAAAAAATCGCATCACTGAAATTAATTACCTATTGCACACCAAGCTAATTGGCTTCCCCTGTGATCAATAGTAATGGTTTTGATTAGGTCAGCACTAAAAACAGCAATTTTTGGAACATCCAAGTGCTCAGTAGTGCGGCTGAAAGCAAACTACGGGTGGCACGGCACTGTCAAAAGATCTCAGGGATAAAGTCAGGAGATGGATACTGAAAGATTAAATGTTTTCCCAATCCCTAGGAGCACAGTAAATTCTATATTTAAGAAGTGAAAAGTGTTTGGTTCTGATCTCCTGATCAGGGCGCTCCTCCAAACTGGATGGAAAAGTGAGGAGGAAACTGTTCAGAGAGGCTATCAAAAGGCCTGTGGTATTTTTGAAGCAGTTACAGGAATTTATGGCAAAGTGTAGTCATTGTGTTGACAATATCGCAAATGTTCCACTAATGTGGCTTGTATGGGAAGAGAAAAGCAGCTCATCAAGAAAAGCTATATTTAGTCTTTTAGGCTCCGCCAAAACTCACCTTCTAAGGCCAAGTAGAAAAAGGTGTTATGGTCAGAAGAGACCAAAGTCAATTGACCTCAACACCATTACATTACATTCATTTGGCAGACACTTTTATCCAAAGTGACTTGCAATTTGATAAAATGCTGAAGCTTCAGGACAGGGGGAAAGCTAGAGTAGAGTTCTAAGTACTACATCTTTGAATAGGGAGTAGTGCGAGAAGATCTGATTCAGATAGAAAGACCAAGTGTGGTTTAGGACAGATACTGGTTCAGATGAGGAGGTGCTTTCTCCTTAGGAGGCTTTTGAAGATACCAACACCAACTAACATCTGGCAGAAAGCCAATACAGAACACTACGCAAAGAACACTATACCAGTTGTAAAGCATGGTGGTGGCAGTGTCCTGTTGTGGGGGTGTTTCTCTGCAACAGGGACTGGGGCACTTATCAAGATAGAAGGAAAAAGGGATGGGGCAAAATAAACATCAACTTCTTGAGAAAAATCTGCTGCCCTCTGCCAGAAAGTTATCAATGGGAAGAAGGGTTCACCTTCCAACATAACAATGACCCAAAGCAAACAACAAAATTGACCACATAGTGGCTGAAGGATAAAATGGTAAATGCCCTAGTGTGACCTAGTCAAAGCCAAGAATTAAACCCTTCTGAAAATCCATGGAATGCTCTAAATATTTCAGTTCACCATCTAATTTGACTGAGCTTAGACAGTTCTGTAAAGAATATTGGGCAAATATTGCAGACTAGATATGAATTGTTAGAGAAGCATCCCCACAGGCTCAAAGTAATTAAAGCAAAAGGTGGTTCCACAATGTACTCACACGGGGGGGGGGGGATGGGGGGGGTGTGGCGGAAAGATTCTCTCCTATCTTTCCCTTGGATGTTGTATGCTGCATAAAGTACTCACACGGGGGGGGGGGGTGTGATCCTTTATCTGTTTCTATCATATCTTTCACTTGGATGTTGTATGCAGCATAAAGTACAAACTTCATTTCAGGCTGCCAAACAACAAAATGTGAATTTTTTAAAGAGGTGATTCTTCACTGTACCCACTGTATGTTGTACAGTGATTTACAAGCAAAAATACAGCGCTTGTCCAGATTAAAGAGTTTAACAGATTTTAATGGTAATGGAGAACCATCTAGAATGAGTGCAAAGTGAAAATGCCAATGAAAATGAAATATAATCAAATACATTCAGTGCATTGCTTTATTCAGCCTGGTAGGTTGTGCAAATACTCAGTATGATCCAGTATCTCTGCTTCATTAATGTGATTTTGACTTTCCTTTCAGTCCTGTCAGCAAAGTGTGTGAATAAATATGGTTGACTCGGCAATATGTGTTTTCCCCCTGCTTTTGCAGTCATAAATGTGCGTTTTATAATCATTTGTCATGTCTCTGCAGAGACCAGAGGCAGATTATTAGTGGATTAAATAACCCAGTGCGACTGTGTAGAATATGTGTGTGTGTGTGTGTGTGTGTGTGTGTATGTGTGTGTATGTGTGTGTGTCTGTCTGTCTGATAGCAATCTAGGAGAAACTAAGAGTGTGTTTCGTGAGTTCAGGGTAATCCACCTGTCCAGCTTTGTCCGCACAGGTCTCTCATCACCTAGAAAAGAGAGAGAGAGAGAGAGAGAGAGAAAGAAAACCTCTTCTTTCCATTGCCCATCTGATAGGATTGTCACGCTGGAACCCAATCACTAGGCTGAAGGTGGAGTATTGGAGACACATACATCACCCTGCAGAGAAAGAGGGAGCACAAAACAGACAGAAAGAGCTTTCTCTCTCCC
Organism: Brachyalestes nurse; assembly: GCA_037974405.1. Lineage (NCBI taxonomy): Eukaryota > Metazoa > Chordata > Actinopteri > Characiformes > Alestidae > Brachyalestes > Brachyalestes nurse. The sequence continues at coordinate 6,303,926 of JBBPCY010000109.1, forward strand.
CTTTACCTGCTCTTTTGTGTGTTTGGCTTACACCTGATTATCAGTTAAAGCAAAAAGTGAACAGATGACATTTACCGCAGTTTAGACACGTTAAGCTCTTAAATGGCAACAAGATGCAACATTAATCATGACCATCATTAATAAATAATATGATGATCGTAAACAATCCATCTAATGTAGACGATTAACAGTAGACTCTGTTTGCCACATTACGAAGCAACAGCCACAAAAGCTAGCGACTTGTTGCATTACTACAGAATTCAGTTAATATGTGTGGTCTGATGTGTGTATATGTAGGTGTTATACGACAGCTTCAAATGTGAAACAGTAAGATTTCAGAAAGGCATGAGTGCTACTATGCAATTTGGTATAGCTCTGTTTCTAGCATCTTAACTGTCAGTGACACAAACAAGTCTGTTGACTTCCTACAATCTCTCTCTCTCTCTCTCTCTCACACACACACACACACACACTCTCTCACAGACACAGTGAGAAGATGAGAGAAAACAGAGAGGGATGGACAACGTGGGTACAGTAGCTGAGAATACAGGTATTCAAACCTTATGTTTGAGAAGGTATTGGAAATATAAAACTTTTAGCTTGATGTTATTATATTGCCAAAATATGGCAGAGAGGCTAGCAGGACTTAGCATTACAGCAGTGACAGAAATTTCTTGTCTAAACAAGTGTGGAAAAAAGGTAAAAACTCATTACACTGCCTGTTTTTTTTCCAGATTCTTTGTCTGATTTGCTTACGCAGGTTCTCGCGCCACTAACTGTACCTAACATTAGGTGAGAAAAACTCCCTCACTGTCTGTAACCGCTTATTCCTTAAACTAGGCAGGTACCCAGAGCCTATCCCGGGGTCAACGGTTGCGAGGCTGGGAATCAGCCCACCACAGGCCAGGTGAGAAAAACTAACTCTTGGACTGTGTTCTCACATGAACTTCACATATTTTCACTCTGTTAAGGTGCAGTTTGAGGCAGTTTGAGTCATCATAAGGGTGACTAGGGTGACTAATCAATTGTGGATTCATCCTACAGTACTGAGCCACATTAAATGTGTCTGTAGCAAAGCTGAACCAAAGGGCACTGACACTGACCTGACCACTAAAGTATGTTATTTTAACGCTTTGAAAAGAACTGTTAAAACTGCAGCAAGACTGATTTCATTTCTGTTTGCAAATATTTGTATTTCTTATTTCTAATGGAGCTATAACTCAGTGAAAAACCATACTAAAAGCACACTTTGTGGCTCTGATGAATCACTCTTCACTATATAGCAGACTAATAGTTGGGGTCTGGCTCATGCCAAAAGAACACTACCTACCAGAATGTACAGTGCCAGCAGTAAAGTTGGTGGAGTGGGATAATGGTCTGCAGCTGTTTTTCAAAGTTCCTGTTCCAGCATTATTTTTCTGTGTTAAGTGGCCACATACTTTTGGCCATTTAGTGTATTTAATGTGATGTCAAGAGCTGCCTGTCTATGAAAAAAACAAACAAACACATGAACTATGACAAATTAGGTGCTCCTCCAGAAAACCAATTTCCAATCTGAATCAGATTTTAAACCACCAACAAATATGGCTTCAATCTGACTGGAAAACGTCTGATTTCATGTCTGTTGCCAATAGTCTGTAAACAGTGCCGGCACTGCATTCGAAGGCATTGCCCCCCTAGCGAGTCGCCACGCCCCCTACACACGCTCCAGCACCCACCACCACAGGCTCCAAAATATTTTTTCATATCTAATTATTTAAACGTGTAAACATTCACAAAATTAATAAAGAGCGGTTTTAAATATTCAGTCACACAGTCACGTCATTTTCACTTTCACCAAAAAGTGTGGCGGCGCTACCTTTCCAAAACCAAACTCCACTCTTGGTTCACAAAATGTACTCGGATCAGAAGAAATTGAGAATAGGCCTATGTCTCCCAGTCTGACAGCATGTGGTGAAATCCTCTACAATTGATATATAGTCTAATACAGAGGGGAAATTGGTGAATAAGTTGCAGTCTTGGGAATGACAAATATTACAAATATATATATATCGAAGTTGAGAACCTGATGGAGTTTGAGCTGTGTCACTCATGGGAAGCCTAATTAATGGTAAGCTGTTCCTGTGTTCAATCTAAACAAAGGGATGCATATGAAAGGTGTTTGTTTACTTTTCATTAGTCCTGTGATCTTAGGGTTTGCATGACAGCGTAGGGGGCTGTTATGCTGACTGACCGCTTGTCTTTTTTTGTTGTTGATGGCAGCTAACGTTAACATCACTGGGAATCCTGTGACCCACGGGAGTCACGAAAAACTTTCACCCTCTAGCGTCGCTCATCTGAATATAGTTCTCGATCGATAGTGCCCCCCATAGTCAGTATGCCAGCCTGTCTGTAAAGCTTGTCCAACCTAGCAACGGTTGCTATGAAAGAATATTTAAGGCTGCAGCACTGAAAGGTCATTTCTGATTTGACCATTCTAATCATGGTTGCATGACCACAGATCAGTCATGTTTCTAAAACTACACATGAAACTTCCTCAGCTCTGATTACAAAAGCTTAACATTTCCCCCAGATCTGAAAAAAAGTGCATCTGTGTTGGATTTGTGTCGCCTTACAAGCCTGCAATGTGAACACAAACGCAGACTGAGAGGTGCAAATCATATGAATCTGAATTTTCTTTTCAACCTAACTAGTAAGATATTAGTGCCAAAAGTCCTGAGCCGTGCCAGCTGACCAGAGTAAGCCCCTCATTAAAAAGCGCATTTACCCATAAACCCTTGCACAGATCAGTTAATCTGACAGCAGCCATGCTGAGTGTCATGTGTGAATTATTCCTCAGCAGAAGCCTGATATTTACTCCAAATCCTGTCACCTCTCCCACTGCACAGCTCAGAAACTCCACAGAAATCAGAGCTTTCCTTATTCCTGCAGGCCTGCCGCTTTGTGCAGTGTGTGTGTGTGTGTACGTGTGTGTGTGTGTCAGGGTTGTGGGATGGGACAGAGTGGGAAATTCTGTGCAATCAGAGAGTATTGCAGTGCAGCAGTGCGAGGCATGAGCCATGCACACACACTGCGCTGTATTAGCTCTACACGTGTATGCACTCATAGCCATCAGCCCAGACACAGTAATGGAAAAACTCACGTCTTATCAAACGCACCTGTCAGTCAGGAAGGCGTCGGCGTGGAGATGCGGAGAGGGAGGTTTGTGTGTGTGTGTGTGTGTGTGTGTGTGTGTGTGCTGCAGCCTTCTACTCTCTTCAGTTTGAGTTAGTTTACTAGTAAATAACATTAAAGACCCTTTTAGACATGCACTACTTTCACAGGAGAACTGAACTAACTGAAGGATTAAGTGTGAACGCAAACTGGAGTTAAAATCTTGGTCAAGTGGCTGTTTACCCACACAAGACTTAGTACTAGGGGCCACTGATTTAACAAAGTGATGTTCATCAGAAATGCTGAGGAGAGAACTGGCTAATATCTACACTACTATTGCACAGAAAGTGATGCACTTGTGTGACGCTTATGATGTTGAAAGCCTTGAAGGAGAACTTTAGTTTAGTTAGGTCAGAGACTTTGGGTAGATGTCTTAACCCTTCGACATCTACCTATTCTGCCAGTATGTGCCAGCAGTGCAACAAATGATAAATCATTTTCATGCAGCCAAAACAGCTCTTTACATACAAGTTACCTAGTTTGTGTTGGAACCCGAGGTGTCAGACGTCATGCTAAGTTTTGTTTGGTGTTATTGTCATTTTAAAAAAGGTAATAATAACAGCTTCTGGTGTCACACACAAATGGCCAAAAAGAACAAAAATGCCCACTTTTATTTTAGATCTGATAAACAAACGAAAAGAAAAACACAAGATCTTTGAACCTGGGAGAACTTTCAGGATTGTCTCCACCCACAAGTGGGTGGGGAACACCCGCAAGGGAGGGGGTCCGGAGAGCAGCCGAGCGGTGGTGCAGCAAACAGCAAGCGTGGAGCAGAGAAAACACCATTTTATCCATCTTTATTAATGAAATCAGATTTTTACATTATGCTTTTTGTTCTAAGGCTTAAAGTGTAATGACTTTTGCTCACCTCGGAAAAGTCTTCTGACATTTGGTTTTGTCAAAACACAAAAAACCAGTTGTACCGTCTTTCACTCTCACTGCCACCACCCATCACTGAGAAAAAATTCTCAGCTGTCATAGAGAACCTCTCTCATACATTATGCCGACTTCAATAAGTAATTGATAATGCTGAGCACTACAGTAGTGCTTATAAAAATGTTCACTTATGTCTGAATACACCTCAGGACTCATAGCAGACCACTCTATTATCCAAATTAGATTAAATGGATAGATTATAGGCAATTATAGGCCATGTTAATTTACATTCCTTGATTAATTTAAATTCAAACTTTGCCTGTGAGGAAAAACAGAGTGGATCAGAGAGAATGTGTTGGCGCAGCCTAAGACCTTGTTACTGCATTGAAACTGTTTCATGGACAACATGGGTTAAACTCACTATAAAAGAGAGAGAGATAGAAAGATAAAGAGAGAGAGAGAGAGAGAGTAATGAACGGTACTGTGGGAGAGGTAGACGAGTGGAGGATAGGGGCTGGATTTTACCAACCTTCTCTGAAACACCACTCTCACAGGCGTGCTCTGATTCACACCATGGAGCTTCGTTATCACAATGCATCAGACTCTAGTCACCCCACACACTCACACACATACACCTGCCCTACAGTGCAGGCCAGTCATGTTTGTGTGTATGTGTGTGTGTGTGTGCATGAGTGACTGTGAGTTAGGTGTTGATGTGTGTGTATATGTGTGTGTGTGTGTGACTGTGAGTTAGCTGTGTGTGTGTGTGTGTGTGTGTGTGTGACTGTGAGTTTTTGTGCTTTTGTTGGACAAAATAGTTTTTAATTAACTTAATTTACACAAACATATCTATCAACCATTATTGTTGTTATTATTATTATTATTATTATTATTAGATTTATATTAGCATTTTAAAATGATACATGTCTCCATTTATATATGTATGAGTTTCTACAGGTTCTCCAGGTTCTAAAGGTTTATTACTCCAATAACAGATTCCACCTCATCTTCAAATGTGATTTTCTTTGTTTTGCAGGTGCTCAGCTTTAAAATGTCAGAACTTGCTGTATCTTAAAGAGTGGGAGTGCATTTTTACAAAACATAAAATGGCACATAAAAGTTTCATCAGGTTTTGGGAAGAGTCTGCAGGCAGCTACACCCTGAGTTGAGTTCTATCCAGACCCTTTTCTTCTCAGTCTTACTTTTATTTTTTCTGCAGAAATCTTTTCCCCCCCATACTTTCCTCTCCTTCTTGAACAGCTATCCATCCTTTTAGACTAGTTCATTTTTATCTAAACCTTTTTCTCAGTTAGTGAGTCATTCATTTTTCCCCAGGCCACTCGGAGCTACTGATCAGTTCACAGATGATAACTATATGTGGTGAGAGGAAGAGTTAATTTAGTGTCTTTTGTTCATTTTGCTAATGTATTAGTAAAATGCATTAATTATTGCGAGTGGCAGGAGTATATAAGGCTTCTCTCTTACCCTGTGACGTGGTTTCCTGGGAGACCGGTAGGTCTTGGGCTTCACGCCAACTTACCCTGTGACATGGTTTCCTGGGAGACCGAGTGTTATAATTTCTCAATCGAAGAGAAGACCTCCTCTGTGGGTAAATCTTCTCTGTCAGTACATCTCCTCTGAGGGAAAGGAAATGACATAACAAAAGGGGCGGGTTTAAACAAGAGCCCTAACCCTAACCCTAACCCTAACCCTAACATCTTAAACACACCCTTTCCGTGATGTCATTTCTTTTCCCTCAGAGGAGACGTACTTGACAGAGGAGATTTACCCCCAGAGGAGGTCCGCAGCCAGACTCTCTTGCTACCGCATCAAGTGGTTGGGCGTTGTCAGAATGTCTAATTTCTCAATTGTATCAAGTGGCTGTGTGCGTTTCCAGTCGTTCCTGGTTTAAGGTGCTTTCTTTTGTTAGGTTTTTTGTGCTAAGACCAGATATGTCTTCAATAATTCTTTTATAAAATCGAATTTTGTGCTTTGGTGCATGTGTTCTAACTCATTTGTGCTTGTAGTGGCTGTGACCCGGTGTGGAGCTCTGGACCAAGGTGCATAAAGCTACTGGCTGAAGCTGGGCTCCCTACAAGTGCTGCTGTTTTGTTTTACGGTTTTGTTTTACTGTTTTGTGAAGTGGTTTTCTTATTTTGTGTTGTGTGAACAGTCCCTAAAACCCCTTTGGTGGGAATGTAGACTGGGTGGTGGTTCTTAGTCACTGCGTGCGTGTGTGTGCACTTGAGGGTGAATTGGACTGTGGAGTGTGTGCCTCTAATCAGCTTGTTTTAATTGTTGATTGGTTAATGTAAACTGTTTATTTGTGCATATATTTTAGTATATTTAATAAAATAAATGTTCATGGGATTCACGTCTTGACCTAGTGATTCTGAACCTATGCTTTGAAGCAGGGATAATATCGACTACCATAGAGTGAATATCACGAATAAAGAGAATAGCACAAATAAGCGTAAATACAAGTTTAATTGTACCATGGCAACAGGGCCACACTAGTTCCAATGAACAAAATGAACGTGAGAAAAGATTTGAGAAAAGTTTTGTTTGTTCTGCTGAATAAGATAAAATAGTAAAAATATCTAAACTTGCCGTTGCTGGGCAGCATGTCTTGTGCTTATTTTCCAATAAAAATATTTTACAATAAAAAAATGTATTAACTGTTCCTTATTGGCCTTTTTAACTGGAAATCAAGCCACCCAAATGAAAGGATAGTCTCTGACTGCACAGTACAGGGCATATTATTATTATTAATATTAATAGATAGTTATATTTATAGATTCAGAGGAAAAATGCATGACTTCACATTCTGGTATAAAATGTGTGTGTGTGTGTGTGTGTGTGTGTGTGTATGTGGAGGTAATGAGACCAGGCCTTGCTCTCACTCACAAAATCCAACCCTCACACCACCCCTCCACCGTTAGACACGAAACAGCTCAGTGTGCCTGAGGGGAGGCCATGAGAGTGGCAGCAGGAGAGTCAGCAGAGATGGCTAACTAGCTCATCCCCAAGTTAGGTGTGTGTGTGTGTGTGTGTGTGTGTTTGTGTGGTTGCGTGTGTGTGAGAGAGACACGGTGACTGCCAGAGGTGTAAGTGGGTGTGAGAGATTCATGCCAAGCTCTGCTGAAGGGTCGCTGGCAGCCCTATTGATGAAGTCTCCTCAAGCTGGCCAGAGAAGAGGCTACGTACTAAATAAGTACAAAATATGATTTTAATGAGGTCCAATGAGGTTCACTCCACTGTAGACCCTCACAAGTAGGGAGCTATTGTTGCGCTAAACTATTTCATTACATTTCATTTATTATGTACGAATCGAAATAAATCCTTTATGGACCTAATGATAATAACTGTACTAATACAATATGAAATTAAAATGCTTCTCATGTTTAACAATGAATTACATTTACATTCACATTCCATATCAGCAGAATCTGTTTCACTGCCTTACAAAATAAAAATGAGCCAAAAATATATAAAAAGTGTTTGTTTTCTCCTCCAAACAAGCATACAAACACGACAACAACATTGTGAAGCTCCTCGTCTACTTACAAGCACGACTGCAGAAAGTTTAGAATCGGCACTTTCCACAGAATTTCCAAGCTTGTTTCAGCGAGTGACGGGGGAGGAATTCATGCACTATATGGACAAAGGTATTGGGACGCCTGACCATTACACCAAAAGGGATTTTAATGACTTTGATTTCAAATACACAGATTTTAATATGGAGTTGGTCCCACTTTGCAGCTATAATGGCTTCCACTCTTCTTGGAAGGCTTAATTTCCACTAGTTTCAGTGGGAATTTGTGCCCATTCATTCTGTAGAGCATTTATGAGGTCAGGCACTGATGGCCTGGGTCGCAATCGCTGTTCCAGTTCATCCCGAAGGTGTTCAATCACGTCTTTTTGGACTTTTACTTTGTACACTGGGACACAGTAATGCTGGAATAGAAAAGGCTCTTCCCCAAACTGTGTCCACACAGTTGGAAGCATGGCCTTATCCAGAATGTCTTGGTATACTGAAGCATTAAGATTGCCCTTCACTGGAGGTGTGGGGTCGAGCCCAAACCCAGCAAAACAGGTATATAGTGTAGCTGCAAAGGTGGTTTTAAAGTCTATGTCTAACATTTCTTATTATTTCTTTTGGAATCTACTGTTGTTCTGATTCGTGCTGAAGTAAGTTTTGTTGCTGAAGTTAGCGAGCTTAATCAATCATTTGAAGAATGGCAGACTTCAGGCTGGTCGCTAATTTTCAGCACAAATTAATGTTGTGAACAGGAGGACTTTCTCCCTGCAGCATGTGGTGCACTGTATCAAGCTGTTCACATCTGCACACACGCACGCGCGCACGCATCCACACACTCGGGGAGAAGTCTAGCAGGGCCTCAGGGGGGTTGAGTAGCATTCTGTCCGTCCTTACCTTTCTCGCTTCTTCTCGCGTCTCTTCAGGGACTTCTCCTGTTAGTTTAGCGTTTTTCTGGGCTGGAAGCGTCTGTCTTTCCATATGTGCCCCGTTTGAGAGAGAGCAGAACTACACTCGATGTCAGACAAGAAGTTGCTGAATTATTAAGTTCTCCAGATTTTTCCGTGCAATGCACATCTTTGATCCATCTGTTGGGGAGACACTCGTAGATGGTGAAGTGTGCCGTACCTTTCACTCCGGCGCGCAAGCTGTCGTGGATCAAGTTTGGAAGACTTTAACTCGTGTTGTCATGATCAGGAAGTTTGCCTTGCATGTGGAAAGAAAAGCTCTCCCCCTGACCATCCCACCAACTTTTACACCTTTTACGCCTTCTGCCCCTGTGAAAATACAAAATATGGTTGTATACAGTACTTTTCAAAGTATAAGATAAACAGTGAAAGATTACATATTTAGACGAGTCTGCTGAAGGGGTGTCCTTTCATTCTTGATATTTTTCCACGAATACCCTCATATCTAATACTGCCTCCCCTTTTAAGATTTCCCCCTTTTTCACTCGTGTTTTTTGATTTTATGTACCAAAATAGTCAGCATTCATTTGTATTTAAGGGCCCTTAAAAGTGACGTGTATGTAAATGACCTCTGTTCTGATTGGCTGCCCACTATTGTGGCTCATTCAAAAAGCTGTAAAGGCTGAAACTCTCTTTTTGAGGAGATTTTTTTCAAAACACTGCTTGTGCAGCTTAAGTTCCATACATGCACTGTAGGAACAAGGAATTGAACAATATGCTGCAAAAGTATAATTATGTTTCTATACTCCCGTTTCCATACTCAGCAGCGCAGCATTAGAAGTTCACCAGGACCAGAGGTGGCAGGTGGGCTTTCTTTAGCCTCCTTAGAAAATAAAGGCACTGCTGTGCCTTTTTTGACCAGGTTGGAGGTGTTAAAGGTTCACATCTCTGAGGCAGTGTTTTTATTTTCTGAGGTGGCTAAAAAAAAGATCCTAGTTAATTTCTACCACTGCGCCATTGAGAGCATCCTGACCAGCTGCATTACATGAATAGTGAAGACCACCCAGCACATCAATGGCTCACAGCATTATTTATTATAAATATCACACTTCTACCTCAGGCTCTCACCCCACCACCCACCTGTGTTACACATATTTAATTATTTATTAATAGACAATACATGTTTATTTGTCTGTATTTGTTCACAACTACTTGTTTTAATGCTTGGAAGGATTTATGTGGACGAAGGTTGTTTTTCAAAGAAAACATGACTGGGAATAATTGAAAGTAAATGTCTAATACCATTCAAGTCTTCTTTGTGACTTTAAGTGTTGAGATTTTGCGTAGTTATAATTTGAGTAAATACTCAACGGGATTAATTAGGTTTTTTAAAATTACATTTATTTTCATAGCTTCATTCATAATCACATTTTCCAGTATTACGAGTGAAATGATAATACATCTCTTTTTTACCTCACGGTTTGATCAGTTTAAGAAACTTTCATGAAACTGTCCTTTTTTCCAGTATGGCATTGGGGCAGTACACTTAATGTCCCACAGGAGATTTGAATATATATGCTTGCTCTCACACAGTGATGTACTCCTAAACGAGTGTGTAATTGGCGTAAGATCTGTAAACTCAAAGCGTGCCCCCTCTGTATAGCACTTGTTCTCT
>JBBPCY010000109.1:6340341-6351517 GCA_037974405.1 Brachyalestes nurse
TGACTTTCTTCCCCCACCCTTATCTACTCAGCGATTGGTAAGAGGGAAACAGGCGAGACGCCGCCTGCAGTAGGTGCCCCCCTCCCCCCGCCCCGAGAAAACACTACGCTACAACTCCCTCACACCCTCCACCCTGGTTCCAGACCCCACAGATTAAACTGCTTCTGACATCCGTGCTTGTCTGTACATTGTCTTAAACTGCACCTTTTATATTGACTTAGTTCTATCATTGCTATTGCTGATGCATTTTAATTTCCCCCCCCTCAGTATATTTTTTCCCTCAGCATGTTTTGATTGTGACCATTACTGCACATGAACAGTTTTAAAAAAGTTTTGCCGTAAATACTTTTACTGCAAAAAATGTGAGCGATTAATTTAGATTAATTAACCAGAGAGCCTGTAATTAATTAATTTTTTTAATCACTTGACACACATGTATATAGATGTGTGTATTACAAATTTTGCTAAAAATGACAGATTTTTGGAGAGTTCCCTATTGAGTTTTTATTAGTTTTTTTAAAAAAGTGTTTTCACTTCAGGTTCTGAAAGGATTGCATCATAAATAATACACTCAGTTCACGTCAAAGTTAAACGTATTGCTACCTCAGTAAATGTAACTTATTTTTACACACCTCAGTTGATCAAATAAAAAATCCCACGATTCAGAGATGTAGCTCGCACTGATTCGAGGAACATGCCTGAAGCCATGGCTGAAAACACGACTGTGTGTTTGTGTGCGTGGAGCTCCTTCTTCAGAATGAGGGGTTTCTGTCTGCAGCAGCAGAAAATCAACTGATCCACTACTGACTGCACTACTGTCAGTTTACATTCACTCACACAGGAATACAACACACACACACACACATACACACACACTAGGGTGCGCACACCCACGTACACCCACAGAGAGTGAGGTTTTAAGTGATTACAGTAAGCTTTTTCATAAATGAGAAATGTGATATACGATTTGGCATTAATTCACCTCTCTGTGTGTACACAGCTACATAACTTCTAAGTTCTATCCTCTGCAATACGTCAACAGGCCCTGTCACCGTTTTGCTGTTTTTGCATTACTAAAACAAGAAATTTATGGTCACTCAATGTTAATAAAAAAACACAATTTATTTTTTTTTAATACTGAATGTACTGAGAATTCATGAGTCAATAGTAATTTTGCATGTAGAAATACCTTGACCCTTCTTTTTTGACTGTCAATAGCAACAGAACGGAACAGGTTTTTTTCTGAGCAAGTTTTTCAGGGAACAAAACAGAGGACTGCACCAGAGCGGGAACCAAGTACAGGATGCTGGACTAGACAGGGGACAGAACACCAGATGGCTGAATAAGAGGCTGGACAGAGGACTAGACAGAGGACTGAACACAGGACTGGACTGGGGAAGAAACACCAGATAGGATGGGAGACTAGACAGAGGGCAGGAGGGGGATTCTGACAGTAGACAGGGCAGGTGATTGGACGTAGGGCTGTTCTGGGGATGCGACAGAAGAACGAGACAAAACAGGGTTTTTGACATTAGATGAGACAGGAACAGGCACATTAGAACTGGTGAAATTTGTGGATGTTAGATTTGCTAGGGTTCAGAATGTGGGACACAACTAAAGACATAAATGGGGAACAAGATAACACGTTAGGGCCAGGAAGGTGGGGAAAAACAACAGGGCTAGGAGCACTGATAACCAAACAGAAAGGGACAAACAAGGAGGGAAACATAGGGACAAGGACCATGACTTCCACAGGGATGGAGACAGGGATGGGAACGGGGGTCTGAACAATCGGTACAGCGAGGCCTCAAACCTACCCAGCCTAGTAGGTCGACCTAAAGGACGGCCGAGAGCCAGATCTGCCATTTCACCCAAAGCCAGAAACCTCTGTGGCAGCCCCATGCTACCATAGCTTGATGAGTGAAGTCTCTATCCGAGAAGCGGTACATACCATAGTGTTACATAGGGGTACATACCATCACCCCTACAAATATTTGAATCTCTTTTACACTGAAAATATTTGCATACATTCTGGACTCATGCAACTTCTTGTGGTTAACTTTGTTTGGATCATAGGGAGCGAAGAATTCACTCACAAACAGAGTGAATTTGTTCAGATTGACGAAAATCTTTGCACGCAAACAACACCACAGGTGGAGTGCCTTGGATCTGACTGTGTGGTCACAGCAATGCCCAGGTGTGTGGTAGCTGGATGTGAGATTCACTTCTATGTCACTGCCTGAATGCTAATCTATAGGGGAGCTGCTGGATGGGCAGTGCCTTCCTCCACAGGGGTGTTGCATTTGACAGTCCTATCTGAAATAACCATTGTTACTTTTAATAACTGTGACAATAATACACGGAATAATATTAGGGTGGCAGTATCAGGGCTTGTCAAATGCTCAAACAAATGGCCTGCAGTGGACTGAGTTCAGCAGTGCAAAATAAAAACAGCAGAGCTCCATGAATCCTCCTGTTATCCAAACAATTGCTGTTTTAATAATTTTTTTATAATTTTTTATAAGTGTAAAATACAGCAAGTTTTACTGTTGTCCCTTTGGTACAATATATCAACTTTCAGATGTCTCAGTTTCTTCTAAAATCAAGGAAATGAATGTGGAGTTTGTCCTCCTTGCTTGTAGAAACAGCCTCTATTGCTCTGGTTAGGCTTGATTGCATTCAGTCAAAAAATCATAAGTGCGGTCAGGTACTCAACCCAAAAGTATGTGATGGAGCTAAATTACTTCAGAGAACATCATTTCACAGGCCAGTGTCGCCTAGCATTGGGAATGCTGACCTCAGACTCATACATAGCAGCTCAAGAGCAACCCATTCCATTAGCAGTGCTTTTCTATGGGAATCATATAACCTGCATCATCAATGTACGCACCTTTAAGAGACAAAATTCACCGATTTAAAGAGTTGTCTGAATACTGGATAAGTTGGACACTTATTCATAAGTTGTCGCTACACTGTAAAAACTCGTGCTAGTTTCATTGTGTTTGATTCCACCCACTAACTGGGACCCCCTCAGTCACATGACACAGCTAACAGGGAGGTTGAAGGTTAGCTCACGCTTCCTCTGAGTCATGTGAAACCATCCACATTTTTTCGAACTGTCGCTAATGCCGCATCAGTCGACAGCTTAAAGTGCTTGGAAGAGAACATTAACCACCGATTCTATTACCTCAGCTAACAGACACCCGTGCTGCCTCGCATCGTACTAAATGATGGGGGAGAGGGAACGCCACCGCACTCTCTTTGAGAGAGCACTGCCGATTGTGCTGTCTTGGTCTCCCAGCCAAGCATGGCTTTGGCACCACAGGGGATCGAATAATAAGGCCCAGTACAAAAAGTCTTTTTGCAGTGCAGACAGTTCCTTAGAAACAAATCATTTTATACAATGTGGTTTATTGTATATGATGTGGTTTACCATCTTCATCTGAAGATCCAACACAGATAGTCAGTTGTACGGAAGTTAACTTGTTTGTGCCTTCCTCCAGATCAGCAGGGTTTTGAATCAGCAGGATCCATGGTTGCTTTGAAGCCTGGGTCCCTACCCTGACATCTTACACAGCATAACATGATTCATTATTGATGATCACTATAAACAGTGAAAAGTGCAACTTGATCTAAAAATCTTGTACCCATTGCTCTGATTTGTGTTTGTACTCATTAGGCGCTAACCCCTTGAATCGGCACTTTCATCAAGAGGACAAATTTAATCATCACAGCCATGTCTGTTGCCTACTCACATCCTACAGTTGCACCACAGTAGAGTCTAGAGCAAGATTGACTGTGTAAGTACTATGAATACATACAACAAAGGAAATTAATGTTAAAGAAATGTGAAAATTGTTTTTAGATCAGTCATAATTACAACAGATTCAACTGACAGACATGCTAACAGGCTAATATAGCTGAAAGCGAAAAATTGAACTTAGCCAGGCAGGTTATCTGGACGCTTGTCGAAAAGCGGGAAAAACTTATTTGTGGTGTTCAGTGTGTGCTGAATAAAGATAAAATCAGTGTTTTCTTTAATAATAATTATTCAATTAGTTTGATTTTATGTAAGTTCATGCGTCAAAGGGCAGCAGCCAATCAGCAGCAAGGAGAAATAAACAGTGTTCTTGGATTGGCTACTTTCAAACCTCCCGCCTCTGAATACAGCGGTATTTCACCATCCCAAGACGCGCTTTCTTTGTGTTTCTCTCCACAGTACCAAAAAATGCGAATTTTTACATGGAAATGTAGCATAATTTACATAATATTTATATTACAAAATTATTAATTATACTTTTCTTAAAAATGTTGCACTAAAATGCATGAAAAATTATATAATGCCATGAAAAAAGCTGTTCCCACGTTAGTGCTGGGTGGACTGAAACCGCGACTGCTGATCCGCGTTAAAGTGGAGGTTTACTGTATATGTTTTTATGGTTTTTTCATTGTAAATGATTTGGTCAGCTAATTCCATGGAAGTGTTTGTGGTTGGTTGTGTGGGTTATGAGTTGGGTTGGGAGTCCCTGCTCTAGACAGTCACTCTGGTTTTAGAAGTTGCTTCTTTGACAAAGAAAAGCTCTTGTTCAAATAAAGTTCCAATAATGCTAATTTGCCTGTATTTATTACATTACATTCATTAAGCAGATGTTTTTGTCCAAAGCGACTTATAACTTGAGGAAGCACTCAAGTTTCAGGACAGTGTGAGAACCAGTGGAGTGCTAAAACGTAGAGCAGTGATCAGTGTCTAGTCTAGGGATGAGGAGTTTTAGAGCTCTGTGGGGATTCCACATGGCTGTATAATGTATTTGGGTAACACATTTTGGGTACTGTAGTGAGAGAGCATAAGCACAATATAAAATTGTGAATTCTGTCAAACCAATGAGATTGAAGAATAACCCAGCAGTCTGTAAAACAGCATGACACAATAAATAAAGTTAAAAAGTAAAGTGGTCCCTTATAGTCACGCAAGAACACACCACAGCACACAGTGTGAACAATGTGAAATTAATTTAACCTATTCACCAAGTGAAGCATTGCCACCAATGGGGGCGCTGGGGAGCAGTGTGTGGTGACGGTACCTTGCTCTAGGGAACTTCAGTGGTGACACTAGCAGTGCTGGGATTCAACCCCACAACCTTCTGATAGTAGGTGCAACTCCCTAACCACTAGGTCGGCAGCTGCCCTGTCCTAAAACTACAGTTAAAAATATTTAAATATAGTTTTAGAACAATTTAAATTGCCAGGCCGGTTATACCCTAAGATTTATTTCTCAGCATGAAGATCGCAGTGCAAACTTGGCCTGGCCTGCCGGCAGCTTCTGGCCGTTTAAGGGGTTAATTGGTATCACAATGCAGTTGAGTGTGTGATTGTATGTGCGGCTCTTCAGCTGAGTGACTGTATGTTGGCTGGGGCTGGACTGGGCAGATGTTCGGCCGGTGTGTGGATGTCTGCTGCTCCCTCAGGTATTCTCATTAGACCAACACTTAGCAGATGGCAAAGCCGGTCCCACAAAGCTGCGGCTTTTCAGCAAACACACCGTTGCTACACACTGCCAGGTGCAGACACACACTGCACTACTGCAGTGACAGAACGAGGTTAAAACCCTCTGCTCGAGGACACAGCTACAGATACACTACTGGTAAAAAAGTGCGGAATCACTGTCAATAATATGGATTCGGCTTACATATAAACAAATAATAGTATGATGCTGGCTCCCTCTTCCCTATGTAGGTCACGGAATAAAGGGTTCTTCGCACAAATAGTTGCTTTATATGTCTAAAAGAAAGTCATTTATACTCAGACCTAGCAAGAAGATTCCCTTTCTAACATTTAGTGCACTACGTTGGGTACAGTGCAGCTCAGTATATTGAAGGTAGAGAGACATTTGAGATTCAGCCATAGAAAACAATGCGAACACTCCAGCATTTTCAACCTAATCTGTATCAGCTGGATCTACAGTATACAGTCAATTACCAATGTCATTTTGGCTTATTTCCCTCTACACAAAATCAAAACACATTTGTAATAGAGCCAGTGGGACTGCGCTGAAACAATAGGGGTAAACATGTAATACATGGAATTTACTTGATTCAAATATGTGACAAATATATGTGAACTAAATGTAAGACAAAAGTGAGTAAACTGAAAGAAGTATGGATTTTATTTCTTTGGAAATGAAGTACACTTCTGAAACAGGGGTGTTTAATGCATTGCTTTTTCCAGTGTGTTAAGATGTTGACACTGTTCTGCAAGCCATGACTGCTCTACAACCAGGCTACTCAGTTCAATAGACGTATTTCAATCATGCAGGCTGAGTCGAATGCGTGTGTCTGTGTATGTGTGCGCCTGCCCTCCCCTGCCCCCTCCTGCAGCCCCCCTGCGGCAGGAGCAGCGGAGTGGAGGAGTCTGTGGGCCTGAAGGGCACTTTTCAGCCTGGCCACACACACTCAGGCCCTGCTGCTTGGCTGCGCACCATGGGTCACCGGCTTACATTAGGACGACCCAGCCAAAGCCAGCCAAGCATGCCTCTCTAACATACCTGGAAAAAAAAGGAGAGGAGAAAAAGGCAAACCACTGCATTGTGTGCCAGAATAAAACAATGATCTTACGCGCCATGTAGCAGAATTTATGAAAATGGGCTTGGAGTGTTCTAGCGTCTGGAGATAGACTCTGTGCTCAATGTAAGGTTTTGATGTCCTCAGATTTACCCAGGAGTCGACTAAAATACAAGGATGGCCTACTCTGTTTCTGCCCTGTTTTATATATCATTTCCTAAAATGCCTATTTGAAATGTGCTGTGCTAGCTAAGTATGGATGCTTTGTGTTTGTTTATTTTATACATTTCACTGGATTGGCTGTGGGGTTGGACTCCATTTATTTTTGTCATTTTTGTCTTTTCTTCTGCTTTTGTAATGAGTGAAGCTCTTCCAGAAGTGTCTTAAACCCTTTCCTTTCAAGTCAGGTTAGGTTTCTTCATCTGTTTGACATTAAGCTGATTCCACCTGTGATAAATGCAGATATTTTTCACTTTTTTTTTCCACCATCATTTTTTCATTCCGATGTTCTTTTAAAAGGGACTTGTTTCTCATTGTCTGAGATGACGCTGAGTATTGCCTCTTTCTGATTCGTATATTTTTAATGCCTTGATTTGAACTGTGGGCCCAATTTTTCATGTTTTATCTTGAGAATGCCTCTAGTTCTTTGGTCCTTAATGCAGAACTAAGCACATTCTTAGATCTGGCTTAAATGAACGAAGGAGAAAGTCGATTGTTTTGGTAGGACTCCCACCCTCATGGAATAAATCTGCTTCTTGGCACAGGGTTGGAAAATGAATTGGAGTCTTGGAGAGAATGTGGAGGGCTTCCCATGGTCAGAGGGGAAACTGAAGCAGTCCTCACTTGTCAGACATCATTATTTATTTTGAGTGTGGCTTTGATCCGTCAGTGCTAGCAGCCACCCCAGAAGTGTCCCCCTGCTTACAGCACCTATGGACACGACCGTTTACTCACAGGATTTCAGCCATGTTAACTGAGATTTCATATTAATGTAGGTCCAGCATCAGTCACTCAGACTCTTGGCAAGTCAGACTTCTGTCACTGGACACATATGCTTGGGCGCTAGCTTCTGTATCAGAATCTGTATCAAAGGAATGGAATGTGGTTTACACATAAAAAACACATTAGGTAAGTAGTACTTTACTTGGTAAGTCGTAAATGGCACAAAAATGACCCATAAACTTTCATGAAGCATGGAACTATATCCAGTTTGTGGCCTCAAGCTAAAAACCAACAAAACTACATCCCATCTTCAAATTAATGAGTGAACTATGAAGGAGTATTTTAGCAAAGTGTTTAGCAAAGATTGTTATAAAGCTATTAGCTTGATGGTGTTCCAGACTTAGCTTTGGGTTTCTGTGCTCTTCAGCCTCATATTTTAGTACCACCGGCAGTTCCATGGAAACCTTAGCTGGTACCATAAAAGACTGCTGTGCAAATTCTGGAAAATACAAAAACACATCTGTTTGCTTTTAATTGCGAGTCGTTATTTGATTGACATCAGTGATAAAATCCAAGATAAAATGACTTAAAAGAAGAGTGAACAAGAACAGATCCTCTCAGTTAATGCATGCACACCTGTCTAAACGATCCTCTCTGACTTAAAATCACAACCTGAAGCCACTTATGCAAACAGATAATTGGCAAAGAAAGTAGAAGCAGCATAACCAACAGAATAAAAAGCTGCACAACACACCGGTATAATATAAAAAGTACACTATACAAATAATATGAAATATAAATATATATGCTTGTGCGTGTATACTTACGAATATATTTTGAAACAACGCAACAGAGAATTTCTGATTTTAGTGTGGTAGTCTAATAGATATAGAAGTCTAATATAGAAGTTTGAGTGTATGTATATGCATATGTACACAAAAACTATTTTTTTGTAATATTTGTATATTATAAAACTACAAAATGAAACAGAAAGTGGCACTAACAGGTGATTTCTGATTTTAGTGCAGCAGTCTAATTCTGTGCTAACACACCGTTAGCACCAATCAGGTGTAGTGTGGGCGGGGCTTGGGCTTCGAAGTCGCTGCTAATGCACCGTTCACACCTGTAGGAGGAGTTAATTCACCAAGTGACCAATCAGAGTGGGTGTGGGCGGGGTTTGCGCCTGGTAGTGATTGCTAATGCGCCGTTAGCCGCTGCTAACAAAAGCTGGAGGCTGGAGCGGGCGGGGGCGAGGGGGCTGCTGAAGGGACTCAGACCCGCAGCACAGCGAGCAGAGCGGCGTCTCAGAGGAGGAACACCCGCCAGAGGAGTCCGGGAGCACAGACACACGCCTTTTCTGACAGTCGAAGTGTTTGCTGGGTCCACTCCCCCTTTCTCTCGACCGCAAAGGGTCAGGACACAGAACAGAATTCAGCTCAGATTTCACCCCGAGCTCCAGCTGGAGGAGAGGAGAGAGAGAGAAAAGAGAAAATATTCCTTTTTTTATTTCCCCTCCTGACTGTGGTGAAGACAAGACTTAAAAAAGAAAGACTGGTCGAGGCGCTGGTGAACATTTTTTCTTGATTTTTTGTCTTGTTTTCGTGGAAGAAGTGCAGCACAGACTCGGTTCCAGAAGACCGGCGGAGAGGATGGACGAGCAGCCGAGGCTGATGCACTCTCACGCGGGCGTGGGGATGGCGGGGCACCCCGGCCTGCCCCAGCACATGCAGGAGGGAACCGGGGGAACCGATGGGGATGGAAGAAAACAGGACATTGGAGACATTTTACAGCAAATTATGACCATTACAGACCAAAGTCTTGATGAAGCACAGGCCAGGTAAGGCTTATAAAACAAACTAGACCCAGAACCGGCTCATTTTTTCAGCCTGTTTTTCTTCTGCACACGAATTCACTCTTATTTATATTTAATGCATGCACTGACACAGTGCATGATTTAGTTAAATTCTTCTAAAGTGACTCTTTTTTATTTTTACTTACTTTAACCACAAAAAATTATACAGTATAGATTTTGAATATGATTTTTCATCTTTTTTGTATTTATTATGTATCTAAATTGTGGCTGTTTAAAGTGTTTTACACCGTTTGTATTTATAAATACTAAAAAGGTTGAAATTTACGAATGATATCTTAATCTTGTAATTTTGATCTCATCCAACTGATAGCCAGGGCTGACTTGGAATTTTTCATCTTTTTCTGTTTTTTTTACTGTTCTACAGTTTCTGTAGCATGTGGGACTATGAATGCTGGCCAGATTTGAATGTATAGACATTGCAGTGCAATAGACAGAATCAAGACCATTGTATTGCTACCTGGTGAACTCTTGATTATCGTTGTGGCAATTTATTGACGAGACATTCGAACCACAAATTGACCTGTAACATAATTTCTCTTGTCTATGTTGTCAGATGGGTTTGCGGCGTGCAGCAGTAGCAGGCGATAGACAACAACCCTGTATTTTTTTGACATTTAATCCCCAACTCCACATCAATAGAGATGGACAGTTCAGTCTAAGACGTGATTTAACTGACAACACTGAAACTGAGCAACAAGCTCACTCATCATACCCACACGCCTACTATACGGCCGTGCCTGGACTGCACTGTCCAGAGAGGAAACACTGTGCCGTGCTGTCCAGGGAGAACTCTCTTCATTAAACCAAATGTGTGCTGTTTTTCCACCAGGCATTGCACTTAGTGCCTTGCCTGTTAACTGTGGAAACAATGTTCTATTACATAGTAATAATAAGAATAATCATCATCATAATAATAAAGAACAGGAGGTCTGAATTTGTTTTTAATTGCTACATATTAATATACAGACCCGCAAATTGGTCTGTTTTTCAGTGTTATTCTTAAAAAAATGTTCTTTGTATATTATTTAAAATAAAAAGCATATAAAAGCATCGTCACAAACACATCTTACATTAATGAAATAAGCAGTAACTGTTCTAAATGAGTTGCCAGTTTGTTAGTCAAGTAGCTAAACAAACAGATGAGCAGTTTCGAACCGTTATCTCGAAGGCGTGAAAACAAAACAAACATTCTAACCCCGCCCCTTTTCTTTTGTTGTAGGAAGCACGCACTGAACTGCCACAGGATGAAGCCTGCGCTTTTTAACGTTTTGTGTGAAATCAAGGAAAAAACAGGTCAGTCATGTTTTATTTCTAGAACTGATTAGAAGTGTAAAGTGAGTCACTTGGGCTTGTATTTTTGACCAGTGCTCATATTTGTACATCTTATACAGTATATATAATGAACACCAACACGATGGTAGCCCAAAATTATAATGATATGCACTCAAGACATTCACATTTTGTTGTGTAGACGTGAAAATGATCAGTCGAACATGTGTCCGGTTCATTGTTCAGGCAGAGATATGCAGTGTTTATATGTACTTGACGGCCTTCCTTATAGCGGTACTCTTAAATTACATGTAACAAGCGATAGGTGTCTGTGAATGTAGCGTATTGAGAAAAGGTCTACAAACAGATAAAGATCAGGTAGAAAATAGACGCTGAAAGATGCTTTCAAAGTTTTTATCTTTCACTTTCTTTTTATTCTGTCTTCCAAAACTGCTACACACCATCTGTACCACCTTGTGTGTATATATATATACATATATGTTTTAAAAATAAGACTTGACTTTTATTATATACC
>JBBPCY010000109.1:6351617-6367829 GCA_037974405.1 Brachyalestes nurse
GGTATATAATAAAAGTCAAGTCTTATTTTTAAAACAGTCTGCACCGTGAACCCTGTAAGAAATTGTCGGTCTCTGCTGCGATGGTGTCAGTCCTCTTGTGTTGTTTTACTTTACATCCATATGTTATGAGTGGAGAGTGCTGAACTGAAGAGAACGTTGTGGTCACCTGCTGCAGTGAAATTTCCCCGAGTGATTTTAAGCACTTAATGAACTGAAGCAGCGTGGACTAAAATGACCAGGGACTGCGTTTTCTCTGTGTGTGTATGCGCACGTGTGTATTGTGCGACTTGAACTTTCTGTTGCGCGTCATTTCCATATCAGGACAGGTAGCTGAAACATTCTAAAAAAGACCTGAACTAGAATATTTCTTTTTCCTCTTCTTCTTTACCTTCGTGTTCCTTCCCATATTCCCAGATAAACATCAGAGTTATTGGACTCACTAGCTGTGTATTTTTTCCTTCCGTCCTTGCCTCACGGAGCGTAGAGGAAAGGAAACTGCGCTGAATTTGGCGTCTGAGAGATATTGAGACGCTATCTCCCCGCAGTTTGATGTGGAAACGGTTCTGGTGTGTTTCACAGTCATTAGTGCATGAAATAAAATGGAATAGATGAAGGATAAAGGAGATATCTTTTTTTTTTTTTTTTGTATAATCTCCAGAGTCTCTCTGGCTGCTCTCTTTCCAGCTGTGAAGCTGTGGGTGGCTCTCACTCCTCCATTTGTTCTTTCTCTCTCCTCTGCTGCCACGCCGTCCTGGCATGATGTTTTCATTGAAGCCGGGCCCCCTCTGCAGCCCCCCATCCACATGGTGCTGAAATGGCCGGAGCTGCAGCAGAGCAGGGAACTCTTGCGGCCTGTTGGCTTTCTCCCTTCTCTCTTATCGTCCGGTGTGAGGGTGCCGGGGGTGGGAGGGATGCAGTTATGCGTGGAGCTTTTACTCCCTGACGTTTCTTCGGGTTCATTCAAAGTTCGAGCTCATGCGGAGCACACGGTGACATGGACCCCTTCCAGACTCCTCTTCTTTAAGATTAAGGCTGCCACCCCCCCTTTCAGCAGTCTCACCAAGACCGGCGAGGACGCTGAAAAACAGTAACGCACTGAATTTGATTTAAATGTGTAAATTATAGCCACATTAATAAAATATAAAACATCATCATTTTATTCTTCAGTTTATTAAGTTTAACAATTGTAATGCATACGATTACATTAATGTGGGACGTGTTTCAGTGCAGGGTTCAGTGTGGTCTGTTGCTTCTTCTTACTAACGGGGAGAAAGTGTTTTTCTTTTGAAACCTGTTTATTTTGCATCTTCTGATTTCGTCTCATTAGCCTCTTTGCTGTGCTTGACTAATTACACTGCTACCAAATTAAGCCCCTCGATTTAGCGAGCTCGCTAAAACCCTAGTTTTGTATTTTTGTAATAGCTAAACAACGTCTAATTAATAAAGTATCCAACCTGTAGCTTTCCATTCAAGGCTACCTTCTGAAATGAACAGAAATGTTAATTCCAATTCCTTGTGCATTCCGATTCCTTCCCATAAGCTTTTTTACTCTTAACTAGTTACAGTGCAACTAATTTAAGCCCCGTGAATTACCAGCTGTTGCTGTTGAACGAAATCCGTAGTCTTAAAGCTAATCTCAGTAATAAAACAAACCCTACTTTAAACCCTTCTTTCTATAATGAATGACTGATTCTTTGCTGTTCTGGATGAAGAATTGTCTGGGAATCATGAGCAGTATCAGAATACCTCACTCGTAGGTAAAAGTTAGACCCCTTTTGCGCCCCTTATACACACGAAGACAGTGCAGGTACACATGCTGAGTGATGGTGCGAGGTTTTAAGAAGGTTTGGATTTGAAAGTGTGTTTGTTTTGCTCTCTCCGTGGAGAGTGGAGTGTGTTTAGCTTGGCCGCTTTGTGTATAACTGGAAGAAAAATCCTTCAGGGGAATCCCGCTGCCCCTGCTCCTCCACGGAGCTTAGGCTGGCTAAAATATTTAGTTAATACCACGTCTAGTTTTGACTTGGAGAGAGAGCGACTGTTAAGGAGAGGGGGGGGGGAATATAAGGATCTGTGTTTTGTCTGCACATTATTTATTTTTTTCTCCAGTTCAGTCGAGCATTGAAGGCCGTAGGATCCAGCTGTGTGATTTGTGTATTAATGACTGTAGATGTGAAACACTTATCTCGAAGATGTACGAGGAGTGAGTAGTGATTTTAGAAGTCTGCACTAGATTGTGAGATTTTCAGCTGTTCAGCTCTTGGCTGACTTATGAAAAAGTGGGTGTTTAAAGGAATCAGTGTCGGCGTTAGTCATTTTTCTGCGTGATAGCTGAACTTTTCAGTATTACAAAAACTTGCTTTAGTGTAATGGAATCAGTGTTGTCACTACATCGTATTCTATTCTATTGTTTTTCTTCATTTTTGCTGCTCTTAACTTCGTACTGTCCACTTTCTGCCGTGACCAAGCAAATTTCCCACTTTTGGGACTAATAAAGGTTTATCTTTATTATATCTTTATCTTACAGCGAATCTCACTGTATAAACATCACCTTACTGCCATGAACATGCTTGTCTACATTGCCGCATTTCACTCTATTTAAATATTCACTGAAGCCTTTTCTACATGCAACGGGGATGAAAACAATAACTTTATCTGAATTTTCAAGTTGTTCACAGTAGTACAGTTACTGTTATCAATTGGAACGAAAATGTCCACACAACAAAGACAAGTAGAAAATAGGAAAGCAATACAGTCATGTTTTCTAACACGTCTGTCCCTGTCTGCCTTTCATTCTTAAGCTTATGTAGAAGGACGCTTACCTTGCGGTGATCAAAAGTTCTTTGTTAAGCTGTCTGTTCTTCTTTCCGTGTACATAAGTGTATGTAAATGATGAGGAAGGTTGACTGGTAGCCGTGTTCACGTCACTGTTGCTTAGCATGCCACTTAACGTGAGTACATAGACTGTAACACACACGCCGGCTTGTTGTGCGCGGTTCTCATTATTCCAGACTGGAGTTTCTTTTACTGTGCTGTACTAATAAACCAGTATATTACAAAATTTAAACTAAAAGGAGCACTTTTCTCAGAGTCCACTATCATATGGGAAATGTTTTAGATACAGTCTTTAGCAGTTTTTTCATAGTCTACTGTAATACTGTAAATACTGTCCCATAAAGGTGTTTTCATTATAAATTTAATATGGTGTGGTTTACGGTATAAGCACCGTAATTAAGCAATTTAAACCTTCAGGACTGAACACATGTATTTCTGGATTGATTCAGAGGTAGAAAATGTTTTCATATGGTATCCATTTAGGAGAATGTATAATAAACACATAATAAAGAAGTATGAATACAGATGTAGTGTAAAAGGACTACTGTCTTGTTGACTTGGTTTGTCTTATGAGTGGTGTGTGTGTGTGTGTGTGTGTGTTTGTTTGAGAACACCTGCAGGGAGTATGTGGTCCTAGGGCATGACCTGACCTTCTGACCTCTACTTTGTTTTTGTTTTTCTTTTTTTGTTCTTTATTTTTTTTTCTGAATGTAAGAGATCGAGAGGAATATAAACAGACACAGTCCTCACCGGAAGGAACACTTTATTTTAGTCTGGGTGATCTCTTGGACACTCCTCGCTTCTTTTTTTGGTGTCTTTCTTCACCACTGGCTTTCATTCCTTACATATTTTCGCTCTCATCGAAACGAAGAGAATGTTCTTTGTTTCTCTCCGTTGGGCTGTCTGTAAGGCACTAGTCACAGTTCACTGTAAAAATGTTGAAATGTAAAAATGTGTGTGTGTGGGGTGCACACATTTCAACCCACTATTAAATGAACGCCTGAGTTTTAATATCCCTTTATCCTAATATATTTTAAAGAGTGGGGTGGAAAAAAAGTACAGTAATGCACTTGAGTGGTCTACCAGTGCAATTTATATCACGAACACCGCTGTCAGTTTTCTTTCTTGGTAAAACTAAATGTTTTCTACCTGCGTAATGGACCTGATCCTGTCCAATAATTTGGAAGGAGTATGAGACTGCAGTTCTAAGTAAATTAACCCAGTGTGAACCTTGTGTTGAATGCCTTCTCATCGCAGCGCACTGTGGGAACAATGTTATGAAGGGGAAGAGAAAGGTCAGCTGGTAAAAACTCTGCTCTGAAAACAATGGCCATGTCTTTTCAGAGTGCTTCTAATCCCCGGAGCGTGCAGCTCCGAGTTGAGCTGGAGAGGAGCTGGCCCATCAAGGCTTTCCAAAAATACCCTGACAATTCCACTCCTGCGCGCGCAAGCATGCTTGTTTTTATACAAGGTCAGGACATGGGGCCTTTTGTACATCCAACTATTACAACTATTACTATACTGAATATAGACATACAGATATTACAACATTATTATATACGTTACTCAAAAATGTAATTAAATACAGCTACATATAAATATTCTACACTAATACTTCTATTTCGATGCTCAGTGCAGAAAACGAGACAGAACCAAATGCAGATCACTTCATTGTAATGTGTTGGAAAGTAAAGTGGTCATTCATGTCTGCATTTAACCCATTCACCAAGTGAAGCAGTGGGCAGCCAGGAATACAGCGCACAGGGAGCAGTGTGTGGAGACAGTGCTTTACTCAGGTGTACCTCAGTGGTACCACTGGCAGTCCCTGGTATTGGAACCCATGACCTTCTAATTGCATGGGCATTCCCTAATCAGCAGGTCACCAGCTGACCTAAAAATCTGCTCATAGTGGAGATCGAAGCATAGATGTTTTAATCCTCTTCACTCGTGCCTTGTGTTACCACTCACTCAGGCTAGATGTCTGTTTGTGACAACTTGGTTGTAAAAAGCGCTATATAAATAAAACTGAATTGAATTGAATTGAATAGATGAGGTAACGAGTAGACGGAGTAGCAAGTGAAATAGGGAGAAATTCAAGTCATTTTTATTAACCAAGTGTAAAATATCAGGACTTAAAAATGTTCAGATGAAAGCTTTGTTGTCAGATATAGTAAAAGAATCTATCAGTCGCAAGGATGCAAGTTAGTGCCATGCATAAGAGAGAATCCAAGTGTAAAAGTGAATCAGACGTGGTGATATAAAGGATTAAGACTGTCTTACTTCAGCTCATCAACCAGGCCTGTCCTTTGATGAAGTTATAGTGAAAATATAGTGATCTTCTCAGCCATTTTTCAGAGTATAGTGAGGTGATTTCCCACCACAAACTGTTTGACCGTTACTATCAATCTGTAGCTTAGGGTGCCAGCTTCTTGGGCTAACTTTCAGATTTAAAGTCAGCGATTGGACTGTTGAGGTATAACAGTGGACGTCATCAACATTTTTAAAAAATGTATATGGGTAGGCCAGAAAGAGTTAAATCAAACATTTATCATATTTCTATCGAGGCAAACTACATTGCGATAATTACCAGTATTGTTTTATTGCGCAGCTCTATATCTGAGTTTACCCCAGACTCATTCTTAACTTTCACTTTGGTGGTTTTACCCTTTCAGCCCTTTCTAAAGCTTGTCCTGTAGGTTGTCTCTGTTTTTTTGGGTTTTATTTTTCTTCCCACTATACAGAGACTTTACAACACTCACAACTGTTACAACTGCCACAATGTTCATTACCCTCCACAAGAAAAGCTAGTGACATAACCCCAGCTAGTACTTGAAAGGAGAAAGTGCATATATCTTCTTTTTTTTTTTCTAGTGAGAGTGCGTGTTGCTGATTTTGTCTCAGCTTTTGACACGAGGAAACTAGTCTCAAAGAGACGAGCGCTTGGATCTTCAGGCACTTAAGAATGGTGTCATGGTATCCAATTGCCTAATGTCACCGGCTGTTCTCTGACACTACCTTGAACCTGTGAAGCTATAAAAGGGGGTGAAAAAAAGGCAGACGCGTCAGCATCTCCCCCGTCCCACTGTAGAGGCAAATGTAATACTAATACTAATTGAAAAAGGGGTTCTTAAGTGGTTCTTCAGTGAAAGCCGTGGTTATATAGAGAGTTACAACAGCGTAAAGACGCTTCCTCAAGGCTATATTGGTCAAATAGTGTATTGTTGTTGTTGTTATTATTATTAATATTATTCATGGTCAAGAACCTGTTGATTTGTTTTTTATAAATGGCTTTTCAAAATGTGTTCTATCGTCATAGAGCGCTAAGAGTGGAGTTTTCAGACACCTTTTTCATTTCCGAGGCTTTTCTTATTTTCCTTTTTCTTTCCTAAATGAGACCATTATTGAATCTGTTAACGTACTTAGCTTGTTGCTTTTGCGTATGCATTTGAATTTTCCACTTAACCTCCTTACTGTGATGAACCACACACTGAATCAGCTCTTTCTTCTCTCTAAAACATAGTTCCTTGTATATTTTTATAATAATTAGCTTCGTCCTGCGTTCGGTTCGTAAGAACATAAAAGTAAACAAATGTCAAAACTGAGAACTATTAAAAATGAAAACAGCTGATTTTGGTCGCGTCTCATAATTATTCTAAATCTTTTACAAACCCGCGTTAAACTTCACGACTCCTCCGGTGTTTATCTCACCTCGTGCTAAACGAGACACATTGACTTGCTCCTTTTTTTTTCCCCCTTTCCCTTTCAACAAAGGGCCACTTTTCTCTTGGCGTGTGTTTGACTAGCGTAAGGTTTCACGCCCGGAGGGGGTGGGGGATCTGACGAACCATTTATAAAAGTTGAGTTGTGGGGTGATGTAATGTTGTTTTTTAAAGGGTGAGAATAGGGTGAGGAGAGGGCAAGCGAGGAATATTTGACAAGAGTGAAATGAGCCAGAGATATGATTACTGTGAAGTGTGTGTGTGTGTGTGTGTGTGTGTGTGTGTGTATGTGTGTGTGGTTGCGGCGGTCCGTCGGGATCCCTCTCCTGCTCCCTTTTGCTAAACACAGCAGCAGTCACAGTATACAGTTACTGGTCTATAGCTCATTACGGCTGGAGTAAATCATTTTAGCCAGCCCCTCTCAGTCAGCACCGGCACAAAGCCACTTCGCTTCGCCCTCCGGGACGAGCCAACAGTAACAAGGACAAGCAGGAATGCTTGAGGAAATGAAATACACTGCACGATTTCATCATGAAGAGTTTGAAATGGTGGCCGTCAACTTAAGCTTGACGCTCAACTGAAGTACTGTGTTTTTTTTTTTTTTTTTTTTGCCAGTCCTCCAAAATCTACAAAATTATTTTGTGGCTTCTGAACTGATTTGGGGTCTACAGACTCATATACGTGGGCCTCACAAGTCCACATGAAACTTTAGTTTAGTTTAGTTGTAGCCCTGCATGTTTGATGCGGAATACGAGGTTTGCGTCTCTAGGTGGACGTTCTCTTTTTGTGCTGGTGCCCCCCGAAGTGGGGTAGGCAATAGTTTTCAACTGTTTTGCCCAAAATGATGGAATTTGCATGGCATGTGGGCCTCTAGGAAACACATGCCCCAAGCTTATTATGACTAGTACGTGGAATAGCGCCACCTAGTGAATGACAATGCATAAGCAAGCATGATGTAAAGGTTCGTGCTTCAGAAAACTTGACGTGCCGCATCACTGCATCATTCTTTGGAAGCGGGCCTAATGTTGTGAAGCAGCATGCTGAAGTAAAACATGCAGTGCAGTTGTGGTAGATGTTGGGATTGCTATTCAATATTCAGTGGAAACTTTTTGGCTATTCTGTGAAGATCACCGCCCACACACACACACACACACACAAAAACACACAGACCCATTCAGTCTCTTCTTTGAACTCCCCTCATCTATTTTCTAAGGAGTGTGCTGCAATAGTCTTTGGCTTTAGATTTTTTAAATTATTGTTTGTATTCTCATACCGCCACACACGTTTCACCAGCAGTGCCTGGTAGTAACGCACGTTTGACTTTATGTAGGTAAAATCCATACTAAGAAAAAAAATGTTTTTCCACTGCGTGGCTTGAATACCTTGAATCTTAAACTTATATTTATGAGTTTAATAACTACTACAAAGTTCTACAAAATGATAGTTATTAGTAACAAGATCAAGCAGCCATGGGCACTGAACATGCTGATAGTTTAAAGGGTCTGAAACAGAGGGTATCGAAGTAAAGCGCGGTCTTATGAGAAAGCAAATCTTCTCTAATAAATACACAAGATAATTGAAATGTTATTAACGCTTTCAAATCTAGGTTCATCAGCTATCATTGGTTATTAGGTAACTACTCTGAAATGAATAGGTTTGCTTTAAATCTAGACCACGTAACCCAATTATCGTAGTTTGAAATTGAATGCTGTGCTTTAGATTCTGTAAACGTTTCACAATGATTGGACCAACCGAAATGTTCCATAGTTACTGAACCACTTTGTTACAACAGAATAGTTATCAGGGAGTGAGAAGGAGGAATTGAAATGTGCATCCACATGCGGACAGGTGACCTTTGATGGGTTTAAAAAGATTTCTTCTTTGCAATTTCACCCATTCTGTGGAGTGAAAGGCCAGGCCCGATGCTCCTGCATGCCGACCTGCTTTCTTATGTAAACTCCCTGCTGTCAGTCGAGGTGTTTGATTTCTGTGGGTCGTAGCCACAGCGCTGTAAACTGCTGGCCCGAGACCCTTTATTTTTGTGTCTAGTTTTTTTGTGTCTGTTTGCGTCTGGCCAGCATTGCCTGACTTCACACACACACACACACACACACACACACACACGGCAAGGCCGGGACAGGCTATTGCGGACTGCTTTTGTCGTTTTTTTTCCCCTCTCTCTTCATCCTCCACCGTGCTGATGCAGTAAGTCCTCGGAGGAAAGAAAGAAAAAGAGAGAGCTGGGCATCACAGCTGTTTCCTCAGTCGCACTGGCTAATTATCCTCCAAGCGGAAACACTAAAGCCTAATTCTGCGCATAATAGACCGACGCACACACACACATACACACACACACACCCTACACAATTACGCACATTCATATATTTGTGTGTGTGTGTGTCTACGTATAAATAAACTGGAAAACAGAGCCATTGTAACAAAGTGTGCATTTTTAGAAATGGCTTGAGCAAGTATCCCCGCCACTCGTTTATGTAACATTCGATTAGCTTAGCACGCAGCAGCAATGAAAGAGATAGATGTCAGGAGAGACAGGGCGCATTTAACGTATTGTTATCTCAGAGTGTACACCAGAGCACAATCACATTACCTTATGAATTATGCAAATTGTCAGTGGCCTAATTGAGACATGTTAATCATATTAAGAAGCTTAATTGCTGAAATTTAACTGTGAAGCTCTTTGGTAATTAACTATGACATCAAGTTTTCGGTGCGATTGATCGAGCAGTACAGGCTGCTCGTGGATGAAGCTGTTGGTGTGTGTGTGTGTGTGTGTGTGTGTGTGTGTGTGTGTGTGTGTGCGTGCACAAGCTTGTTGCCTGGTGTGTGTATGAGATGGACCATTACATGCAGTGTTTGAAAGGAAGGAATGTTGATAGACACATTTCCTCTCCCCTGGTAAGAACCATATGCACATTTGCATCCTGTGGTGGTGGAGGTCTCTGAAACATCTCCAGCTCGCTGAACACTAGGACTGTACACTCTATCATTCTTCATCAACTTTCTGTCACTCTAGTAATGTTATTTATTTATTTATTTGTCTGTTTTTTTTCATATTGTTTTTCTGTATATCTAACTTTGGACCATGGAGCCAGTGAGTTTCCTCACATGTTTTTCCTTAAAAATGATTCCGCTGTATTGTTCATGTGCGTCAGGGTGCCCGCACACTAGAAGCTGGCACATCCCAAACAACTCTTTTAGTGTATTTAAGGTATATTTGGGCAAAAAGAAACTTCAACGTGAGCTGCTGCGAAGTTTGGTCTAGAGATACGTCAAGCAGTGGAAGCATTCAGGGTCGGGCGAAGAGAGAAATCGGATTTTCCCGCTTGAATTTGAACCGTCCCTGCCTTTGCTCCAGCCATGTACACACCGAATCTGCATAAATTTACATTTACTGCTCCATTCTTGTGTTGTCTGTCGCGTAGCCGCCCACAGTCACGAACGTGCCAGATATTGAAGAGCAAGGCGTATGCAGCAGACAAACGCAGAAACAAATGCAAGAAGCAAGAATATAAACAGTTGTACTGCAGGTAATGTAAAAACGTGAAGGGCTGTCGATGATGAGATGTTATGGTGGATGTACATCGTTTGCTTTTTTGAAATAATGAACTTTAATGCAGTACTTCGCTTAACGTTTTAAGAACATTCACTCCCAGTCCACCCAGTAGTCTCTGTTTTTGTGATGTCATTAAAGCAAGCACACTGGCATATATTCTCCTACTCAGCTTACAACCTGAAGTAGGTGAAGTAGAAAGGTTGGTTTTTGAACTAAGCTCAGTACTGGTCCAGGTCAGGTCATTTACTCATCAATAATAAAGGTGCAATTGCAAAAAATGTCTGTTTAGAGACGGAGGTTAAAATTTGTAATATAGAAAGGAATTCTGACCCTTTCTTTGTTCATAAAACAACAGACATCATAAGTGAATCTCACGCTAGAAAAATGTAGCATATGGGACCTTTACGGGTTTTGGACATCATCATGTTACGTTGTGGACAGCCTTGCTTTAAAAGTGTAACATGCAATAGGAAATCATACAGCGAAATGAAAGATGTGAACTGGCTTTAAGTTGAATCATCCAGTCTCTTCTGATATGCTCACGTTATTTATTAGTCTTTCTTCAGCTGGGATGAGGCTACTGACTTCTAGCTGGAAATCGAACCTTTTTCTGTTTCGAGGTGCTTTGGAATGTATATTACAAACCCATCCGCTATGCCCTCTGCTCTTTTGTCACATAGATTATATTAAAAGCCCTTCTGCTGCAGCGACCTGCCACACACGTATAGGAGCTGTGATTGGCTGCGGATCGGTGGCGGTTTCGGTTTGTTATCAGCTTCACCGTTGCCGCATCCATATTAGCGAGACACAGTGTTCAGCGCATCAGACACAGACGCCGCGGAGATGTTATCTCTCCACTCGTGTTGGTTTCTGCTCCTTTTTCATAAACCTCTACCAGCAGCTTTTTTCCTTTCCGCTTTTCTTTTTTTCCTGTATGAAGCACATTTTTAATCCTCTACATCTTAATGAGCTAGGACTTTTATCAAATTCGCAAATTTTATAATGTGTGTTTAGGAAAAAAAACAAGCGTTTGGCATTTGCTCTCTTGCGAATGTGCAAATGCAGTTGCCATACCAACCCCCTTAGGAGTTCATTTTCTTTAATGCAAGGTTTTGGAATCTCATTTCCTTTCTTATCCCCCACTGCTACGAGCACACATCACCAACAGGCAACACACACACACACACACACACACACACAGAGAGAGAGAGAGAGAGAAACAGAGAGAGAGAGAGAGAGAGAGAGAGAGAGAGAGATATTTTTATAAAAGAGACAGAGTTTATAAAGAGACAATGAAAGAAAAGGGAAGAAGGGATAAAAGGGAGAGGGAGAGAAACGTGAAAGAGGGACAGGAGGAAGAGAAGGAGCGAGAGAAAGATGGTGAAAGAGAGATGGAGGCAGAAAAAGGAAGAAAGAAAGGCAGAAAAGGGGAAGGGAGAGAGAAAAAGATAAGAAGAGAGAAAGAAAGAGGGCAAAAAGAGATGGAGGCAGAAAAGAGAAAGGGAAGAAGAGAAAGAAAGAGGGTGAGAGAGAGAGATGGAGGCAGAATGAAAGAAAAAGGCGGGAAAGAGAAAGGGAGGGAAAGAAAAAGGGAAGAAGAGAGAAAGGAGGCAGAAAATGAAGAAAGGAGGGAAATAGAGAAGGGGAGAGAAGGAAAGAGGGCGAAGGAGAGGGATGGAGGCAGAAAAGGAGGAAAGAAAGAGGCAGGAAAGAGGAAGGAGGGAAGGGGAGAGAGAGAGAGACGCTCACACACACAGTGGGGGTCGGAGGGAGAGAGAGAGGTAGTGGAAATGACACAAATTAATATACACAACTTAAACCAGACCAAGATTAATGGCTGCCTTTCGCAGCAGCTTAGTCGCACTGTCAGTTGCCGGGTGCTCGTTGGACAAAATCAACACTAATCAACATTTATTCCACTTTTGCCCTGGGCTTTTAAGAGTCTGGCAGGACCCCCTCTTTTCTCCCCCTGCCCCCCCCGCCCCCCCACCGCCGCCGCCTCCTTTCTGTCCTCTCTTCCTTCTATCCTTCCCTCCCTCCTCCTCGCTACGCTTTTCACCTCTCATTCACCTCCTCCATACATCACTGTACTCCCTCTCTCCCCTCGTTCCCAACCGCGTGCCCCTCTCCCTTCAGGCCACATTACAGCTATGATAGATTTTCTCTTTTCATTTGCATCTGATATTTAACACTATAAAACGCTCCCACTGACGTCTCTCTCTCTCTCCCTCTCTCACTCTCTCACTCTCTCTCTTTCACTCTCTCACTCACGCTTTCTCTCTCTGTCTGTGTTCTTGAAAGTTTTCTGTTGCTGCTGGCATTTAAAGATCTCATTTTGTACACCCCCCCCGAAGTCCATTTACACCAATTGTGTACTAAAAAATGAGTAATTTTTATGCTCATTCTTCTCTATATCCTTTATGTCCCAACTTCTCTATATCCCTTATATCCCCTAATTAAACAGGCTGCTTTCAATTTGCCTTTAAGACTAATATAAGTAAATGAACTCTGTCCTGAATAGCTGTCCTATATTGTAGTATATTGTAGTAAAAAGATGTGGACTGAATGGGGAGGGTTGAAACACTGTTTAGAAACTACGGCAAATTATTTTAAGAAAAGAAAGGAGAATTAGTTTCTCCATGATGGAGAACATTATTCTCCACTGAAAGGATCTCTAGGACACTTAAGCATTGCTCCGGATAACTCTGGATTTCTGAGAGCGCACCAGAAACAAAACTGAAAATACTAATAAACTATTTTATGGTTGGTTTAATGATACCCTCTGATTATTGTCATACACACACACACACACACACACACTCATCCAAAGCTGTCTTTCTTTAAAGCCGAGCAAAAACTGAAAAATGCAGGACCAGATGTTTGCAGTGTATCATAAAATCCAGATGTGATGTCTGCTCGTCTGAATGTGTGTCACCAGGCCACTTTGGATCCTGTTTTCATTCTTTTTTTTTAGGTTTACTAAAAACTGTTGATTGATTTTGTCTTTGTTAATTTGTGAAAGATCGTCTGTCTTTGTCTTTCTTTCTTTCTCTCATACCTCACTCCTTTCTCTTCTTCCCCGAAGACCCTCGCTCGCTCTCACACTACCTATTTCTCTCGCTCTCTCTCTTGCTCCCTTGCTCTCTCTCGCTATTCTCCCATAAGGGTTGCCTGTCTATGCAAATCACTCATAATTAGACATGCTAATATATGGCGGTAATAAGCCACTGTCTCTCATTATATCTGCCCGTCTCCCTGTTGTGGTGAGGGCGAAAAATGTTTGTGAGGAATAACATTTACTAGAGCAATCAGTCATCTCTGTACACACTTCATTTACACACACACACACACACACACACACACACACACACAACACACACTGCTAAATGGGTTTGGCTCATTGATACAGTGGCTGTCTGCAAAGCTCAATGCTGACTTTTAAAAGAGGTTGCCAGGTTGTGGAAAATGATTGGCTATAGACATTTTTAAGTATTTATGTGCCACAGATTAATAAAGAAACAATAGATTGTAGTTTTGGTTTTCATTTACTTCGACTGAAACCATGCATGTGGGCACTCCAGTATGAATTAATGCTCAAATGCTCAGTGGCTTTGAGAAAATAATTGTTTTTTATTAGTATTAAAACTAGTTTGCATTAAAAATGAGTTGCCAAGGGCTCTGTAAAAAATACCTCTCATTCAAAATCCACTACTCATTACGAAGGGAGACACCTCAATGAAGTAATGCTCAGTATGGCCTGAAGAATTAGCATACACACAGCTGTTTTATGATCACCTTTAAAACATATGTTTTGTTATTCATTGAAAAATTAACGCACAGAAAATTAGAAGGAAACTTATTACCAGCAGTGTGTCTCATAGTAAAAGATGCTACCTGTGCTAAAAAAAATACCTGCCCAAAAGTGCCATTTCATCAAGTCTTGACTGGTTTGTGATTTTTCAGCTGTGACAAGTTTCTAGCAAAACTGACACCAATTAAAAGCCTGCTTGGCTGTGTAAGTGTCCATTCTCAGGTGTCTGTGTGGGAATCCGAAAATAGCCCCTCAGCACGTGGGGCTGGTGGCAGCGGAAGCACATGGAGCCTTGCACACGTCCCCCCTCGGCCCCCCCAAAGGAAACAAATGTTCAGGAGCAGAAGAGCACAGCATTTTTAGCCAGAATCATGACACGAACACGATTCCTATCCCTTCTGCCGCCTGAGCTCAAGAGCAGCCGAGCAAAACGAACAGTAATCTGGTCCTCAAAAGAGAGTCCTGCATCATTAGTGTATTACTTCTGTTCTGTGATGGCATGCAGGCAACAGCTTAAACACGGCTGTGGACTTGAGTCACGGGATTCTGATTGCTGTTAAATGCACTCATGCCATGGGATTCCGATCAAGGTTAAATGTTCTTGAACCAGAGAATTCTGATCGAGGTTAAATGTGCTTGAACCAGAGAATTCAGATTGAGGTTAAATGTGCTTGAACCAGAGAATTCTGATCGAGGTTAAATCTGCTTGAACCAGAGAATTCTGATCGAGGTTAAATGTGGTTAAACGACGTTGAACATGGGTTTGATTCCCAAGACTGCTAAGCACCACTGAAGTACCCTGAGTAAGATACCGTCCCCACACACTGCTCCCCTTGTGCTGTGCTCCTGGCTGCCCGCTGCTTCACTTGGTGAATGGGTTAAATACAGAGCAAGAATTTTGTGCTGTTCACACTGTGTGCTGTGGTGTGTTCACATATGACAGAATGGTCACTTTCACTTTCACTTCATATGCTCGAGCAAAAGAATCCTGAGCATTTCTATCCGAGTGTAATGTGCTAAATTCATGGTATGGGTCTCTAAGCAGACCACATTGCAGTGCACATGTAGTGTAGAAGATGAAAAATGAAACAAAGATCTGGGAAAGACAGTTCTATAGC
This sequence comes from Brachyalestes nurse, assembly GCA_037974405.1. Lineage (NCBI taxonomy): Eukaryota > Metazoa > Chordata > Actinopteri > Characiformes > Alestidae > Brachyalestes > Brachyalestes nurse. Next base: position 6,366,672 of record JBBPCY010000109.1, read on the forward strand.
ACATAACTGGACTTCCCAGGCCAGACAGACATGTGTAGCAGTAACAGCACTACATGCTTTACAAGGGAAATTGAAATAAAACCGGTTCTCCAGATAAAACCCATTTACAGACCACATGAGTAAAACCTCACTTTCACTTTCTGTTTAATATCTCATATTTTGCTATTAGCCTACATTTGCTCCCATTACTGTGTTGATTGGCACATTCTCAACCCCCTTCAGTGGTGTTATATATTTGATACTGAATGGTTCGTAGCGCCTCTATCGCCATAAATACAGCACAAGGTGTTACTTTCTCTTTCACAAGGTTCTTAAAGAGCCTGGGCCAGCAAAAGTTATGCTCAGTTAAGTCCTGGTAGTTTTCTCTAAATGGTGGCCATCTTCTCTGTGGTGCCGACTCAGCACTTCAGCAGTGATTGTACTGCTAAATGGCTAAGAGCCGGTGTGTTTAGGAGAGAAAGAACAGGTTCTTTTTGTTTTGAGGGTCAATCCAGGACTTCCCCATGGTCAGAGGTTAGGGTTAGTATCAGCCGAGGTTATTGCAGTCTTAAAATTAGCTTTAGTTTCTTCAGGTCTGAGCATAATTCTGCCTGACTCTAAATCTCTTACTTTAAAAGGCCCATATATTACTTTTTCTTGTATTTTGAATTATTTTGTAGGTCCTACATTTTCTATTACCATTTCCAACCTCTGTATATTCATCAGGTTCAAACACTCGTTTTTGCTACTGTGATTCTGATAATAATGTGTGTAAATGACCTCTGTTCTGATTGGCTGACATGTTCATCTGGCATTTTCTTCCTATGGAATATTAACTTTTATTTTTTACAATGTATGGAAGAAATACCCTTAATTTCTTTCATTTGTACTGAGACTGTATTCTTTTTTTATTTCTTTCTATCCTGCCTGTTCCTTCTTTTTCTTTATCTGAATTCTCTCTCTCTCACACACTCCCTCTCTACCTCTCTCTCTCTGTGTCTCTGTCTCATCCTCTCTCTCTCTCTCTCTTTCTCTCTCAAAGCCTGGTGAGACCAATGACCTGAAATACATGCATAAGTCTTGTGGAGCACGAACAGGATCAACACACACACACACACACACACACACACACACACATACATACACACACACACACACACACACACACACACACACACA
>JBBPCY010000109.1:6382823-6397328 GCA_037974405.1 Brachyalestes nurse
GGTATAGAGAAAGAAGGGGAGAGAGAGAGAGAGAGAGAGATGACGAGAGCGAGAGAGAGAGGGAAAGGAAGAGAGAGAGGTATAGAGAAAGAAGGGGACAGAAAAAGAGAGAGGGAGAGAGAGACAGAGAGAAATAGATAGTGTGTGTGTGTGTGTGAGGGAATAAGAGAAAGAGAGAGGGTCCTCTCAAGGTCTTCTAAAAACAACTCCGTCACACACACACAAAACACAAACACACACACCTCCGGCGGCAGGAGTGGCCCTTGTTAGGCTTAATTAACCCCTCCCCCCAGGCAGCTGAGGAGTATAAGACACGGAACACTAGTTGTGCCGGCAATTATGTTAATGCTATGCTATTAGGCTATGATTCCGTATGAGCGATCGGGGAGAGGAAAACGATCGGCGGTGGAAGCGATAACGCAGGATGCTGCTTGATGGTACCGCTCCAGCTACGTCATTAGCATAGCAAACCCTTCCCACTACCAGAGGGCGTGGCCACAGGGCACAGGGAAGAACCGTGTGGGGCTCGACCGCAGCACAAAGCGTTCAGAAAATGTCTGAATGCGGTGATCATTTTTTCATTTGGTCTCAGTTTTGGTCTTTTGATGAAAATACATATTTCAGCTCTTTGGACAGCCTTTCGTTTAAGTTAAGTTTTAGTTGACGAAAGCCATATCAGTTGCAAATGCATTTTTGAGGCCTCTGCCTCTGTGCTCAAATTTTTTATATACAAAATTATTCATGAAATTATATCAGCCCCAGGATGGTCGGCCCACTGGGATGCCAGAAGCCAGGGAAGCCACCCTTTAACCAACTGATGTTGTTCGACAGGTGTACAAACAGCGCTCACACAATCTGGTGTACTGGCAAACGCTAATAACTAGTGTTAGTCTAGCTCAGGGGTGTCGAACTCCAGTCCAGTCTAACTAACAAAATGAAACCTTGATTTTGATAGAAGTCAGAACCTCATTATCCAGTTCTTGCTGGTGTGCCTTCAAATGCCTTTCGTTTTCTTTGTTGTATTTTTCTCACCAATCGTGTACTTGTACACTTTCAGCTGTGATATAGCTAAAATGTGTTGACAAATTTTGAATTTCGAAATATTTGGAAAAATTTGGGTTAATGGCAGATACATGTTCTTGTCCATGTGTCTGTCTTTGACATGAACGTCTTTTTGTTCATCGTCAACGAAAAGGATAATATAAAATAAAAATATTGTTCTTTAAAGCATCAGTTTAAAGGAAACTAAATGTCAATAATTACCTTTGACGTACTTCTAGTAGTGTTTTGCCGTCCAACTGGTCTCATTGCAAGAGGAGAGTGTTGATTACAGCAGTGTTTTTATACTTTTCCTCATTAAATAAGATGTGATTCAGGTGATCACTAATCAGTCCCTCAAAGCAGAATGAGGTGCTTGTGTAGGAATTTAACAGACACTGGCATGGAATGGTTGTCAGATTCATAGAGATGCTGATTTACAAATAAACTGCAGTGATCTCTTATTTTTTTGCAGAGCTGTATATTTCATGATTATTTTTATTTTCAAAATAGGCAGGGCTAGCCTAACTGTAACATGCTAGTGGCCAGTTTTAACAGTTACTAAACAGTCACACACAAATCAGTCAAGTTCTGTGTTCACAGCAGATTTTTTTTTTTTATTTGATAATTACACTATATTTGATGAATCTGTGCATACGCTCATCTTGCAGCCAGAGATATAGAGTTCTTTCATTGTTTGCTTGGGAGGCTGTACTTGAACCTGGCCAGCTCTTGCTTTACGTTGTTTGCTTTAAAACAGAATAAATCAAGTAATATAAATATGAATAAGTAAATACTAAAACACCACGATAAATACTCCAGTTCAGTAATGGATGACCTGCGAACACAGCCCCTGCTTGCTGGGTATTCAGATTGGTCTAAATGTGTCTGCGGTAGTTAGAGAGACTGTATTGTGTTTAAATGCAGTAGAATAGGATGGTGCTGGTATCTCTCTGTCCTAGATGGATTAGCTGTGAATTGTTCCACCTTGGCTGTCTCTCTGCATGTTCAGCTGCATAACAAAACATTGCTAAATCTAACACACACAGGCAGCTTCTGCGGGTGTGAAGATGAATCAGAGTGGACTAAGGACTCTTTATTGTATTTATACTCTGAGCTCAAGTGCTGATATTATTGATCCCAACCTTCACTTTTCATTATTAATCTGGCAGAGAGCGGCACGGCTTTATTTATGCACTTCTCCTTCTTTCTCAGTCACCATGTCTGGCTCTCTCTATCTGTCTGTCTTTGTTTCTGTCCAGCCTCAGCGACTGGATCTATTATTTGTGCAGCTCCCATTAGCCGTACTGTTCCTGTGTGTATGTGTGTGTTTCTGTGGTAAGGCCTGTCATCTCCACGCCCAGTCAGTGGATGCGATCAGAATGATATGAATCCTCAGGGGGAGATATTAAACACCCTGAAAATCCCTCAGGCTGTGCTTCCCCTCCTTCCTCTGTCTCTCTCTCTCTCTCTTTCTGCCCCCCCCCTTTCTCTCTGTCTCTCCCTCTTTCTTTCTCTCTCTGTCTGTCTCTCTCTCTCTCTCTCTCTCTCGTTTCTCCTCCATCACTCTCTTTATCTCCCTCTTTCTCTGTCTGTCTGTCTCTCTCTCTCTTCTCTCCCCTCCGTCCCTTTCTCTGCCCCCCTTTGTTCCCCCATAATGAGAATCCTCCTAATTATTTCAGTGGCTGTAGCAGTGGGACTGAGCGGAGCTAGTTGTGGCTCAGGGACGTGACTGCTATGCTGATGAAGGTCCAGGATCAATAATTTAGGCCTGAGCAGTAATGGCAGGGCCGGGAGAAAGAGCAATACATCTGAGTCAGAGATTGCGCTTTAAAGACAGAGCCAGAAGAGGTCTACCCACGCTGCATTGCGCTCAGGGTGGGAACGTGCTCCTTAGGGGTGTAAAAATGCATCGATCTGAAGGCGCCGATACGGCCTTCGCCAATATCGATATCTCAGACGGCCGCAATATCCAAACGAGCCCTTTACTAAATGGAGGAAGAACAATTGTCCTGCAATTTAAGATTCATGATCTACTGAATGATTTCAGGACGAAATCAGTTTCGGTTGTTCTCATTGCACGTTTCAGTTTAGTTTTTGAGTTTATTTCAATTGCTCCCTTTGTTTTCATTCCGGTTTTGGACAAAGGACGATTCTCCTCTTGGCTGGTTTAGTTGCAACAATGTTTCTGGGTTATTCTGTGCTGAAGTAGCCATACAGCGGAGTCCCTCCTGAGGCACCTGCATGCATCTTTTACAACTATTCCTCTACACACAGGACTGGGCTGCAGCCTGAGCTTCAATTATTAAAGCTCTCTCTCTCTCCCTCTTCTCCCCCTTCCTCTCTCGCTCAGAACAGAGGACCAGAGAGATTCCTCTGTGAAAGGAAATTAAGACTATGCTAAATCTGTTTTGTAAAGGGCGAGGAGGCTGAAACGATGGAGCCAGTATTCATCTGTTATCTGGTGGCTTGAGCATGTGTTAATAATTGTAGTGAGCTCAAGTCATGTCTATTGGAAAGTTGGGCGGGCTGGAGCATGATGCACATGGTGTATTTCTTATAGCTGCTGTAGTCTGAAAGGATGCCTTGCGGGCCAAGTTACAGTTTTCCATCATCCACATGTGTGTTTGTGTGTGTTGTCAAAATACATGAGATTTCAGTTTGTATGCTAACAATTATGCAGGGGACACATTTGCGCTTGATGTAGGTTTGATGCAGAGTGACGTGTTGGTTTCTGCGGTTTTGCTCTGATTCAACCCAAATGCTTTTGACTGCAACATTTTGCTATTGGCTTGGCTTAATAAACAGCAGCAGACGTACTTCAAACAGGCCTGTCATTTTTATTTTTTCGTTTCAGGGCCTTGCGAATGGATGGAAAGCCTCATAAACGGAATATGATGCGTCCTAAATGATTCCCATCATAATCTGTAGAGAGGGGACGCAGTTATGAGTTTGCCTGGTTTGAGCTTGATGGAAGAAAAACATGCTTGGTTTTCTCTTAACGTGACTTCTTACTCTTTCATTACGATGATTAGACAATAACTATGATGCTAGTCGTGCCTGCTAATTCTCCTTAGATGCCTTTCCAGTTTGGGCAGTGCCTTCGGATTTTACATTAACTTGGGGATGAGCAGTGTCCTTTTTTTATACTATCAAGGCATCCCCAAATAATGAAAAAAATAATGAAATCTTCACATCTGTTACTGAAATGTGTTTACTCATTCACATTTTTGATCCTTTGTCCTCTAAAGTCTGATAATCATTGTAGTTGGCCGGTGGTAGTTTCCTATGGTGATACCAGCATTTTAGAGTAAATCTGTAGACAGGTATTGAGTATTACTATAAATATTAGTTACTCAAAAAGTTAATTTTGTAATAGCCTTACGTGCACAGAAATCAGTCTGGAACTTTAGTTAAGCGGCACATTCCTGTCAGTCTAACAAGCAAAGCAACCAAATCCAATATCATTAGCAGCAACACTGACACACAGTGGATTCACAGGGATTTGGTCTCAGACATTGGTGAATTTCCAGTAGAATTACTACTAGTCGTTATTCCGAGTATGGGACTGTTGGCATGCTAGGTAGTCTAACACTGTTTAACATTTAACCGCCGACGTTAAACCAATAATCTCATCAATGTATTTTGATGAAGCTATTTATTCTGTCTGACAAACGTTTTGATTCCTGAACTGTTCTAAAATCCAGTGATTTATACCTTGCTCTTATTCACCTGTGTATGGTACTGCATATAGATAGTAAGAGTGTAACAGACAGAAGTACTTTATAGTATATCATTTGTTCATTGTTCTATATTAGCCCTGGCAGAGCTGTCATATCGTGAACATACTGACCACATTTTCAGATGAGTGTGTTTTATCAGATCGAGGTGTTCATGTAGTCTAACAAAAGCCCATCCTCACCTATCCCTAAAATGTTACATTATTAACTCATCAATATATTTCTACTACACTAATCACATTATGTAGGAAAATAAGTGTACTGCAGTGTTCTCCATACACATGCCAAACTGATTCTGATGGATATGGCAATCTTTGCTTTCAGCATAGAGCAGAAGATTTATTTTACTCTGTGACTGGAGCTTGTAAGTCTCTAAGACAGGTTCTGATCTATACAGCTGAACTTCAGATTTCACATGAAGCCGTGAGGGGGGGAGCACAAGTGTTAGTTTTAAAAACAAAGCTGTTGTTACTCCTCATTCATGGTGTGATTTATTCTCACAGACTCAAGTTTTCAATTTTGGGTTAATATAGATGCTCTCATGTTTCCAGGCGTGTTGCCGGCATTGAAGCACCAGGACAGTACGTCCAGTCCATGTAAGTCCACGTGGAGGCAGCTGTGGGTGACTGATGCTCAGGCAGATAAATTGAACAAAATGGGCAGCTGCTCTTAATCTATTCATTACAGCCTCATGAAAATGTGCTTTGTCATCTGAAAGAAATTTGGGCCTTTCTGATTGCACAATAATCTGGCTTCCCATCCTGAAATCTGTATTTGTTTTCCAAGTTCAGTAGGCAGAAATCTCTTTCTAAGAAGTAAGGAAACCGTCAGGTCAGGAATATGTTTTTGCAGGATACAGTTTCCAGAGTATAGATGGTTACTCTGCATGCCTAAATCATGACACACTTGTTTTGATCTGTGCTGGGTTCAGAAGTAATTTCAGATAGACGTGCTAGTGTGGTTTCTGTACAGACACAAGACAGGCTTGGAAATAGCTGTTAATGTGTTTTGTACAGATGCATGGCAGAATCAGTAATATTTGCTTCATTAGTTATTAGTTTGATTCTGATCTGTGGTGCACTTTAAGAAATAAATGCTGTCAGGTAGGTGCACTCGCACTGTATGCATGCTACTTCTACACTTACACCAGAACCACGATTATGCAGGACTCATGTCGGTTGCCATTTACTTTTGCTGCAGCGCTTTATTTGATTGGTGTTATTTAAATAGGCGACCGTTTTTTTTTATGTAGGTATAACGTTTGACCCAAAAGCAAATCATGTTGTGTCTTTTTGGCCACACAGTGTGATCATCAATTTAAAAGATAATTTAAAAAATAAATCCCCCCAAAAATTTGGCTGTAAAGAAGTTCGAATCAGCCATAAAGATTCAGGTCTGGTGTATCCCTAGTAATATTTGTGGAATTATAGTGCACAACACTCAAAGTTGTTTATGGACTTTACACTGCAACCGAGGGCAAAGTCAGCTGGAAATGTCAGGAGACTCATGCTAAAGAAAATATGAAATATTTATTGAGGGGCAAGAGGCTTTTCAGCAAAAATTGTGCATATGAGCTTATGGGTGGTAAAACACTTGCCTGTGAACCTGATAACCACAAAGTTGCAGGTTCAAATCCTCATTTTCTACCACTGTGTCCTTGAGCAAGACACTTAACCCTCAGTGTCTCCAGGGGGACTGTCCCTGTACCTAATGACTGTAAGTCTGGATGAGAGCGTCAGCCGCCTACCCCCCTTTATGTATTGATGTGTAACACTTTGGTTAACCTAACTTTATCCTGCATTTTAATGTATAGTGTAGAGCACTACGTAGGGCGTAGGGAGCTATTTGAGACGCACCTGTGTTAATTGTGTTCGGACTCATCTCTCCTGTAGCTTAGTGAGGTTTATTGAAGCATTTAAATGATAGTTCAGGCCTTAACTGATATCAGATCCTGTAACGGAGAGTAGTTTTATTGCTAAAAATGAACACAACTAGAGATGCACCAGTTACAAATTTGTATATCAGATATATCACTAAAGCTCACCGTGTTACATTACTAACTCTTGAACGATCTCTGGAATATTAACATTTCTGTAAATAAGAAGTATTTAGTAGCTACTTTGAAGAAGAATTGTTAAATATATCCGCTACATGAAAAGTTAGCTGAAAATACTCATTCTGTGCACGTATTCACACACTGCTTATCTAGAGAAATAAAAATGCCACTAGACTGGCTTGTTGAAATGTTAATGTTGCTGCCTAGAGAGCTATAACATTATGTTTTTTGTTGACAGTGTCATATACTTGGCATTGTTGTAGCCCCACATGGCTGATGGAGAATAAGAGGTGTGCGTCCCTAGATGGGCGTGGCCCTTTGTTTTAACGCTTCCTGAAGTGGGACAGCGCTTTTTTGGAAATAGCTCGACAAGTGTTTAGACAAAGATTACGAAAATTGGATGGCAAATTGGCTCGTTTGAGATGCATGACCCTAACTCATTGCAACTCATTTGTAGCGCCATCCAGTGAATACGATCAAAGAAAAATCTGCAGTTTCACTAGCGAAAACTGACACATTTCAATATCTCTAGCACTGCATGAACTAAAGTTTTAAAGCCAGTGTGTTTATGATTGCTAATAATTGTTCTTATCTCCTACAGTTACATTTGGCCTGCTTTGGCCACTAATAACCAATAATCAAAATTCAGCAACCAATATTTATTTTGTGTTTTATGTAAAAGAAGTCAGGCAGTGAGTGGCGCTGGGAAAAGAGCATGGGGCTTATAGCTTATTCAGTTTTTAATTTCAGTACACTTCAATTTCATTTCTTTGGTTATTCAATTATAGTTCCAAATAACTCTTGATTAACAATTGATATTAGGCAATTGAGGATGTTTTGAACCAAGAAGGTGTGTGTTCTCTGTGAAAATGGCTGGAGGTAAAAAGAGAATGCACAAGATCTACCGAAAGAGAAAGAGAGAGACAAGAGCGCATTGTCCGTAATGTGAAGGTGACAGACTTGGGCCAGATTGTCGACAGCAAAGCAGCCTTTTGGGACAGATAATGATGACAATAAAACCACCAATTACTCCCAGGATAACAGTTCACAAAGCTTTTTATAGTAGATTCAGAGATATAAAAGTTTATTGGTTAAGTGGAAAGGGCGACAGTGTGTTGCATGGTCTCCATGTTATGGCCCCTTTGTGACATTTTAAACTTTTATAGAACAAGACCCTCAAATCTGAGAGAAGTGAAGAATTTATGAGCTTTTGAATGAGTTGTAAAGCCAGGAATCTGCTTTCTGAGGACCACACCCTGTTTTCCTGTTTTCAGTCTACTTCTGTTTTGATAGTTATTTATTTACTGAATTGTACCCAGGCTTTCATGATTCTTATAAAGAGGGTACTGGATTTTATAACGTCCTAACATTATAGATTTTACGCAGCGCTTTTGTGACAATGATCCTTGTAAGAATGTTTGCAGGGATGATCCAGTCACTGTATATCATTTTCAAGATACATGATGTCATGCTATTTACTTTTTATGACTTGTGTTAAGTTGGAACAGACCAAAAAAAGAAGCAGAATTGCTACATTAAAAAATATCACTCCAAAAATATGAATACAAATGTTTTCGATTCCAACATTTCATGCACTGTGCTGCACAAGATCTAATTAAACAGCCCTTCTTTGTAATGAAGCATTCAGTTGGTCAGTGTTCAATGCTCAGAAAATCTGTGCCCACTTCCAAGACTCTGTTGACACATGGCACATGTGGCAGGGAATCCAGACTGTCACCAACTACATCTACACCTCCCTGTGTTGGTGAGGCCTCCCCTCCAGATGCACTGAATGACTTTAATGCATGGTTTGAGGCACAGAACAACATGGCTGTGAGGAAGACCACCCCACCCCCCCAACGACCAGGTGCATTGTCTGAACATGGTCAATGTGAGGAAAGCTCTGCTTAGAGTCAGCCCATAGAAAGTCATTGGACCAGACAGTGTTTCCAGTCGTGTTCTCAGAGTATGCCCAGACCAGCTGGCACACGTCCTCACAGACATCTTCAGTGTCTCTCTAAGCACAGCCATCATTCCAGTGTGCTTCAGTGCCACCACCATCATCCCCATGCCAAAGAAGTCATCAGTGTCCTGCCTGAATGACTTCCACCCTGTCACACTCACACCATCATCATGAAGAGCCTCGTCATGAGGCACATAAAATTACAGCTGCCCCCTCACTGGACCCCCTGCAGTTTGCATATTGTACCAACTGTTCAACAGATAAAGTCATTACTTCCACCCTCCACTTCTCCTGTCTGAACAAACATGACACTTACGTGAGAATGCTGTTCATAGACTTCAGTTCAGCATTCAACATTCTTCAGCATATGATAGGAAAGCTGAGACTGCTGGGCCTGAACACCTCCCTTCGCAACTGGATCCAGGACTTCCTAACTGGTTCATACTCCTGACCCACGACTGTGCACCAATGCAACTGCATCTTCCGGTTTGCAGATGATGTGACTGTGGTGGATTTGATCAGTGAGAACAACTAGGCATGCAGTGGTGAGGTGCAATTACTAATGGACTGAGGCAGAGCCAACAGTCTTTCTCTAAATGTGGACAAACCAAAAGAGATGGCCATTGACTTCAGGCTGAACATCAATGGCTCCTCAGTGGAGACTATCCAGAACAACATGTTTCTTGGTGTTCACATCATAGAAAATCTCATGTGATCCTTCATGTAGATGCTTAACACCGACTACATCACCAGGAAACCCCAGCAAAGACTGTGGAGAGCCCAGCGCCCCTAATTCTCACAGCATTCTTTAGAGGGACTTTAGACAGTTTTGTCTGTAGCTGCATCCTGGCATGGTTCGGAAATTGTGCTGCATCAGATCGCAAGATTCTACAGAGGATAGTAAAGACTGCTGAGAAGATCATCTGGCTTTCTCTCCCCTCTATCACAGATATTTACGGCACACTGCTTCCACAAAGCTACCATCATTGTGTGACCCCGCACAACCCTCCCACACCCTCTTTTCCCTCTTTCTCATTCTGGCAAGAGGTTTCACGGCATTTAGGCCTTCACTACCTGGATGGGGAACAGTTTCTTCCCCCAGACAATCAGACTCCTGAATCAGTGATGATACACACACTTTTGCACACTTAATGACTGCTGCTAGAATGCAGTACGTCATTATACTTTTATCACTCACACTGGTACTGGTACTCATATCGGATGCCCTGTATGTTGCCTCTTTTCCTGTAAATTATTCTTTGTGTCGCACTATGGTCATTCCCTATGTACTCTGCATATGGTTGAAACCTACTTGACTTGACTTGTGTCCGTATTCACAGAAGCATATTGTGGCGTAATGTATCGCAATGATGGTAAACGTATTGCCCAGCCCTAGCTTTCATTGAAGAGCTGTTACTGAAAATTTGAACCGTCTCAAGATAGCCAGACATAGACACTTTGGACACCAAACATGTCTTGGCTAATTATTTGATGTAATGGGAAATATTTCGATTAAATTTGAGTTTTCATTGTTTGTTTAATTTGGAGCAGTAAACCTCCCCCTATAGTTTTGTAATGATTTGTTTTGCTAAGTTTTATGAAAATGCTTTTTAGTCTGAGTTTAGGCTTAATCTGAGTTTTGTTGCAGCTGGAGTTTGGGCATACTTCCTCAACACATGAAATAGAAATATGATGATGGGGCCCCCCCAGCCCCCTCCTCGTTAAGCGAGTTGTGTTGTTTTGCGTGGAGGCCGGGGAGGCTCTGTGTGAGCGAAATGCGAAAGCAGCCTGGGTGGGAGAGACACTGCAGGGGAAACTGAACGTGGAAGTCAATAAAGCCTGAATGTTTTATGAAGGCAGAGATATTCTGATCACAGCAGCGGCTGACAGAGCAAACGGCCCCGCGCTTATATAAGGAGGCACAACAGAGGAGCGCACAAGCCCCAATATCTCTCCAACAGGGTGTTTTTTTTTCCCGTTCTGTACACTCCACTCATTAATGCTGGGCTGAGATTTTGGCACATCCTCAGCCTGTACTCATCTATCAGAACATTCCATTCACTGTCTTAGAAATGCACACAAACAAACCGCTCGCTGCCTCAGCTATCGGGCTGGATTTGGGCTAGATGAAATTTTCAGCGTGATTCTTATATGGAAGAGCTATTGATGTAACCTGCTGTTTCCTGTTATAGCACATACTATTTGAGGTAAAATGTCTTAGTTCTGCAGAGCTCGAATGATGTGCTACACAGATTAATTAGGCTCGGATTAATAAAGTTCTCCAATAAAACCTTTTCAGTATCTGAACCCAGATGCACAAACAGTGAAATAAGAGAAGCTCAAAAGAGTGAATGGTGTATCGGTGGTACAGTTTTAAACCTTGTTCTCAAGTACTGTATTGATATCGTCAAACCCTTACTCTCGTATCCTCTAGCGGTGTAACAATGCAATCACCTCATGATTCGATTTAGGGTTTGGGGTTCAATACCCTCTTGATATTCAAATAAGACTGGAAACAGTTCAAAACTGATGAAAAATTATGACCATATTCAGTTGTGGCTCAATTTCCAAATGAAACTAGAGAGGCAAGACCTTTGTGGAGGGAGGATGTTTGACATGACTCTGTTGGACTGGGTTGCTGACTGGCAGTGATTTAGCACTATAAACAGTGGACTAACATCAAATACCAGTTAATGAATCCAGAGTTATTCTCAATGCATTGTCTCATGTCCACGGTTTTTAGCATTGCAATATCACGATTGTTTGATGTATTGTTACACCTACTGATGCCTTTAAAGAATATTACAGTGAATAACACCAGTCTCTTTTTAAAAATAGTACAGTACAATCAGTTCATTTGATCTATAGTTTGACACTGAACTAAACTGAAATGATTATAGCCAGAACACAGCCATTAAAGCATGCATGTTTTCGGGCATCTCTAGTATAATTGTTACATTAGTAGATAGAAATATCCCAGTAGAACCCCGAGCTTTCTTCAAGGTGTGTACACACGCGTGTGTGTTTCTGTTTTTAGCACCAGTAGAGTGTGCGTCCCACCTCTTGTGTCATTAATCTGGAGGGAGATGCTATTTTTTTCCACAAGGCTATTAAAGCCCAGAGTGCAACGCAGGACGGAAATCTAGTGCATTAGAGCCTGGGTCACCTTAAAGACGTCCAATATCAGAGTTTCCTAAAGTCAAAACTAAATAGGTTAACAGTTAAGAGAGGATAAGAACTCGAAACAAAGCAGATATAAACAGATGTGTTTTAAGGTAGGATTGAAATAACACAAAGTCCAGTTGATGATAATAGTGACGTATATGGAAAGGTGCAGACCTCAAGGAAATTGGAGGTGTATGAAGAGGCAAATTCCTGCCTGGCTTAAATGTGAAGCAACAGGTTTTTTTAAATCAGCCCAGCAAGCCAGTGAAAGTGAATAACAGTGTAATCATGTGTTGTGCTGTTGTGTGGGGTGACTGAAGCGGTACAGGGCTTATCATGCTAAATCAGTGTTCCAGGTTTATTGTCTTCCTAGAATTTTTGGTTCTATTTTAAAAGACAAATATGCTCCATGTGAGGTAGAATGAAGATAGTGGTTCTGTTTAAGCTGGACCTGAAAATAAGTTGTTTCTGTGGTTTGTTGTAGATCTATCTGAGTTCCAGTGTTTAAGTTAAGCATGGCGCCCACTCTTGCGAGTGAGAGGGATGTCAGGCATCCAAGCTGAGATGGTAGCACCTCTAAATGTAGGGCAAAATAAATGAACATCCAAATCTCATAATTGAAAACCAAATACTTACACAATGTACAAGTATGTGTGATTGCATCAATTGTTCTTCTTAAGTTCTTCTCAAGTCTTTTTAAGTTTTATTTAACTTTTTACAGCCAAAAGAGACACCACTTCTCGCCTGAGCTCGTGTGGAATTTTGAAATCGTTCCAGCGTCAAAATGTCTGTCAATACCCCCTTCTCAGCTCATCGATCAGATGATCAGGGGCCGAGTATTGATTGTTTTAAAAAAATCTGTTTTTGTAGTCATTCCCTTTGTAATATATGGGAGAGACAGCGGACTTTCGAGAGTCAGTGACGTCACGGGTAAAGTGGCCGGAATGGGGGAAAAGTGGAGAAACACAAACACGGAGAAACAAACGGAGCAAAAAACACAGCAGACACAAAATACAAGACGCTAAAGCTCAGGTCAGTTATGAAAAAAAGATGTGTGTTACTGTTTGTTGTGGTTTAATTAAAAACATCCTGTGAATGTGACTGTCTCAGCTGTCCTTACCCTTACTCAGTGGGAGAAGACTTATAAAATACTTTTATTCCCCATAAGACCCAGTGTTTGGGAGTTTCCTGGTTTTATAGCAACCAAGCACACTTCGCATTTTCTCGAGAAAATGCATCTAGTCATTATTGAGTTTTATATTGTGGTATATCAAAAAAACTGGTAACCATTCCATCCTCAGTCACAATCTCTCCCTCTCTCTTCCTCCCCCTCTCTCTCTCCCTCTCTTTCTTTCCCTCTCCCTCTCTCTTTCTCTCTCTCTCTCTCTCTCCCTCTCCCCCCAAAACTCGGCCTCGTTTTATATTTCTGTCTGTCTGTCTCTCCCGGTTTTCACACTCAGACTCCTCACTGTTGAGGTACTGAGAGACTGGATCCGTTCGGCTGCTGTTTTTGTTTGTTTGCTTCTGTTGTCTATGAATACTGGAGTTGATTTTGTTTACACCGAGTGTACCTCACTCTGCAGTGTGTGTGTGTGTGTGTGTGTGTGTGTGCACCCATGGATGTTGCAGTTGTTATTGATTAGCTTGTCTGTGAGTGTCACTGAATTGCGTGACTTTTTTTTTTTGGGAGCGTCTAGCGGCAGCGTCTTTCCCTCCCTGCTCTCAGCTGACAGTTCCTCCTTTCCATTAAATTCATTTTCTGCACTGTGTTTGTGGATTCATCTAATTTGCCATGCAGATAAACACAAGAGGCATCGAAAAGGCAGGAGAACGAGGCAGAGGCAGCGGAAGAGTGAGGGAACAGAATGAGAGTGAATAGGCAGCGGGCTCTATGCCGGCTCCCAGCTCCAGCACTCTGGGCCAGCAACAGCAGGTGCACACACACCGAAAGGTCAAGGCGCGTTTTATACATTCAGAATACAAAGGCACACATTGGAGTATGTGCACGGGTGGGTGAGGGATAAATATAGGAGTGTAAATGTCTGGGGGTAAATACTACTTTTGTTGGTACATGAATAAATCAAAACACCAACAGAAGCTCATCTGGGACTCAGATCAGGTCAGGATGCTCACAGTCCACAGTGTGAACTCACTGACGCACCACTTACTATAAAGGTGCACTTTTTTACCTGACAGACTAACTCATTTGTCATCATTTGTTAGCCCTCTTTATTCTTTTCTTCAATGGTCAGGACCCCCACACAACCAAGTATTATTTGGGTGGTGGGTCAGCACTTGTACACACACACACACACACACACTCGGCATTCACACTCACACACACACATACAGGATCCCCCTGCCCCTCCTCGGCTCTGTGTGTGTAGATGCGCCTCACTCGGAGCTCCCTGTGGTCCGCGCGGCGCTGCACGAGCTCCCCTGTGGCCACACCGCTCCCGCGCGCACTGCCTTTTAAACGAGGGCAGCTCACGTGTGGCGCGGCGAGGAGACACGACACACTCATAGATAAACACACAGGAGGA
>JBBPCY010000109.1:6413508-6430925 GCA_037974405.1 Brachyalestes nurse
ATATTAAAATGCACTTGAATTCAGTAGTTTAATGAGAGAAGATATTTAATTGTATAATATTTCAGCTATCTTGCTTTGACGCTAATCATGAGTGAGGCCAAGTAAATTATTTTATTTCAAATTTTATATTGTGCATTGTATGAATGCAAAATAAATATTTTCATAGTTTTGTAACAGATTTATTTTAATTTAATAATAATAATAATAATAATTTATTTCAGTTTTCGGTTTCGGTTTTTGACCAAGTTTGTCCTCATTTCGGTTTTCGGTTTCAGTCCAAAAAAATCCTTTCGGTGCATCCCTAATAAATATATATATGTATGTTTGAATTTCTGATACATAATCTCTACTTTTTTCTTGAATGCATTCCTTCATGTGGGCCATTTGTACAGGCCACAGATGAAACACATTATTATTTATTTGAGATTTATGTGAGGGTAAAAATGTGTAATCACAGCTTTCAGCACATTGTAAGCTTACTAATGGACTGTATTTTATACACATGTACGGATTTTCCCCAACGCTGGTTCAGTTTCCTTTGTCAGGTTAAAGGTAGTGCTGCGTGATATGAATGGATATGTGAGTTGTGATATTCTAAATTATTGTGGTTAGGAGACACCTTACAATATATTAAAAATGCAGTGGAGACGTCTCTACTATTTGACCATATTTAAAATAATAAGTTGAATTATATGTGTCGTTTTTTTTTATTATTATTTTAAACACCCATTGAAACATTAATCAGGACTGAGGTTGGTCAAGCATAAGGATTGGTTGAGGGCTCATTTGCGTATTTTAGCCTTCGAGTATTGCAAAGGCCAGTGTTGCAATAAAAAAATGCATTGTGCAGCCGTAGTGAAAATGTATGTATTTTAGGCTGCTTTTTTCAGTTTAAACTGTTTTGATCACTCGTCGTCTGCCTTAAGCAGGCATCACAGCAGGGAAGCATCAGCAGTTTAGTTGCGCGAGGTGGCCTGGATTTAACAGTTAGAAGCCTGTCGTTCTCTTCTCGGTCTGTGTTGGTTCCTTTTCCGTTCCACTACACCCGTGACTGTATAATGAATTATGCTGCTGTTGAATTAGCATGTAGCTGTCGCTTCAACTCTGGCGCCTGAGTCCTGACAGGACCACCACCACGCACACACACGCACACACACGCACCCGAGCCCGACCCTTCCTGATTTATCAACTGCAGAAGCCACACTGAAGTGCGCCTACTGAATCAGCAATGCAAACAAACAGGGCCAGAGCTGTTGGGCTAAATCAAAGCGGACAGCTCGGCTACAGGCCAACCAGAAAGGGTTAATTATGCAAATATAGCATGACTCCGACCCGCTTTCCGTGGTTTTTGATTCTTGCTGTGAAAAGATGTTTCACTCTGGTAACACATTTTAATGTTGTGGGTGGGAAATCGTTTCATGTTCAGAAGAAAATGAACGGTCCACCTTTGGACAGAATTTAACCAGTTAACCAGTTTCATATCGTGTATTTGTATACGGCACATTTTACTCTATTTTAATATATACATGTACATCCCAATAATACTAAAATGTAACTGCTCTACATTGATCAGCCATAATATTCAAACCACATGCCTAGTATTGTGTAGGTCCCCCTCATGCCACCAAACCAGCTCTGACCTGCTGTGGCACGGACTCCTCAGAACCTCTGAAGCTGTGCTGTGGTATCTGGCACAAAATCATTAGCAGCAAATCCTTTAAGCCCTGCAAGTTTTGGGCTAGTTTGTCCAGCACATCCCCGAAATGCTCGATTAGATTGAGATCGGGAAAGTTCGGGGGGCAAGACAACCCCTTAAACATTTGTCATGTTTCTCAAAAAAGAAAACACACACACACACACACACACACAGGTGCTTTTGGCCCTGGACAGGTGTTAGCGAGGACACTCTGGATGGTCCGCTGCTATGTAGCTCCATGCACAGCAAGCTGTGATGCTCACAACTTTCTAACATAGCCAGCGTTGCTTTTTTCAGCAATCCTTGCTACGTCAGCTCTTCTGTGGGATTAGACTGGATGGGCACATCTTTACATATTGGACGCTAATTACGGTCTCGCCAAGTCATCTCCTGTCCGTCTTTGTACTCCTTTTAATAGGTACCCACCACGTCATTCCTGGAACATCTGCCTAATTTGTACTGTTGGTATTTGGCACCAGCAGTACTTTTAGCTCGCAGTACTGTGACGCTGTTGGATTTTCTTAATTATTTTCTGGCTCACAAAATATGTGCAGTTTTTGTTGCCCATGCAACTGGATATTCCACAGCAGCTTTTAACTAATTGGTCCATTCAAACTCATAACTGGAGCCATTTCAGAAACTCTTTGTTGACTTTTTTCCGTTTTCACCAGTAACCACAGAGAAACAGTGCAGCGAATGTATTTCACATTTCGTGTTTCAGAGTGTGTGGGACAGGAAAAGTCATTTCTATTCTGGGTTTTTTTTTCAGGCTGTGGTACCTTTTAAACATTACTATCTCACCGCCATTCCAACCTTCCCTGTCAGCATGCTCGGGGGATTTGGAGGGGATTACATGTTGTTATGGAGTTTGACAGACTTGTGTTATCCAGCACTAATCTGATATGATACATGCACTGCTGAATATCTTGCTCTGATACTAAACCGTCAGAGTCGGTGTAGGATGCAGGTGCTTCAGGCTGAAAATGAGTGCTGGGCAATATTGATCAAATTTAAAATAATGATTTTTTTTTTCCCCCAAATACTGCATATCACATTATCAGATATAGTATTTAAGTATCTGTAACTAAAGGAATGTCTTAGATACCAGCCATAATTTGTTTTGATTGAGATATCCTGTTTAGTTATCTTAAAATTCTGCCGAAGAGAACATTAAACTAGGATCGAAAGATCCTTTTTTGTTTGTATAATGAAGGTTAAATCGCAAGAGCTGCATTTATTTAAAATTGCATTCGTTGTATAAATAATATGGCTTATATTATCAACAATATCTTAAATTTAAATGTGAAATAGCAAGAAATAACCTTGAGCCTGTAAACTGTATGTAGATGTTTTAGACCAATCAAAAGCACCCAAACGTTCATGCACACATGTACAAGTGCATCATCTGACAGTGTGGCGTGCTACGTTCAGCGCTTTTGCCTCAAGGCAGAAAAAAATGGATACTCTGGTCTTCTGGGCCAAAATAACAAGCCAGGACCTTTATTTATATATTGCTTAAACAGTAAAGGTCTACCAGTGTTTCTACCAGCAGGGACACTGTTGTAAAACAAAATGTAGTCTTATAACATGTATTAGTAGGGGTAGATGAAAAAGATCTATTCTTAAATGAATCTTGGACATGGAAAGTAACCTTCCATATGTTTTATGAGTAAAGGGTTATGGAAATAAATAAATGTGGATCTGCTTTGCTCTAAATACCAATGTGTAGATATATTAGTCTCTACTGGAGACGAAAAATATAACAGTCAGAATAAGGTTCTTAAACCTTTTCACATTTAAACTCTCAAAAACCTATTGAGAAAAATAAAATAGCTGTTGCCATTGCTGAATTGCTGCCTTTTTCCTGGCACTTCGCTATTTTGCCTGGTGTAAGTCAGCTGGGTTCTTACTTTGTCGGTTGCTGGCACTTTGAGATGAATGCTAATATTTGCTCAGTGCGAAATATTTAACACAGTGGTAATACTGATTAAGCTTTACGAGGCTACTCGCTGTGAGTGTTATGAGACTACAGTGAGTGCAGCAGTTTGAATTTGGTTGATATTGAAGCGCTGCATGTGAGTGTGTGTGTGTGTGTGTGTGTGTGTGTGTGTGTATGTGTGTGTCTCTCTGTGTGTGTGTATATGTGTGTGTGTGTGTGTCCATTTGGCTTCCCTTTCCTCCTCTTGGACACGGTTCAGTCACAAAGAGACACTAGTGGCATTTGCTTCTCGTGCTTGTTCAATTAAGGCTGGCCGCAAAAGGAATGTTAAGCTGTAGTGATGGCCAACTCTGTTTATAGCGCTACAATTAATATTTCAGGATCCAGGGGAAGCCTGCCATGAGACTGGCAGCCATGTTGGATGTTTAGTTAATGGAAAATGCAGCGGACTCTGAGCGCTGCACATTCAGCCGTACACAGCACCACATGGGATTTGAAGGGGGAGGAAACTAGCGAGGATTTTGGAACGCAGTCATCATCTCGGGAGGGGAAAAAAAAAAGTTCATAAATCCTGCATGCGCCCATCCCCATTCCCCCCTCCCCCCCACTCCCCATTCCTTGCATGTTCCACTCCCCAAAAAAAGCTTCCGGAGCCGTTTCTGGGAAATTAAATGAATAGCCGCCAATAAACGAGCAGACAGCGAAGAAATCCATCGTTCGCTAAGCCTGTGGCCCCGAGTTTTTATTAAATATTGATTTGATTTGTAAAAGGCCAGATGCTCAGAGGTTGAACAAATGTCACAGACTCCCTTTTATTTTGGTTTGGGTCCTTTAAAATTCTACCCAATAGATCACCAGCTCAGGAGTGAAAAAAATAAAACAAAACTGGGTGGGCTCAGTAAATACAGCCGTGTCGCTTTCCAGTGTTACAACTTCATAAATATGGTAGAGTGGTAAACATGACAACAAACCAGCTGAGGTGGGACTTTCCAGTAGGATCAAAATTGTGATCACGATTATATAACTACACATTGCAACTACAATGACACTTGAAATCTTCTTTTTCATCCCATATTTTTTGGGGCAAAATAGTGCTTTTTATTTTTGGGATAACTTCATTCATTCAGACCCTCTCGTCTGGAACTCATCTGGAATATCTGAAATGTGCTCACATTGCGATACATTTAGTGATTCTCATTTGCATATTGCCAGCTTCTGCGATGTTGCGGCTGGTATTGCGAAAATGTGTTGCGTGTGATCCTTAACTGTTTGATACCAGAACCGTCTCGGAATGAAGGAGGAGAAATGAATGGATTAACATCATGACCTCCTCTGTGTTGTTGTGTTGAGAGAAAATGTGGAAGCCTGTCTGGATGACATTAGGAGGAATCAATTAGCCTGCCATTACAGAGTAAAGTGTCCCTCACTGAATCGTGTAATTATGACCTTCAGCAAAAGCCAGTTTTATGGAAGTGGAAGCCCCCCCCCCTCCCATTCATTCTTTCTCTCCCCCTCATTTGCACTTAATTGTATTTATTTAAGATAATCCATTCTGTGGTTTTAATTATGTGCTTTAGGTTAAGAGAGAGAGAAATAAATCATCATTTGTCTTGGTTAGACATGGTTGGGAGGTCGCATGTACAAACAGTGGTGCAGCATATGGTCGTCTTTGTGGTTTCCTAAGCTGGTTCTTGGGTGAAGGAAAAGAATTAAAATGAACTAAAAAGGCATGGACGGAATTACGTGGTTAAAACCAGTGGTGGCAGCCTTCATGGAGCCTGAATAGCTGTTTATATTTTGGTTTCTTTTCATAGATAACAGTAAGGTCAGAAACCTCATAATAGTTTATGAGAAGTTGCTTTTTTGAGGTGTGTGAGGATTTAGGCAGGCAGTTTGTAATGTCCTGGATTAGTGAGATATAAGCCTTCATCACTTGTTAGCTACATGAGAATCATAGCTCCAACACTGAGAAGTAAACATCAGACACTTGAGTGATCAACAATATTTAGAGTGAAATCAATGAGAACATTTAGAAAGTCATTTATTTGTTACACTGGCTCTATAATCTATACAGCTTTATCCTTGACTTTGCAGTTCCTTGTTTGAGTGGCTCAGTTTCAGCGGAGGACAGGCTTGGCACCGTTTCTTTTGCTGCACAGTTGTGGGAGACATTAAAAGCAATTCACACCGTGGCCTGAATGAACATGACTTCACATGCTCAATAGAAATCATATGAAAGCTGGTGGATAAATAGAGCTTTGGCAGCAGCTGTGCTCTCGCAGGCTGACGACAGTGCCGTGCACCAATCAGTTGTCAATGAAGGATGACAGCAGAGCCCACATGACACGGTCCTGCTCTTTGTCGGTTTGTTGGTGGCTGACAGATGCTGCCTAGCATTTCCAGTCCGGCACAGGTCTGGCGGCTTTTTGGCTGCACTGTCCTACTCCACTACCAGCCGTGCGATCATTTACAGGTCAACCGGCCTCAGACATTTTATATTATCTGTATATATGGACTAGTTTGGCATTTTTGAAAAGCCATAATTAATATTTGAAAATCCTAGCGTTGTAAGAGGTATACAGATGCATTAAGCTCATTATTTGATTTGTTATCAAACTTTAGACATCTGTGTCACTTGGAAGCCCCCTTCTTTTATAATGCACATGCTGCTACATACACTTTACTCTTGTTCTTGGACTCTGTCTCAGAGTTTCTGTATTTTTCCTAGATTGATGGTATATTTATTGATATATTATTCTTATTTGAATATTTATTACATTGTTTGCACATGTAAAGCACACAGTTACATTCCAGCGTCGTTGCTTTCCACCTGATGCAACATTTGCACACGTTTTTGAATGTTAAAAATGACCTTGTACCAAATTGCACATTTTTAGAGTTTATACTTATTGTCTGTTGTTAATGGGTTCACTCTGTGTGCTTTGTGAATATAGCTGAGATGACTATGAGGTTGGCTTTGACTTTGTCCAAGTGACTTTTGTTATAACAGAGTACGCTCAGTAGGAGTATTGTGAAAATGTATCTACTATATATAATGTAAGTCATACATATTAGGCCTGTTTTATATACTAGATATATCTGTAGATAAATTGCAGTTCTCTCACTTTCGTCATTTAAGTTACAGTTTGACCAGAGGACATCCCCAGTCAGATCAATTCTAAGTGAAATCTTCTTTCGAGAACATACTTAAATATGGCGTTTTTCTCAGTTTAGTGCACAATTTCAATTATTTTCATGATTTGATCGTATTGGAAAACATGAAATGTTTATACAGGGCACGTTTTATATTTTAGGGTTTTTTTCCAGTTTGGAAAGTAAAATAGTGACTTAAAACATGAAGATGTGAGTTGTCTGTAAAGAATGTGTACGTATTTTCTCAGAAAAATTCAGAAAATAAAGAAAACATGCCTTTCCCAAGGTCATCCTAACTACAACCGAATGTTTTCAAATGTAGTGGTTTTCTAATGCAATGCTATGATAGAAGGCATGATTAAAGGTTCGGTAATTATTGTGATGTTCAGTGTTTATGCCTGTTATCTTCCTGAGCGGAGTAAGAATGTTGAGGTAAGGTGAGTTAAATCGGCTATAAACAGCCGAGCTGCTTGGAGAGGTTTTCTCTCTGGCAGAGGCAGATACAGCCATGTGGAGGGATATTAAACCTGACTGAGTTTCATTCAGTCACCCTGCCAGTGCACGGCAGGCTGGATTTAGTTTCAGAAGTGTGGACCTCTTGTAGATCTAGGCAGTGTTTTTACGGTGCCAGAAACACGGCGGCGTATGACCTCATAAATTCTCCACCTCTCCAAGTTGATTCCCATACATCAGCGCGCATCAAGTCTTTGATTCCTTCTTTTGATCCAATCCTGTATTTTACTTTCTTTTTTTCCTGACAAGCATATTGGATTGCACTTTGTGTTCTTCTGGCCCACATTGGCCAAAACAGCTTTTCTTTTTAAGAGGCTGATGGTGGAGGGGAATTCCAGGCCAAGTAAAATAAACACCGGCGAACGCAGAGCGCAGCAGACTTGGCAGGTGCGGATTGAATCGGAGGGAATTTTTATGTTCCATTTTCGTTTGACAGTCTAGACGTTTTATAACGCTGGGAAAAATTCTGTCGGCCTTGGGTTTCTACTGAAGGCCTCGCGCTCTCGGCCTTCTTTTCTGCTCCATCTGATGTGACGTAAAGCGTGAGCCGCTTACTGTAGGCGTTTGCTTCAAACACTCATTTTTGGTTTGGAGGCTTCTTAACATTGAGTGCTTTAAAGGACATGAGTAGGTTTCCCCTATAAGAACAAAATACAAGTGTTGTAATTCCAGAGCCACATATAAGACCTGCAGATACTCCTTACAGCGTATGTGACATGGTTTTTGGCGTGAACACATTTTTAAATGGTTGACGTTAAAGTTAAATGTGACACTCCAGGCTTTTTTTTTCTTGCTGAAGAAGAACAGCATTGTCAAATTTTCAGATTTTAAACCGGATAAAATGAAACATTCATGAGCTCTGCTTTATTAAATGATATTATTGAATTTCCCCTAATCAAAGCATGAATAATGCATGGTATCATTAAAACCGCAGTTTGTGGGATCGGAAGGTTGCGTTTTTCAAATAAACCTGATGAATTGTTCAGCACTAATCTGGAGCTGTGATTGGTTAGCAGGTTCACAGCACAGTCAAATCCTTTGACTGGTCAGAATGCAGAATTAAATGTATCAGCATTGCAAAGGTCAGTAGTGTGATACCAGATGTGATAAATATTTTGCAGCCCTAATTTTCTAAAGTGCAGGTGCAGCTGACTGGAAGTGCTGCTACACTCTTACTCGTATTTCAGCCACGTCTCTGTTGGGTTTTATGGCTTGTGCTTCTTGTTTGTTTTGGTTTTATGTGTGTATGTTTTCACACACAGTGGTATTTATGAGGTGTTAACTGTTTCACGTCTTGCTCGTGTCTCTACACTTGCAGGCTGGAACTGGTCTGTACACTTACTGAGGAAACTATTGCACTTCCAAAGGGTCTCTAAAAAGGTTATGGGGGTTTTAATCCTAAGAAGATGTTGGTGATAGCAAGCCATGGTGAAATGATCTCTCGCTTATAGCTCATTAAAAAAAAAAAAGTGGCAAATTCAGATACCAGTTACACCAGGCAACAAAAATTACATTTTTCATTACATTTTGTAGTGTTTCATATACAATCTCGGCACGGTGATTTCAGCGGTAACGTTTATTTTCATGGAGCTTCAAGGGTTTAGTTAGAAACGTCATTTTTAGAAAAAACTAAACTTGGCGGCTCGGCTGACGTGGTCTTTTGTTATTCTTATAACGTTGGGCTTTGAGGGTTCTTTGCATCGTTACTTCATTTGTGCATGCAAAATAAACGTTGTTGCTCCCAGTGGTGTTAATATTTTGCTAATTCCATGCATGCTGGTTAAAGCGGATTGCTCGTAGATGCTACATATACACAAAAAACCCATTGAAGGTCGGAAAAAACTGATGTGATTTTCTGAATCAGCGTGCAAAACTTGACTAAGAAACATCAAAACTTGCAATGAAACACACCTTTCATAAAAATGTGTTACCCGATGTTATCAGTTCATGCCTTATCTGTATTTGTAAGCAAAACTGGAGACATTTTGTTTTGATTTGAGTTATGGTTGGATATACAGTCTTGTGGGTGAAAAAAAAAGGTTTTTGCAGTGTTGTCTTTATTTGATGCTGAAAACAATTGAAAAAGTCAGAAGTGCAGATTCAAACCCATTGATAGATATAAAAAGAATGTAACGTAAATAGTAATGTAACCGTGTAATGAATTAATTTAAGGATTAATAGCCTGTGAGCATTATTTGTGCTACGCTGTGCTATAGGGTGAAGCTGCAGTGTTAAAAGTGATTTCAGTTTAGTTGAGTAAGTTATCTGGCTGTCTTAGTTTATAGAATGTTAGACAAAAGCCCCATTCACGCATGGGTTTATCAGTAATTCAACAGGATGGGGTAAAGTGTGTATTCCTGCACAGGACCTAGTAGTATACCCATGAAATTACAAGCAGGATACGTGAATAGAGTGAATAGAGGCTGATACTCTTCTGGAAAATACAGTGCCATCTAGATTATAGCTTGAAGATTCATTTATTAGTTTCGTAATTAAGCAAAAACACTTTTACAGAGATTTTACCTGTGCAAAACAGAACATGTTTTTACGGTCAAGTTTTCAGTTTTTAAGAAAAACGTAATGATGTGTTTTTGTACACAGTTCAGAAATGATTCTTCACCTCCTGTTTCACCGGATTTTTGTAGCATGTTTGAACATACGTACAATTTTTTACCAATGTGTGAATGATGAAGGCAAATTAATAGTATCTCAGTCACATTTCTGGTTCTGAGATTATTGCGCTGTTAACCTGCTGTCAGAAGTTCATTAAACTGAAAATCTTAAAATCCGGCAACAAATCTTCTCTTCTCTGCAGAATGAGCTGCAGCCTTGCCCCAGACACTGACCCAGTTACCTTATCAGGTTGGCTGAAGTTTGGTGTGTAATGAAACGGGATGCGTTTGCAGCTCATCTCTCCCATGAAGCTCAGTCCCCACGCTGGAAGCGTGACCTTGTGACCTCTCCCACTCGCCAGCAGTCTTCGCATTTGCATGAATACACTTTGAGTACCCCTTAACCCCCCCGGCCGTACAGAAGGACTTTTTCTCACCGCGCTGACCGTGGCGTCCGAAAACCCGGCCTGCTGTCTGGGGTTAATGCACCAAGCACTCGTCTTTGTCTCTGTATTAATGAAGTGTTCTCCCTTTTCACTGCCAGACAATGGCACGCATAATGAGTGCTAATGCCCGAGACTGCTCAGTCAACTGGCTTTAAGCTCTGGAGTCTCAAAGTCATATTTATTGCCAAGTGTCAAAACTTGGGGTGAGTGGGGGGTGCAGGGATGGCGGCAGTGATTGTGAACATCTTGACTTGTGCTAGATTGATTTTATAAGGGATGAGAGTGGAGGTGGCTAACTGAAATGGATGAAGATACTGTGGCTTAGGTGAAAGGGACTAGCCTCTGAGTGAGTGAGTGAGTGAGTGACTTACTCTGTGTGTGTGTGTGTGTGTGTGTGTGTCTTGAAAATGGCAGACCACCTCAGCTGTGAGGGAGAGTGATGAGGGACCTCTAATGGTGCAATATAAAATTACAGTGAAGCTTTTTACTGCAGGATTACAGTTACAATGCATCGTTGTTCAATGAGGAGTTCATGAAACATATGCAGTGCAGCTTTATTTCATCATAATAAAACTTCACGAAGTTGACCATGGCCATAGCCTTTTTTCCAGTACGGGAATGGGGGATCAGACGTGGAGAGGTTCATGGTGAAGCCACAGTGTGTGCTTTGGTCTGTTGAGACGCCATTGCTTTCATTGTTATACAGCTTTCCAAAAAATGGTCCAAGTCTTTTTTTATTTAAGAAAAAGTAACTAAAATCTAACCAACAGAGATAAAAATGCAAGTTACAAATAATTGTCACATAACTGTTTCTCAGATTTCCAAGTCTGTATGATACTATGTTATCATTACTGTGATGAATTATGTTACGATCATCTTTCCTTGTTACATCAGTGCTTTAAAACCAGTAATCAGCTGCATCATGAAGTCAATTTCTGGCTAACAATGGCAAGACCAGTTCTTTGATTAAAAAAAATTAAATAAATTAACTCACTGTCCCATCATCTCTTCTTATCTTTTTTCAGACCTTAAAGTAAAGGAAAAAAGTCACTGTACAACCTTTATATATGTGGTAGTGCGTGTTTGTTCAAAAACCCCAGGAAAAAAAGTATTTCATAATACTATGATGCTTTATTTATGTGTTTCCGCTCATTCTTATCATCTTCTCTGGTTTGTTTCAGTGCTGAGTATCCGTGGAGCGCAGGAGGAGGAGCCTCCCGATGCCCAGCTGATGCGACTGGACAACATGCTGCTGGCCGAGGGAGTTTCAGGGCCGGAGAAGGGCGGAGGCTCGGCAGCGGCGGCGGCTGCGGCTGCAGCTTCAGGTGGAGCCGGGGCAGATAACTCAGCTGAACATTCCGATTACAGAGCTAAACTGTCACAGATCCGCCAGATCTATCACACCGAGCTGGAGAAGTATGAACAGGTGAGCAATAAAAATCATTCGGTGAACTCTGGCACATCTATATTAAAAAGAATCATACATGTCACCCTCAGAGTGAGAAGTTCAACTTTTGTCTTGCTGTGGTAAAATAGGCTGTTAAAAATATGCCTAGACGAGCTCATTTTGCTTGCAGAGTTGATTAAGTTAGCGTTCATGCAATACCTTAAGCCAAGGTCTTGATTTCTCATTTGATAGTTTTAGAATCATTGCTCTGTCTATATATTCCATTTGTGGAAATTAAGCTGCGAAAACTGCCTGTTTCCAAATCATTGCTTTTGCAGTGTCACAAAAAGAACACATTTACATACGTCTATTAATTCAGCCCACATTAATAGCGCCACACCCATTCACACTGAAGCCTCAATGACTGTTTCAACCCTGTGCTGACTTTTAAATGAGCAGCCAGTTAGAACATAGATCAGGATTCAAGATTTAAAGTTTTATTGTCATATATATAAAGTACAGTGTGTACAATGTAATTCTTTCTTGGATATTTTTCCACAGACTACTGGCAGTTAACAACATTACAATACAGTAAATACTACGTAGGTTTACACATTACACACTGCAACCCTACAATACAATAATTACCAAGTACAAGTAACAGCAGATGAGTAACATGCATATAATGGTGCAGTGGTTGATCAGTGTAGTGGACAACATTGCTGTTTTCATGCTGGAAACAGGGGTTGGGTTGCTGACTTGGGCAACGCACCACACGACACCAATAAGTACAGGGATGGCAATACAGAGAACACATCAGCAATTTACAGAATTACTAAAGACTGGCCAAAATATTACTTTTACTGAAGATCTCGATTCATCAAAGCACCTAGTAATGCTCACCTGGAGCTGTATGGTTACTATTAAACACTGTTAATAAAACACTGTTTTATGCTTATTGTATGCTTATATTATGCTTATAACTCTCATTTGTATATTGCAATCTTCTGCGATATCACTTTTGCAAATATCAGTATCACAATAACAATGAACTGATGATATATTGTGGAACCCTATTACCAGTGTTGGGTATCAGACCATTCTTTGATGCTTTCAAATGGGGGATACGTCAGATTTTTGCTGCTTAACTGTCTTACTTTGTGGCATTATTTTAGCAAAGCTGCTTAACTGATACTGATACTGGAACTAATGCTTGTTTAACTGCATTGTCAAACTCTTCATGAATAAAATTAGGGCACCAAAAAACATTTGGGTATTTTTTTACTGTTACAGTAAAATAAATGTAAATGGCTTCATCAACACCGTGTTACTATACTTACCTTTACTATACATTTCAGAGGAGCAAACGTCTCGTGAAATATTTTCAGATAATCTAGCTAATGTATGGAACACAGACAAGACAAGACACCACATATTCAACTGTGTTTCTAAGTAGCTGCTAAATACAGAACAGAACTAATAAGGCTGTTGCTGCTTCAGAATTGACACGAGGATGTTTTCTTTACAGGTGGTCAAAGGTAGAATGCATTTGTCGAAAGTCAAAATTGTGGGGATTGGATGTGATCTACTTTGTCTATCCTTTTAATAAAAACCTCCCTTCCAGTTGAGCTATTGGTCATAGATCTTTTTCTTTTACTATTTTACTATAAATAGTCGTCAACCAATTTTAAATGAACTTGCTCTGGGTCGGATTTTGTTTTAAAAACGTGAAGGAAAAATCCGTAAAATGTTTTAGCTGTGTATTTTTGTTGCTGGCCCGACATTTAATGTTAAAAATAATTTTTCAGTCCTACTGAGGTTGAGATTTTGTTGGTGATATGTATAACTGCCTTTTACGATGATGCCACAATTTTAATGAACAAGAAAGCAGTATTATCACTTATAGTAGCAACCAAAGACTGACCTAACAGAGACACTGCACAGTAGCCTGTTTCAGTTTCTTAGTACAGCAGAGAAACTCCAGAGTGATGAAGGGGATAGTCAAGGAATTCCTGGCTTGCAGAAGTGCATGCTGGGAAGGGGCCAGCTGTCCTCTGTGTCTGCACAGAGGAAGGAATTCATACCTGTCACACGCAGAGACAGCAGACAGCCCTACTAACACACGCACACACAAACACTACAAACATTCGCCATCCTGCAGCACTGTCCCAAATTCTCCTTCCCCTGCCGTCCTCTGAATCACGACACCATCAATAAACTTTCCTTTGTTTTGCTCTCTGCTCTCTGTCTGATAAAGCAAAGATCTTGTGCCAATAAAGCCATCTTTTAATTGAGTTTGCAATAGTGCAAGTGGATGAACTACTCCAGTCTCTCCATACAGTTAAGCCTAATGGGTTCATGGACAGGAACCTGTAGAAATGAGGTTATATAATATGGGACGTAGATGAATGAGTTTGGGCATTACTAATGCACACATCACTGCTACAAAATGTCAACAATGCAAATATACTGCAGCATTTAAACGTACTTAAAATGTTAAATGGAGTTACTGCTCTTTCTGTTGACACTGCAAGTTTGGCTCGGGTTGAATAGCGGCACTTATGTTCCTATAGATGTGTTCAGAAATTGTGTGCTGCATATTTATGAAAATAACTTTCTGGTTCATGTTGCCAGTTTTATTTTGGTTTAACATTTTGGTTTATAGATGGCTGTCTATAACTTTTGTTTAAAGCATGGATGGTATGTAGCTGTGAGTGAGGAGGTGGACTTTAAAGGGTTAGGAAACTCTGTAACTCTGGATTTGGATCAGTTTACCTTTATCTACAAGTGTAAGTGAACACACCACAGCACACAGTGTGAACAGCACGAAATTCTTCCTCTGTATTTAATCCATTCACCAGTGGGCAGCCAGGAACACAGCGCCTGGGGAGCAGTGTGTGGGGGCACCTTAGTGGTGCCACAAGCAGTCTCTGGATACGAACCTACGGCATTCTGATCACAGGGCCAACGCCCTAACCACTAGGCCTCCAGCTGCCCCTGTACTGATCACTGTCCTGTGTGTGTTTCTTCTGTCTCTGTAGGCCTGTAATGAGTTCACCACTCACGTGATGAACCTGCTGCGAGAGCAGTCCCGCACGCGGCCCATTTCTCCTAAAGAGATCGAGCGCATGGTCAGCATCATCCACCGCAAGTTCAGCTCCATCCAGATGCAGCTCAAACAGAGCACCTGCGAAGCCGTCATGATCCTCCGCTCACGCTTCCTCGATGCCAGGTGTGTGTCTGTGTGTGTGGATACACTTATTTTCATACATTTTCAGAACAAAATATAAAAAACAAAGAGAAACAGACACATTTGTACAACGAACAAGATGCTCCTGCAAAGTGCTTAACCTTGTAAAGCGATTCCTGTTTTTACTTCCTGAAGACAAAGTTATACTAGGTTTAGGACTAGACTTAGACCATTCTTATTACCCAGACCCAGATCAAGGTTAAGCCTAGGTGTGCTGTTGTATCTGACACCAGTAAGTTACCAGCAGATCCTTATATCCTTAAGTCCTGTTATATGTCTGGTGAGGCCGAAATGGATCAGACTAGTTTGTCTAGCACATCCCACAGATGCTCGATCAGACTGAGATCTGGGGAATTTGGAAGCCAACTCAGAAGCTTGAAATCTTTATCACGTTCCTCAGACCACTGATGTGCTGCGTAACCGGGCGCTCTTTCCTTCTGAAAGAAGACATTAGGGAATGCCATTGCTGTTAAAAGGTGTACTTGTGAAAAGTACTTGTGAAGATTTCTCAGAGCTTCACGCTGCCTAAGCCAGCTTGCCGTCTTCCCCCATAGTGCATCCTAGTGCAATCTTGCTCTCCCGCCGTCCACAGGATGTAAAAGAAAGCATGGTTTTATCAGACCAGGCCACCTTCTTCCATTGCTCCGTGGTCCATTTTCTCACATGCAAATTGTAGGCACTTTCAGGTGGTGGACAGGCGTCACATGGGCACTCAGACAGGTCTGCAGCTATTCAGCTCCACATGCAGCGAACTGATGTGCTGTGTGTTCTGACACCTTTCAGTCACGCCCAGCATCATCTTTTACAGCAATTTGTGCTGTAGTAGCTCTTCTGTGGGACTCTGCTCCCTACACACATCAGTGAATCTTTCGGGCCCACGACCCTGTCGCCAATTCACTGGTTGTCCTTTCTTGGAGTGCTTTTGGTAGGTACTAACTACTGCAGACCAGGAATACCCCACGAGACCTGCTGTTTTAGAGATACTCTGACCCAGTTGTCTAGCCATCACAATGTGGCTTTTGTTTGCATTGCACAGATCCTTACACTTGCCTATTTTCCTGCTTCTAACACATCAACTGACTGTTTAATTGCTGCCTAATATATCCTCCCCCTTGACAGGAGCCACTGTAATGAGATAACTAATGTGGAAAAAATACGGAAAACTGAATTTTCCTAACTGGGACTAAAAAAGTTTCATGTAAACAGTGGAAACCAAGCTGCACAACCAGCCCATTTCTTCGTTTTTTTTAGGTCTCAAAACCAAGTATGTGTATCTACCTATTCAGCATACAGCAGGTTACTCTGCCCATTCACAAATTACTCCTTGTTTCTGCTCGGACTCCTTTGAATGACTCTCAGCACAGAGCAGCCAGTCAGTACTCAGGGTTCAAAATAAAATGTAGAAAGTGTTTCAGAATTTTATTTGAAGTCGTTTTGGTATTTATTTGTAAATACCCAGTATTTACAAATAATAATACAAGTTATATAAGTCATATAATTGTTTCCTATAAATGCTCATACATACAATGCATATGGAGCATATGGCAAGGTATAAAAACAAACCTGTAAGCATCTGTTTATTCTAATCTTTGTATGTGTGTGTGAATGTTTTCAATGTGTGTAGGTGTTGCTGTCTGTATCTGCTTACAAAGATAACATGTAGCAATTGTTCCCATTCTTTTGTCTTGTTAGCGTGTGAGAGCTCGGAACCATGCACACTCTCCTCCAACGTTTTTATCTCATTGTGTCCTCTTTCCTCATTCGCCGCATTGCTTTAAGCCTGTGACAAGCACGTCCATGTAAAACTTAACACTCATGCAATTAAATTGTGCAGATTTGCGTCCCCTGACACACCATAGCGTTACTGATCTCTGAATTTTTTTAAAAAAATTTTTTCCCTCAACGAGTGGTTCAGTAGCAAAGCCACACAGACCCAGGCCCGGGCTCTGCATTTTCGTTAGACCACATACAAGCCTCCGCACGCGGCAGAGTGTGGAGCGCTGCCCTTATTTAATGTAATCGCTTGTTCCCTTTGATACATGCCTGGGATTTGCATACATTTCTTTGAGGATAAATCATGCTGGAAGCCTTGAGTCGGAGGCATAACATTTAAATGAGCCTCTCGCTCCCTTTCACCACGCACTATCCATTCTGCTGCAAATGATGGTGGAAAGAGACTCTCTCTATTTTCTCCCTCTCTCGTTTGTCTGTCTTTCTCTCGCGTGCATGCATTTTTCTGTCTGTCTGTCTCTCTACCTCTCTCTCTGTGACTCTCTCTCTCTCCCTCTCTCTGACTGTCTCTCTCTCTCTCTCTCTCTCTCTCTCTCTCTCTTTCTCTCTCTCTCTCTCTGACTCTCTCTCTCTCTCTCTCTCTCTCTTTCTCTCTCTCTCTCTCTGCCTCTCTCTCTCCCTCTCCCTCCC
>JBBPCY010000109.1:6462750-6485397 GCA_037974405.1 Brachyalestes nurse
TCCCGAAGCCTACTGCTGCCACCAAAGCGTTGGTGTCAGTCGGGTTGAATGAAGGTTTGTTCTGCCGCATAGCTGCAGTTTCTGCATCTCTGTCTTCCCGAGGATTGTTGAGTTTTTCCAGCAGGTTTGAGCACAGTTTATTCAGTGTCTGCATCTGTTTCTGAGCTACTTCTGGACCAATCCTGGCAGCTTCTGCACTCAACTGTTTCTCCTGTTCCTCCACTTCTGGATCAGGCTTTGTCCTAAGGTGGTCCGGTACAATTTCATGACTGAACACAGGCACCCTTTGCTCTGTAAGTTTCGCCAGCTCTTCATCTCTATCAGGAGACAGCAGAAGAGGAATGATGACCTGGTTCCGGTAAGATGGAGTTTTCTCATTACGCAACAGTTTGTTGACGGTGTTTAACTGGCCAGACACAAGGGCAAAGTTGTCCAGCACTGAGGGCCTGTGATGAACAAAATACATCAATGTCAACAGTTCCCGGTCTTATATGCCAGGAATAAAGAAGAGTAAAACTTATTTTTCTTTCCAGAACATTAGCAATTCTAACTTCTTAATTGTTACTATAGGACAATAGCATCTACAGCGGGGGAAATAATTATTTGATCCTCTGCTGAACTTGTAAGTTAGCTGATTTACAAAAAAATGATTCTAATTCATGAGGTAGTGTCATTTTTATGGAGAGAGATGGAACCAAAAAACAAAAAAAAACATACATAAAAGTTAGAAATTGATTTGCATGTCACTGAGTGAAATACGTTTTTGATCCCCTAAAACCCAGCCAGACTTCTGGCACCCAAAGACTGGCTGTATGTCCATGTTGCACACAGATTACAATCAATCTGTCAACCTCTCCACCACCATGGGCAAGACCAAAGAGTTGTCAAAGGACTTCAGGGACATGATTGTAGACCTGCACAAGGCTGGAATGGGTTACAAGACCATCAGCAAGAAGCTTGGAGAGAAGGTGACTGTTGGTGCGATTATTCGGAAGAAATATAAAATGACCATCAACTGCCTTCAGTCTGGAGCTCCATGCAGTATCTTGCCTCATGGAGTGAGGACGATCATGAGAAAGGTGAGGGATCAGCCCAGAACTACATGGGAGGAGCTTGTTCAATTTATAACAAAAACGGATTTCACTCAGTGACATGCAAATTAATTTGTAACTTTTATGTAACATGTCTTTTTCTTGATCTTTGGTTGATATTCTGTGCATCTCAATAAAAATGAAACTACCTCATGAACTAAGTTACAATATAGTTGAGCTTACTTTAAGGGACACTAAAACAAAAAATGCATAAATAATCAAATACATCCATTGTAAGCAGGTCTACCTGCCTCACACAATGGTGCAGCAAAAGTCTGTACAAGAACATTTTCTGCTTTAAAGACTATGGAGCCCTCCTAATGATGTATCTGAAAGGTTAAAGCTGCTGGGCTGTTTGAAAGGACCCCACCCCCCAGCTGCCTAATGCAGAAGGGGGACAGAAAGCTAATGTCTATGTTAAGAAACCCTCTGCATCAGAGGTTACGCAAGCAGTCGAGATTTCTTTATCACAGTGGGGGTGTTTGTGTAGTGCATGCTGGATACTGTGAGAACACTGATTGATTAAAACTCAAAATTGATGATGCTGAGGGGTGTTCCGCTGCACTTCAGAATTACACAACATGACAAATAACATGCTAATGTAGGGCAACTTTAAAACAGTGTATGCATTTGCCTTCTTAGAAGATGAAACTGCTATGTTTTTTCCCCCCTCTGCCCTTAAGTCCGTCATTCCAAACCCTACATGCAGTCTAAGACTCATTCTGCTGCGTGATGTATCCACTTTAGGACGGTGAGAGCCTGGTGTTTCCTACCCATACTTCATGTCACTTGTATCTGGATTGTGTCCTTATTAGACTTTAGTCACAGGTGGTCACACTTGATAGTCAAATGAGTCTCCAGTATATCAGGTTGAAATCCATTTACTAAATGGTGAATAACATGCAAATCAGCTCATATAAAACAACAAATTGCCTGTGCTGCTCCCCATTTTTCTTCTAAAGCAGAATGTTGCACAACACATTCAAAAAGAATAAGAATATTTATTACTGTCACTCCAAACCATGTGCATTAAAACATAGTTTTGTTTAAAAACTCTCTCATGCAAAGTGGGATATGGAAATAAAATTAAGCTCAGTTGAATGTGTCTTAGATAAGATAATATAAACCTTTATTAGTCCCACAAGTGTCAAATTTGCATTGCTATGTCAGAAAGTGGACAGTACAAAGGTAAGAGCAGCAGAAAGTGGCAAAACAATACATTAAAAGCGATACAATGCAACAAGATAAAAAAAGAACACTTTACAACTAATACAAAAAATATATAAATAGACATTTGTGTGTGTGTGCTAATATACATATGTCTATGTAGTGGAAAAAGTGATGTGGCCCACCTTAGCTGAAAACAAACCAATTTAATCTCACGCATGTGCATTTTACATTTAGCAGATGCTTTTACCCAAAGCAACTTCCGTTCCCTAACTACAGGGGATAGTCTCCCTGAAGAAACTTGGGGTTAAGGGT
Organism: Brachyalestes nurse; assembly: GCA_037974405.1. NCBI lineage: Eukaryota > Metazoa > Chordata > Actinopteri > Characiformes > Alestidae > Brachyalestes > Brachyalestes nurse. The sequence continues at coordinate 6,465,324 of JBBPCY010000109.1, forward strand.
CTTGCTCAGGAACCCAGTGGTGGTGTCCTGAAGGTAGGATTCGAATCCATGACCTCTTGGTCCACAAGCAAGTATCCTGCCCACTAGGTCACCACCACCATGTACACAGTTAATGTACCCAGAACTCACCATGACAATCTGTCGTATTCATTTTCAAGCTTATAGATGAAGCTCTGCAGAGAGTTCTTCAGATGAGCAACACGAGAAATCAAAGACTCAACGGACGCGTCCAACTGCTTCTCTTCTCTTTGCTGAAAAAGCACAAGTGTGATTTATGAATGCAGCGTTTTCTTCTATTGCCCTGCTATGTTCCTCTTTGTTAGACTCAAAGGACATTTTATTAAGCAACTTCTGATTCTGTTATCTTCTAATACTCTTAAACATGCTAATCCTTCAAAGCAGACTTTTTAAATATTTCAGTATTAAATCAATGGAAATCTAATTCACAATGTTGTCACTGTTGTGATGTGCAAGAAAACTGATTCTGCAAAATGTTTTTTTTCTTCTGTTCAGCAATTATAGTCTACTGTAAGTCAAACAAATAAACAAGAAAAACTGGTGAAAGCATAGCTAAGGTAACAGAGGCATTAGTTTAATGGCTCAGTAAAGTCCTCACAAAAACATTATGAACAGCACAGGCTGCATTACATTACGCACTGCTATCAATCAGTATAATTACCAGAATCAAAGTTGAATAAGAATATATTTAGCCCACCTCGAACCGAAATGAATAGCAAGTGATAATGGTCAACGTTTACGTAATCCAGCTGTTACCAGATGACAACTATTTGGGTCCTATGTTCATCCTAACAGACAACTGGGGGACAGCAGTTTAACATAATATAAGAACGAACTTTATTAATCCCGAGTAGAGCTTTGTGTCGAAGAACAAGAAACATACTTCTCTTATGTAGTATCACCATCAGCACTATTAACCGGTGGCTAAATGTCGGACAGGTTAACTTTTTAAATGAAAATGTTTATTTCTTGTGAAAATGGTGAAAATGTGAGAACAGATGCAGTTTCAGTCTCTACTGCACCAAACCACCGTCACTGTACTCAAACACTACTATTACACCAACACCACAGCAACAAACTGACCTTTATAACAGATATAAAACAATCTGCTGCCAAGAGAAATGATCAAAATTGAATAAAAAGGTTGATTCTTACCTGCATGTTTATAGAAAGGAGCACAGCCCAGTGGACTGACTGACGGAAGAGCCCACACAACACTAATAAAAGTCCGCAGTCCACTGTGTCAAGAGATCGAACCGTCTTTCTTACAGATTTGTAAAATATTCATTAAAATACTGCATTATTTAATAATACACCTGAATTTCTCACTACATAAATAAAAAAGATGTTTTTTATAAAATGTAACACAATTTCATCACTTAACAATGCAGTATGTATAAAATATATTACATTAGATATTAAACAGAATAATATATCAAAAATGTATTGCGTCATTTATTACATTAATGAATATCACTAAGAATTACCTTAATTAAGGTATTGTATGTTTTAATTTAGTGAATTCACTTTAATAATGGTTATCTTTCCGTTTTTAGTTTAGTGAATTCACTTTAGGAAGAGTTGTTTTTCTGAGTTTATTTGGTCGTTGTGCAGGGATGACTTTTATTTTGGTACTGTCTGTGTTCTGCATTTGGTGCTCCGGAGTGGTGGAGCTGTTTATGCTAAGCTAACAGCAGACATCTGGGCGAAATATTAAAACTAAACAGTAAAATCTTATTTTACACATTGTCTTGTCAAGCTGAAGTGCAAGCAACGAAACTGCCAGTAATGATAAACACGGCATGGCAGAAAGACCAGAGAATGAGGTAAATAAATACTGTCTCCTGCTCTGACTTGTTTACTAAAGGGGCCCTTTAATGTGTTTATTTTTGCATAAGATTGTATATTTGTTAAAAATTGTCTGAGTCAGTGCCCACATTCACAACAATGTAACCTTTCTTATTTATCAGGGTATGCTGTTTATAACCTAAGTGCTTTAGTAATTGCAAAAGACTTGTAATTGTATTTTTTTTGTAAAGTAATTTCCATTCTTTATGCAATTTTTAAAGTACTTAAGCGGAAAAAAGCAGACAGGGACAAACAATTCTTTGTTTAAGTGGTCAGAAGAGTCTGTTATTAAGTCCAAAATCCTTGTCATGCAAGTGTTGTTTACCAGCCCCTCCCTGAAATGCTTCATCATATAGTAACATAAAACATAACAATCAGAATCAGAAAACTGTATTGATTTTGGAGGAAACTGTCTATGTAATGATTGCATAGAGACAAAAGCAATATAAAATATAAAGTCCAAATACATACAAAAAACTGCAGAACAAAATCTCAATATGAAGTACACTATGTTAAAAATACTAAAACTGGGGTATAAATACTATAGATACATGACAAGAAGTCACTTTCTGTAGCCCCTTACTAGGTGCATGTCTTTATGCTGGTGTTGTTTTCAATGTAATATAATCTTCTGATCATAAACGCGGAGAGACAGCAGAGGAGTAATTTAAGGCACAGTCTTTCTCTGTGAAGTAAATGTGAATCTTGTTCATTCTTTCTTTATTCTTGATCTTTTTTCAACTAATGATTGGATGCTTTGACGATTTACCTTGAAGTTCAGTTGTCATTTCAAACAGGATAATTGATGTTGCCCTCCTGCTGTTGTTGCCCTTGTGATCATTAAGATTTGTATTAATGGGGTTCAGCATGAATGTGATGGGTGCTTGGCTACAGCACTGGACATGTTTATAAAATGATAAATGTCCTGTTTATAAAATGTGGGCTATGATTTCCCCTGCAGGTGGAGGAGGCAGACCAGGTGTACCTGCTGATGAAGGAAGACTACCACATATCACGAAATGTGCGTCTGTTCTGGTTTCTCAGCAGGCTAAACCAGGTCATTCGGCCCTCGCCGAAGTCTGAGCTGGTATGTAACAGGGTTGATTAGTATTGCTGAAAAGTCACAATGATATTTTGGGTTTTTTTTTGCATGAACCTTTAACTGAAAACCCAAAATGCCTAAAAAATGACATCTAAAATGTTATCAGAATCATGTAGCAAATTATCTCTGTAGTGATGGAAATGGTAGGTTTTTCGAAGGGGATTAAGAGAGTGATTAGATCTACATGATATGCACAAAATTCCATATTACAATCCTTTTCCAATGTATTGAGATAGAACACAGTAGAGTCCAATATGCAAACTCTTGATGATTCTGTAAAAAACTATGAGTACGACATTTTTATTCATTTAGCTTTGACAAAATAAACTTTATTGGTAAAATAAAGCTGGGGTAACTGGTGTTCTAGTAGTTACGGTGTTGCCCCTGTAATCGGAAGTTTGTGGGTTTGAATCCCAACACTGCTAGGTACCCTTAAGCAAGGTACCGCCCCCACACACTGCTCCATGGCCGCCCCTCATTGGTGGCAGCCCCCTGCTTCACTTGTTGAATGAGTTAAATACAGAGAAAGAATTTCACATTGTTCACACTGTGTGCTGTGGTGTGTTCATGCATGACTATAAGGGGCCACTTCACTTTATTTTACTTTAAGAAGGAACAGGAGATCAATGAGTGAAATTAAATTAAATATAAATGAATTAAATAAGAACATAATGGTCTTACATCTAATCCACTTCCTGTTTACACAGTTGTGTTGTGCCTGTATTTTGAACCTTCTAAGTGTTTTTTATGGTGTATATGTAGTTGTTCTGAGCACCTGCTGGACGTATTGTGACATGATTATCACAAGACCATAAAATATTGTCAAATATCATATCACTAATTGACATGGTTTGTTTGTGCTCGTAGCTTAAATCGGAGAATGAACTGGATATTCTCAGTATCCTCCCTAAAGGATGGCAGCCCGATTCTCCTTCTACCTCCCTGCCGTACCTGTTGGTGCCATCCACACGGGTAACCTTCCTGGCCCGGCGGTACCGCTTTATCATAGAGCTGGACCTCAGCCCCTCCACCGGGATTGTGGTAAGGGTTTTATAACACCTGATTTTAGTCTCCTAAAACACTGCAGTGCTTTTAACTGCTCACTTTACTCTCTATAAACACTGCATTTAAGGAAGCATTTACAGGCAGCTGGTGGTTAGAGGGTTGCCTCTGCGATCAGAAGGTTGTGGGTTTGAATCCCAAGACTGCTAGTGTCACCTCTGAGGTACCCTTGAGCGCAGTACCGTCCCCACACGCCGGGTGCTGTGTTCCTGACTGCTTCACTTCAATGGATTAAATGCAGAGAAAGAATTCCGAGCTGTGTGGTGTGTTCACATATGACAAAAGGTCACTTCAGTTCACTTTGCTTCATCTTTTTTTTTATAACAGCTCATTTTTCTTTTTCTAAACACAGCAGTGCTAGGCTATATGGCAGCTAATTTTACTCTGTAAACACAGCATTTATTTATAACAGCTCATTTGGCTCTCTATAAACGCTGCAGTGCTGTATAAATGTTCATTTTGCTCTCACTGTAAACACAGTACTTTATAACAGCTCATTTTACTCTCTAAACACTGCAGTGCTGTACAATGGTTCATTTCACTCTAAGCACTGCAATTTGTTCATAACCCCTGAAAATGTTGAGGTGCTTTTTAATTTGCCCTCTCCTGAAACATTGTTTGCAATGCTGTTTGATTACACCAGGCAAAAATGTAATGAAAATTTTATTTCATTACATTTTGTAGTGTTTCTTATGCAATCTCGGTGCGCTGATTTCAGTGGTAATGTTTATTTTCATGTAGCTTCAAGGGTTTAGTTAGAAACGTCATTTTAAGAAAAAGCTAAACTTGGCGGCTCGGCTGACATGGTCTTTTGTTATTCTTATAACGTTGGGCTTTGAGGGTTATTTGCATCGTTACTTCATTTGTGCATGCAAAATAAACTCTGTTGCTCCCAGTGGTGTTAATATTTTGCTAATTCCATGCATGCTGGTTAAAGCGGATTGCTCGTAGATGCTAAATATACACAAAAAACCCATTGAAGGTCGGAAAAAACTGATGTGATTTTCTGAATCAGCGTGCAAAGCTTGACTAAGAAACATCAAAAATTGCAATGAAACAGACATTTCATAAAAATTTGTTACCCGGTGTTATTTTACTCAATTTGAAGATACGTTGTTTATAAGGAAATGTAAAAGTGCTGATGAAGGACAAAAGAGTGCGTTGTGACAAACAATTCATAATTCCTCTGCACTAGCTCAATTTTTTCTCTTTTGGCATTAAATGAGAAAATTGCATTATTATGTTGTAATTACAGGTGATTTTATACAGCGAGATACAGTGAGGAATCTGTTTGCAAACTCATCATTCTAGATCTTTATATGCCTTACAGAAGATGAGGCAAATCAGTTTGGTATCTAGCATCTTTAAAGTTTCTTTCACTGCATTTAATTAGTGGAGTGTACAGTGATCCCATTATAGAGTTATTGAGTAAAATAATTGTTGCATATTGGTGCATCCTTAATAACTGAATGTTTTTTTTTCTGTGTTCTGTAGGATGACAGCACAGGAGAGATGATATTTGATGAAGTCTTCCATGCTCTGTCCCGGTGCTTGGCTGGATTGGCAGCTCCATTTAAAGTCCCAGGCACAGATTTCTTGTTCCAGCCAGAAATCTTCATCACCATCCTTGCTTACTCCTCCATTGTTGGCCTCAGCTCACACCAGGTCAGTGCCTTGTTGATTCATGTGTTTGGATTTCCCTGTTTTTTTTTGTTGCAACTATAAGCCACTGTAATAAATAACTGATTAGCAGTGTTTATTTTCATGTAATGGGGCAAACTCCCTGCGATTACAAGAAGAAATGTTGGACAAATATGTGTCTAAATGGAACATCTTACTATTTATTGGCTAACATTACGGCTTAGGTCACAGGCCTGATATTATAAACCAGTTCTAAATACCATGTTATGAAGCCTAGTAGTAATCATGATGTTAAATGCTATCAATTACAATAACTGTGTACGATCCAAGTCACATTGAAAATAATCAGCATTAAGTCTCCCTGCAGAACCCACATATTTATACATTTATACATTCAATACATTTTAATTTGAACAATGAACAGCACCAGTGCTGTAGGTTCGTTGTTTATATTGCGATTCAATTTTAGTGTCAAAAATAAAAATAGGGTTCAGGGTTTTGTCACTGGAATTTTCTCCCAACCCTTTCTATGTATGTTCATCTCAGAAACTTAATTTTATTTTTTTTATGTCCTCATATGTTATTTGGCTCTGTTCTTCAGGTGTTGGTACAAGGAAGCCAGCTGGACTGCACAGACCTAGATCAGTTTCTGCACCAGATCTACCAGCAGCTTCGGGCAGTGGAAAACAACATCGCTGAGGTTTTACAGCAGCAGCATAACCAGGCAAGAGAGCCACTAACCAAATCATCATTCACTACTGTTCATGTTTTGGCCATTGTGAGAATACGAGTAGGAGTTCTTTGTTTTGTCTAAGACGCGGCTTTTTTGTCTAAAAAGCTTTAGAGTGGGCCGTGTGGCAAACATAATTAGTTTTTCTGAGGTTTGCCAACATGTTGGGATGGACTAAATGCAGCCTAGAGAGCAACCCGGAGTGCATCCTGACACTTTTTCCAGTGGTGTCAGGGGACTGCACTTGCATTTCAGGACAGGCTGCTTTGGAATGTTAGCCCTTATTCATCAAAGTTGCATAGAATCAAGCACAGCTTCAAGCTCATGGAATGACATCTGAAGTGCTCCTCAGAATTATGAAACTGGTGTATAAAATTGAAATAGCCAGCACTGAATGCAAGTGAGGAATCTTTATACACCTATTTGCAAACAACATGCCTAATTTACTCTCACATACATAACATTTCCATGAAACACCACCGAATCCATGCAGCTGTGAGCCAGTAGAAGGAAAGCATGTTGCAGGATCAGGAGCTGTTGATTGTCCTCCATGAAAAAACTCACCCTATCACAGGGTTCTCTTTAATGAGCAAGCGGTATTTAGATCTAATAGTACTTCTAAATCTGCCATGATTGCTCCTGATCCTACAGTGTCTGTTTATAGCATACACACTATTAGATTCAAGAACTAGTTTCAAGTCTGAAAATTTCTGTTCATGTTTTAAAGCTGCATGGTGACAATGTTCGACCTGGGCTAGATTTCTGTTACTGTCATCACTGATCCTTTGTTTTTTGTTTTCGCTGTTGATATTGACTGCAAAGAAAGCATCCTTCTGGTTGTTAAAAAGTTACACTTACGTTGATGAACAATTAAGCTATCTGTGGAATTTACATGCACTCATTTTACAATCAGAACATTGGTGAATGAGAGCCAAGGTCTGATTTCTGAACGTATGGCTCTGTTTTCTGCAGTGCGATGGCTCCCCTCCCTCCCTCCACATTGACTCCATGGAGGAACAGTCGCAGAGGAAGCAGGGAGTTTCCATGGTGACTGCAGACGTGGGGCTGGTCAGTATGGTGCGGCAGGGCATCTTGGCCCTCCAGCTCCTTCCCCCAAACTCCACTGCAGGTAAATTAGACTTACTTACGTTAGTTACAGCGATCGACCATGTTAAAACCACTGAGCAGTGAAATGAGTGGCATTAATGAAAACAGCATCTGCAAAAGTGTTCCTGAGATGCGGTGGTTAGGACCTGACAGATGTGATCCAGGGAAGGACAACCGTCGAACCAGTTATATTCGTACTTTGTGAAACCCACCGTTTTAAGCAAATATGCTTTTTAACTGATTAATCTTTACAGTGAACATGCTTAGTGAACGACGTAGTTAAAAAAGTTCATTCTAAATCATTGTAACCAACTAAACTTGTTTTCCATGTCTGTTGGGCTGTCTTACTTCATTCAGTTACCAAAACACTGGCATGATCTAAATTAAAATCATGATATCTCCATAGATGTGAGGAAGAGAATTACTAATGACTAATAACTGGATTCACTAAAATATGAAATATGAAACTACGTTGCTAAAATCTGTAAAAAGTGTCCTGTTGTATTTCACTGTCATGATTTTACATGACCGAATAGTTGATCTACCTTTTTGGTTGGATATTCGTTGTGAGCTGTAAAGAAGGGGGGGTTGACCTGTGAAGCTCCTTTCAAATCGGGACATTATATTGATCATTTTACCAGTGATGTTCAGTGTTCATGAAATACCTGGTAAACAGGAGAAGAGAATGAATAGCAAACAGCGTTTTCATTTGGGAATCATGTATGAAAATACATTCCCACAATTTTTTTTTTCTTATAAAAACTGAAAACTCAAATGTAAATGCAATCGCGTTACACCAAAGTGTGCTTTCCTCGCTTTTGTGCGGACGCGGCTACGCGAATGAGTAGAATAGAATTGTGCTGCTTATCTCTAGAATTGTGCTGCTTATACTTTAATCTTAAAGTAAAACACTTAACTGTTAAACTAAATCATCACAAAAATGTTTGACTTTGCTGTCTGTAATCTTGACAACACTACTTTATTTGTCTCTGTTTACTCATTAACCCTGCCAGTGTTGTACTGGTGACGATTTTTTGCCATGTTTGCCATGTTTACTCTGACTTGCGTTCACTTTTAACCCTTTCTTGTTAAGTACCTGATTAGTGTAAAATACTGCATGTGTAAGAGACCTGAGAGACCTCCTGGCAAAGGAAAGGTTAAACATCGTACAATATTGTCTACAGGTATAATAATAATCACTGACGGGGTGACGAGTGTTCCTGATGTGGCTGTGTGTGAGGCTCTGCTGAACCAGCTGAGAAGTGGAACGATTGCTTGTTCTTTTGTCCAGGTAAAGCATCAATCTGTTGATCGATGATGATAATTAGATAAAATAAGCCTTTATTAGTCCCACAGGTGGGAAATTTGTGCTGTTACGGCAGCAAAGTGGACAGAACAAAAGAATAAAGTGGAAGCAGCAGAACCAATAGAATAAAAGCTAAACAACACAACAGTAATGTACATAATATAAATATTAAAATATAAATATGGACATTTGTGTATGTGTGTGTACACAGTTTATGCACTTTTTTAAGAATTTCAAAAGCAAATTACACCTTGCCAAACACGCCCAGTTACAACTCTTCCAGCCTTCACTGTTTCCAATGAAAATATAAAAGTGCAATATATCAATCCTAATTACATTTTAATCTAAATATCTAAATACTTGAAATTTGTTTGATAAAATATAGTTTGATTTGTTTCGGTTTTAACTTCCATGATTTCATGTGTTTAATCATTTTGACTGGTACTGTATATTAGTCACTGTCATATCAAAACCTCGTAACTGGAAAACGGCAGCTGTAATTTAGACTGTGTGAACTGTACTGAGTACTTTAATGAAATACTTAAGGTACTGCATTTCTATGTATTTCTATGTTTGTTGCCTATTAGGTGGGTGGGGCTTACTCTTACGACTGTAGCTTTGGCTACATCCCCAACGTAGAGCTGATGAAATTTATCTCCATGGCGACTTTCGGCTCCTATCTTTCTACATGCCCGGAGCCAGCCCAGGTCGGGCAGGAGATGAACGCCTACCACCGGGCCTTCCTTACCTACTCTTTCCTCCGCACCAGCGAGTCAATCAACCCGGACTACTACTGTTGTAAGTGTACCAGTGGGGCAGGAGGTCAGAAAGTAGTTTCTTCTCTTCTCTTTTCTCTTATGTCTTTACTGGAGGTATTCTGAGTTATGGCAAAGGTGAGGAGTTGCTGGGATTTCTCTGAATAAGATTTTAAGGTAAAAACAAATGCATTTGATCAGCCAAACCATGTTTGGTGCCTGAAGCTTGTTTCTTTAGTTTTGCACTGGAGCTATGAAGACAGTTTAGCTAACAAAAAATTGAAAATTGTGTCACCAGTTTGCATCATGCCTCAGACAATTGCCTCAAACCATGTAGGACTGTATAATATACTATATAATATTATAATATATAATATACTGTTATCTACAAAAGATAAAATAGAAAAATGAGATAAACGAGTTAGAATTTGGTCATTTAAAAGTTTGATTTAGGAGTAAAGGGTGGTTTCTGACATTGTATGACGCATGTCTTATGGAAAAGTCTTATAGTATCTTGAAGCCTGAATTTTGACCAGCATGTTGTTTTCAGAATTGTTGAGTATGTTTTATGACTCTTAAAAACATTTGACCAATTCTACAGAGCCATTGTACCCCTACTCTACAGTGTTCTCCTAGATGGAAATCTGTCCATTCAGAGTTTACCCATACTGTTGTCATTTGGAGAGTATTCATAAAGTGTTATAAACAAAATACCAGAACATGTACAAGGAAGTTGTTTTAGTGAGTGTGCACATGTTTAACAGGTTAAACAGACTAGGCACTAAGGGAGATATGAAATGAAGATAAGATTGTAATTAGTGACAAAGCCAGTATGAATTGTTTCAAACGCTTATTGGGTACAAATGTTGATCAGACATTGACATTGTACTGTGACCTTATTGCAAATGTTCCATCATTCTGTTCGTTTCAGTTGTCACAGGCTGTGAGTTTTTGTTCTGTTGAGCTATTCTGAGCCACAGGCACCTGATTGTGAAGCTTGTAATGTATTGTAGGAGGAAGTGAGACTTTTTGTCTGTCCATCTGAGACTTTCACTTCCAATAATTGGTTGAACTTGCCAACCCACGCCTTGGCCTCAGTGGGAAAAACATATTGAACTGAGTGCATGTAAATAAAAGAGGCGTAAAGGAGTACGGCAAAGTGTGAGGGTTATGCAGTTTTCCTCTTAACCAAAAGTCATACATATTTGGTATCTGAAGTTTACTTCTTAATTGCTGGAGCTACAAGCCTAATATTGTTAACAAATAGTGTGCCAGCACATGTAAGTCACCAAATTTCTTACAATGTATGACACTCTGTTGTTCATTAAATTGGACAAATGTATGTTGCATAACAACAAAGTATTATTAGAATTCTTAAGACCATTATTTCACATGTACAGAGGCAGAAACCACACAATCATGTCTATATGCAATGTCTTGTGTATGTTTGGAGTAATAAGGATGGTTTATGAACAGTGAAAATATATTAGGGTTGAATTTTGAGTTAATGTGTGTGTATGTGTTCTTAGTCTCCCAGCACAAACTGTTCAATGAGCACCTGGTGTCGGCCAGTGGAAACCCTGCACTTGTGCTGCGGAGGAAAAAGCACCTGGAGAAGGAGGTTCATGCTGAGCTGGTCAGTGTACTGTCAGTCAGACTGAGGGAGGGATACACCATACGAGAGATCAACTTTGCAAAGGGTAACTGCAAAACACCACCACCCAAAACTGCCTAAACACCACACCACCAATGCATCACACCACACCTGCACAACACAAACTTACTAAACCGCAATTAAACCAAAACACTACTAAACCACACCTAAACACCACCTCCTAAACACCACACCTGCACAACACATTACTAAACCGCCATGAAACCAAAACACCACTAAACCACACCTAAACACCACACCTGCACAACACAAAATTACTAAACCGCCATATAACCAAAACACCACTAAACCACACCTAAACACCACACCTGCACAACACAACATTACTAAACCGCCATGAAACCAAAACACCACTAAATCACACCTAAACACCACCTCCTAAACACCACACCTGCACAACACAACATTACTAAACCACCATGAAACCAAAACACCACTAAACCACACCTAAACACCACCTCCTAAACACCACACCTGCACAACACAAAATTACTAAACCACCATGAAACCGAAACACTACTAAACACCTCCTAAACACCACACCTGCACAACACAATATTACTAAACCACCATGAAACCAAACCACCACTAAACCACACATAAACACCTCCTAAACACCACACCTGCACAACACAAAATCACTAAACCGCCAATATACCAAAATACCTTACCTTACCTAAACTCAACTGAAACACCAAACTACTACACCACCAAAACTCCCCTCTTGCACTTGTCACATAGATGAAGTGGTGGAGACAGAATGTAGGCTTTACTAAAGGAAACAAAACACTTAATAAAAACAAGCAAAATAACATAACTTAGGACAATAATCATAGTATTAACACAGGATAAAAGACTGGACAAAGACATACTAAAACACAAGATACTTATACATCAAACAGAACTAGAGGAGTAAAAAACTACTGTTAAGGAGACAAGTAACTACGCAACATGCCTCCAAAGCAGTATAACAATCTACCAAAACAACACAACACCAAAACTCCACCACATCATCAATACATCACTACAACACCAAAACGTCTCAGTACCAAAACATAACATTAAAATACCTGATACTGCCGCTCTGAAACTTTCTGGATCAGATATACATGTGAGAGTTCTTGCAGTGCAAAATATTTCATGATATGGTATGTGCTTATAACGCGTCTGAAATAATAGTTCACACACTGGCAACTGTTCATTCATGTTTAAGTTCTGACTAGAATTGAGACTTTGTGTCAGACAATACGCTCAGCAGCCACAACAATAAACTCACTGTCAGGAGAAATACCAGGTGAGGAACATTAATTGTGGCACCTGTCAAGGGATGGGATATCAATTTTTGGCAAAGATGGTTATGACAAAGGGGGAGTAAACAGTATTACATTAATAGTAAAAACAACAATAATAATTATATATCAATTATGTAACAACGTTATATAAAACAATAATAATAATGACCATGGTAGTAATCTTATGCAGTTATGCAAAAGATATGACATTTCTTTGTGTCAGCATGTGCCTTTTCCTGGTCTGAGCTCTATGTAAATGTTCTTATAATATTATAATAACAGTCAGCGATTCCAGATATGTTACGTTTTTTTTTCTCTCTCTCTCTCTCTCTCTCTTATTTTTAGGTGGCACCCAGCTGGAGGTGAAGCTTGTGTTGCTGTGGAAACACAACATGCGTATAGAATATGTCGCTGTGGCCTGCTGGCCGCTCCTTCCAGCTGAGCGCACCACGTGGGTGGAAGTAACAATGGAGGGTAGTTACGACATCCTGCACGACATCAGCTGCACTCTACGCAAACCCATCACCAGCCCCTACCGCACCTCTGTCATCCGGCGCTTCTGGAACACACTGCAGGGGTCAGTGAAAACCGCCTGGAGAGAATCATTTCAGGAGCGGTAACATAAACAAACGACCACCACAAAGGTTCTGAAAAGTTTTTTTGCTCTGGAGGTCAGCTGATGGCTCATCAGCTGTTGATGATTAGGGTAAAGAGATGAAAAAGGTCAGATACATAATGTCTGGATAGATGTTTTTTTTTTTACAAGTTACTATCTACTAACACAATATTTATGCACTGGATTCACTAGCAAGTCACATCCACGATGTGAACATGACCTTTTCCCACTAGAATACTGCACAGCTGGATTTTTGGTTGTAGCATTTTCCTGCAATATAGCACTTTTGTACTTTGTCAGTCTAGTCAAGAAGGTGTTTGTCATTTTAACCATATATACATAGAACACATTGAAACTATACAGTGTTCCTGCAGGACCATAGAACAGAAACAGAAACACCACAAGACCACAAGTGCAGACAGAAAATAAAAGAGAGGAAACTACCAGAGCAACAGAACAACCGGACAAGACAATATTTAGTGCAGTTGACAATAGCTATAGTCTGGATGAGGACAATATTATGACAGATACTGCATTCTAACTGAGGTAGACAGCAATAAATATAATTTAGCAAATATAGCAGCACCAGGACAGAAAATGTGCTGTGTAATAAAACTTGTTATAAAAATAATCATTTTTACAAATTTACAAATGTAACCCTTTTCTTGATTATCTTTTGGGATAGGTAACATACTATCCCATGATCTAACCAGATTTTTGCCTTAGTGTTTTGTCAGTTTTTAGACTGTTTGTATTGCATTTTGAACAAAGAATTGAAAATGTAATTGAATCAAGCTATTTGTTGCTTTTGACGCAGCATTAATCAGACAGATCAAATGCTGATGCACCTGCAGTCCTTTAACTCCATCCCCGAGCATTACACCATTCCTGAGAGCACGAAAAATGGCGTGCCACTGTTCTACATCCCACCTGGATCCACCACGCCGGTGAGCTGTTGGATCTGCTCTTTTAGGCAGAAACCCTTTTAGCTATTTTTCCTGGCTGAGAACCCCAGGCCACACAAAATCATGAATTTTAGCTAAAACTATCCAGTAGTTATAGTCCTATAATTTTGTTTTCATCTCTCTATTAGTTGTACAGAATGCAGAACCACATCCACTTGTCACAGAGAGATAATGTGAAGACTTGATAGGCTGGAATTTGCACTGAAATTGTACTTGATTGTACTGTACTGAATATTGTACTGAATCAAACCTCAAATTATTTACTCTGCAATGTTCATATTTTCTTTGGCTTCATGTAGGCAGAAGATATTTACATTTGTTTACATTGCAGCTATCCAGCTGTGGATTATTACAAATTCCCTACCTTGGATTTACTTGTGTGTCTAATATGAGAACAAAGAACCCAAAGAGTTGTGTGAACCATGTTTAATTCTGATACATACAGAAATGCCTGAATTTGATTGATATTTCTTCATTGTGTTTAGTCATGCTTTTGATTTCTCATTATTTACTGAGATTACTCTGTTGACCAAATAGCAATAAAACACAGGCATCAGATACAACTTAGGAGTCAGCACGATATAATGGTGGTACATTAACTGTGGACTGGCTTCTTGAAATAGTTGCTTTCTGTTCTTACCATGATTCTTGTCTTTCTCAGGTACTCTCCTTACAGCTCAGTGGCTCTAAAGACTCCAGCCAGTCCCAGTTTGCGTCTTACTGGAAGCCCATCCTGTCCATGGATGCCAATTTCTGGCAGCGCTGGTTACATATGCACCGAATTGCCCTCATTCTGGAGCATGACATGTGAGTTCTTCTGGTTTATTTAAGGTTTAGTTTTGAGTAAAATTAGGACTTTGTGCTAGACTATACATCAATCAGCCACAAGATTAAAATCAGGTGACTGGTGAAGTGAATAACATTTATTATCTTGTTACAATGGCAAGTGAACAATCAGTTAAAAAGAAATTAAACAGGAAATTAACAAGAAAAATGGGCAAGCCTAAGGACCTGAGCGACAAGGGTCAAATTATCTTGTCTAGATTCACTTGATTCATATGGGGCTGTTTAACCTCATGTGAACTTGTGTCCACTACTGAAAGTGTCTACAGTGGGCATATGAGCATCAGAACTGGACCATGGAGCAATGGAAGAAGGTTGCCTGGTCTGACACATCACATTTTCTTTTGCATTATATGACTGCTGAGTGTGTTTGTGTGTGTCGCTTACATGAAGAAAAGGTTGGACCAAAATGCTCTATGAGAAAATGGCAACTCATCTGAGGCAGTGTGATGCTCTGAGCAATGTTCTGCTGGGGAACCTTGGATCCTGACATTCATGTACTCTAACATGTACCATATAAACATTGTTCCAGACCACGTCATGGCAATAGTGTTCCCTTATATCAGTGGTGTTTTTCCATAGGATTCTCCAAAAAATGTTCAGGAATGGTTTCATGACAAAGGTGTTGACCATGATCCGTCCGATTACATATTCACTGGATTAACTAGTTCGATCCATAGTGGCCTCACCTAGCAGCTTAAAGGACTTAAAGGACTTCCTGCTAACGTCTTGGTGCAAGTTTCCACAGCACATCTTTCAAGATATATTGTGGCTGTTTTGGTGGGGGACCTGCGCAATATTACTCAATATTAATGTTATGGCTGATCAAATGTCCATCTTTCAGCTTCTTAGGGCTTAGATCTTGACTGAGCAATCCCATCATATCTGTATGATATTTATTTGCTACAAAGTAAATAAAGTTATTATAGTGATTCCATCATTTTTACTTTTTAACTAATTTCTATTTTTAACTTTGCAGGCAAACTGCATGCCTGAATTATTTCACACTTGCCTTAAAATGTGTTGAAATGTTCAGTAATCTCCAATTTGCTTAATCTGTATCACACTGTAATCTGTCAACAATATTTAAGATAAGGGAAAAGTTGAGTAAACTATTGCTTTTGTTCAGCTAGGGTTGTGTATCACAAAAACACTAGCAGAAAAACAATCAGTAGTAGTCAAATTTCCCATGTCCATGCTGAACTGTTGCTTTTAGACTGTTCACTGTGCATCTGCTTTCTCCAGCCCTGTTCCAAAACATGTGCACAACGCAGGCAGTAATGGCAGGTTCAGCACTGTCCAGTGCAGGATAGCACATTCTGCCCTGACCTCCCTGCTGCGCGACTGGAGCAGCTTTGTGCTGGTGGAGGGCTACTCCTATGTCAAACTTATTTACAGGTAACACACACACATATCTGGACAAGTGCAGCTAAATGCACAAAGGTTCTAAAGTCCTTCGCACCTTTAATTACTTTCTGCTGTTATCCCTGAATGTACAGTTTATGTTCCATGTGTGTCGTTAATCAGCATGGTTGTGCAAAACGTGGGGTGGTCATATAATGGGTGGAAGTTAAAAAAAATCATATCCCACTTGATTTACTGAAATTTGAACTCACAGTAGGTGTTTTTGCTTAGATTTTGGCAATAACGTCTCAAAGGCATTTTTTGGAGGCATCCTTTACAATGGCAGTAGTCGTAGCGGCTTGAACGCCTTAAACACTCTAGGAGAATAACACTGAGGCTTAATACAAGATCACCAATCAAAGCAGACCTCACTATATACGTTAGGTGCGATAACAGAAAGGGAAAAGTTGAAAAATCTTCTTAAAAATAAATTGCAGCCCCTTTTAATGAATAAAACCCACACAAATGCCATAAATTCAGAGGGAACAATAAATGCAACAATATTGTAGTCTATGGACCCTTTAAATAATTTTATGTAAAAAGGTAGACAAGATAAAATTAATCTCTTATATAGAAATATTAGATTTATTACCTACATTCAAGGTTACAGTTGCGGCCAAAAATGTACGGGTGCTCAGAGCAGATAATATGTCATGGCAGTATTGGGCTTTCAAAGATTTTTTCAAATGTTCTTTTCCTGTTAATGAGTGATTGGACACCATACATCTTTACTGCCAAAAAAAACTGAATACATTTGTGGTTTTCCTGACAAATAACAGAGTAAATGTATACATACATCGTCTTAGATTAAATAATTAGTTGTACTAAAGTTCCAAAATATATTTTTACCTTGGTCACATTGTCTCTTAACTTTTGTTTAGTGATCATGAATTCGGGTGGTAGCTTCTTAAAAGTTCAGAAAGCTCACCTGAAGCACTTCCAAGCAACTTCAGGTTCGGAAAGCTTCACAAAGTCCTGACTTTAATCCTTTTAAGCATTTGTGTATTGTGCTTAAAATGCATGCCCATGCCAGAAAACAAATTTAGTTGAACTGTAACAATTCTGCTAAGATTGTTGAAGGATACCAAACACATCTTATAATTTTATGAAATATCATGTTTACTATAATTTTGAACCTGTGTTGTTGTCAGGAAACAATACATTGTCATTTTTACTCGGAATCTGAACGTTTTCGTTTTTTCTGTATTAAAGGTATATGGTGTCCAGTCATTGTATCACAGAAAAAGAACTCTTGCAGATGATAATGAATGGCCGTAACTACCATGACTGACATGTCATAAGCCAAAACTTTAGATATAGACACCCATGCAAAAAATGTTATGTCTGGGAATAAGAGCCAGAAGTAATGCAAATATTTTTCCCCCCACAGTGCTGCTGACCAGACGCCCATCTCGTTTTATCTAGTGCGTCTCATCTCCAAAGCTCCCTGCATGGTGCTACGTTTGGGCTTCCCTATAGGAACGATGGCCCACACAAGAAACAAGGTACAGTACATCCAGAACTGAAGTGTCAGAAGATTTTGAGCGATGCCATAGTAGAACAGCATTTGGTTTCTTAAAGAACCCTTCAGTTACGCGAATGTGAAACATAACATAGAGGTAAGAGATAAGATAAACCTTTATTACTTTTTGAAAGGTTCTGTTCCCATTAAAGTATTTTTCATAAAACAGTTTGCGATAGTCTCTAAAATGGAAAAATACTATTCATGCTCTCATGTTTCATTTACAAAAAATATGCATGAGAGTAATATTAAAAAGTGTTTTGTCTGTTCCTGCTCCCAGATCGTGGATGATTTAAGAGAACAGATTCTCAAGCTGCGTTTCCCTCATCGTGTCCAGAATAAAGAAGCCACACCAAAAACTAAACGAAAGGTGCTGGGTAATGCTTCTCCCTCCAAGTCTCCCCCTCTCCCCGCTCCAAAACCTGCACTGTCGGACCGGCCGTGTGTGGTCATCTTTAACAAGCCTCTCGAGAAACTGCTGATAAGGTAAGAACAAGCATCTTGCAGTTGGTGCTTCATGATTATCATGTGGTTCAATAACTGAACAAGAAGAAAAATTGTCTGAAAAAAAAACTAATTTTAGTAATGTTCTTAATCACCTCATTTGTAACTCTTATCTTATTCTGTAAACAAAAATCAGGAACGAGCTTATGGACCCATATGAGAGAAAAACAAATGTTTTTTCAGAATCAGAAAACTTTATTTATCCTGGAGGAAATTTTTGATGAAATTAGTTTGATTTTAAAACATAGTGTTCATTTTCAAAGTGAATAGTCCATCTATGTCTACCAAGCTACAGAAAGGTTTTTCATGACTAATCTCTGTGTCTGCCTATGATGTCAATATAATGATAACTCTGAAGGTATTTATGGATGACCTCCCTAAGGCCTGTAGAACTCTAGTCTAGAATGATTTTTGACTGATTTTGTTTAAACTGATAAAATGCTGGAAACAAAACGGCACAGTTTTAACTTCCCCCCGCTCCTGTGGCAGGTATGAGAAGCTGCCTACGGATTTCCGTACACCTTTCATCTTAAACATGGAGCCGTTTGCACAGCCAGCCAGCATGTCCGCTCCCCTCAGTGTGGCCGCCAGCCGAACTGCTTCCTCCACACTGGCCTCGCTGTCCCGCTACTTCCTGCACCAGCGCTGGGTCTGGACGGTGCAGAGCGGGCCGGGAACCGCCGTGTCTCTGCAGGCTGTAGCTCACATCCTCTCCTTGCTCTCTGAGTGAGTCCACTACACTCACAGTTGGGGATGTAAAACACATCAGGATGAAGGTTTCAGGACTCAACTGATTTTGAATGACATTCATGATTTGATGCGCTGAATTGTTTCCTAAAGATTCGTAAGTTAAGTCCATTTTTTAGAGATCTTATATTAAGCTTTCAGGCTCTTAAGACAAAGTCGTTTTTCAGCTTGTAGTTTTTTAGAAGAATCCAGAAGTATCCAGTATGCTAATAGTACTAATAAACAATCTAAAATGAAAATGTCTGCTAAAAATAGTACAATAGAAACGTTTTGTTTGTAGTTCAATAATTTCTTCCGATTGTCTTTGCGTTTTCTCTGTATTTAAGCCAGCAGAGAAGCAGCAAATTAGAAATGAGAACATTCCAGAGTAACACTGATGAAGAGAAGTTAAATGATTGATCAGAAAAAATGAAGTAATTATGAAATGAGTGATATATGGATGTGTTGGTGTGAATGTAAATGAGTTCTGGATGTATTTGTGCCATGCTGCTTTCTGCAGGATCCGTCTGTCCGAGGGGTTCCACTTCGCTGCCAGCGGGGAGGGAATCGTCAACATGGTGATAGAACTGCCAATGGCTGTCAAAACACCCAAGGTAGCTCATAAAAAAAAGTCACACACACACACACACACACACACACACACACACACATACATAAACACACACAAAGTGTTTGCTCAACAAAACCTCTGTTAGCTGAATGCCAGGCCCTTCCTTTAGTGAATTAGGTGAGGAAAGTTGCTATCGGACATTTATCACTATTGGCTATCCTGTTGTCTGATTAAATTAAGTTTCTCAGACAGGGTTTAAGCTTGGTTTTGGACTATGGAGCATTAAGAATGCAGATTTTTTATTTAAAAAAATTTTTTTTTTCTCTTTTTGTTTTGTTTGTTTAATGTTTTATTTATTTCTTTTTCTCTTTTTCCTTAAATGTTTAC
>JBBPCY010000109.1:6488903-6513071 GCA_037974405.1 Brachyalestes nurse
AAAAAAAAAAAAAAAAAAAAAAAAAAGGGCTTTGAATGAGGATGATAGCACAGCTACACAGACACACTATGTGCTATCTGTGTTACTGACAGGCCGGGAAAAAAAAAAAAAAAAGAATGCAGATTTTCCACTGGAAGGAAAATGTAGTCTAAGGCTGGGCTTAATCCCTGATCGCAAAACTGAACCTGAGGTGCTCTAATAAGTATTAGGTGGGTAAGAGGGTTTGTAAATGGTGTGGGCAATTTGACAGTGTGACATGGTTGTCAGGATAAACAATATCACTGTACACATTTTTGAGCATATTTAGAGGTATTTTCAACTCTTCCCTAACGCTATCCTACTGCATGCTTCTTTAATATGAGGCTTTGTCAGAGCTCTGTAGTGCCTATTCTTAGGAGATCAAAGGTTTTATTGATGCCAGGAGCACAAGATAGTATAACTAGTCAATTTAATAACTAGATGCAATGGCGAATATGAAATGTGGTGCATTGTGTATGTTCTAAAAAGAATATTTTGTGAATTGGGAAAATGTTTTGAAATATCTTGGTGCTATATTTTTGTCATATAGTTACTTTGTGTAAATTTGTGTGTAGGGAATTCCAGCTGCCATGGACACGGAGCATCACACCTGCCTCGTCCAGTACATTCTATTCCCGCCCCACTCCACCTCTACCAAGGACAGGTAACTTAATTACTTATTTTAATTTGGCATGGCTCTCTTATCTGAAACAGGACTCGCTTATTTAAAGGCTACATGCTGGTGCTGCGTTTACTGTTGAATCCTATTAGAAAAGGCAACACCATCTGCCATTTTATGTAAACTGTGTTTTGTGAACAATGTAGTTTTTAAATGTTTTGTCTGTAAATGTTGACTGCATTAGCACCATCTGGGGTTCTGTGTAATTTAACTCATTACACTTCAGTGAATGCAGTGAATTAGCTTTTAGTTTACAGTTATTATGTAGCACTTCTGTATGTATATATACTGCAGCTGCTGATGGCAAAAGGAGGAATGTCATTATCAGTTTTAAAGTATCACCTCAGCTGAGGCCCAACTTTTTAAAGCCATATATAAAGATCTGGATAACAATCAGACAGATTTCCCTACGCAACCTGTTTGAGAGTAGGGTGAAAAACATGGATTCTGTATATTTTCAAATTAGACATTTTTCAATTCAAAAAGAAGGCAGTTTTTATGTCAATAGTAACTGGTAATTGGTGCCTAGTGGTTAGGGTGTTACCCCTGCAATCAAAGGTTGTGGGTTCGAATCCCAACACTGCTAATGTCATCACTGACGTAACCTTGAGCAAGGTACCGTCCCCACACACTGCTTCCCAGACACCCTTTCTTGGTAGCAGCCCACTGCTTCACTTGGTAAATGAGTTAAACACAGAGAAAGAATTTCACGTTGTTCATACTGTGTGCTGTGCTGTGCTGTGCTGTGCTGTGCTGTGCTGTGCTGTGCTGTGCTGATGTTTGTCTCTAACCACTTTATTTTTAAAGCTGGAAAGATCAGTAGAAAAATCTCCAAAATATGTGGCTCTATTTTGTCTTCTATGAACTTCAATGAACTACAAAAGAAAATATGATGAAAGGAACTTGGGATTTATTATTGAAGAGGTCTGTTGGAAAACGTGTAATGAAAGTATGGCAGACCATACAGATGTCCTCTAGTCATGTCTAGTAATAGATTAATACTGCAAAGTTAGAAAACAGATCTCTACGGGCTTGATGTGTCTTTTATTACTTTTTATTTGAGACATATCCCTGAAGAGTGTCAAGAAAAGGAAGAAATACTCGGTTAAAATTCTGCTAGTGGAAAAAAGAAGCTGAAATTAGCTTTAGACTGTTTCTCCAACTATAATTCAGTGACTATATTGTTAAAGAAATGAAGGTTGTACAACTTTGAATTGAAACTTCAAAAGAAATACCTACAGTTGGGATTGTTATAAAGGAAACCAGAGACTGAAGAATTAAAGTGATTTTGCGCCAGTCAACCAACATCCTATCCCTCTCGTTAGTGGAATCCAAGTTTTTATGCTATGTGGCAATAAAAAATGTTAAATGTTGAACTTTGTATCTTTATTCTTGTCCTCCGTTCTAGTTTCTCCACAGATGACGATAACGACACAGAGGTGGAGGCCATAGACGTGGACACAGAGCTGAACCTCGTGACAGAGTGTTGGGTGGAGCCACAGAGTGGTACCGTCTGGAGTCCTTCTGATCGGCACAGACACTTCAGGAACCTCACATACCAGGAAATCCCTCAGGCTGTTAGTGCTGATTAACACTCACAGATCTGTGTGTGTGTGTGTGTGTGTGTGTGTGTGTCTCTGTCTGTCCCTCTGTCTGCCTGCCTGTCTGTCTGTCTCTCTCTGTCTCTCTCTGTGTCTCTCTCTGTCTGTCTGTCTGTCTGTCTGTCTGTCTGTCTGTCTGTCTGTCTGTCTGTCTGTCGCTCTCTCTCTCTCTCTCTCTCTTTCTCTGTATAATAACCACTGCATATTGAGTGCTGTCCAAGACATTTTGGAGATGCTCTGACTTAATCCTCTAGCCATCACATGTTGACACCTTGTCCAAGTTAACGATTCATTTGCTGTCTAATATACCCTACACCACGAAAGGAGCCACTGAAACAAGATAATCCATGTTATTCACTTCAGCTGTTAGTGGTTTTACAGCTAATTGGTGTATACATAAACGACAGTACACTCTAACAATATAATAATTTTTTCCCACCACTGTTCCCCCGTTACCCTCTTCTTATTTTTCATTAAGAATAGACTAAATTCTAAAAAGCAAGTTACACTTACTTTTCCATTCTCTGTGTTGTTGCCATCTTGCCGAAATAACCTGTCATTCCGATACATTACTTGTTGATTTGCAATGTGTCTCTTATAGATTTTTCCTCGTGATCTGTCGTGCATGTCCACGATGATGACATTTGAGTACCTCGTCCAGCTGTGTCTGAACAAAGACCAGATGCACCCTCTCATTAGCAGCAAAGATGCAACAGGTCAGCAGTGCACAAAGACATGCTGGGAGGAAGAATCGGGCAGTTATTTTATACCTATTTTTTGTGTTTATACCTATTTTTTTTTCTTTTGTTTTGTGTGTGTTGTGTATAGGCGAGGCGCTAGGTCTTACCCCTGCTGAGGGAATACACACGGTGCCTTTTCAGTTTGACCTAATGAAGCTACTGCCCAAGTGCCAGCAAATAGAACTGTTCTTCTTTACCTTCAGCAAAGGTATTCTCATTCCTCACACATCCCTCACCCTCACACATTCACCAGACTCATTTCACTACCACATGATACAAAAAGATGTAAGAGCTCATTTCCTGCATAATTAACGTGGCCACGAGAGAGTGGTCATTTTTTTGTGAAGGTTGAAGCTAGCATAGGTGATGGTGTTGAGGACAGGCACTCAGTTTGCTGTGCAGAGTTTGTGTTCTGGCAGTGTAAACTCTTTGATACCTATTCTTATGTCCCTCAATGTACAGTGCTATGAAAGAGGCATAGGCAGACAGTTTATTTAGTTAGTTATCTTGGGTGTGTGAGAGTGTTGCCTGTAAAACATTAAAAAACAGAAACTTTGTTATTAATATGTTTGCTTGAGAAATATGTATTTGCTTCCACCCCAGAGATTGCAGTGATTTATTTTCCTTCTGCAGTTTACCTGAATTAATGAAGGATTAATTCGCTTAAGCAGATACTGGTTGGTAACTATAACTAGTAGACTTCTTCAAGGAGAGGTTTAGAAATGGTTCAAACAATAACTATCCGTATGTCTCTCTATCTGTTTCTCTCTCTCTCAAACACTCAACATGTGATTTTGTAATCAGTTGAATGCCTCAATGTGTTGCACATTTTTTAGATTTATGAAGCACTCAATTAAGTGATTTCTTTCTATAATTTCTGTCCTCTGTAGCAGAGAATGAAGACTCACTCCAGAGCACCAATACTTTGCCTAATGAGCTGCTGCTCAGCCTCTTCCACAGCTCCCTGCAGAATGAGCTGAGTGACCGGGAGATACCACTGGCTGACGGAGATCATGTGACCTTCATGCATCATATTCTGGAGAGAGAAAGGGATGGACACGTGGCTCCATTCTCTTTACCTGTAATTAAAGGTAATAGATCTGTTTGCTTATGAACAAGATGTTAGATAATAACCTCATTTCCAATGTAATATCTTTAAAGTACACAGAAAAAGCTAAAGGTTAAGTCAGTTTAGATCATTTATACTAACAGCGAGTGAATTCATGCTTGATTTAGATAAACCTTTTGCTGATTCACATTGTGTGTGTGTGTGTGTGTGTGTGTGTGTTTTTATAGAAGAGTGTCTTAAACAACCCGAAAGACAGGATACAGTCTTGTCCTTCCACACCATAGGAAGCAGTAAAGAAGTGACTGGCTCCACCAGCACTCTGCAGGTGCTTCACACTTTATCTCACAGCATTTAATCATTCCCATCAGCCACAGTGCAAATGGTGCAGTTCACACTCTTAAAACTGCTGAATGATCCTCCAGGACAAGCTCAGATTTATCTCTGAAAGTGTTGCTCACTTTCCAGTGCAGATCAGTGTAGATCAGAAGGTAATAATGCCCTGCTGGCAAACCCACTGAAGCCTTCTCATAGGATATTCAGATTACAGCCACTGAGTCGTTTACAAGTTGTTTACTCACAAATTTATATTGCAAAAATATGAGACAAAGATGATGATATATTGAAGTTGGCTAAACAGTGTATCATGCACAAGTTCAACTACGCCCAGGCCGAGATTAGATTAAAATAGACACACCAAAATATACACTTATATACCAAACTATGCCAAGTTAATCAAAATTGCAATCAGAGATCACAGTCAGAAAAGGTCAGTGAAACTGCAGTTCAGAAAGAAAGGAGCAACCTGTAATCTTGCCACTCTGTTAGGTGAGAAGAAAGTAATCCTTTTGCAACCACCTGCATCTTCCACGGAGGAATAATCTACACAGAACGTGTTTTCCAGTTTCAGGACAGTACAATTAGGTCAAGTACCTCACCAAATTCTGTGTTCTCCTACATGCACACACTAACTTCCCCTCATCCTGAGCCATTCTGTGAGTACGTTATGATTGTGATGCGCATCTGGCAGTATAGAACTCACAGGATCTAAATTTGAATGCTTCAGAAGAGATGAATTACTGTAACTTCAGCAGAGATGTGTGCATGTGTAGATGCTTGTGTAGAAGTGAGACTTTGTTTGTGTCACGCAAAATAAGTTATATAAGTTATATATATCTGAGATTCTAAAGACCTGTCTATTATCCCCTTCCTGATTTGTAACATCAAATACACATACATGACATTTATGTATAAAAATAAAAGGTTTACTGTGACACATGGTAATCCACTGATTAACTGTGCCATGGGCCTGGTACTTTACTATCTGGGACTTGGCCTCAAAAAATCTGTCTGACGTTTTTTTGTGCTTTAATCATGTTACTTCTGCTCATATTAAGATACCTTAATTATTATGGTTTCATAATACAAGGCCTTATGGTGAAGGCTATTCAGTTATGATGAACTATTGAGTTCCAATTGAAATTGGATACATGTAAATTTTTTGCATGTACAGGTGATCCTGATATTGTGGGATTTGTGGGGGTTTCTGTGTGTATGTGTGTTTGTGTGTATGTATGATGTCTTCTTGTGTCTGTGGGTGTGTTGGCAGAGTTTCAGTAATGCAGATCTTGTGGATGAGGAGCCAGTGGTGGTTGATAGAGAAAGCTCATCTCCTCTCTGGAAATGCTACGCTAAATTAATCAGCCCTCAGCAAGTCTTGCTAGTCTTCCTCCCGGCAACTTTCACTGGTACTGAAATTAACCCTCTTATATCAAGCACTTTTTCCGTTCACAATGACACTTTTTTGCATTTCTTTTCATTTCTTTTTTCAATTAACATTTTTGTCTATTTGGTGTTTTAACCTCAAATAGAATTCAATTGCACTTACTATTTCATATGCTACAAAATATCTAGTAACAACAATGAAACTGAAATTCAAGTGATAAAGGTACAGTAGGCTTTGTAATTATTGACTTCCTTGGTAAAGATGAAAAGCACCACTGTATCTGACAATGCACATTCATGTTTTTTTTCGCACATATAAGTGAGTTTTGTCTCTTTATTACTTTAGATGTGCAGAGGTTAATGTCATTTGGTTTGGGAATTGAACCCCAAGTCAATGGCGTCTGTGATTATGAGGATGGGACAATCAGTCCAGGAAACAACCAATCACAGACCGAGTCAGTCTGCAGCTCAGCCAATGGGCCTGAAGAAGTGAAGGATGGTCAGTTACTCCAAAGTCCTGAAGCCCCAACCACAGGTCATGAAGAAAATGAAGAGAAACGGCGCACTGAGCAAACCAATGGAAAAATGGGTGGGCGTTCTCAACATTTGTGTATTACAGGGGTATATCATGTTATTTTATTTTATTGTTGTTGCAGAAAGTACTACACTTTTGGTGCTTCACTTAGTTTTGGGAACATGTTGGCGGGTGTTTTGATTCTTTTGAATACATGGCCTAGGGCAGCTGGTGGCCTAGTGGTTAAGGAGTTGCCCCTACGATCGGAAGGTTGTTGGTTCTATTCCCAGGACTGCCGGTGGCACCACTGAGGTACCGTTGATAGGTACCGTTCCCATACACTGTTCCCCAGGTGCCATGGTGAGCGGCCCACTGCTTCACTTGGTGAATGGGTTAACTGCAGAGAAGAATTTCATAGTGTTCTGTGCTGTGGTGTGTTCACACGTGACTAGTGTTCACTTTATTGTACATTTTGGTAGATAGATAACTGTTGTTATTGTTTGTAGGTCTGTGTTCTAATGAAAACTGGCCTACACTGACTTGTCTGCGCTCTGGTTTAGGTTCAGCCTCGGCTGTAGAGGAGAAGGATGGAGTTCAGTTTGAAGAGCCCCAGAAACAGGACTGTCGTATCAGCTTTGGCCGTCAGCTGTCCCAACAGAGCACTGCAGACGCAGCCCGGCCGCGTTGTCCTGTCTACATCTACAACTGCTTTTTAGACTCCCTCAAAGATCAGCTGGTCCACCCACACTCCAGCCGCCAGCCTAGAGATGTCTTCCTCAGGTAACAGCACACTTACTTGCGTATCATCGCATAAGTCCTATTATAGCAGAGTTAGTTTTTCCTTGGGAAGTTATATCATTTTAAGTGCCCATATAATGCCCCCATTTTTTGGGAATTAGTGGAAATAAACAGAACCAGCATTCTGTTCTGTGGTAAGCATCAGTTATGAATTACAGCACCAGCACTGGCAAAAAAAAACCCACTTCATACAAGCCTACACTCTTAGGATTAGCATTCCATTGAGATGTTCTTCAGTGACACTGACCTCAGGCCCATGCTGGTTTCGGCCACTGAGGGTGAATATGAAGTGTGAAGTGTGTCCTAATGTATTGTTTTTCTTTGAATGAGGATAGACCTCAAGACGCAGAGTCGTGGGAGTTCAATCAGCAGCTGAAGTTCAGGTAGCGCTGCTTACTGTTTTCAGCTGCTACCATAAAGCCAAAGGGTACTGCGCACTCCCAGAGGCCTGGGACAACAAACTGGGTTACAGACTGTGGGAAGTTTTAAGGACTCTTAAAGTAATGCATCAAATTTAATCTATTTCCCCCTTTCCCCAAATTAGCAGAGGCATGTATGACTGTAGACGTACATGTATGCCTTTTTAGATTTATACTGGGGCTTCTTTAAATTTGATTTCTTTGCTGAAGAGTCACTTTAAAGCTTCTCACTCTTAGGCATCTCACTTATAGTCTCTTTTGCACTCTCTCTCTTTCTGAAGGAGAATCACTACAGTGTGGCTATTGCAGTCTACAGATGTTACAATAGGTTATGAGGTCTGAAACTCACAATATAATCCAAATATAACAGTTGCCTAAAATGTGACTACATTTCATTTGTTTATAAAGGAAGAACTGATCTCATGCGTTCAGTGACTGTATGAATGTGAGGTGAAACACAGAAGGCATCTTAGATTGCAGCACCTCCTCCAGACCTCTTATCCTGTTGGAAATTGTGTCTTCAGTATGTCCGCTTGCCTGCCTGCAGTATTTCCCCAGCTCTGTAGTTTATCTGAAGAATTGCAGTGACTGCAAATTAATAAGTGCGCGATGTGCAGTGATACTGCAGAAAGCATTTTTGAAACAACCTTAATGTGATAGTTTGGCTCAAAATCACATTTACACAGCTTTCCCCTTAGCCCATGTTTAAAGTTCGCATGAGTTTTGCAGTCTTGTTGTTAACTTGCTTATGATATGCTTCTGTCCAATTTTATAAAAACTGTGTGTTATACTAGTGGTTCTCAAACTGGGGGATGTGGAGATATTGCAAAGGGGTGAAGCAATGGGATAGCCTACGCTCCACTTGAGCACTGCTAGCAAAAACATGGACTAGTTTGTGCACCCAGCCAAGCCTCCAGCAGAGGCTGACTCTTCATCAGCTGCAAATTCAAGTGTGAGACGATCCTCTATTAGGTTTTTCCCAGCCATTTTTGTGGAGACAGTTGTTTATTTTTGTTTATAACTTCAGTATGCTCTTTATTTCTCCCACAGTGGTGAAGCTGCACCATTTGTTATTGTGTTTGTTTTGCTTAATTAGAAGAGGGAGCTGTATTTCAAATAAAGTTTGAATCTGAACCTGTGTAGTTTGAATGGTGGGTTGGGGGCTCACTAATGTTCCTATCTAGAAAAGGGGGGCCTGTTTGGAAACAACTGTGTTATACAGTGTCAGAAACTATATAATCAAGTCTATTAGAGATTGCTCAATAACTGAACATGGTTTGAGGCCAGTGTGTGATGGATTGGGCAGGCAATATGCACAGTGCAAATTGGTTAATTATGAGTTTTTATTACTTTGTTAGCTATATTAACTTTGGGTCTCCAGTACCAAACAAAAGAAGCAAACATCAGACACAAAACATGTATTTGCAGATCAGTGTAAGGGGGAAATCTGTATAAATCTGAGTTTTCACTAACCTATCACATTAATTTTGCTCATACCTTTGCTCATACCTTATCTCACCTTTTGGTGAAATGCTATGGGACTATCACCCTCACTTCCAGCTTAGTTTGGGAATGGCCAGCTTAGCTTGCGTTTTAATTGTTATACAGTGACACAGAAGTTTTCTATTTTTACTTGTAAATTCCTAA
This sequence comes from Brachyalestes nurse, assembly GCA_037974405.1. NCBI lineage: Eukaryota > Metazoa > Chordata > Actinopteri > Characiformes > Alestidae > Brachyalestes > Brachyalestes nurse. The sequence continues at coordinate 6,498,111 of JBBPCY010000109.1, forward strand.
ATGAGATCTTATGCAGTTATACTTGAATGGATTTCTTGCTTTGTGTCTATTACTTTGCTTTGGCTTGTTGTGCCACTTGCTCTGGAACAAGAACATTTAGAACATAGTGAGCTTTACTTGACTAGTTTCTCTGCCGGAGGCTGTAGACTTGCGCATCATCACCTGCAATGTACACAAACATATCCTTATCTGAACAAGATCGAGTGCTTTTTCCACTGAGATTATGCCTTTTTGAGCTGAATGTAAAGTTTGTAATAGGGCCAAAATGTATTGAAATGTTTACAAAATACTGTGAAAAGTCTGTTTGAGGAAACTAGTACATTCAGTTATTAAAGCACTACACCACATGAGGCCATGCATTACAGTGATTGTAGTTCAGATACACTATAGATGAAGAATTGAAATCTTAATGAGACTTCCTGGTAAAATAAAGGTAGACTAAAACTAAAAATTATGGTTTGCCCTAAACCTCCTGCCCTAATGTCCATGAAAGGTTGAAAGTTTTGTTGTTTTATTAACAGTTGTTGGTCTATGCTATTTGTGGATGTGTGTTTTTAGGTCTCTTTCTCAGGAGCGCAGTAGCGCCTCCACATGGACAGACCTGACCGCTCATCCTAACAAGCAAAAGGAGCTGGCGAACTACTGCAGCCTGCTGCAGGAACATTACTATCAGAGTTATGTCCGAGGTAACACACACACAATCACACACAATTTTAAATGACTTTTATTATGTAATTGGAACTATCATGCATGCTTTATTTACAAATCATTGTAGACACTTTCTCATCCAGTGCTGATGTTGTAACAGTTAAGTCTGGGGTTATTTATTGATTTTATTGAACTGTTCTCCAATAAGCTGTTCACCAGTTTCCCCTGTGTTTTCCCCGGCTCCCAGGTGTGTACCGCAGTCTCCAGCAGTCATACAGCATTAACTCTCAGGATGTTCTGACAGCCATGGATTACTGTGAGGAGTCTCTGCAGGAAATCGACATCACGTCCTTTCTGCAAACATTATGTGGACACATCCGCACATTCCGCGAGCGCCACGAGTCCCGCAGCACGGAAAACGTGAGGAAGGTTCCTAGCATGACAGCTTCCTTCATCATCGGTGAGGGAGAAGATGAAGGAGCAGACAGAGCTACGCTAGCCACCTCATCCAGGTACCCACTAGACTAGACTGCAGTATTGTACCAAATGTAAAGATTTCAGAAATTAAATATTTATCGAAGAATTTATTTCAAGAACTTTCGACCACTTGGCTCATATATTTAAGATAAGACAAGATAAACCTTTATTAGTCCCACAAGTGGGAAATTTGTTTTGTTTTGCCACGGCAGAAAGTGGACAGTACAAAGTTAAACATTTAGAAACGACAGAATAAATTAGAATAAAAATAAAATAATATACTAACAGTGCAGTATAAAATGTACACTATACAATCTGGATATATAGAATATGGACATTTATGAAGGAATAAACATAAAATTTCACAATGAATGGACCCTCACATAAGGCCAGTCATCATGAAAAAAGAGTTTAAATCTTTCGTTTTGAGGTTGTTAAACATGATATGCAGACAAGTAACACATTGAAGGAAAAACTTGAATGAATGAATGAATGAATGGAAACGCAGATGATTTAGCACACAATATACAGCATGATATAATTAAACAACTAACTCCTTAAGATACTCTGTTTTATGTATACAAATGCTGATCAAGCTCAGTATGATCAAGTGTAGAAGATCTGAATTACACTGAAAGAGGGTTCATTACTGGCACATGAATGGCAGGTTAAATTGTGGTTGAAAGTGTGTATTAATTGTACATGATTCCTAAAACCTTTGTAGTTTATTTTGGTCTTATTAATGCCAAATATCAGTTATTTGTTAATATTGATGCAGTGCTGAGATTATTGTGCATTATTCTTGCATTAATCGTTTCTTCCAACATCTTTTGAATGTTTCTGTTCAGCATTGAGCTGGAGGATGTGAGTGAAGCGAATTCTTGGGGAAATGCTTCTGTACCTACATCCCCTCTGTCCCCAGATGAACCCAAGTCTCCCAGAATTCCTGAGTTCCCTTTGTCTCTCCTGCACTCCCAGCAGAAGTGTGAGGTGTATGCTGACCTACATAAAATCATACAGGTACAGTATAAAGACTGAGAGTTAAAAAGCTACACTTATATACATATAGTAAATACCTTTCTCTACATGCACACTTATCAAACAATCCTCAACTGATTTTGGGAGTTATACTACCTATAATCCTAAAGTTTTTTAACTGGCTGACAGATAGCACCAACACCTGAACGAAGCATACATTTAGTTCAGCAATGCACTTGCACACACATCAAAGAAGTACAAAAACATCTAAAGAAAAAAATCACTATATGTACACCAGCATGTCACAACCTTATTCAGTCTGATTACTGGCATGTTGCATATCAGCTGTAGAAGTGAACGTTACGTTTAGAAATGAATCTGTTGAAATGAATCTGACTAATTTATGTAGACCCTGTGGATTGCTTAGTTTATGTGAACACGTCAGCTGAATCATAGCCATTTCGCAGTTGACATATTTTTTGTCCATGTAAACATATCTCTTATTAATCAACACAAACTCTTTTACAGGACAAGTTCATGGATATTGGTGCTCAGTATTTCAAAACTGTTCCTTCCAACCCACCTTATTTCTTCTACTGCCCCCAGTCTTCCAAGAAAGAGGTGCATTCAGCATAATGGTTGTTTGTTTGTTTATTGTTGGGTTTTTACTGTTTTTTTATTTAAAGGAGGGCCTCTTAACCCAACAGATAAAGGTTTATGTACTTGCTCAGGGGCTCAGAAGTTTATTTTCTTTCCCTCATCGCTTCTTCCTCTAGGAGGACTTAGATGAAGAAGGAGAGAGAAGGTTCAGTGAGGAGTGTGAAGTGTCTGAGGCCGAACTGGCTACAGAGGATGGTAAGGGAGCTGTGCAGTCTTTAACTGTTCTAGCTAATTAAGCAAATGTATAAAAAAATCTTTCTAATTGAAACATGGTGAGATCAATAAGCAAGTATTATTCAAGGATACCTTAAATGTAGTTCATCACCCAAGACATGTTTGATATGTGAAGCTGTTTCTTTAGTTTGCACTGAAGCTACATGCTAGTTTACTTTCCCCATCGATTACCAAGATATTTAGGCTTTAAAATGTTTGCCACTATTATTTTACCAATTTAATTGACTTCTGTCCAATTATTTTACAGGACAGTATCAGAAACCATAAACAAGTCTTTTTAAAATCACTGATTAATGATTTAGCCGTACAGTTTTCATGCTAATTGGTGGCCATTCGCTTTTTTTCACTGAACTGTCAGATGGCCTAAATATCCTGGCTGCGAGTTCTTGTGTTCTTTTCCATTTCCAGAAAATGTATCTGGCTGCTGTATTGTATCAGAGAGTGACACGGATCTTGAAGTGGAATATCAGGAACAAGGGGGCAGGAGAGCAGAGGGTGGAGCGGAGGAGGGCACGGAGGATGAGTCTCTTTCAGACACAAATACTGTGAATCAGGACGAGGACTCCTTCAGCATTCTAGAGGGAGACTCCCTGCTGGAGCCGCCCGGAGCTCAGCCTGAAATGCCCCCTCTCTTTGTCCACCTTGTTTGCTCGGTCAATGTTAAGAGCAGCCACGGCTCCATGCCCATGAGAACTCTTCCCACCTGCCTGGGTAAGTGGCCAAGGCAATGCACCTGTAGAAATATGGTAGAGAGCATCCAGCGTACTTTACAACTGTCTAGCAAATTACAACTGTCTAGAGTGTGTGTGGCTTTACAGTCCTACAGTGCAAATAATCTATCATGGCAGATGCAGAATACCAATAATGCACTGTCATGTGTGACAGAATGAAACCACTGCTGCTGTGGTTTCACTGCTGGTGAGAAACTGTTTACTTTAAAGCCCTGTATTGTTTTTTTTTCCCACAAAAATATACATAATTGGCTTTACCTGACCATTTCCCACCCTTTTATTTCCCTTAAACAGGCTGTTTTTATCATTGTGCTTTTAAGGCTTATCTATTTAAACATGCTCTGTTTGAACATATCTTGTTCAAAAAGCAGTACAGAGCTGAAACATTTCTTTTAACTGAAGTATGAATAGACAGTGCTGCATTACACAAAAAGTATTTTGTGACATTGAAAAAAGGGCAATTCAGAATGGGCGATTTTTAGAAACTGCATGAACTGAGGAGGTATTGCTATATTTGAAAACATTGTGTTTATGTACTACATTAGTTTTTTTTTTTAAAAATAGAATATTCCATGAAATAAGCTCTTTAATTAAACTTGTTCCTAATATCAGAGTTGCTTTTTATAGTAGTCTTAACTTTCTAATGTAGGAACATAGTTTTGGTTTGTAGTTTTTCACAGTTTTATTGACTCCAGTTTTGTTGACAGTCAAAACGTATTTCATAGATGCAGTTTGTTTCTTTAGTTTTGCACTCGAACTACAAGTCTGATGTAGCTAACAAGTAAAGTGAGTGCTAGCTGCCCTCTTCAAGTCTAAATATTGTCCATTTCATATAAAACAGCTTGTCATGCCGTGATTTCAGTTTGATAATGGGCTATGATTTGATGTTGCAGATGAATTGTACTTGTATAAATGAAGTGTTCTTATTTTGTGTGGTTACTTGTTCCGTGCATGTTTGTAGAAAACATTCAGACTGTTTTTTTAATTATGTGATGGTTTGCTGTTATATTGCAGGTGAGTTGATAAGCTGTCTGGAGAATGCAGAGTCTCTTCAGACTGTGGATCTAAATGAGCTGTCAGTCACTTTGGATATCTTTGTGTTAACATTACCTCTAGAAATAGAGGTCATGCCTCATGACCCTCACCACACCAGGCAAGTATTTCCTTAAAAAATTATTTTTGTCATTTCTGTAAATATGTGTTTGCTAATAATGCCCTTTCTCTTCGAAAGTCTTTGAGGCCAGAAGTGTATATAAAAGTTAAATTCTCACTGCTGTGTGTGTCACTGTGCGCCCTTACACAGGTACACCTCTGAGAGCAGTGTGTCTATGAACCGTTCTCCGGGCCAGCCATCCTCATACCGCTCAGACGAGGAGCTCATGGAGAATCTGGATGGGCTGCGTGGATTTGGAATGGACGGGTGAGTCATATTTGTTTACTAAGCAACAAATAAAGTAGCTCAGCAGTTCATGATTCATGTACATGCACTGATCAGCCACAACATTAAAACCACCGACAATTGAAGTAAATAACATTGATTATCTCAGTACAGCAATCCCTGTCAAGGTATGAAATATATTAGGCAGCAAGTGAACAGTAATATTTTGAAGATGATGTGCTAGGCACAGGAACAATGTGAGGGTAAGAGGAGGTCAAACAGCGGGTCTTGTGGGGTATGCACTTGTTAGTACCTACCAAACTTCCATCCATCCATCCATTATCTACCCCTTAGTCCCGCACTCGGGGTCGGGGGACCTACCAAACTTGTTCCAATAAAAGAACAACTGGTGAACCAGCAACAGGGTGAACACACCACACCACAGTGTTAACAAAGTGAAATTCTTTCTCTGTATTTAACCCATTCACCAAGTGAAGCAGTCGTCTGCCAGCAACAAGGAGCGACTGGGGAGCAGTGTTTGGGGACAGTACCTATCAAGAGTACCTCAGTGGTGCGACTATCAGTCCTGGGATTTGAAACCACGGCCTTCTGATCACAGGGGCAACCCCCTATCCAACCCACCAACATCTTGCCACTGTACATGAAAAGTGTTTAGTGCAATGGCTCTTTCAGCATGATCATGCATCCTGCTACACTGCAAAAATTGGTCAGGAATAATTTGAGGTTTTTAGCCTTCCAACTCCCCAGATCTCAGTCAGTTTGAGCATTTGTGGGATGTGAAGTTAGTCAGGTCCTTGGGACAGGACTCGCCAACTTGCGAGACTTAAAGAGTCTAACACTGCTGACGTATTGGTGTCAGATACCACAGCACACCTTCAGGGTTCTTGAATCCATGCTCCGGTCAGAGCTGCTTTGGTGGCATGAGGGGGACTTATGCAATATTAAACAAGGTAGATTCAGTGTTATGGCTGATCAGGATTTGGTGATGATTGCAATTTTCATATTTGGTAAAAGTGACAGAGATACTAATGTTATACAGTTAGATAGATAGATACATAGATAGATAGGCCTTTATTGGCATTGTATTGAAGCAGGATGCTACACATACAACGAATTTGTAGAGGCTACTTAACGGTGCAAACAAGTGCAGATAGTAAACACAATATAGACAATAAACAACAAACATGAAGTTGCGGACAGACAACAATGTCTGTATAAATTATAACATGCCAACCTTTCATAGGAACAGGTCATTTCGGAAAAAATACATTTTCTAGATATTTTTATTGAGCAGTATGTCATACACAGACATCAAATAAACCAATGTATGAGGCGAGCGACATGGTTTGAGGCAAAGGTGTGATGATTTTTGTTTGCAGTGTCCATTACTTTGAATAGGGGTTGACTGATGGACTACATTTGTCTTGTTTTTCTTTTTGTACAGAATGGCAGGCGATCCTCTGTCCAAACTGCCAGCCCCTCACAAACAGGCTGTTTTAGCCACCATGGATGAGGTGAGTCAATGTCTCTGCGCTGCTTACCTTTGCACTTTGCCATATAATGATAGGGATATCTAATAAGGCTGCAAGAATTAGTTCACCAATCGATTGGTACCCCTCTGTCCAACATTCCCAGTCTGCTTCTTCTGAAGCAAAGCTAAACCATAAGTACTATTGAAAGAGGCAGAAACAAGTCAAGCGAGTCACTACACACACGTGCTGTAGAGAGGATTTCAAATGGCGATGTCTTAAAAAAAAAATGTATGGATCTCATTCTCTTCACTACTGGATATGCATCCTGGAATCCAACTGAACAAACTGTCAAGCAGACAGATGAGCTAACTTGATGACTCATAGATCAGAATTAGCGTGTGTGTAAAGTGTATCCACAAGAAAGAAATCACACATTTAGCTTTTTTTCCATTTGAAAGAAATTTAGCTTGGCCTTAAAAACTTTTCACTCAGAGACATGACATCTACATAAAAAAACTAATCAGCCACAGCATTAAAACCACTGACTGGTGAGGTGTATAACATTAACTCATTACAATGGCAGCTGTCTCGATGAAGTGCAGTACATTAGGCAGCAAGTGAACCATCAGTTATTAAAGCTGATGTGCTGGAAAAAGGAATGGTGTACAAGCCTAAGGATGTGAAGAATTTTGACAAGGGCCAAAATTGCGATGACCAGACAGCTGGATCCGAGCATCTCCAAGATGGCAGGTCTAATGGGGTGTTCCCAGTATGCAGTGATTAGTACCCACCAAAAGTGACCTAAGCAAGGACAACCGATAAACCAGCGACAGGGTAATGGATGCAGAAGCTCATTGATGCATGCCGGGTTCAAGGGCTAGTCTGTCTAATCTCACAGAAGAGCACGAATAGCCGAAAAGTCTCTCTCTCTTTCTCTTTGTGCTGTAGATCCGCTGGCTGTTGGAAGATGAAATTGTTTCTGCTTTAAGACACTCCAGCGTTTTGAACTCCTCCACTTTGCTAAAAGTTTCCGATCATGTGTGCCGCTCCAGCGGACGGCCCGGCTGTCACCATGAGGTCGTCCCACTGCAGTTTGTCTTTGGCCCTGAACAGTCCCTGGAGAAATTCAAAGAGGTTAAAAGACAAATTACAGCCATTTGATTTGTTTTATTTATTTTTTATGCAGACGCGTTTAATTTGCTGTCTCTGGTTAATAGATGCTGTTATATGAATTTTTAATATACATTTTAATAAAAACTTTTATATTACTCAATTATATTACTCAAAAACATTACATTTATTTTTACATATGCAAGTAAAAATGTTATAGTCAATGTAGATACATATTGTGATTCCTTTTAATATCAAGTAAAATGTATTTGATATCGTTGATATCATTGAAGTAAAAAATAATTACCTTTTTTGACGTTATTATCTCTTCCTCTGCAGGAGTTTCGGAGGTTGTCATTTCCAGGTTACCTGCTTAACACAGAGAAACAGAATTTCTACTACATATCTCTGAGTCGCCAGCACTCTCACAGAATACAGGCTGCCCAACAACCCAACCAGAACATGACCTGTTCTCAGGGGCTGGGGCATGTCTTAGGATCAGCCAATCACTGCCCTCTGGCTGACAATACTGCCAAGCCAGCGACCAGTTATTGTCCACCTTCTAAAGGGCCGGATGGTGATGTTGAACTCGTTAAAAGTGAGCTGGACTCTGAGGTAATTTTTTACCAGAATGGATATGTTGATGTTCAAACAAACAGCTGGTGTGTATTTGTTTCAACACTGTTAGCAAACAAGTTGTTACAGTGTCACTGTTAAATCAAATACAAAGTCAGTATCATTTTAATTCAAATTAATGTTTTATTTGTGCAAAACAAAGTAAAATAATTATTGTTTGTATTGAAATCTTATGTAAAAAGTTAAAAAAATAATAATAATTAATTAGATTTTATTGTTATGTGCTAAAAAAAAAAAGTCCTGAACGTGGATAAACAAATCAGACAAAAATATTATATCTGGCAATTTACTGAGGTCCATCATCCTGGGTTAAGGCAGTGTTCTTTTTGGAAAGCAGTGTTTTTTTTTTTTCCTTGCAGCCCTGCATTGCGCACCATTGTTGTTCAGTATTCTTCTGATGGTCGACTAATTAATATTAGCCAATGTGAGAGAGAAGCCTTTAGTGGCATAGAAGTTACCCTGGGTTTTTACGGGTTCACCTGACAGAGTGTAACACTCCTCGCTCTTGGAGTGATCTTTGTAGATCGACCACTCCTGGGGAGAGTAACAAAGTTCTTGAATTTCCTGCACAGTCTCTGGGCGGTGCATTGGTGAAATCTGAAATCTTGAGAGATGGTTTTGTAATCCTTTTCAGCCTAATTAGCATCAACAACTTTTTTTCTGTTGTCCTTCGTTCTTGCAGTGAGACGTATTCACAAACAGATCCCTGTTCTTTAAATAAAGCAGGGTGTCCATTCATACTCAGTTGCCATCTCATTGATTGGTGACACCTTAATCTTATTTCCTCTTCATATTAACTACTAATCTGAAAGGTTTGCATACTTTTTAACACTCACAGATATTTAATAGGGCTATTGGATGCTTTTCCTCAACAAATGTCCGAGTATAGTATCCTTGTCTCTTTTGTTTCATTGCTTTTTCTTTATCTATCCTTAGGACCCATGTAACATTTGGTTGGTGTTTCAGGTCATATGTATATATAAAAAAAAATCTAAAAAGTGCATACCCTTTCTAGCACCACTGTAAATACTGATGATATGCCACATTAATTCAGACTTTCATATGTTGCATAGACTACAAGGAGGTTGTTTGGCATATATGTGGCCACCTGGCGGGACTTCTGCTAAATTCTCTAAATAAGTAGAATTACTAACTGGATTCACTTGAAATTACTGTGACCAGACAATTAAGTTACAATTGTAGCTGGCATGCTATGCAAAACTTGTCCAACCTCGCCACTGGCTATGAAATAAATATGAGAATGGAACATGGAGAGGTCAATTGTGGTGTATTTCAGCAGGTTGAAGGAGGTCCGCCTGGTGAAGGAGGTCAGATCCAGCAGCAGGAGGAGCAGATGGAGCGGGAAGAGATCACTGAGGCGGAGGCGAGGCCTGTGGTGGCTGACTCTGTGACTGACTCTCTGTCTGAGCATTCAGACATAGGCAGGGTCCGACCAGCCGATAAAGACGAGCCTCAGTATCAGAGCACAAATCAGCAGGCCTGCAGCAGCACCGACCACTTCTCTGGCCACACAACCCCACCCAAAACGCTGTCTGGCATCAGCCTGGCTGAGTCTGTGCAGTCTGCAACACACAGTGAGTCTCCTGATAAGTCTGTAAGACCTTTTTATATAAAACCTCATTTTGTGCCTTGTCTGATGAGTACTGTGTTTCACTATTACTGTCAGGTGAATGTCTGTAATGTTCAATCAGGTTATTGAATCGTCTACAAATAATAAGTGAGGCCAGTAACTTATCCTGCGCAACTGTACAAATGAAAATGACAACAGTTGGTCCACACATGCTGCCATTGTACAAACTTAGCACACCATCTTACATTATAGTGTACAAGACCTCAAAAGGGCATTATAGTACAGAATTGTAGAAAACAGTAGAAAAGATTTTCCCCCATCATCTCTAGGGTTGAGTATCTAAATTCTATGCTTTTTTATGTTGCTGACTGAATTACTTAAGTACTACAGAGTATTGAAACATTTCACTCTGTTCAATACAAGGTTTCAGAACCTGAATAGACAGTCCTATCAGTGCCAGTGTGCCAGTAAGCCAATAAGCATGCTTGTTCCAAAATCTAGACTGATTCACCATCTAAAGTACAGTCCACTTGTATGTTTTTAATTTCAGTGCTTCTTGCTTACTCTGCAATCCGTTGCATTCAGCACTTCACACCCACATTTTTAAAGAAAATAAAAGTATCATTCGGAAATCGGTGTTGAAGTCGACCAGCAGTAAGGCTCAGAATGCAGGTTGTGTTGCACTATGAATTTTCATAGAAAACGTTTTAGAACACAAGAAAGTGAAGTCCGTTTTGCTTTATGTTGCTCTGTTTGCTTACGTGTGTGGAGTTTGTTTCTGGCCTAAAACCCACTGGCGTTCAAGGCTCATTGATGCATGACAAGTGAAGGTTATCCTGTCTGGTGAGATCCCGCAAAAGAATGACTGTAGCACAAATTTCTGAAAAAGTGAATACTGGCTATGATGGAAAGGTTTCAGAACAACAGACTGATCAGAATGCTCATGCTCACCCTTGTCTACCTCCAAAAGGGCATTCAGGCATGTGAGTATCAGAACTGGACAGCCATGTGTGTGTGTGTGTGTGCACTTATCTGGGAAGAGACATCAGCATGCATTATGGCAGGAAAAAGATGGGCCTGCGGAGGCAGTGTGGCGCTCTGGACAGTGTTCTGCTGGGAAACCATGCGGGCTGGCTTTCATGTGGATGACATGTAGACATGAGTATGATTATAGACCAAGTACAGCTCTTCATGGCAGCAGTGTACCCTAACGCCAGCGGCAGGATAATACTCCCTGCCACACTGCAACAATTCTTCAAGAATGGCTTCTGTGTTTGCTGGACAAACTAGAATGTGCTCCTATAGTCTAGGTGCCAGATACCGCAGCAGACCTTCAGAGGTCTTGTCTTCACAGTCCGAGTCCGCTAGCTGTATTGGTGGCACAATATTATGCAGGTTGTTTTGGCTGATGTTATGGCTGACTCATATATATGTAATTGAACTGAAATAAATCAGGTACTCCACAGCAAAAATTGTGTTGGACAGTGGTACAGTTTCCTGGAGATCTAGAGACCTGTATTTTGTGTTGTTTCTATTCAAACACCCGGCTCAACTCAAGAAGTCATGGGCTGTTACCTTATGAGTTGAAACAAGTGTGTTAAAGCATATGTGCAGTGAAAGAGAAGCTTAGGGCCTGCGCTGAGGATAAAACATACAGGAACTGTATTGATTGTTCCTCCAGGCATTTGTGGAAACATTATGTGAGTTTGTCTGAAAGAGTTTAAAGTGAATAGTGACTGGTGTGTTTTGTTCTCAGGCAGTGGAAAGCTCAGGCCCAGTCGAGTTCAGAGCATGGTCTCCAGCCAAGGAAGCCTAGACTCGGACATGCTAGGTAAGTCCTTTCATGTCACATTGGATTACAGAATGAAACACACACACAAACACACAAATCCAGGAAATGTAGGGAATGAAATGGCTTCTATTGTTTTGTTATACCCTAAATGACAAAATTGCACATACTGAACGTTGACTGACTTTGGTGCTGTAGTGGGGGAAACAGATGACATAGTAGAAAGCTTAGATAAGATACATTAAATTAATAGAACTTCTAATCAGATAAGATTGATCAGTCCTAGAAAACTCGGTTGGTTGCAGCTCTGCTGTAAGTGTATACTCCTCATACTCCTCATACTTAAATATTTTCTCAGGTAGCAACATGTTTATACATGTGTATGACTTATAAAAAAACAAAGACAGAATGTTTTTTTTTTCACTGTATTGGTAAGGGTTCAGGTTAGACATTGTTTTGTAATTTGAGCTACTGTACATTCCTCCAAATATAGTAATGCATCATTATGTCTGTGTGTATTAGGTTATGACGGAGGCAGCAGTGACTCAGAGTGTGATGGATCCACCATGGACGAGCACGAGATTCTGAAACCTCTGATGCCAGATTTCTGGCTCATCATCCGAATCCACCAGGACAGGGTGGAGGTGTTTTCCCACTCTAGGTCTGCTGTTACACACATTACAGGGCCCCAGTTGCACTGTAGCTTTGTTCATGATGGTAGTAGATAAATAAATAGCTGCTGGTTCAAAGCCATTTTACCAGCTTTTAATGCCCACTTGTGTTTCCAAGTAAGAACACAAACACAAAATTAGCTTAAAAACAATATTTGAAGTTCTTCAGATCAAAGGAGATTTAACTAAGGTATCTGTCCACAGTAGATTTGCCTCTCATGGTGTTCAGAACAGTTCTTTCTGAATGGGATTAATTATGCCTTATTATGTAAACCCATTGAAACTGAGTTAAATCACACATTACCACTTTCTATGAAAGTGAAATGTGATCATCCTGGCCTAGTAGTAACAGAGCAGTTATTTTACAAAATGCAGTTAACCAAAATTGTGGTAATGGACTATATGAGACAAATAACAATCAGTCTAAAAATGCTACAGTAATTCCTTAAGAATTAATGAGAAGGTAATTACTTAGGACCCAAAGAGAAGATTAGTTTTTTGATCAATGCGAGGAAGTTAATGAGGCTTTTTTCTGTTAATGAGGCTTTTTTGTTTGTTGTGAAAGCCTTTGCTAAATAATAGTCTAAAATGTGGAAAAGCATTCATCCCTCCAATCTCACAGTTTACTGTATACTTTTCTCTGTTTTCAGGAGTTTTAATGGGGGAAGAGAAGAAAGGCTGAGCGAAGAGGATGAGGAGGAAATTCCAGAGTACTTGTGTCTTCATCAGAATGTTGTGAGGAAGATTGGGGACATCTGCAGAATAGTCAATCAGGTAAATGCTCTTATAATCAGAAAAGATTCATTTGTTATCTGTGTAATATATTAGTAATATCACAGTAAACTTGCCTGTGTGCTCTTTAGCAATTATACTGTTTGTTTGGGTTTTGGATAAAGCCCACAAGTGAGGACTACACCCATTACTCCCACTCACATGCAGTTTAAAAAATCTTAAGCCTTATACACGCAAAACATACAAAATGAACTTCTATTCCTTAAACAAAAACTTAAAGCAAATGAATTAAAAAAAAGGAGTTCTTAAGCTTAAATAATTCAATATAAGTTGCCTGAAATTCAAAGTGGCCTTGTATTTAAACTCTAGGCCACAAAATCAGATTGACTGTGAATTTGATTCCTTATTAATATTCACTGGGGAGCAAAATGTTATGCTTAAATTTGTAATTATAGAGGAGGTGATACAAGTAGCTATTTCCAGGCTCAGTGCTGTAAAATCACCTCTGAATGGTAGAAGACATCAAATCATACTGGATCAGCTCAAAGCGTTCAGTTGCAAAATGGAGTAGGGTCAGTTACCACCTACCAGGTGAGAAACTACCATCTTGGTAATGTTGAAGATGGAGGCAGACAAACTTGTAAGCTTTATAAGTTCTTAATGTGGCCTATATCAGTACTTAAAAAACGATACATTTCTGCACTTCTTAAAAACAACAAAACTATACATTTTCATGGTCAAATAAGTTGGCTCACCGAATAAAGAGCCAGCTTGTATTGCTGCGTGCTCCAGGGTAGTTGTCTTGCTATCATTATTAATTCCACCTTAAATGTTGTGGCAGTCAGAATATAATATTGCGCCACTTAGAGTCCAATCGGAAGACAGCGGTTCTGTTTAAAGTGGAACCGAAAATAAGAAGACACTTTAGCTTCATAAATTACATTGCGAGCACATTAACTTCCATGACTCAGGAAGTTATTTCAATGTTTTATTTTAAATTTGTATATATTTAGCAATCAACTGTGCTGCATTTTCGATTTGTCTTCATGTCCTGGCTCTGCTGTCTAAATGAATGACTGAGCTCATCTGCTGTGGGTGAGAGGGATGTCAGACAGCCAAACTAGATGTTAGTTATAGTGGAAAAAAACCCCAACAAATATGCAATTTCTGAAAATGAATAACTACCCAGCAAATGAATACGCTACTTGTTAAATACTCTAGAAGGAGGTATGTGACCAGGGAGCTTCCTTCTCTATTGATGACATCACTTTGATGATTTACCTTTAAATGTAAAAAATATTGATTGTACTAAGTAACTTTACTTTATTGATCCAAGGTAATGATTTTTAAGTTAACTTGAAATTTACATTGCTGTCCTCCTAGTGGCCAGACCACTGCAGACTTCAGCACCTTGCCGATTAAACAGCTGACTGAACTCATCAGCTCATAGCAATGCCTTCATGAACTAAATGCAGGGCATTACACTGGGGAAAATCTCCAGAGAGGCGTGGTCCGCTCTGGATTAAAATGTTTAAATCTACACTGTGAAGATGTTATTACTAGGGATAAGACATGATTTTCGAATAGTCGAATATTCGGTATGCATTAGAATATCGAATAGTTATTTCGAATACCGTTTTAGCCATATCTCACTTAAGGGACTCTGAAAAAACACGGAACGGAAATGAAGACGTTTCCCAAACAATATTTAATGTAATGCATTAATTCAGCCTGAAGGTGTCGCTAACAGTCAAAGTCCCTACAGGCACGGTAGACTAGGCCTTCTTAGCTCATAGCTTAGCTCATAGGCTAAAATAACAGAAGAAGAAACTT